>OU342736.1:397120457-398323320 GCA_910589765.1 Avena atlantica | reverse complement strand
GTTCAAAGGAATGACGAAGTATGCAAATGAAACAGATGATGGAAGGAAGATAGTTCGCATGCACTTCAAAGCTATGAAAAAAAGACTTGGCTTGTCTTAAAAGAGAGACAGAAAAGAGAGCTAAAAGAGCTGCTGCTATGTGTGCTGCTGATGCAGATCATCCGCCATCAACTCAAAATATAACAGCTCAAGCAGAGGCTCCAGTACCAAAAATGCCTACACAATGTGCAAGTTCGGGTCCAGAATCATTTCCTCCCAATCAAGAGAAAAGTGCACCAACTACATCTGCGCCAGCATGTGATCCTAATGCAACCATGGAAGCAACCTCAGAAACATCACAAATCCCTAACATCCGTGATCCACGCATATCAAACACAAAAGGAAGGAAAAGAAAACATGCATTTGAGAACCCATTAAACACTCGTAGGAAGGAAATTCGAACATGCGAGCAGTGTGGCTCCACGCAACGTGACTTCAGGACATGTCCACAACGAGGGCAATTGCCCGATAAGAAATAGAGACTACGCAAAACCCACAACTAGTATTTACTATAGTTTTATGGTGTCCTTGTTTTATATTCCTTGTCAAAATGATTTTGAACAAACCGATGTAATATTTATTACTGGATGGGATATTACCTTTATTATTGTCTAGGTGCCACCTCCAATTCTTTGACTCATTCATTTCTGCTGTAATCCACTTGTATGGGAATACTTTCCTTATGCTTGGCAAGTCCCCTGAGTTAATTGCAGGGATATTCTGCCCATCCCACTTTTCTATGTTGTAAAGTGTATGGAATCCACAATCAAAGCTGCCACATGAGAGATGGCAAGTAAGCACATAAAAAAGACAAAAAAAGGAAGAAAGAACAAGACTACAGCGCGGCGCCCAAACAACGTTGGCTGTCATGAGTGTACTACATAATATGCAAACATCAAATTGTTAAAGATGGTTTTGCGAAAAGCAACTACCAGATTATTACATGCAGCTATCAGGTTAATTTCATATGCCTACCTGGTTTTTGCGAGAGCAACCGCCAGATTATTACATGGAGCTATCAGGTTAATTTCGTTGTGCCTACCGGGTTTTGTGAGAGCAACTACCAGATTATTAGACGCGGCTATCAAGTTAATTTCATGTGCCTACCAGGTTTTCCGAGAGCAACCACCAAATTATTAGACGCAGCTATCAGGTTAATTTCATACGCCTACCAGGTTTTGCGAGAGCAACCACCACATTATTAAACACCACTATCGCCTACCGGGTTTTGTAAGAACAAGCACAACATTATTACACAACACTATCAGGTAAGTGTCATACTCCTGCTGGGTTTTGCAAGAGCAACCACAAAGAAACCTAAATACACCAAAAAAAACTTTTCACTCACTTTGTGCGTTGCTTTGGGACATTAATTATCTTAAGATTGTAGTCTTGAATTTGAACTTTTGACTCAGCATAGTGGACTCCCCAAACTGCCTTGATATTGGTTATAATTGCATTTGCATGAGCCTTCAGGCTTTCACTATCTTCACCTCGCATTGAGTCTAAAGCTTCAAATCTTCCAGCCACGAAGTTTATGCTCAACATGTACCAATGATTTCCCTCTTTTGATCGAATACCAGATTCACCAAAAACTGGGAAAGAGACCTGAAAAATAAATATAAAAGTTTGGTTATTACCAGATTTTATAAGTGTGGTTAAAAATGTGAAAATGCAGAATGTGATAAATTGGAAATAAAGGAAAAATGCTGAAGAGAAAACAACAAGAAAAGGAAATAATATTCTTACGAGTTTTTTAACACTTAGTGAGTAATCTGATCGCCTTTTGAAAGTTGATACAAAAAGCTTCTTATGGAACTCCCCAGCCAGCAAGTATGCAGATAGCTGATAAGGCACAATCATTTTCCCATCCACTTCATTTATTGATTGCAGGTACTCAATACCAACTTCCATGCAATGATTTGATAATTCTCCTCTAGCGTGAATAGAATCAGCAAGATCACCAGTGTACACCCAGCTGTTTGGGTATTTGATAATCTGGTAGCTAGTTTCAAAAACAAAACAAAATATTTAATAGAGCTATCAGGTTAAATTAACACAACTACCGGATTTTTAAAGATCAACTACCACATTCCAAGATGCAACTACTAGATTAATTTAATTTTTTGATAATCTGGTAGCTGGTTTCAAAAATAAAACAGAATATTTAATAGAGCTATCAGGTTAAATTAACACAACTACCAGATTTTTAAAGATCAACTACCACATTCCAAGATGTAACTACCAGATTAATTTAATTTTTTGATAACCTGGTAGCTGGTTTCAAAAACAAAACAGAATATTTAATAGAGCTAACAGGTTAAATTAACACAACTACCAGATTTTTAAAGATCAACTAACACATTCCAAGATTCAACTACCAGCATATTTAAAGAGGAAGCCAACAAAAGTACTTACTTCTTTATTTTTTATTTACTCGGCCTCTGATGTTTATTGCTAAGCATGATCTACTGGTATACCTCTTCTTGCTCAGGAGTGACTTTTAATGATTCATGAAAAGGTGATTGCACAAAGCGAGACGGGTTCCTGACCCTTACTTTCTGTGGATGAACTTTTGGAGTAATGCTATGAATAGCATTGCTGCCTTTTGATGTTTCAGGAGCTCCAGCCTCAAGCAAAGCTCTTCTTCTTTTTGAAAATGTTGCACAATGCTCCTCATATTTTTCAAGCTCTGCTTTGCCTCTCTCACTAAGGAAATCAGATTTATCTAAAATAAACATTTGAACCTCTTCCGATAAATTGAACTCTTCTATATCATTGTCACTATCTTCCTCTTCAACTTTTTTGCTTGGTCCTTCTGTTGACAACAAAACATATGAACAAAAAAAATTAGAACAGCTACCAGATTTTTCAAAAAATAACAGTTACCAGATTTTTTTTAGAAGAGCTAGCAGATTTTTTTAAAAAAATAGCTACCATTTTTATTAGGACGGCTACTAGATTTAATAGGTACCAGATTTTTAAAAAACAAACAGCTACCAGGTTTTGAAAAAACAGATGCCAGGTTAATTAGAACAGTTAAAAGGTTTTCCAAAAAAACAGCTGGCAGCTTTTTGAAAAACAAACAGCTACCAGGTTTTGAAAAAACAGATGCCAGGTTAATTAGAACAGTTACCAGGTTTTGCAAAAAAAAACAGCTGACAACTTTTTATAAACAAAAAGTAGCTACCAGGTTAATTAGAACAACTTCCACAATACTTATAAACAAATACCAGTTTTTTTACATATGACTACAATTTTACAAAAAAAAGCGACCACCAGGTTGCTTAGAAAAGTCTACAAAACCTACTAGATTGTTCATAAATAACTACCTGGTAGTTTACATATCGCTATCAGTTTTACATATGAATAACTAACAGTTTTAGATAGAAGAGCTAAAACTGGCCTTCAAGAGCAAAAAAATAAAGTGAAAATTTACCTTTTGGTTCAGCCCAAGCAACAGGAGCAACATCTATTGCAAAAACTGGCCTCGCGTCTTCTTGTGAGGTAATCCCATCAAGGTCTGATGTTTCCTGTGAACTAATGCCTAGGTCGAAAGGTGGAGGTGTGAACATTCCAAAGTGATTATCTCTTTTTCTGCTACATGAAGGTGTACATGACTCTTCAAGCTTCCTTTTCTGTCCTCTCGCTACAACAAAGTTCTGTTCTGCTTGGTCTACATTGGGAAGTGTATCTTGTTTGATTACTGATTTTGATAAAGCACTAACAAGATGCTGGACCATTGGAGGTACGTTCACTGGGCTTCTGCTCCCTATCCCTAGTTGCGCACCGACTAGGGTGATAATGTCCATGGCCTTCTTCTGTTGGTATTTGCTTTGCCAGAATTACCTAGTACTGTTGGTGACACAACCAAAGATCTGCACATGTTCTCTCCCAGTGCATTCTTTGTTGGCTGTTCCTTGGAAACCATGGGAGAAATTGCAATTGCGGTACTCTTAGTTTTTCCATCATCTCCCTTTATGCTGCTGTTAATAGAAGCAATGCTGGCAGCATTATTTGAAGTAGCAGTAGCATTTACCATGGGAGAAATTGGAATTGCACTACTCTTGTTTTTTCCATCAGTATCAACAGAGCTCTTACTTCCACCACTAAAAATGCATGTATTGGTAACTGGTGCTGGTACTGTAGGTGAAAGAGCAATAGCAGTTGTAATTGATTTCCCATCATTGGTTAAAGAACTCTTCTTCTTTCCTTTTTCATAAAAAATGTTTGCCTTGGAAACCGTCGGTGACACCACGAATGCAGTTCTTGAACTTTTACCATCTTCAGAATTATTCATAGATTTCCTATCTGAAACACTTGATGGGATTGAATGTTGACTATGGCTACGATTTTTTTCAATTCTTGGAGATTTCCTGATGAATGTTGTGCTCACTAAACTTCTGTTTTTCCTGAGATCAACAAAACATATGTTAAAGTAGTTACCATAGTTAAAACATATACATAAAACAGAAACTATGTGTTTAATTAGAAATAGCTGCCAAGTTTTCTCAATGTACATGCCAGATTGTTTATGAACATCTACCAGGTTTTTAGATGAAGCTAAAATTTTTATACATGTTTTAGCAACATCTGCTAGGTTCCCCCCTCCCCCTATACATTCACATTTGCACAGTGTATTTATCCAACCAAAAACAAGTATCTATTACCAGAAAAATATTGAGAACAATCTTATAGCTACAGGCACACTCACACATGGTTACTGCATTATAGTGAGGTTTATATAAAAAAGTTGATCACCATACCTTTTACAAGGAGTTTTCCCTTCAGAGTTCATAACTAAGTTTTCTGGCACTTCTGATTTCTCATCTACTGCAAGATCATTGTTGCATCCAAGCTGATCATGTTCTTTTCGAACATTTGTCCCTCCAGATTTCTCAGGTTCCAGAATTTTCAGGTTTGTGCTTGGGCTGCAATACAAAAATGTAAGTTTAGATGAAAAATACACATTTGTACCTCTTCTAAACAAGACAAAACAAAAAAGCTTATTTTATTACCTCCTGCTGACGTTAATTCCTGTAGTCAACTTGTTTACAACCATATCATCATCCCTCACATGAATGGGGATCCCAATCTCTTTCGCAGCTAGCAACCTAATCTTATTATGTGTATCTGATTCTGCCGATGTAAAGTTAACATTCTTTTGTTTCAAATTGCTTAACCTAGCAGCTAGACTAGCTGCACTATCCCGTATTTCCTCATCATCTTGTTGTGTGCACTGATTTGGTGAATCTGACAGAAATCCAGCATATCCAGTGCCACCATCAGATATATCCATATCACTATCAGACGGGACACGAATCTGAGAGTGCATAGGAGGGACAGAAGCACTGCTACTGCCTTCTGCTTGTACCCCTTTAATTGGTGTTTGGCCAACTCTTTTATTAGCAACCTCTGTCCTTGGAGCATCCTGGTTTGTACCACCGGTGCACGTAGCCTGTCTTCATTCTCTCCTTCTGATGAAGAAGCATCATTATCTACATCTTCATTCAATTCATCTATGCCATCATCACTTACATCATTGTTGTTTTCTTTCTCTGTACAATCAGTCAACTCTTGTACAAGGTTGCTTAGGAGACCATTCAGGGACGATGCAAAATTCTGCATAACAGTTGACACTTTTATCCTCATCTGTGAAAAATAAAAGGGAAAGAAACATCATTAATGACACATGTGGCTACCTGGTAAAAAACATCTAGCCACCACGTAAAAACACACATGACTTCCAGTTAAAAAAAGGAATGAGAAATTTGGTAGTTGTTCATGCATAACTTGTTAGTTGTTTTGAAAACAATATGAAAAATCATTCACATGTAACCTGATTGCTCATACATGAGAACATAGTCATTTGTAAATGACTTGATAGTAGACCATAGTTAATCTAGTAGTCGATTTTAAATATGTAATCTGGTAGCTAGGTAGAACTAACATGGCAATCATAGAGTTCTAAAAATGGCATCTAGCTAAAACTAACATGGCAATTAAACAAAAACTAAACTAATAGCTAGGTAAAGCATGTTTTTGAGAATAAAAGAGATGACAATACCCAAATCTGGTAGCTAGGTAGAACTGACATGGCAATCATGAAATTCTAATATGGCAGCTAACTAAAACTAACATGGCAATCAGACAAAACTAAACTGGTAGCTAGGTAAAGCAGGTTTTTAAGAATAGCAGAGATGGCAATACCCAATCTGGTAGCTAGATAGACTGAGATGGCAATCATAGAATTTGCTTGTGTGATAGGTAGACAGTGCATATATAGGATAGTACAAATTATCAACAACTAAAAAAAATGGTAAAACCAGAAACCTGGAAACAGATTAATCAAATCATAAAAAAAATGAAGAAAATAAAAAAATACCTTTGGAGTGCATGTAGGATGGATGTTTGAGTTCATCCAAGACTCAAAACCCTCTGATCCACCTAACAGACCCGTTTCTTGGAAAAAATTGTCCTTAAATTCATCCTTTAACTGCATAATATGAGAATAATAAAAAAATAATAGAAAACAAATAATTAATGAAGAAAACTGACACCATAAAAAACTAACCTGCAAGGCCCCAAAAGTGGTTGAATCATACTGTTGCGCATCCATATCTGCAATGACATCAATAGCGACCTTTGACCATCTATTAATAGCGAATCGTTCATCTCCTGATTCAATATCACTTCCCAGCTCAAGCTCCAAATGGTCGGTATCAAGTGCAGAGAAATATCGGAGCTATGTAGTAAGAAAGGAGAAAGCAATTAGTTAAAATTTTTTACTTAACAACAAATAAGGTAGTTCTATAAAAACAGATAGTTTTATAGTATAATATGGGTAAAACTGTCATTTAAAATGTCACATAACTACCAACTTAAAAAAATGTAGAATATGGAAAAAACTACGATTATAAAAATTAGGAACAACCATTGTTATAGCCAAAAAAGAAGATAGTATGGGATAAACTAACCATGCAGTATAGTAGACAACCCTTCGTATACTTCCCTTTTGATAGGTTCTCATGGAGATCTTCAGCAATAAACTTGCATAAGTTCATGTCATGTGCTTGCCCAATGTCAGCCTTGTTATATTTCATCGTTGTATTGGACAAAAAAAGATGAATTACCACATATACTAAACAAAGAAAAAAGTTAATGAAAAAACAAAAATGAAAAGAACAAAAACTATATTATTACCAGCATTGGGTAACACTTGTTGCTCATTTTGGTATCTGTTGTGGGGGCAACTACTGTTGATACACTGAACAACATCCAGAGCTCCTTGAATGTATCGTCATTCCTCTTATAATTTTCAATCATTTTCCCAATGTCTGAAACCTTAGGTCTGCTGCTACCACCAGGAAACAACCTAGCAGATATATCAGCCTCCATGTCATAATCGACATAGTACTTTACAGCAAGACGACCTTGTGGGATACCCATCATTAAATGGACAGAATTTGCTGTCAATGGTATCACGCCACGACGAGGGATCACAAAAACTCTCCTAGCTGGTTGGTAGCACTTAGTAAACCAGTGAATAACCGGGTTATGTAGATGCTCACACTTAATATCAAGAAAAGCTCTGTGTCCCGTTGCAATTATAATTTTGCGCTGGGCTGGAGTTAAACTCTTGTATAATTTAATGATGGGTGCAGGAGAAGCCCGGTTCCTGTCTCCAATAAAGACCTATAGCAAAAATGATTCACCAAAAATGATAAGACAGTAGTAATCTTGCGTTAAAAAAGGTAACTAGGTAAAAAAGGTAAAAATGACAATCAGATAATACTAATGTGGCAGGTAGGAAAAACTAACATGGAAATCATAGAAACATAAAAAATGGCACCTAGCTAAAAGTAACATGGCAATCAGTGAAAAAAATACTAATATGGCAACCTAGATAGAAACTAAAATAACAAAATCAGAGAAAACTAAACCTGGTAGCTAGGTAGAACTAACATGGCAATCATAGAATTCTAAAAATGGCAGGTAGCTAAAACTAACATGGCAATCAGGTAAAAACTATCTGGTAGCTATGTAAATCTAATCATGCAGTCAGAGAGTAATAATACGGGAAATTAGATCAGAATTAACTTGGCAGCTAGACAAACCAAAAAATCTAGCAAAATGAATGAGATAATCCAGGCAAGCTACTACATCATGAAACTTTCCTCAGCTTTTACTCAAGCTTGTCAAACAACTAAACCAACACCATTTTATACTGCTTCGTGTGGAGAAGGAAAAAGGAATAGAGAAGACAAAAAGGGACGTACATGACGAACCTTCTAGATGTCCTTTCCTTTTCTATCAAGGACAACATTGTTTCTGTTGGTCCTCTTCCTATGCATTGCAAAAATGCCACCTGTCATTGCAAAAAACAAAAAAGAAGGCATTAGCATGTACGCCTCACAGAGATGCTGCTTTTGGGATGCAACCGCACACAGCAACACACATTCAACAAACCACCTCTGCACGATAAGACGAGACGTGCGACACCTATTAAAATATTAATAACTCACAGCTGCCAGATTAGATGAGTCACAACTACCAGGTTAATAAACTCAGACTGCCAGATTAAAAAACACATAGCTCTCTCTCGCGTGCGGCGCGATGCAAACCGTTCGATCTAATATCTTCTTCCCTCAACTAATCACGTCACCTGCCTTATCCTCTCACCCGCCACAAAATTTCCATTCCTCTCTCTCATCATACACATCGGGGTTATCTCGAGACTGACGGCCGCCTTCCACGCTGAGCGCTGCCTCTGCCATGAAGGGTACCGCTAGTGGTGGGGCGGTTTGACGCATAGCTCCAGGCGGCCGTGCTCCAGCACGCCATGTTTGCTACAGTCAAAACACGACTCGTTGACCCTGCAACTGCTGTGATTCAACATCGCTGGTGTTGTTAGGCCTAATGAATCACCAAATTAGTACCAGTTTAACCTGGCAACGAAGCATAATTAATATGGCAACAGACTTAGTACTTAATATGGAAGCTATTAATATTTAAACCTGGCAGCTAGGCCTAAATAATCAGGCAACCATGTTTAATTAATCTGGCAGCTTAATAATTCCAGCAGTTAGTAAAATGGTAATACTCGGGTAATAATATGGAGTAATCAATCTGGCAGTTGTTAATTACTAACACTACTCACAGATTTATGATAATCTAAATGTCATAGGTATACTGTCGGGATTATAAGCACACCTGTACACCAGTGGGTATACTGAACAATGCAACAAGCATGTCAGAGTGCCCTCACAAGCAAAAGGGGCAGAAACCATTAGCAGAACAAACACAAAAAACGCATCGCACATCATCTATATACCACACACCAACAAACTTATATGGAAATATACCACTAACTTACAACCCTCAAAAATCATATCCTCAGAGAAATAATTAAACAACTAGGCATTATATCTACACATTTCATACATTATAACTGCGCTATCCTATAGATCACATGCTAAAACATCCTGCATCAAGCTATTTGCTCCGGCCACCTCCTCACAACCCCAGCCACCTCCCACTTTGAAAACTGTAGATGCTAACAGCACTTCCTGCTCCTAAAGAACTAACGAAAAAAACTGTAGATGCTGAAGCCACATCCTGCGTCCTGCTCCTAAAGAAATCACGAAAACTGTAGATGCCGACGACACTTCCTCACAACCCCAGCCACCTCCCCCTTTGAACAGAGGACATGGTAGTGCCTGCCAGTGTGCTCATGTCGACGCCTGCCAGTGTGCTCATGTCGAAGCAAATCAGGTAGGTGGACTACGGCGGGCGCCGCGCCCGCAACGCAAGATATTTGCTGGCGGTGGTGGCGGTGGCGGTGGTGGTGGTGGTGTGGTGGTGGTGGATGTGGTGGCGGCGAGTCCGTACGGGTAGATGGACTGCGGCGGGTAGCAGCGTCCTAGATATATCTAGATCTCGCCGGCAGTACACATCCGACCTCTCCGGCAGACAAAATATCACGTCGACACCAAACCGAAGCCACGAACGGCAAAAAAATCGGTGAAAAACTACCGCAAAACTTCAATTAAACATAGGAAAGGTGAAAAGCACAGTCACCACAGTGCGCCGCTACGCCAGATCTAATGCTCGCCGGCTGGGAAGAACGGAATCGCCGGCGAGATACTAGCACCGCCTCGACTATCGCCTCTTCGCCGACCACGACGCGAGAGAGGGGGAAAAGCGGACGGTTATGACAAAAAAGCCCCTGGAATTATTTTCAGGTGGCACGGGCACAAAATTCAAAAAAATAGACACTGCCATATGGACCCCACGTCGTGTTACACATAAGCATCGCGCGTGGGCCTAGTGGGTGAGCGGTGCGACGTTGTCCACGCACCCGCCGCACAGGAGAGACGAGCGTGCAGCGCTTGTTGTTATCATTTCCCATTTCTCTAAGTTTGACTGTTTGGCAACTTGGCTGGTTGTCTGGCTATGTGCTAAGGAATTGTCTGTAATGTCCCTGTAATTAATATAACACGTAAACTTAATTATTGAAGCACATAAACGCATATGTTATTATTACATACCATATGTCACATATTGGTTTGTCCAGAATACATATCCAATCATTAAACAAATAAAGGTAGTAGCATAATGAACATAGATACATCCACACCGATCATCTTCTTTTAGCATTGTACAATGCAGTAGCGATACAATCACGCATTGAGTTCATGTCTACTGTATGTAGTCCACTCGAATCTGTATCATCGACTGATGTTACTGATTGCCTTTGGATCTTAGGAAGGTAGTCCTTATCTGCATCATACCGATCAAACTGCTTGTCGCGTAAGTTTGTATATATACGCCGTACGTGTATGCGATTGCAAGAATTATATATCCATACCATTTTATGATTATAAAAACATATATCGGCTACCATGTTTAGTTCTAACTATTTTATGTTGCAGCTATTGGAGTTCACTGAGGCACAAGCTGAAGAGGAGGAAGTCGGTGAGGAAGAAAATAAAGATCCTAAACAGAGCAAAAAGGTAGACTAGCGCTCGCTCGCTGTAGCTGTGCTCACGTATTTTTTTGATAACCTTCCTACTTTATTCATATAACATCAGGGTTACAATCAGCATCAATGTTGTGTACTAAAAAATCTGGAGCACTACCTGACCAGGAATACAACCACCTACGTACAAGCATGTCTTGCAACCAAAGCATCATTGCTATGCTCAGGTCTGATAATTAGGAGAATACAACCAATACAACGAAAGCAGGACAGTGGTACCGTATAAAATACAACCAATACAATATCAAATTTCATAACACTAGAATAGAAGTACCGCATCCACATCAAGAAAGTAGCTAGCAGTACCGTGGACAAAGGTCTCACCTCCGGACTGGGGCGAGATCGACCGGGGGCGAGGTAAGGCGGTGTTGGCGGCGGAGGAAATCAGGCGGGTACGTGGATGAGATGCCCTGGCTCGGCCGAGGCAATCAGGCGGTCTTGGCGGCGGCGGAAATCCGGCGGCGGCGGAAAGATGGACGGCGGCGTGGAGCACGGGTCTATCGGAGTAGGGCTGGAAGTGGAGAGGAGATCCGACGGCGGGGTGGAGGCAGGCCGACGGGAAGGAGGCAGGTCGCCGGTGAACTCGCGGCGCTGGCGAGCGACAATGGCGGCGCGGGCGAGCGATGTATCTGTTCACGGGACTCGGGAGGGGAACGTGTGCAGGCAGTTATGTGTTTTTTTTCTGGGCCAGGATATGTTGGGTTGACATCGGTGGTGGCATTCTAGTATAAATTTAGCTGAACGATATGTCTAAATATAAAAATGGTTCGGTGGCTAAAGGCAAAGCTGCGGGAAGCTGTAAAAAAGCACACCCGGACGTGCTTTGTCTGAGGCGTCTATTTCTAAGAAGTACTTCGGCAAAAGCCAGACGTACAGTTGCCCATTTATTTCATTTTTCTAGCCTTTTCCAATGGAGAAGTGGTCAAAAGCCAAAACAAACACCCCTTAGTTTCACATCGCCTAGCAAAGAAGGAGGTGGGTCGCGTCCATGCTATAAGAAGGAGGGGTGGCCATGGTAGCAACTCATACCTTTCTCGGCCTTTTGGCTAAGATCAAGTGTAGTATCTATTCTTATCAGTTTAATATCTGATATGTAGACCATGTACCCACAATGATACGTATTAAATTTATTTTTTGTGGAAAAGGGTCCACCACGGTGGCTTGCCATTGGGGCCCTTGTGTGTCGCCTAAGCGTTGCACTACGGCCTGGTGTCTGGCGCACCCAACCAAACAGTAATCCTACATCTACGGAAAGAAACTTACGGAATAGACAATAGACTTACGCGCTGATGTGGTGGCTGGTGTTTGGTTCTATTTTTTTCCTTCCACAAATTATGGAGCACGTACTGATCAGCCGTGCCATGCGGTGGTTGTCCATAAGAAAATTTTGTAGAAAGGGTCCGTAGATATAGCATTACTCCCAACCAAATCTAGTTCTAAAAGTTTAACCAATTTTTCCATTTGGTAGTGGAAAAATTATGTGGCTGTCGATGAAAATTGATCAGGCTCTGGTCATAGTGGACGATGGTGACACTAGCTCTCACATCTTCACTCAGGTTGCTTCAGATCTGGGTCTCCCATATTGGAGGATGGCGATGCTATGTATTGTTCTCGTAAGTTTCACTTAAGTTGATGAACTAGTATTGAACTAAAAACCTAAACATATCCTTTAGGAACAAATAATAACTTGGTGCTTAATTTATCTTATCCAAAAACATCAATTAACATATGTGCTTAATAATTTTCTAGCACATGATCTATCAACAAAAGCTCGGATATTTTCTGTTCTTACCTTATTTGGTCTCATCTTGTCATATCTTGATCATCAGCTTATCTAACATCACTTATGGTTGACAATTGTCAAATATCAAGTAAAACATCCAAGCCTATTAACCAAATCTTGAATATCCAAGCCTTGATCATTTCCCGAGAAACCCGATATGTATTCTCGAGATCCAAACAGTATTATTTGCGAAAGGGGATTGATTAGGTACTTAGGAAAAGGATTAGGGTGAGGGAAGTGTATTAGATGGAGGGAGTGATTTCACCAAATCCTCGGTGGATATATTACACTAAGGCCTTGTTCGGTTTTCCCATAATAGGATGGGATTAACCTAGATTGATCGGGATTAATCCCATCTAAGTCAAATTCCCTCTCAGTCCTCTCCATTCCACTGCAACCCACTAGGAAGATGGATTAACCGAACAAAGGCTAAAAAAACCTACAAAACCCCGGTGCCAGGACTTAGGACTTGTTTACTTCTCTCGTATTTTTATCTACTAGAGTTTTGGGGATATGTGAGGACTGTGTGTTTACCCAATACTTTCCAATCCCCTAAACATTTTCCCAAAGATACTCTACCTTAGAGGAGAGTTTTTAATTTAGACAAAAACATGAAGGATTTGTGGGGATATCCCAGGATTATCCTGGCCAAATCCGGCATGGTAAACAGACTACAGGGATATTGTGGAAATTAAAATAATTCCCTCCTATCCCCACGAATACACTAGCAAATACGAGAGAAGTAAACAAGGCCTTAAGCATTTGCCACGGTAAAAGGCGGGGAATATGAGGGGAATTTTATTTAAGGCCTTGTTTACTTCTCTCGTATTTTTATTCACTAAGTTTTGGAGATATGTGGAGATTTGGTGTTCACCTAATACTCTCAAATACTTAAAATACTCTACCTTAGAGGGGAGATTTCAATCATGCGAGGGCTTGTTTACTTCTCTGGTATTTTTATCCCCAAAAGATCTGGAGATATGCGGGGATTTGATGCTCACCCAATACTCTTCTATCTCCTCAAATACCTTTCCTTAAAAATACTCTACCATGATGGGAAGTTTTTAATCTAGCCAAAATTACACTAGTGTGGAGGGGATTTGTAGGGATATTCCGGGATTATTCCTCCAAACCCGGCCTAGTAAACGACCTATCGAAGAAATTTCGGGATATGAAATAATCCCCTCTTATCTTCTCAAATACCCTAAAAGTAAACAAGGATTTATGATTATCCCGACCAAACCCAGCGTGGTGAACGGACCACGAGAATATCGTGGGAATTGAAATAATCCCCCTTCGATTCCCAAGAAGCATTTACCATAGTAAGTCGGGGAATACGAGGTGAATTTCACTCAGGCCTTAAGTATTGAGGTAACTAGTTGACACCCCGCGCGTTGCTGCGGGAATTTGTTGATGTAATTTCTCATAATAATAATAACAGAAAAATTGATAAAAGGTTCTACAACTATCATTCATGAGAGAACATAAAATTATTGAGCCAACGATTCCAAACACATGCGATACTGTAGAGTGTATTCTAAATAAACATGATAGATAATGTTGTGAAGATCATGCTATTTCCCACCTGAGGATAGGATACGTTATATATTGGCAAGAACTTGAACCATAAAGCGGCATGAATATAAAATTATCCAATAGATTGCATGTGGAATTGTAGCGACATCAACTTAAACAAAGAAAATTGTCTATCTGGTGATTTACTCATTTTGGTCACTATATTATATATGATGCATGATGAGGCTTGCAAGTGAAAATATGACCAAGAATACCCATACACATTGAATTTCATGGCACTATATGCTAAAGATCTAACCGAGATGTGAGGTTTGAGTCTCTGAAGATATCTTCAACAACATGTCTGCATTGCCTGTAGCATCAATATACCTTCAAATTAATTTTATTATTGCCTTTAGATTTCTTACACTTTTCCAATCTAATTTCTGTCAAGTCTGGTATAACCCTGCAAAGAAATTAGATGGGATGAGTAGTTAAGGGGCATCATAACAGACATAGATAAGATCGATGGAATTATATTACAGTACATAGTAGCACAACTCGTTCTGATGGCAGATTAGAATAAGGTTTGGACGCTCGTTCATCCTGCTCTGCCATGGGAAGACGGGCTCCTGCGGGCACAGGTATCTGTTGGACGATAATACCACAGCTCTGAAGATGGCACCATCTCTCTGAACGAGAACGCTCCAGGAATCAGCAACGTGGCAAAAACCGCACCAAATTACCCATCTGCAGCTGCAGGAATCAGCAACGTGCAAGCGAGCCACAGAGGTACCGCTCGACCCTCATCCAGTAGACCTGCAGTTATCAACGCAGAGAAAAGAAAAACGTAGTCTTAGATTAGAACGGGAAGGTGAGAAGATGCATACATATTGAAGATCTGGATTAGCTTTATGCGTTGAAGGGGAGGTGAAGAGGAACCATCGTTGGAGCATGCAGGGTTGCAGAGTATGCTTATTTTGGCGTGAGAAAATCTAATCAGAGAAAATTATCACCAACTAAAAAATCGTGGTGACGTACGTGAAGGCTGGCAAGGCACCAGCAAGAAAATAGACTACTAGTATGGATCAACTATTCTGTCTTACCGGCCGAACCTTATTTTTGCTCCCGGCTGCATCTTGAAAAGACCAAGATGAGGTGGGCTGGTCCGAACCTTATTAGGGCACCCACAATGTGTAGTCAAATATGGTTCCAAATTGGATATTTGGTTTTTGAAACTAATTCCCATCCTTGTGGAGGTAGTTCTAAATTTGCAAAAAGAGGAAACCGGAGCATCCTCTTGCTTTCTATGCCAAATTCTATCCATAGACTAAAATAATATTTGTCTCCTATTGTGTGCATGATACTATACATGCATGCATGCCCTGGTCAAGAGAAGAGAGAGAGTCCTTTTTCCTTTGCAGTGGGATCCTATGGTACCGATATTTAGCATCACGCAGCCTGGCACGTTCCACCGGCTCGACGGCAGCCGCGTCGACGCACAGTTCATGTCCCGGACCATGTACGGTGCGAAGTACGCCTCGTCCGTGGACGGATTCAAGGTCCTCAAGCTCCCCTACAAGGATGGCCGAGACTACGCCACATCTGGCGTGCCGCCTCTGCCTGACGCAGACGACGACAGGCAGTACTACTCCATGTACCTCTTCCTCCCGGACGAGCGCCAGGGGATCGCCAAGACGGTGGACGTGATCACCGCGGGGCAAGACTACCTGTACAACAATGTCCTCAACAAGACGGCGTACGCGACCGTCACGGTTACGCTGCCCAAATTTCAGATAAGCTTCGACCGGGACCTCGCCGACGACCTCCGTCTGCTGGGGCTCTCGCTGCAGTCGGCCGACCTGCGGGGCATTTTCGAGGAGGACGACAGGGGAGGGCGGCCGACGTCGCTGAGCAAGCTTCTGCACAAAGCTGTCGTCAAGGTGAACGAAGACGGGACGGAGGCTGCCGCGGTCACAATGGGGTTGATGGCCAATGCTGGGATGCAGCTACCGGTCGAGTTCGTCGCTGACCATCCCTTCACTTTCTTCATCATGGAGGAACGGTCAGGGGTGATCGTCTTCGCCGGCCATGTCCTTGATCCCGCCAACTGATCAGCATCCAGATTCTAGAAACCCTCCGTGACAAAAAAAAACAAGAAGATTCTAGAAACGTCAGGCAGAAACTAGTATTTGCTTGGATTCTACTTATTACCCGTATCTGCTTGTGCTACTATTTGCGATAATGAACACGCCCTAGCATGATGGCTGCACGTACGCGTAGCCAGGCCTGTGCGAACAGCACGCAACATTGTGGCGCTGCAAGACAAGCCTTAGCTCGTTCGCGCACTACTATGTTTTCAGTTTCACTACTAGTAAATCCTGCACACGCGGCTCATTTGTGTAGACAAAACGCCTCGCATTCAGTCAACCATCGATTTGATCTAACGGTCAAGAAAGATTAGGCCCAGAAGGCCCAGCTTATAATTATTATTAGGTGGAAAACATAACGACCAACATCTGTTAAAAAAACGTAACGACTAACGAGCTGTCGCCGCCGCCTCCAACCCTCTTCGCTCTGAGCGCCGTCGTCTCTGCTCTCCAAGTTTGACTGCACGCCGCCGCCGCTGCCTCCACTTGGGAGGTTGCATCCATCGACACCTCAGCCATACATCACACGCTCCCTGTGCACCCGGCAAATCGTTCCTTCGTCGGACGCTGACGTCGCTTGCGCCCTGCTTCTTGAACTCGGCGGCAAACAATGGACCATGCTCCCGGCGCACGTGTCGTTTGTTGTTTCAAATAGTTTTCTGAATATGTACTCAACACACACTTTCCATTAATCAGAGTCAGGGTACATATACAACAGGAGGAGGGCATCGTTCCCACGCTCAGATGTGATCGTGCTGCAAGAAGCGCTCACGTCCTAAGGACTAGTTCCTATCAGTTTACATCCATTACAGATATTACAAGAGTTTATACACCAAAAGATACAGGTCTGTCATGTATCCTTCAACAGTTTCCGTCAGCTATATATGTTCGAAAAATACACACAAATGCAGCCGTCACATACTGTTTCCGCTGCCAATTCTGTCACATTCCAATACTATTTGACGTGCCTCGTTTGCACTAGGAGTACACTGATGTAACTGAATCTGCCGCCAGAAACTGAATACAGGTTAAACTGACAAAACTTAATACAAAGAACACTGTCAAAACTGAATCTTCAAACGGTGTTGCCGTCTTTGAGCTTGCTACCCATTCCACCATTCCCAGCCTCCCAGGACCCCTAAATGGGTGGCCACCACTCTTTGTTTCGTCACTGGGGCAGCTGCCATCAATCCAGCCAAGCCAAACAAGGAACAGATGCATCCTGGACTAATCGTGTCCCGGTTATCATCGATTACAACGAGCGGCAAATGAAAAGTGAGGAGAGGGTGGGGCTATCAAGCACATCCTCTGTGTGCACAATTACTGGATAAGTTAGTGAGGGCCACACTGTATGCTCCACTGGTGCCAGTGGCGAGTAAGACTCGTCGAAATCGGAACACACTATCGTGCAAGATGCACAAACAGTAAATTTAGTTATTATTACACATTGATTTTTTTAATCATTCATGTAGGTTACGCTAAGAATAGAGAAGTACAAAATAGTTTACCTTGCAGCCATTACAATAACTTCTTGAAATTGACCCCCGGACAGCCCTCGGTCTCAGAAAGTTGAGATATGTTAGCTCTAAAGAGTTGACAGCAGTTGCAAACCAATCACATCACAAACAAGCTGGGAGCTTGCCTATCTTTTCTCCTTGCACTCCGTTAAATCTGAATTACCTTATGCACTGATTCTGTACCAGAAATTAATTTCAGAGAAGCACATGTACTGCATTTGCATGCCTTTATGTTTACTTAGGAGAACACAAACCTAGGAACCATCAGGTTACGCATAAAAGAGTTAGGCAAGATCAGCCGATGTGTAAAATTTGGTTATTAATTTTTTTGACAACTAGGCTGATGTAGTCAACAAGTTTTGACAGCTGGCTCTACAAAGACAATTGAATGATTCCATGGTAATGTAAACATTACTATGCTAGCCAAATGGACATCACAAAATAAAATATTTTCAGAAACTCAAGACATTATGTAATGGAATTACTAGGACTTGGTTCTCTTTCTTGTGCAGTAAGCAATAATTGATCAAATCATGAAAACATGCATACTGGCCAGACGAATTTATGAGACAGGAATGGAAACTTAAATCCCAGCAACCATATTAGAGATTGAGGTGTTGCTTACCTACCAAGGAACATACATCTATCAGCCATCTATCAAAAGTTCTATGACCCTGAGTGTACTGTAGCACAGAGTTAGCATCAGTAGGAATCACATTTCACCTAGTGGACGATATCACCAGACGTATAATTGGTAGTACTGATTCTGCAAGAAACGAACATTTAAGACCAATATAGCGGACAATGTTTTGCTTACCAGTAGCAAGTGGTACCAATTGGCTCTCATCCAAACGCTCGGACTATCGCTTTCTCTCTGACTTGGAGAAGGCCATTTCTGAAAACCTCCGTCTTAGTACCAGTAGCGACCTGAATCGTAGGAGGCCCCGCCATACCCATGGCCAGTAAAGGTCGAGGAGGAACGGGATTTTCCGCAGCCGTACCCGAAGCCACATGAACCAAAGGAGGGGGAAGGTGCGGAGGTCATACTCGGCGCGGCGGCTGTCGTCGTAGAGGACGTGGTAGGCGTCATACCCTTGCCCACCTCCGGATGATCGAACGGCCGTTTCCTCACACCAAGATCGAGACGAAGGTTTTTTGACAATTTCAGGTCAAGAGCACCGGCCTGATTATCGATCCTTGTCTCATGGCGGCGCGCGGAAGAAGCGAGCATGGACGCGCTCTCGTCGACAAGGTACACCGGAACGCTGTGGCGACATGACGGAGGTGGGCTTCATCGGGAGCAGTATTGGGCGAGCTCACTCGATTTAGGGTTAGAATGTTATTTTTCCAACGATAGCACGGTCAAAACCAGTTAGACTGCCTTGGGCCGGGGAGTGCTTTTGGGCTGGGGCCATTCTAAGCGATTTTTTGATGCGGTGCTAATATTTGTCAGCAGTATGAATCGTACTGCTCTACAGTATGAAGTGTTATGGGTCATTAGATACACGAAAATGAATGGCTGTTATTTATTTAAGGGTATATTACCCCCGCAACTTTGTTAAACTGGACAGAGAGCCCCCTTCGCCTGTGCGAGGCTGTTTTGCTTGGTGGTTTGATGATGTGGCGAGTTGGCAGCTAGCACAGGTGGCAGAAGTGAGTCCAGCTGGGACCAAATGCACCCCACCTGCGAGCACCACCTGGTTAGATCGAACCTAGTTCGTCCTGGGCAGCTCTGTCCTAGCCGTTTCTACTCTCGATAGCAGCGACGGTTCCTCCTGGACGGCTGCGACGCAAGCGGAGGATGGCCGGCATGGTATGGTGATTGAACTGCGGTGCGGCGAGCAGGTCATCTTCCCATGCACGTGGGCCCTCCTCCGCTTCCCAAGCGCGGCCCGCCTCTTATTCCCCGCGTGGCAGTCAAAATCGACGGCGCCGGCCTGCTCCTCCATTGAGGTGCCCGTAGGGCGCTGGCCGGCAGCCAAAATCAGGTAGCGGTCCGAGCACCAAAACAACCAGCGGCCGGTTCATTTCTGCGGTCTTTGAATGCCGGACGCCCCTGGCCGCCTAGCGAGTGCATTCTCCTCGTGCACCGGCAGTTGCGGGTCAGCACATACACCATGGACCACACCTCCTGGATACCTGATCCTGATCAAACGCACACAATATTTCATGAAAAGCTAGTATTAGACTGAAGACAACTCAGCGTACGTGACCGAAGAGGAAGTCTTTGGTATCCACCGAACGCACCGTGTCAATGATTATCTGATCATATCACATGTGCAATCTAGGATCTAGCTGAATTAGTTAGACTGTGCGAGCGCATGCACCGCCATTCTCTCTCCCTCTGTACATCTGTATAAAGTATAAACACACGTCTATATAAACACTGTACTATGTGATTAAATTAATCAAGGCAATTGCCGCTGCTAAACAGCACACCCCAAACACTCTCTCTGTCTTGCAGCTAGCACGATCGATGGGCGATGCAGCATGCATGTGCTGTCTTGTGGCAGGGACCAAGTAACCATGATCCATCGCTCCATCACCAATTTCTCGTCAATGGCGTCACGGTCGTCCCAGAGGGTGGTATCCAGATTCCTCTTGTGTTGTCGTCGCGATGAAGGGGTACACCATCTTCCAGGCCACCACGAAGACGTACGACACGTGGATGAGGAGCACCCTCCCCGCACCGCCATGAAGATGTACGGCCTGCAGCCACTCCGGTGACTGTACTGCGGCATGGGGAACTGAAGTACCTGCACGAGCGACATCTTCATGGCGACAACCGAGGAGCGGGAGCGTAGACTTCTTGGCGGCGGTAGGAGCGGAGCGGGAGCGAGAGGGAAGGAAGCAGAGAGGTGGAAAGGGGCTGCTAGAGGCGATGCCACGCCATGGGAAACGAGTGGGTTAATTTGGTCCAACCAGGGGGTAATTTTTCAGTTGATCACACATTTGCTAGGCTGGAATAGCTGCGGCATATCCATGTCACCAAAACCGCTTGCAATACAGCTGATTCATCATGAGGGGGTCCTCTGTCCGGTTTAGCAAAGTTGTGGGGGTGATGTGTTCCAGTTTAGAGTTAGGGGGGTCTCTGTACCAAACCCAAAACATAGGGGTTATGTATACTTCTTTCGCACGTTTGCGCACTACTATGTTTTCAGTTTCACTACTAGTAAATCCTGCACACGCGGCTCATTTTTGTAGACAAAACGCCTCGCATTCAGTCAACCATTGTCCATGACTGACTGAATCATCGGCTAAGACACGAATTACACATGGAGAGGGAAGTTGGTAAGACACGTGCAATGCTTACCCAGCCGGTGGAACAGACTAATTGTGCTGCTGCACCTAGCTAGGCCTTGATTCACTTTAAAAAACAGAGAAAGGTGGACAAAAGATAAAGAGGTGATTGCATTTCTTCAGGTTTTACGTTCCATGCAGTCAATCACTATCTCGCTATTTATTACTAGCTCCATTCTATATTATAAGACGTTTTACTACTAGGCTAAACAAACGTCTTATAATATGGAATGGAGGAAGTACTTATTAGTCAGAGCAAGCCTCGCTCAGTCGCTCCTCTCCCAGAACTAACTCCCTGAACCGAACTATGCAGTCCATTGCCCGGTCGAATTCGCTACTCTCCAGAGCAAAGCTGAACCGGCAGTAGTCTGGTATCCCGGTCCATTTGCTACTGCTTATGCACAAGCCAGTGGACCTAAGAATGGCTTCCCTGATGTTGCAGCCGTCGAGCTCGCCTTCGAAACCCTCCATCTTGGATGTTCTGCCAATGTAGGCGGTCGGTTTCGCCAGCATCGAGATACCGCCATGACCACCAGCGACGTCCCAGCCACAGCTCTCAAGTGTCTGTTAATTGCAGGGGAAAAAAAGAGACCATGTCAAACTCAAAGTCCTTGCAGCTGTGCAAAAGACTGTGAACCTAGTTGCAGTTAGTGTTTTTATGTGACAGCATGGATTCAACTCAACATAAACTCAAGTTACTCGGATTAGGCTAAGGTTCTGCGAATCTTTATTCCTTAACTAAGATTTGAATGGAATGAAAAAGTTGAGAGGGCAAGTTCACATTGTTACAGAGTGCTGACCTTTGTCAACTTGTTTGCACGACTCTTCAGTTTCTCCTTTTGCTCCATGATGAGATTAGGGAAGGGCCCATCCCACTCGTTCTTAAGACCCAGCAGTTTTCTGAATGTGTACTTCAATGTGGTATGTGGCTGACTCAAATTTCGGAAACTAAGTTCCACATAGGACGGCTTACTCGAAATCAGGAACCCGAATTCAAGCCCAGATGTAGTCAGCTCAAGAGACAGCTCTCCAAGAATAAAATAACTGAGTGGAGGGCTTAAATAAATATCATAACACAAATTACTCAAATTCCACTGACTCCAGCCATTGGTTTGAAACTCAAGACCAGAGAAGGAGGTATCTATCACAACCCTAGCTGCATGTTGAGCACAAACGCAAAGCAGATCTTTTATCTCACCATCACTGTACAGGAAACCAGAAGGGTTGATTGTAGGGCCAGAAATATACACCCATGCCCGAGTTACATTCTTGTTCTCATATGCATCCTCTAGAGCTGCGTCTAAAGCCATCGGTTCAATCTTGAAGCCTGAATCTACATTTGTTGGAATTGTCAAGGTTTTTGCCTTCATAAACTTCGCTGCTCTGACATAGTGCCCATTTGTGCCCCATGGGAAAAGGAAGGTGCCTTGTTCTTGCATACAGCAAAGGACAAGCTTGTTGAAGAGTGCAAGACGGCTGCTGCCATACATAATTTCCTTACGGTAGCTGAACTCTGCAATGTCAGGACAATCGTCTCCTGGGAAACCATAGTTATCTCCCACCAGCTTTTCAATGCTAGAACGAAGATCAGTTTCAGAATCCGTGATGTTCTGCCTCACAAAACTTTCAAAAATGGAGGCGTTCACTGCAGACGGTACTGTCAAGAAGCTGTGGTCTAAATCCATATGAATGATACTAGAATCCTTGGAATAAGGAACGAAAAATTCTGCTTCTTTTAGGGTAGACATAGCTGAATTAGAAAGTCCTATCATCATCTGAGGTTTCACTTCTGCAGGTTGTCTCTGGAAGAAAAAGCAAGAGAAAACTTAAAATCAAGAAAACCAAAAAATACATACTCCCGCCGGTCCATATTAATGGCCTCAACTTTGTCTAGATTCATATGTATATTTAGACTAGATACATATGAATCTAGACAAAGTTGAGGCCATTAAAAAAAAAATGGACCGGAGGGAATATTAAAGTAACCAAGTATTCCATTCGCCCCCTTTTTCAGTTCCAAGGTTATTTTCCATAGGTACCCAGCCATATTATTAACTTTCACTCACAATTAGATATGATGAAAACACAATCAAACATCCTACTAATACCTTTAGCTGTTTACTGTGAGTAGGTCTTATCCAACTACGTGGAGGGACTAATCCAAGATTTAGAATTAGCTGACTCATGCTGAGGGGAATGTCCACTAAAGAAAGGTTACCAGATATCGGATGTTTGAGGACAAGTGAGGTGGATAAATGGACGAGGGAAATTCTGCTTACCTCTTGTTGTGGATGATGGTCACCAATTTGAAACGCCAGCAGCTCATGGAAAAGACAGCCATAATAGTGCTGGCTGATCACAGAGGTGTGTCCTTCCAATAGCTCAATAGTTTGTGATAATACCTCACATACAGCTGCCTCAGAAATGGCAAAAGCAACTTCCATACCCGAATAAACCTGCAAATATGAATCCAATGTAAGATGGAGCAGATACAAATTGAAACCTTAAGACTGTTTCTAATGTAGGTATAAAGAGTGCACACAAGTTCAATTACAGTTCCAGGCTGATTGACATAACATGGTATGCAAGTCTCCTTCATGGAAAGAACACTGCTAAAAGCATGATCTATGTAACGGAAAAACAATTGATGTGGCAAGTTACAGGCACCTGATTTTTTACAAGACCACACAGTAAAGTTGCATGCGAAGGTAGGGTGTTTCCAGAAAGATGTTTCAACACGCCATTGGAGCTTGGCAGACTAGATAACTCCCGATGCTCTGAAATGTCTAGGAATAAGCGAGAACCAACATCTTCCGTTGCACTTAGTAAGTTCACAAAAGCTGCATTGGTAATAACCTCAAAGTGAGCTAAGCCAGCAACAACAACCTGAGGCTTCAATTTCCTAACCAGCTCAATAAGCAAATCTGGTTGGCATGGTGCTTCAATTACGGTGACCGGGTCTTCAGCATGGCTACAATTTGCTCCCCCCTGAAGTTTCAAAAAGAAGCAGTAGAATTAACATTCTTGAACCATAATTTTTGTTCAGAGAACCGACATGTCTTTTTCACTGTTCTCGTCAAAAAAGATACTTCTATAAGGCAAAAGCACATGACACTACTAAGTACAGAACAGAAGTTGCTCAAGCAAGAAGTGTTGCATGACATACAGAAGCGGCCAACACATGCATGTGTACCTCAATTGCTGAAGATGTTAACCATTGCTTGGGCAAGTGTCTGGTCAGATGTTCATCGACAATTGCAAGTGCTGGTGTGAACAGTCGAAGAGAACTTTCTATCGCCACATCGAGGGAAGAGAATACAACAACATTCTGGTGTACCAGAAAAAAAGCACCAAATGAAGCATAAGCTAGAAGCACTGAATAGCATAATATTACAAATTTATGGTCTAAGCAAACATAATTGTGAAGGCAATACACACGAAGCCTTACATCAGGAGTTAATGGGATGTGGTGGTAGCTGTTCATAAATTTTGCAACAAGATTCCGGAAGTTGAAACATCCAGCTGGGGGCTCACAAGGAATGGGCTTATTATCTTTCAAAAGACTAGCTAGGTATACTAGGAAGGGAATCTTTTCACCGGCAACAGAATCATCATCGAAGGATAAATCAAGGTAACTGCTGACTTCATGCAATCCATTTTTAACAATCTCAAATAGCTTCTTCACCTGAAAATTCTATAAATTAGTACTATTTCCATTGTATTGCTATTGCTTTTATAAATTGAAAGACAACACAAAGGAACCTGGTTAGGTTGGCGAAGTTGACAGCTATAGACAGAGAAAGCATGTGAAACACGGCCACCAGATTTCATGTATGCCAAGGCAGTGCGTGCAGAGACAGGTTGATCCACATGTAAATCCATGAAGAACTCAAAGCGATGTGGGCAGATTTTCTCAATTTCCACTAAAGCTGAAATGTCTGTGCCGGCAGCCTGCAAAGAATCCAAATGAAGTCGTTACAAAATAGAATATGCAGGTACTCCCTCCGTCTACAAATAAGTGTACTTCTAACTTTTGTCTTCGGTTAAAAATTTAAAATTTGACCAACTTTATTGCAAAGAGTAGCAACATATATGACATCAAATTGGTACATTATAAAACTACGTTCCAAGACGGATCTAGTGATATTAATTTAGTGTCATAAATGCTGATTTTTAATATAAATTTGGTTAAATTTTAAAAAGTTTGACATAGGATAAAAGCTAGAAGTACACTTATTCACAGATGGAGGGAGTAGGTGATGATTCCAGGCCCTACCAAAAGCTGTTGTGCAACTCAAAACATATTTTTGATCAAACACGAGCATAATGCTGGCGAGAATTTTTGTGTGACTAATTAATATGGTCTGTCACAGCATTGCTACCTGCATAATTTTTGTTTGCCAAAGCTTATTGATACGTAATCCACGGCGTAGAAATAGGTGCTCACAGACGTCTTGACCTGGTCGGCCTCCCATGTTGAATATCATAATACCCATAGGTTTTATGATAGATATCCCTTCTTCAACTGCCTGAGCAATCAACCCGAGGCCAAACTGGTCCTCAGCGAAACTCTGGATGCAATAGGACATGCAACAAGATTACAAGCATAACAAATCAACAAAATTAATTGAAATAGAACAAGCAGTTACCATAAGAAATATTGACTTGATTAAAAGTATGTGTACATCATGTCATATATATTATCAGAATCATTAGCAGCTGATCAGAACTTCTGCATTTGAACGGATGAAAGTTGAATACCACTGCTAACAATTCCAGTATTCTAGAAAAAAACTGCAAATAATTCCATATTCCAGCAATGCCATAGACAATAGTTGAGTGCTAATTATGTTTCTAGTTATAAGTGGTAAGACAATGAAGTCATGCAATAGGTGGATGTTGATGTGATGAATGGATTGCCGCCCAAGAAAGTGATTTTATTATCCATCGTCTAGTTTGGTGGCCCTTGTCAATGTAGACTGTCAAAGTTGTCCATCTAATCATCTGGAGTTAAATCAATTATACCGGTGGAACCAAGTTGTCAGTACTGTTGTACAAATCATATAATACTTTTCAGAATACTTTTTATTATATCAGGGGCAGAAAAACACGCTAACAAGTAAATGACATATGTTCCAAACAAATTCTTTTCTTCTAATGAGTACAAACAAGAATGCAATTGCAGAAGAAAAAAAAGTAGAAATACATTCAGTCTTGATTCTCCTGCTCGAGCTAGAGAAACAATATGAATATGAGTGGCTAAAGTGATGAACATGCAAAATATGTCTTTCAACATACCTGAAGATCATAGTAGTTGTTCAAGGAGTACAAGAACACGTCACTTGACTTTTCAGTTATTATGTTCGACATGGCCTCTGGATTGGGGTTAAGAATCTGAAAATCAGATTTTGAGAGTAAGCATTTTCCTTCAGTTCTTAATTCTTATCTAATATATTTTTGTTCCATTAAATATAATAACTGACTATACCTGTGGTATGCATCCAACAATGTGATCAAGTTCTATCTTGTTGTCTCTACAGTATGCAAGAAGATCAGACTCATGGAATTCAACTCTATCAAGTAACGATTTTCCCTCCCCATCATAGATTGGGAGACCATAGTCATCTAGTGCATTCAAGTAAAGATTTATCCATGCAATCTTGATAGCCCGTGTGTTAATATCCAGACCAAAGACCTTCAAAGAAACAAACAATGCTCAGCTTGGGTTCTGACAGCAATAAATGGCTGGGCTATTACGTTAATGTCGAGCTTAGTACAAACTAACTTCATTCACTGGCATGTGCGGATTCAAAATTGATTTTATGTTGTTCCTTTCCTTTCCTTTCCTTTCAAAGGAAAGACTGTTCAGCATGGCTGAAATGATGTGTGATAAACACTACTGCCTTCCTAGATATTGTTTTCTCAACGGATATTGTTTTCTCAGATGTAACAAGCAAGTTAGGTTGTTGGTGATATTGAAAGCCTGGAAAATGGTGTATGCTGAAATTTGAGTAAATATCTAACTGCTGGAGCTCCCACTTCTGTAACAAAAATTTCTTACTGCGGCAGCTCCCACTTCTGTACCAATGGTGGTAAGATAAAGCATCCAGAGAATAAGAGCAAAAACCTTCAAAGGGGACCACTTTTCTGCAATTGCAATGGATATCCAACCATTGCCACATTCTAGCTCTGCCACTGTCTTATCCCTGAAAACAGGATCTGGAAGCCGATTGAGGCCCTCATAGAAAGCGAAGTGCCAATCTTCAGAAATGAAAATGCTAGGAATCTCCATCAACGTTAGCTTCTTCCTTTGCTGGGATCCTAGAAGCAGTTGATAAATACTAAATAATGAAAGTTTTTACCGCTACACCAACTGAAGATAACAGCTAATACTTTGTACGCACAAACAGTAACAAATAAATCATGTTAAACCCAGAATCCATATAACTTAACAATATTTTTTCCTCGAACGCGCACAAAAATGCAGTGTCATTTTGCATTCTAGGGAGAACAGCAGGAGGGCACGACAGTTACAGGCAACATAAACAAGATAAGCTAACTACACACGAAAACGAAAGCAGGCTGCTCATTTTATTTTTGTTTCCTTTCTGATGAAATCATGTCTACCTGGTAGTCAGGGCATGTCACTCTGCGCTTTTTCCCAACAGTATACCGACAACAGTTTTGAGTACCATTACAACAACAGTTAACGTCGAATTACTTTTTTTGTGTGGGTAAGTTAAGGTCGAATTACTGATCGATGGCCGGCCGCAGCCGGGTCAATACTTGATTTTCCAATCAGCAAAAGATGATAGGTTCTCGGGGAGGGACCGAGGGAGGGAGGAGGTGTAGGGTAGGGAGGGGACCTTGAAGGTAGGGCTCGAGGACGACGTCGTGGATGCGGAAGTGGAAGGTGCGGGCGCATTCGTCCTCCTGCCCGTCGGCGAAGCGGCGGTGGACGGCGCCGAGGAGGCGGCGCGCTGCGGCCCGGGAGGCGGGGTCCTGGAGGCGCTTGAGCACGGCCTTGGCGGCGCCGTACGCGGCCTCGCCCGACGCTGCGCACGACGCCAGGAAGGCCTCCACCTCCACGTCCTTGCTGTTGATCGCTACGGGCGCTGCCATTCCGTTCGATCTATTGATCAGGTTTGGATGACTCGAGTGGAGGAGAAGGAGGATGCCGGACGGGAGGAAGGAGGATGGGCGGCGGCGGAGATGACGGCGACGAGAAAAGGTGCAGAACCGAACGCCACAACACGACACCAGTCACACTTGCACGACTGGAGTCAGTGCCACGATGGCACGGTGGTCAACTGCACGAACGAAAATGAACGCCTTGCGAGCAACCCTTCGCACACGCTTTCTTTAACAGCTCAATACTTTTTTTTTCTGACGTGGAAACAGCTCAATACTTTATTTATCGAGCTATATACGTTTTTCATCCCACAATCCCACAACTTGTACATGGGTACAATTTAGTCCCACTACTTGCAAAGTGGACAAAAGTAGTCCCACGAGTTGCTCTCCGGGTGCAAACTAGTCCAATTCTATTAAAATCGATCAATCTGACCGTCGTTTGACCTATTTCGAACAAGGTCAAATTCATGCCATTCACTTTATGCAAATAGGTCCAGAAAAGTGAGCCAAACCTAACGGCGCCCTCCCACGTCGTGGCGATCGCGAAGGAAACCTCCTGGCCTCATTTCCTTGAAGAACAGGAAGGTGGCGTTAGTTACGCTAGGCTGTTTGCCCCATTTCCTTGAAGAACAGGAAGATGACAAGATCCATTTGTGACGCCGACTTGGTGATATCGACGGCGATGCGTTTCCGGGAGCATGGCGAGGACCCGCCAAGCTACCCTCTGCTCTTTCTTTCTCTGACGACGGTGCCGGTGGTGTGTGTATTTGGGCGCCCGATCAAGTCGGTCGTTCTGTGTTTTAGAGTCAAAAATCTGTGGGAATTGGTAGACCGATCACCGGTGGAGTGATCAGTAGTGTAAAGGTAGTATTTTGTTGCCGATTTTCGTCTGATTCGATCAGTACCGTACCCGGCTTCTCATTGTCCCTGTAATGTCTGTGTACTGCAAGTGTTAATGTGCTCGTGGTTTTATTTTTGGTTATGAATTCCATGGATCTAGGTTAAGAAGTGTTAGATTTTGGTCATGCTCATTGTTGGTTTACGTTTTTGGACCGGTTTGAATTTTTAGGCAGACAAGTATATAAATTTTACCCAAATTCATGGAGTGGAAACTGGTAGCTACAGTTTAAGTTAGCTGAATCTATCTGTTACTTAACTGAATCTTTATGACTGTTGCTGCCAGTTTGCACTGTGACAAATTTGGATGGAATTTGTATCTCTTGGAAAATTATGCCGAGCTATGTAGGTTCACATTTGGATTTCCCGACCATTATTTTCCATGACACATGAGATCGGTTACTAGTGAATGTAGCCACTTGAGATTTTTAGTCTACCTAGTTTGTTTCAGATCCCCCCACCACCCCCGCATTTGCACAATACATGGACAACCATGTTTTGAAGTATGACATGGACAACCATTCTTTAAATATTGTCTTGTACCTTATGCATGAGTATGAATATTTTCTTATAGTGTGCATTTTTTTGCAGTTATGTATCCAAGTGAAGAATGTGGTATGTTCTCAGTGAAAGTATTGCACAATGGGTTTTTCTATTGATTGAGGCATAATCTGAAGTATGTTAGTGCAACCACGTCTCATTTTAATAATTTAACTGTGGACACATGGTCACTCACATGGATCAATCAAATTCTGAGAAGATTAAACCATGAGAGAGATGAGAGGACCTCAGTTTATTGGTTGTTGTCTGGCAAAGATCTTAGGGATGGATTGGTGCTTGTTGAGGCGCAGTCACACATTAGGGATATGATAAATGCCAGCAAGTACCATAAGACACTTGTCTTGTTTATTGATCACACTAATTTCATGAAGGGATTCAGACCAGATGAAAAATGAGAGCATATTATCAGTACCAGGACATATAGCCAATTAGATGATATTTGCAAGAACATGTAGCTATTTACATGATATATGATAGGACATTTGGATGATATATACAAACACAACTATCAGAAGACCATGTACCTATTTATATCATATATATACCAGGACATATACAGCTATGACAACAAACTGAATAATAAACATTGAGATATTTCAACTTCAGAACAAGTACTTGGACAGAACAAAACACACAATTTTCCATTACACTTGATATTCATAACATTGCACAAAGATCCATTACACTTGATGCTACATACACAACTTTCCAGAAGCAAACACTACAAGCCTACACTTCTGCCATGGGTAAATTCTAGTCTTCTTCTCCTCTTCTTCTACTTTCTTCTCCTGTACTTGCACTTGTACCAATTAGTTCACAAATGAACAATAACAATATCTTGTACCAATTGCAACATACATTTGCTCCCTTTTTGGTCAGCCGATGTTACCACCATATTCTACCCGAACTCCCAAGCCTCATCCGAATCTCTGAACCTCATACCAACTTTAGGTATCTTCTTGCCAATTGATCCCATTGCATAACACTCGCAATTGCAATTCTTCCAAATACAAGCAAAGCGATCAGAATTGCAAGCAACACTAAATATATATCTTACAATCCTCAAAAAAAATATCTTACAAGGTAGCGATGCTGAATATATATCTTACAAGACAACTACACTGAATATATCTGACAAGGTAGCAGCACTAAATATAACTCAGATCATATATCACAAGTTGAAAACTGATTTTTTGCCCGACTCTAATTCTACTGTATTAAGCGTTGTGTCTATTTCCAGTACAAATACAAATTGCAATGAAGTAGTGCCCGCATCTAATCGAGTGCACAAGAAAACAACAGTAATGGAATAGGATAGGCACCTATACGCAGCAGCCAGCCCCTGGGACATCGCTGACGATGATGACTTGTCCCGGCGGCGCTCTTCCCCGGCCCGCGGCGGCGCTCGTCCCCGGCCTGCTCTGCCGCTCGTCCCCGCCCCACGGCGCCGCTCGTCCCCACCTCTCCTCGACGGCTGCTCGGAGCGTGCGAGGGCAGGAGCCGCCGACAAAGCGCGCGAGAGCAGGAGACCCCGGCGAATCGCGACACCGGACACCAAGCCCACTTTTCCCCACCTTCCCTGCCAGAATTTTCTCCCTAGTCGTTGGTTCGGTCCCAAGTCTGGATCGCGTGACGTGGGAGGGCGTCGTCAGTTTCGGCTCACTTTTCTGGACCTATTTGCATGAAGTGAATGGCAGGAATTTGACCTCGTTCGGAATAGGTCAAACGACGGTCATATTTGATCGATTTTAATAGAATTGGACTAGTTTACACCTGGAGAGCAACTTGTGGGACTACTTCTGTCCATTTTGCAAGTAGTGGGACTAAAACTGCATCCCGCATGCAAGTTGTGGGATGAAAAACGTATATACCACTTATTTATCTGATATGTCATTATCATTGTTACATCTGCTACTAGTAAAAACGCTATGACAGAATCTGGTGAATCATCCAGCCAAACATGCTCAGACGACCCCTTAGCTAATACTCGTTTCCTTTTCATACTATCTTGCGCATAATTTTTCGTGTAAATTAAATTTTGCAAAGTTTAACTAAGAATATATGAAATAATATGATATATATGATATGAAATGTATATATTATAAAAATATATTTAAGCCAATTCTAATAATATTAATTTGATATTATATATGTTCATATTTGTATCAAACTAATTTGTCAACCATTATAAAGTTTGATTCTGATAAAACCTTATATGCAAAACAAATTATGATGGAGGGAGTATTGCTGGTTCACGAGCAACACAGTTTGCTCCGCGATGGGGGAACGTTCGAATATAATCTTCGGAAAATCCGTGGCTACATGATAACAATCGACAAAGAAGGCTGCGGCAGGACCGAGAGAGGCACCCTCCTCATTGCATTAACAACCTTTAGACAATTGGATGATAAGATGGTTCACAAAATAGACCGGTTATGATGTTTTAGGAACTTTTCTGTGTTCAGTATTGGGTGTTGCATTGATAAACACTACGTCGTGTTAGAACATCTCCAGGAGTACCTGTAAATTTGGCGCTCCGCTAAAAAATAACCAAAATAGTACGTGAGAGCGTACGCGTGGCTCTAACGGGCGCGGGAAAAAAGCGGATGGTCCTCCGATCTATATTAATTGTCGCTGAAGCGGATGTATCTAGACGTCTTGGTCCTCTGTCGCCGCCTTGGCCAGCGACCCTCACAACAAGGCACGTTGGGAGAGAGGGCCCGCTTCCATCCGTGGCACGGGCTTTGCCTAGCCACGTCATCTGATGGAGGCGGAGGAGAGGGAGTTGGGTGGAGGGGCGCCGACCAGCGGCTAAGGTTTACCCCCAGTGCCGCTCGAGTGGGCGTGACATGGGAGGGGGAGGAGAGGGAGATCACGTCCACGGGGACCACTGGCAGACCTTGGGCCGAAATGCTGGAGGGGGGAGGGGGGCAAATGGGCCGGGGCAAAAAAAATAAGCTTTAGGCTGACTTTTAATTGACAAATGGGTTAAATACATATAAATAGTATGTAATTTCTTCATGGGCTTGGGGGCGATGGCCCATTTCGTCTCCATTAAGGTCCGCCAGTGATGGGGGACACGTAAGTTGTTCGATCCGACTCTGGGTTTGCTAACTGAGATTTTGTTTGTGGGTTTTTCGCACGCGTCGACGGTGATTGCAAGGGTTCCATTATGGCGTGTTTGGCCTTGGAGACTTGCGATACCATAAGTACAATGTTAGTCTCCTCATTAGGATGATTTCTGAGATTGCTGTTGTTAATATGAACATTACCGATTTTTACATATGATCCTTTTCTGTTTCTGTCTTTCACTCTTATGCGTACACTGGATGTGAGTCACTGGGGCGGCCGAAGCGTGCCGAGGCGGAGGCGGAGACAGAGTACTTCCCCGAGCAGAGGTGACTACGCCTAGTCTGGCCATGATGCGTGTGCTTGATTTGGTTGGTGTCGGTAGGATTTGGTTGAATCATAGCAGAGTATAACCGTTGAATTCATACATTCACGTCACCTGCATGCATGCGTTACTTTTTTAGAGTGGATTTAGCACACATATATCGGCCTCACGACATCTTTTGTGCCCCACAATTATTAAAGATTCGTGCAAAGTCTCCGATAACAACAACCGCCACATATTTACACTTAAGCCCCTTCTCCCACCTCTCTCCTAGAAAGTTGGAAACAATTTGAGCCCCACCTGGCAGTGAAACTTGTATGTTTCTTGACTGGATCTGCTGAAATATGTATCTTTAAAATTTTATTAACTTTGGTTATTTTTTCCTAATTTTTCTACTGTTAAATTTTGTTAATTTTGGTTATATTTTTTATTTTTTCTGATATTAATTTAGTTATTTTTTCTATTTGTCCTACAGTTGCTATTGAATTGTGTATGTGTCTGCAAGATTCTAACAAATCAATGGTAATAATGATGCCGGAGGCTCAATATCGTGGTGTTGCATTTCCACGTACTGTACTTTTTTTTAATAGTTGCATGCGTTCTTGGCTGACCATACAAGTGGTAGATGTCCAACGCGCAGAGCGTGATGAGATGTTCCCAACGCCTATAAAAGCGTTGTGTGCATCACCATGACCCCTAAAATGTTTCGTCTTCCATTTGAAGAACACACACAAGAGAATAGATAGACCAACATTGTAAATTGTTTTGAGGTATGGGAGGAAAACAAGAGGGCGCCACCGTCGTCCTTCTGGTGGAGGGGACATGGAGTTGCGCACATGAAGCCCGGCAGTACTTGAGCAACATCGGTCGGCTGTTGATCATGGATGTACGAACGCACCCATGAACTCAGACTCAACCATGAGGTTGGAGAAACGGCCGGAGGCCTGGAGGGTACCACGGCGGCGTCGGCGCCGAGTTAGGATACCTGTTGACGAGGTTTCCCTTGTCGGCGAACGAAGAGCCAAATACGTACAATCTGTAGCCGTCGTAGCGAGTTTCATCCTATATACGCAGAGCCGCAGAGTGGGTAAATTAGGAGGACGAGCTCCATCGAAGCGGTGTTTCGAATTTTTTGAAAATTAGCATTTAAAGTTTCAAAAAATTCTAATAGAAAGAGATGTACATTTTTTTTTTGGAAATTGGCGCTTTATTACTTAACAGTAAATTTACACCCGGCCTCTGCATAGCTAGAATGCACATAGCCGATCAATCACACAGTCTCGGACCAAGCCAATAAAAAACAGGATTACAAAATAATGTAAATGAAAACACAGTTCTCCAAACTAGCTAGGAAGATCTATCCGCAGCGATTGCTGCCATCCATGCCAGAAGAAGATATCTCGCGCCGTATCCTCAAGCCGCCTACAGGCCTTCGCAAACAAGTCGCGGAACTCCATTCGTTGTAGAGAAGTCTATGATCGGAGGACAGACGTAGGTCGATAGATAACCTGCAAGGGGGAAGATACAACATTATTAAAAACAATGATGACTTCTAGCTGAGTGCAAAAAACAATGTGAAATATTTCATATTTCCTCGAAACAGGCATATGCCCAGCTATATAAATATAGCAACCGTTTGAGACCGCTGCTGGGCCAGACAGCACAACGCCCAAAAAGGAAAACAACAAAGAAAACGAAGAAGAAAGAAAGAAGAAAAAAAGAAGAGAAAACAAAGCCAACGACAGTGGCTCGATGAAAACGATGATGTCCCGCAACCGCTGCACCCTCCGGAGAATTTCCACCCCGCACCAAGCGCTCCGAAGCGTCACGTACCAAGCAACACCTCTAAGAAGGAAAGTGACGACAACGACGCTGCTGCCCGAACTGGTCCCAGGATTTCCCCCGATACGTTACAGGAGATGGGGAAGAGATACACCCGACGTCCTTCAGGAAGGACAGCGACACCCGCAGGCGACGCCACGTCGGTATCAAGACGAAAAGGATTTCTCCTGACCCCTCAAAAAACCACACTCCCGGACATTTCGAATTGCTCCACCGAGCTCGCCACCCACCAGCACACGCCACCACGGTGTTGTAGATACCACCGTTATCTCATTGTGACCCACAATGGGAGACTGGTACGACTGAAAAGAAGCAACTTCGGGAAAGGTCGGCGGAACAGTGACACGCAGGAGGGAGCTACCTCCATCGCCTACGGCGATAGCCGACCGGATGTAACAACAAGGACAAACCAGACCCTCTCTGGCCCGGCCGAGCCTAGAAGGACTCGTGAAGCCCCGCCGCCACACTGCAGCAAGGGTGTCACCGATGCCGCTAACCCTAGCGTTAGTGCCTACTCCTCGATCCACCAGTGTATCCGCTGCCACCGCAGATCCTCGCCGCCAAGCAGCCGCGTCATCGCCACTGTGGTCACCCAGGCCAACCGGGCCGCCGCCGGTCTGAGGAGAGCCACGAGCTCGCACCTGCGGGGTAGAACCAATCACCAAACCGAGACCGATGGCAGGGATGAGGGGGTCCACGCGAGCCAGCACCAGGGCGGCGAGCAAGGCAATCACAACATCTCCGGACTGCTTGCAAGGCGAGACCCACAAACAGCCACCAGATCTAGGCCCCCTGGCCCGGATCTGGCCCCCCCGCCACACGGTTAGGGGTGGTATGCAAAAGAAGGCGACCAAGGCCCTGCAAGGCCCAGATCAGGCCCTTACTGTCCCAGATCTGCCCCGCAAGGCCCAGATCGGGCCCTAATGGGCCCAGATCTGGCGATATGCTCGGCCACCCCACTGTGCACCGCCGCCTGACGCCGCATGTCTCCGCCTCACCGCGACCACCCTCCCTCACTGCCATCAGACCGCTGCCGCGACCAGCCACCGCCGCCAGACCGAGCTCGACAACCCGAGCCACCACTACCGAGCATAAAGATCAAGTCATTTAATATAGTTAATTTGCTATAAGCTTTCTGATACATAGTAACCTAATTCCTTCGACCATGAGATCATGTTAATCACCATCACCAGAAGGATGCTTTGATGACATCAAACACCACACTGTAACTGGGTGGCTATAAAGGTGGCATTGAGTGTTCGTAAAGTATGGGTTGAGGCACATGGATCAAGAGTGGGATTTGTCCATCCATATGACGGATAGATATACTCTAGGCCCTCTCGGTGGAATTTCATCCAATTAGCTTGCAAGCATGTGATTGGTTCACAAGGGATCACATACCGCGGGAACGAGAAAAGAATACTTATCAGTAACGAGGTTGAACTAGGTATGCAGAGATATCGACGATCAAAACCTCGGATAAGTAAACTATCGTGAGACAAAGGGAAATTGGTATCGTATGTAAGTGGTTCATTCGATCGCAAAGTAATCGTAGAAATATGTGGGAGCCATATGAATTTCCAGATTACTCTATTGGTTATTGATCGGAGAAGTGTCTCGGTCATGTCCGCATAATTCACGAACCGTAGGGAGACACACTTAAGGATTCAATGTTGTTGAGTAGTTATGGAATGATGAGTAAGAGACCGAATGTTGTTCGGAGTCTCGGATGGGATCCGGGATATCACGAGGAGATCCGGAATGGTCCGGAGAATAAGATTCATATAAGGAAAGTCCTGTTTCGAAGTTCGGGAATGATTCCGGTGTTTTCACCAGGAATGTTCTAGAAGGGTCTAGAAGGTCCGGCACTCCGGAGGGGAAGGGTATATGGATGTGTCATGACAATGTGGAATGGTTGCATCATGTACTAGGTCACTTGGCTGGGAAAAATAAAGAGAAGAAATCAAATCGAAGTTTGAAAGTCAAACGCCAATTTGAAAAAGTCAAATCTCAAGTTTGCTTGGTGGAGGGAGAGTAGGAAACCTACTTGTGGAGGAAGTCCCACTCCCTCCCACCCGCCGGCCATGAGGAGGAGTTGGAGGAGGACTCCCTCCTCCCCAAACCGCCTCTCCCCTCCTATATAAGGAGGGGTAGGGCGCCCCTCTCCCTACACCTCCAAACCCTAGCCTAAGGCGCCACCACCACCAAGTGTTGATGCCGCCACCACCTAGGTATCTTCTCCCAAGTCGCCGAGTTGGGGTATCCCAAACCCTAGCCGCCGGCCACACATCTCCCCTTGGTGGTTCTAAACCCTAGATCGCCAAGGCCCTCTCTCATACTCCACCATACTCGCTCCGGCTTAAGGCGAAGCCCTGCGGGATCTCCCCTCTACTTCCGACACCATTCCGTCGTGCTGCCGAAATCACAAGGAGAGTGCTACAACCTCTGCTGCCTGCTGGAACAAGGGAGAGGAGGGTCTTCATCGAGTACCAAATGTGTGACCGACTGTGGAAGCGCTGCCGGAACGCAGCGCCGGAAGGATCGTCTACGCGATCTTGAGATCGGAAGTGTACGACTACATCACCCATGAGAATCTGCTCTCGTTAACCGCTTTGGATCTTCGAGGGTTAGTATTCTATCGACTCGTTGCTACAATCTAGTAGATAGATCTTTGCTTGATCATAGATTAGATCTTGATTATGTGTTCATGCGGTAGAAATTTTTTGTTTTCCATGCTACGAACCCCTACATCTAGATCTATGTGAGGAGATTGTGTGCAAATGGTATGAATAGTTTGTTGAAGAGAAAAAAAAAGGTGAGGCGCGTGATGGGATTCAAAATTTGAACTCGTCGGGTGCATGTTCTAGGCATCTCGGCTGGCGTGCCGATGGACAATCGAAAACAGAGGATCTTGAGTACTATTCGAAATTCGGAAGAATTGAGTAGAGGGACCATTGAGCAACTCAAAAAAGTTGGGTTCGATTACAGAAAGTCGAACAAGAAGCGAATCTATTCCCGCTCGCTCGTGGCAGGGGAGTAAGTCAAAATAGAAAAAACTCACATTGGCTTTTTGATGTGATGAAAAGGAAAACTTCCTCCTGCAATATTGTTCACCATCACATGATGCACATGTATGCACAATATGAGCACATTATTATAAACTATGCCTTGATTCTAGCCATAACATTGGTCATTTGACCCGAAAGCCAAGAAACCTCGAATGAGATAGGTCATTTTGTGAATGTTTTTTCAGACATAATCAATATACCAGGTTTGATATATTTCCTTGTGACTATGTCACATAATATGACACCACGCGAAGGTTTCACATTGTTTCGATCGTTTTTGAATTTTTTATGCCCGTTTGAAACTATCGTCAGACTTTGTCGAACCGCGAGCATTAAGATTATTAGCTCGGGGCCGAGCCTCGCTAAACTTGCGTTGGATCTTTGATAAAATTGCATATTGTGAACCTAAAAATGACTTCTGTAAAAAACACATGAGCATCGAATCATGTACCTGTAGTTCATATCTAACCACTTCATGCCCATTCAGCAGGAATTTATCTTTTTTATCAGGGATGGACGAAAAGGTTTCGGATCCTCCTGTTGGGGCATTGTTCTTATAAGGTGGTATAGTATTTTATAAAATGTGGTGGTAGAATTTTGAGTTATCCATTTGGTGGTTGCTTCACAAAACCATCAATTTTTTGTGCTCGGAAAATGAAACATAGCTTTTTGGTGCGATAAAAAGGAAAACTTCCTCCTGCAACATTGTTCGTCATCCCATGATGCACATGTATGCATAATATGGGCATATTATCACAAACTATGTCTCAATTCTAGCCATAACATTGGTTATTTCACCCGAAAGCCAAAAAACCTCGAATGAGATAGGTCATTTTGTGAAGTTTTTTTTCAGACATAATCAATATACCAAGATTGATATTTTTCCTTGTAACTATGTCACATAATATGACACCACGCGAAGGTTTCGCATTGTTTCGATCGTTTTTGAATTTTCATGTCCGTTTTAAACTATCGTCAAACTTTGTCGAACCGCGGGCATGAAGATTCTTAGCTCGGGGCTGAGCCTCGCTAAACTTGCATTGGATCTTTGATAAAATAACACATTGTGAACCTAAAAATGATTTTTGTAAAAAAACATGAGCATCGGATCATGTACCTGTAGTTCATATCTGACCCACTTTCTGTCGATCCGGCAGGAATTTATCTTTTTTTCACCAGGGATGCACTGAAAGGTTTTAGATCCCCCTGTTGAAACATTCTCCATATAAGGTGGTCTAATATTTTTGTAAAATGTGGTGGTAGCATTTTGAATTAGCCATTTGGTGGTTACTTCACAAAACCGTCCGTTTTTTGTGCTCGGAAAATAAAAAATGGATTTTTGGTGCGACGAAAAGGAAAACTTCCTCCTGCAACATTGTTCGTCATCCATGATGCACATGTATGCATAACATGGGCATATTATCATAAACTATGTCCCGATTCTAGCCATAACATTGGTCATTTGACCCGAAAGCCAAAAAACGTCGAATGAGATAGGTCATTTTGTGAAGGTTTTTTTAGACATAGTCAATATACCAAGTTTAATATTTTTCCTTATAATTACGTCACATAATATGACACCACGCGAAGGTTTCGTATTGTTTCGATCATTTTTGAAATTTTCATGCCCATTTTAAACTATATATAATGTTTTATGTTTCACTTAATTTTTTTACAAATATGTAATATTTGAGTGTATATAGATAGATCTTATATTTTTGCAAATTTTGATATATTATTTATATTTTTCCGAATTAGAATGATTTAGTTATGATTTTTCAAAGTTTAATGAGGTAAAAGGAAAAATAGCTACGCCGAGGGCAGGTGTACGCCGACGGCCGCAGAGGGGAGCTGGTCTGGACGATGGGTACGCCGACGGCCCGACGTTTGGCCGTCGGCGAAGCTTCCTGTTCCTGTAGTGAATTCATTATTTGGTGAAAAACATGTAGCAGACATGAGGAGATAAACATCGAGAGCAAACAGGGAGGAAATTAGCTGGAACGGTCATGTCAAACACTTCAAATTTATTGGCTCACCACACAGTGGTAGATAGCTAACACGCAAAGCATGGCTTCCATCTCCCAGCGCCTATAAATGGCACTTGTACGCATCACCAATTCACCATTTCCCCACTGCAGTTTGATCATCTTCAATCTGAAGAAATCAAGAGAGCAGGATAAAACTTAGTGATTTGAGATATGAGAGGAAAACAAGTCTCAATGGGGTCATATATCAATGGGGTCACCATGTTTAGGGGAAGTTTCAATGGGGTCATATATCATGGAGCTTAAGAGGTGGATCGTCCTGCTTACTTGCATGGCAGATTAAGTTGAAACGCTAAATGATTAGCGGACTAGTAAAGATCATGTAACTCTTGTCCAGAGATACTACATGTCCGGTAACTCACTGATGGTGCTCTCCAGCTGCGCCATGATGGCCACCCACCCTTCCTGCGCCCGGTTCATAACAAGAGTAGACGTACTGGCTAGGGTTGTCACACACCGAGTGAGTACTTACTATAAACGATATTGTTTCAGTAATGTAATAAAAGGCTATATGTGTATGTAGCGATGTAAAGACCGGGGTCTTTCCCTTTTTTTTCCTAAAAAATATGATCTCGTCGCTCGAATCCTCTTAACGGAGCCCGCAATATCCGCTGGAGCTTAGATACATCTATCGAAAAAGAAATAGTTGATGCGAGGCAAAAGGGAGATTATAAAATTGATAGATAAAGATTTGGTAGATTAGTATGGTGCGTGTGTGATATCGAAGAAAGGTGCTGGCGCTATACTCAAATCGGCGAAACTGCGGCAACCCGTGCATAGTCGGGGGAGGGGGCAAGGGCGAAGCCAAGCCTACAATAGTATTGGGGACCAATTGGAGTTTTCTTTGAAGTTAACTAGCTATAACCCCACATATGCATGTATATACCAAATGCAAGAATCTTTGTAACTGTGTTGCACAAGAGAAGAGAGCACATATATAGGGTTGCAAATGTTGGTCCCTCGTTGAAGTGTATAAGTGGTGCACTAGCCCTTTCTATCAGTTCGGATTTTTGGTTGTGTTTGCTAGTGCATGAAGCTTGACATGGTATCAGAGTCTAAGTTCTCGAGTTCGAGTCCTGGCTTTCGCAATTTATCCTAAAATTGCTGTTGACCCCTCTGTTTTCACGTATAGGCCTCTGGTGAATTTCCCGGTTGCACGTGCTGACTTCTCTCCGTCGAACGTGAGAGGGGTGTTGAAGTGTATAAGTGGATTGCACTAGTCCTTGAGAGGGGTGTTGAAGTGCATCTCGCACCGCTTGCATCCCCAAGCACGACGATGAATCCTCTAGCCGAGACATGGTAGCAATTGGACCCAAAGCCATATGCCTTCGTCATCGAAGACATCACACCTGCCCCCTCGCCCTGGCTCGAGGGCGTCGCACCGAAGACAAGCTGCCGCGCCGGCAGGAAGACCATCCAGTCATGCATGCCCCAAATTCAGCTGAGTCAGCAACATATAATAACAGAACAAAACCGAAGTGAAACACGCGGCTCGCGCGGCTGTTCGCGCGTGTGACGAACATATGAAAGTAACCCGTCCGTCCGCAGCGTTGCAGTTGGTGTGAGCTAGCACTGAGCATGAGCATGAGCATGCATGCAGTGGCTGGGCTTGGGCGCACACGTACGAGCGCGTATCGATCGTCAACGAGAAATCTTCCCGTCCTGGAAATGGTCGCCCACAATAGCTTCTGATTTCATGCTACTCTTGCAAGTTGCAAATAAAGAAGAAGCAGTATATATTGATCATACGAGTTTTCATGATGAGGAAGACACCAACAACAGCTCTCCGCGCAAGTTGCATTGCAGAATAAGCGGAATAGGTCTTATATATATCCACCAACACGCGTGCATGCGTCGTGCATATGTTCAAAGATCATTTTGTTTAGAAGTTGATCTACATCTTGTTAAATTGAAAAGAAGTAAAAGGAGGAAGAAATATATAAAGCTGAAAGAGTCAACCAAAGCCGACTTCTCTCCCTAATTTAATCCTAGCCGCAAGAGAGTTCTTGAGATGATCTTGATCCGGGGGTGTGCCATCCGGTCTGTTCCAACGAAGGCCTGCGGGGATGCGGTGGACTGCGCCGCCATGCTAGTGAATGGGGAAGCACTGGCGGATCCAGCGTCCCTGCAGTCGCACTTGCCCGGGCTTCTGGCCAGCCGGCACGGTCTTTGATGTAATTTTGACCAAAATTGTATTTTTGACATTTAAATTCACAGTTTGCCCGGACATTTCAACTTCAGACATCTGTCTCTTCTGAAAAGAGCCTCGTGAACATGCAAATATGAGGTGGTGTGTCAGGTGTGAATGTACAAACATGCAACAATGAAATGAGATGCTAAGAAATAGTAAGAATTAGCAAAATAGGTAGGACCAAAAAGAGTCAAGATTAGTTATGTCCTATGTCATATGACAAAGTTTAGAATATAGATCCAGAATAACACAATTTAGGCAGGAGCAGGAAGAGTCGGAATCTAGATGGGCGTGAAAGTCGGTGTCAACAATTTCTTTGTTCGTTTCCAGCAAGATCATATATATAAAAAAAAGTAAGACTAAACATGAGTAGTAAAGAAGCAACTGTTTCTTCACCCTGCAATATCTCAAAATATATGTTTATCTGATCGGAGTAAAAAAGATCAACTTTAACATCCGTATTGACGTGCCAAAAAAAATGGTAAGTGTGGTGGCATCACCTTGAGTTCATTCTCTACCAGCAGAGTAGCAGACCAGTTAGATCAACCAAAATAACCGTCAGGATATATATAATTTTTAAATAAGCAGAAAAACTCCCCTATGCATGTCCCACTCCTTACTCGCTAAGAAGTGTTCAAGTCAGCTTCTCAATAATTCCAATTGTATCAATGTGTGAGGAAAATCATTTGGTTCATAATAATCTTAGAGAAAATAAAATGAATGAATGAAACAAGTTGAAATCACCAAAACATAAGAAAAACACTAACTGCTCAGACTGATAATTTGGGAGGTAGAGCTACACACCTCGGTATGCTATATACTGATATGCTGCTAGGGAATCCACCGGAGAATCTACTAAATTAGCAAATCAATAGATGTGTGTGTGTTGGACATTGATTTGTTCACCAAATGTCTTGCAAAATCAATGATCTGTCAAATTCGTCATACCTTCCTCACGCCTCCTGAAGGCCATTGCCTGAACGTATCTGCTAGCCTCTACGAACTACCTCCAGGAGGATTGCTGGAAAATACAAGAATGAAAGCCTAACAATTTGGGGAGATGGACACACAATGCCTCAGATGAGTGCCTACCTCGAGGAGAAATACTGGTCCAACTTGGATCCTCGAGGAGGAGGACGTCAACAATAGTTAGCTGCTGGAGGATTTAGGAGCAGCAGTACCACATGGTCCTCTTCAGCCTGTCACCTGAGTTGGAGCCAGAGCGCCGATGCATGCGACGGTTTTGCCAATTGCTGGTTCGCTACAGGGCCTAAGGACCGAGGTGCACGGGAGGAGGGCGTTGGCGGCGGGGAAGGGAAGGCGTGGACGCGTATGTGCCGACCGGCGCTAGCGCCAACCGCGTCCGCAGCAGCAGTGCCGGCCGTATTTTTCCTCTTCCGATCGACGTCGTGAGACAGGCGTTTGTTGATGAGGTGAGGAGTCAATCTAGCAATCGAGTATTTTGGTATTTTTCCGTGATTCAGGGATGCGGGACTACTCGCTTGATTTCAGCGGTTGGGGGTAGTGGGACGTTTTCCTCTGCCGGTGGAGTTTGATCGGTCAATGCAAATTGCTAGGTGCACACCAGACTACTAATGATTTAATGCTAGCCGTTAGATTGAGTTTGGAGGGCCTAATCATGCGGTGGCAGTTCGTCTGTGTACATTTCATTGGGTGCCTGTAGCGAAGATAATGTTTGCTCTTTTATTAGTAGTGGAGATAATTATTGTCTGGAATCTAGCATTGTTCATGATAAAATTGTTATGCTTGAATTGTCCGCATTGTAATGGCTCACTTCTTTTTCCCAAACTTGTGATGTATTCCTTTATCACAGAACAAAGAAAGTTTTGTTCCAAATGGAAATGCTCGACAAGGGGAGAAAATGCTATTGCACACAATGTTAGTTCACTCTTACTTTTGGAACTTATTACCATTTTGAATTTTGAAGTATCACGTTTTTGTTGGAAATTTATTATTGCATTATAATTTCAGAACAAGGAAATATTCTCCTAACATAATGACAAACAAAGATTAACTAGAGTGTCAACATCAAACAAGGTATGTCTGCATCATCATATGCAGATCTATGTTCAAAGTTTGGTACTCCAGTGATTATTACAACAATTTGACATATGGCTATCAGCATGATGTCCTGAACAAGAAGAACTCAAAAGGGGCTAATGCATCCATGCTTTCTAATGTAAGAACGCACCTTCTAAATATGTTGTTTCTAACATTTTACTTGCATTGGAGCTTACATATTACATGATATCTTTTATAGAAACAACAAAGTGGTTCACTAGGATGTTTGGGTGCCGGTTCATGGATGGGTGGCGGTTCACTAGCGGTAAGATTTCTCAACTTTGTTGTGTGCATGATTACTTGGAAAATGTTTTTTGTTATATAACATATTTTATCATTTCATTCCTTATGTTTAGATTGCTTAATCTTATTGCGTGTATAATTACATGGAAAGAAATTTCTTTATATCAAATATTCCCACGTTCATCCTTTCATGTAAGATTCACTTGATGCGAGTGATAATTTTTTTATCTTTTAAGTTTGATTACATTCTTTAAACAAATCTATTTTTATAGTTTTCTTTGCGGAGGATGGGCATGCGCCCACCAATTCTAACTTTTTTGTCAAACTAATAGGTAGGCACTAACGTATTCTTGAAGAGCCTATCAAGTGGAAACAAGGATGTTGCTATCGCGACAATTGTAAGTTGTGATCCAAAATATAAACTTGATGGTGTTGAAATAACAAATCAATTTTGGGTTGTACATGTCAATGCCGCATTTGTGAAAACTGAAGAGTTGGTACGAAAACGGAAAAACTGCACCATTCTTGGTAATGTTGAAGGAACAAGAATTGCATGGCCGTCAACCTTTGTATGTAACAACTATTTTACTATCTCACTATTTGCATTATGTTATGTTGTTTCTTCCAAATGTTGTGCTAATAGTTTACCTATTTTTTGTAGATTCAAAAGATAAATGGATGATGATATGGGTGCCATGTTGAAGGCAAGGAGCGCAACGTTGTTGCAGCTAGATAAACTAGTTCACCCGGCATCTTTAGTTATCTCATAGGACAGTGATATTGTTAAAAGAATATATTTATATAATGTACCACGTGGATGGTGTTCCTCTTGTAATGCAACGATTTTTATCCAATATATGATATGGTTCTCTTGTGTATATAGCGATATTAATTTTTCTCACTTCACATATGTCTTCAAAGCACCATGTGGACCTATTTTGGTAATAAAAATTAGTATTATGCATGATTACGTGGACCTATTAAGTTATTGGAAATAAATATATTAATAACTATTTCAAGTTATTGGCAATAAATATATTAATAAACATTATAAATGATATATATATATGGACCAACGCTTGTAGACACTGCAAATATATCTGTTGTATAATATCAACCATAAAATTCAATCGGATAGTGCAAACACCAAGAGATATAAATGTTATCCACCTCTAGTTCTATATGTTGCTACCTAGCAACGCCCTTGTTACCAACTGATCGATAAGCGTTGCATTGTGCCCTTGCAACGCCCAAAAACGCAACGCATCATAATCTATTGGTACATGCGCTAGCAACGCCTATATAGACATATAGATACAGATGAACGCGTTGCTCTAGGGGGGTCTTTTAGTAGTGTTGCTGGGTCCGCTACTGTTGTGAAGAGCATACTTTTGTGTATGTTAGCATCTCGCAATGATGGCGAGACAGTGGCGAGGGTTCTCATGTTTGAATATGTGTTCCTGATGCTCCGCCCCGCTTCGATGTCTTCATCATATGGTGGATTGCTCTAAATTTGATGGCCATACGAAGCTTTGGCTATGAGGATTAATTGGTGCAATGGTCCTTTAAGAAAACTCGGGAGGTGCAGTTTTGGTGTCTATGTTGTTGTGTCATAGAAGACCTTGGATTTTGAAGAAAAAAATGTCTTCTTACAAAATGCAAGAGAAGAATGTGACGTGTCCCTAGCGGTGTTGTTTCTCAATGACTTCGATGGCGTCTTCAGAGACGGGTTGCTTCAATGGCCTGTAAAGCCAATGGACGATAGTGCTGATGGTGGTCCACGTCGTTCTTCTTCCGCGCCTAGTGCAGCAACAATGACACTAGCGAGCATAAAAGTCACCACGGGTCGATGTTTTATGTTCATTACTGCTACCTCTCTTTTGGTTTATTCGACACATATGCCAGAAAGAGTATATTATGAGAACTTTGAATAGAAATTCATTATTAAACCTTGTATACTTCAGTTATCAAATTGACGATCTAGAAAGTCTGTGTGTCTTATAATGTGTAAGAGATGTTCTCACTCCATAACAAAACATAAGGTATATAAGTTTAGGTAAAATCAAACATTTTCTAAGTTTGACGAATCATATAGGAAAAGGTATTAACAACTACGATACCAAATCAATGTCCATAGATCGCTCAACATATATTTCCAGAGTGTATTTATTCACTATCATTAATGTTGATATTTTTTACTATATGTTTGGAGAAATTTAATGAGTTTCGAATTTTGACTAAAATTATGTGCCTTATTTTTTTTGAAATAGAGATGGTTTTTATTAATTTTGTAAGTATAGTCACTAGTAGGAAAAGGCCTAGTGGCAGCGTTCGAAAAAGGGGATTCGTGGCGTTGAACCCGCACGTCACTAACTTCACGCCACTGGTAGAAGATAGTGGTGGCGTTCCCGCTGAGCACCAGTACTAAGTTAGCTACTAATGACGTTTCGCTGAGCGCCACTAGTATGATAAGTTGTAGTGGAATTTGAGTCTTCCTAAACGCCATTAACCGTAATTCGGCAATTAAAAAAATACTAAAAATCTTGATTATATCAGCAATATCAAATAACAGAATACAATAATACTAAACATCATTCAGAATACAACATCATTATACAACAAAGTTTACTGGATAGCATTCAGAATATAACGATACAAACAACAACTACCTTAGAAAACTATCTAGTTTGTTCTACCTAGGGCATGGTTTTCAAAGTTATAAGACTAGTTCTACCTAAGGGAATGATCTTCAAAGCCAGAAGACTCTGAGTCAGGGATCTCGTACGAGAAAAAGATGACTCCACAAGTTTTGTCAAGATAGATTCTCAACCTCATCCTGGCATCCATCCCAAACCTTTCTACCAATTTTATCCAAAAGTGGTCCTATAAAGTAAGTTTGGTTCGCCTCGTTAACGACTAGAATCTTGTTGATCTTGTCAGGTATTGTCTCTTCCACCAAAGTGACCTCAAATTATCCCTGGTGAATGACAGGTCTGTTCACATGGTGAAAAAAGTCCTTTATTGTGTGGCAAGGGATGTTCTGATAGAAAGTTATATAAAAACAATAGTTAATTAGTTTCGATCAAAATGTATGCAAGGCTAGAAATCATAATTAAGCTAAACATACTGCCATAGTCTCAAGTCTTCGGGGAGCATTATGATAAACTTTTTATCCCGACAACTTTCATGGCCACACTTGATGCAGGGATGTATTTATTGGATGTTCATTTAATATATTAAATTGTTTAGGTATCCAAAGTTGTAGGGAACTCAAACATAAAGTCAAGCAAATGATCTTACAAATACAAGGTGTCACGGCTGAACTGAAGGTCTCATATAAAGACACACAAGACAAAAAGAGTGCCTATAAGATCTAATCAAATGTGCAAGATATTCATGGACATACGACAAGGTCTTATGGACACCTTTTCACATTAGATTGTGTCATACTGTAATCATCGACCGTTGGAAGGAAAAACAACCAAAATAAATATCAAGTAGATAGAAATGTCGACCTTTACTATCACTATCTAACATTTCTATATCTAGAAACTGAGCCCAAATTTAATATCTCTAAAGCACTATCTAACATTCATATATCTAGAATTTGAGCCCAAGTTTAGTATCTAAATACTATCTCTAAAACACTATCTAACATTCCTATGTCTAGAATTTGTAAGATCATTATCTACCATATGTACAGCTATAAAAAAAAGGGGAGGCACGGCGGGTCACTCACCGCAAGGTTGGGGACGGGGCTCAGACGAGAAGGTTGCGGCGATCGGCGACTCGAGGAGGGGGAGGTCGTGGTGACTGGCGGCGGCAGATTGAGCGGCGTCGTCGGATGCGGACGGGGTGGCGGCGAACGCGAGCGGTCGGGCACGGTCGCGGGAGAAGATCTGGGCGTCCGGTGCGAGGCGGGGACGAGCGCGGTCGGGTGCAGACACAGGTACAGGACGGCAGTAGGGAAATAGGGTGGAGGGTGTGTGAATGATTGGCACAGTGAGAGAGGAAGAAGAGAGAAGATCGGTAATTAAGGGTGTCGGCGTGCGGGGTGGTGGTTAACCGTGGCGTTGCCATGACTCCAACTCCACCACTATAATTAATATTTATGGCGTCCCTTTAACAGGAACGCCACTACAACCTTTTGGTCCGGCTGTGTAGGGGTACCCGTATGTTTGTGGCTTTTAGTTATCCTCGGACGCCACTACTATGGTTTAGTGGTAGTGTTCCGAATAGTTTCAACGCGATTATTATTTCGCCTACAAGTCGTGTGCATTATATTTGGAACGCCATTAGAAAAATAACTGCTATAAGAGTTTTTCTACTACTCTCTCTCTCTCTCTCTCTCTGTGTGTGTGTGTGTGTGTGTGTGTGTGTTTATACAAGCATATGTATCATCTTTGCATATGTATGTATTTTTAACCATCCTCCTTATCCATACATCTTTATGTAGACACATACGCTTCGATTTATGTTTTCAAAACAAAAAGTAATGAAGCCATATGAAATCGTCCCCGAAGTGTGTCTAGCTCACTTGGTTGTGTGAGTGGATTTATAAACCAAACACCTAAGCTCAAGTCCTCATCTACACGAATTTGTGTTCCTATCATACAGTCTACCCCGAGGATATGACCCTATGGTTTCAAGGTTCACCTAAAAATGCAACTAGATGCATCCATACCTAGATAAAGTTGGGGTCATTAATGTGGACCGGAGGGAGTAAACTAAAGGGAGTGCCTAGATCTAAGGCGTCTGAAAACTATTTATGTCTAAGTCGCTGATGTCATCCTAATATTTGTGTTAATTCTCAGTTGCAACCTAGTTGTAACTCATAAAATTTGTACTAATTCTCAGTTACAACCTAGTTGTAACTCATTAAATTCTTAGTTACACCCGAGTTTTAACTTATGTGTAACTTTCATTTTACACGAATCACGAGGTAAATCGAACAGTGAAAGAGGCGCCTGAGAACTTCTGTAAACTAAATATCTCTATTAGACTTGGAAATGAGATTCTGCTAGTACTTCTAAAAGAAAACAGGTATTCTTTGCTCAACGTTTAAAGAAAAATATTGAACTAGATAGCCCATTTTAGCGCTAGAAGTTTAAGTGCATGATTTATGATTTGCTTTAAGTTGAACGCTCGTCTTTTTGTACCAACAGACAGGTTAACTGAAACCTGATATTAAATGCTCAAGAAAGAAAAAAGAAAAAAAAGAAACTGAACTATATATCTTAGAATTCAGATGACCCATCAACCAACAAATTTAGGTTAAAATAATCCCATGTAGCTAGTTCCCACAGACAGAATCATCTGCAATGATAGTGTCACCCCTTTGAATAAATAAGCATTGTGGTATTATTTGGTCAAAAACATACAACAGACAGGAGGAGATAATTAATCGTAGAAAATAGGGAGAAAATTAGCTGAAATGGTCATGTCAAACACTTAACATGCAACTAGCCAAAACGATTATTCAGGTCAAAATTGAACAATTCTTGTATATACTAATTAGAAGATACACATGTATGTGTTCCTTGTGAAAATCAAGCCCGGCAAACCGATGCAGATCTCTGAACCGGTACTGGATTACGACATATAGTTGAGAACACTGCATATAATAATCGATTAAAGCGATCACAAAATCATAGGCAGCAGAGTGCTATAAAAAAGCATCGCAAATCATTAGTGAAAACGAGTTAGCATCTCATCTCACCAACGGGGGACGATTCGATCCGAGAGCCCGACGTGCCCGCTGCCGGCCGGCGACGACGACGAACGGCAGCAGCAGCGGCAAGCCGCAGGTCACGTCGAGGTTTCCCGCGGAATGCAAAATCACGTGAGGTTTACGAGCAAAATCGCAGTGATCAAGAGCAAGTAGCACAATTAGGATGGGGATTAGGCCGCGAGGCCGTTGACCCGCTAATCTAACTTGCAAAATGATTGAAGCAGTCACCATCTGGAACAGAGATGTAGTACAAAGGTCTAACGGACACAAGATATTGTTAATTTTCAGCTATATTCCTTTTTTTTATTTTACTGTTTGCGCTAGATGTTCTCATTGTCTGGATCTCTATTTTATTTTGTGGTGATTCTTTATTGACGTTTTTTATCGAGCAGGACGGCTACTACTTCCTGCTGATCGATAGTTTTGGCTCATGTCATTAGAAAATTGCGTGCAGATGGGCCAGCTGATGTGATCCAACGCGGTATGACCCACCACACCACTAAACTCTACCATTTCCTCAGTTTCAGTACAACAACTATAGTTCCTACTTCCTACTCTCTTATATCTGATAGACTTCTTGTAGGGTCCAGTGATGTTACATAATTAGGGGATCCTGTAATTCTAAATAAGTTTTCGAGCATTAAGCTAGATAAAAACAGGGGTACAGACAGTTCTGAGTATTTGTACATACCATATAGTATACAGTTTGGAAGTTCGAATGAGAGCATATATACAAATGGGATATGAATTTGATGTTGACATTCATATCTCAAATTTGCACGAGTTGAGACGTCTGCGAATGTTGGATGCGAAGTCTGTAGACACAAATTCAAATGGAGGTGGAACTTTGGTCCGGGCAAAACAGGTTCTTCACCTGAATTTGGATAACCCGTAAGTACTAGTTTTCGGCACGCGAAAGGAAGCTTCCTATGGCAAAATAAAAGATAATTCGTAGGAAAATATTAAAATAGCAAAGAGGATATGGGTACCATGGTGACGACAGAATCCTATACCATAAGTAGACTCTAACAGTAGCTCAAAATGATGACTACCGAATAGTGAATGCAAGAAAAAAGCTACACAAGTTGTGCCTCTGTACTATTCCGAACAGGAAGCATCGTTGAAGGCCGCGTCGTCAAAATTCGTGCAGGCCACATCATACAGTCTTGGTGGTTTGTAGGTGCTGATTGGGTCGTGAGAGCATATATGCAAGCACAAAAGCTAATGAAGATGCAAAAGGAATAGCTTAAGAGGCCGACAAACACGGGGAATAACTAGAGCCTAAGGCATCTCAATCTTTATCATTAGTTATAAATTAAGGGATCATATAGCTAGAGTACCAATACCTGTCCCAGGCAGACCATCATTTGATTCAGCACTAGCAGAACATGAGTAAATAATATATAGTCAGGATTGGAGACAAAGGTATATGTCGACACCGTCACAGAGAAATGATGTTTTATTTTTGGAAAAGGTGCATAGAAATGGTGGTGTTATGACTCGGTGAGACTTCCATTAACAAACAAATGGTTAGAATCTTAAGTTGAAGGGAAGTTGGGACCCGAAGTAAGAGCCATGAACCAAGTTATGAACATAAAGAATGTGAAAGAATTTGAAGAGAGGGCTTGTCTACTTATGTGGGTTTCATCCATAACAAATGGAGAATAATTTTTATGCTCTTTTGGTACTGCTACTACTAACCCTGAAGAAAATGGTAGTGGGAACTGTCACTCAATGTTGACCGTGTCTTACAGACACAAAAAGTTGCCAAAAACTTGCGACATAAGCACGAAAGCGAAAGTCAAATTGCTGGGTAGGAAAAAACCGAATCACCCACTACCAAAATCCCCAATATGAACAAAATCGTAGAGACGGATATCGCAACACGAAGCAGTCAACCATGCATGCATGCCAATGATCCAAACCATTTTTCTTTTCTCCGAAAAGCAGACATTATTAAACAGAAAGAGGCCATGGACAAAATGATGCACATACCAACGAACACCCAAAGAATAAAATAAAGCCCTGGAAAGGCCCCAAAGAAAAGCGCCTATATAAACCAAATTAAACACACGGCAACACATACTAAAACACAAATCACAAGAAAGCAACCAACATTCCGTTACCCGCCCATCCATCCATCCATCGGTCCCATTGTTCCACGATGATGATGAGGTCGTCGGCCGCAGTGTTCCTGGCGTTCGTCGTCGTGCTGTCGCCGCTGCTGGCCTCGTCGCAGCCGATGCCGGCGCCGCCCGCGCCGCCGACGAACAACTCGCGGCTTGAGAAGGCGTACGTGGCGCTGCAGGCGCTGAAGCGCGCCATCACGGACGACCCCAAGAACCTGACGCGGAACTGGTGCGGCCCGGACGTGTGCAGCTACTACGGCGTCTTCTGCGCGACGGCGCCCGACGACCCGTGCGCGCGCACCGTGGCGTCCGTGGACCTCAACCACGGCGACCTCGCCGGCTCGCTGCCCGAAGAGCTGGGACTCCTCTCCGACCTCGCCGTCTTCCACCTCAACTCCAACCGCTTCTGCGGCGCCCTCCCTGACTCCCTCCGCTCCCTCCACCTCCTCCACGAGATCGACGTCAGCAACAACAAGCTCTCCGGCAACTTCCCCTCCCAGCTCCTCTGCCTCCCCAACGTCCAGTACGTCGACATCAGGTACACACATCCCCCCTGCACTCCACCTGTACCTGCAATAATCCTGCACCGCACAGAGGTTTTATGGGCGTAACTTGTGTGATCAACAATGGCTGTTTCGGTGGCTGAAGGTTTAACAACTTCTGCGGCGAGGTGCCTCCGGCGATCTTCGAGAAGAAGATCGACGCGCTGTTCATCAACAACAACCACTTCGAGTTCACGCTGTCGGAGAGCTTCAGCAACTCCACGGCGTCCGTGATCGTGCTGGCCAACCTGCCGCGGGTGGGGGGATGCCTGCCGAGCAGCATCGGCGACATGGCCGGGACGCTCAACGAGCTGATTCTCCTCAACAGCGGCATCTCCTCCTGCATCCCGCCGGAGATCGGAAAGCTGGACAAGCTCACCGTGCTCGACCTCAGCTTCAACAGCATCGCCGGCACGCTGCCGGACACCATCGGCGACATGAAGGCGCTCGAGCAGCTCAACGTCGCGCACAACAGGCTCGCCGGCGAGATCCCAGAGAGCATCTGCGCGCTGCCTCACCTCAAGAACTTCACCTACTCCTACAACTTTTTCTGCGGCGAGCCACACATGTGCCTAGAGGTGCCGCACATCGACGACAGGCAGAACTGCATCGCCGGGCGCCCTGACCAGCGGCCTGGTGAGCAGTGCATCGAGTTCATGCACCAACCGCCGGCGCACTGTGACGCACACGGGTGCTTCGCACCACCATCGCCTCCACCGCCGGTGTATGCGCCTCCACCACCGGTATACTGATATGTTGTAAATGGTAATACTGGAATTTGTTACTTCCTTTGTGCTGTGAGAAGGTAAAAATGCACACATATGGTATATACTGTAATCTTTATTTTTCAAGAAGAAAAGTAATAATGGATTGATAGATTTGCATTATAGAGCTCAACTGAAGGCAAAGAAACAATTTCAGTACCAGTTCTTTTCTCATCTCGAGAAACAATTGCTTTACAACCTTAGTGGTTATAAAATTATACTATGAAAAATAATACTGTAGTGTGCTACTTTAGCAGTGCAACTTCTGCAAATACTTGGTGTAGTTATTACTTGGATCTGGGATTCAGTTAGATGAGGGACCATGTTATGGAAGAATTGAGTTCAGAATTAGGGGTTAGGACCACTGCTAAAGTGGGAAAAGAAAGAGAAATATATCACTGTTTTGCTCTGTAAAGGTTAAAAGGATGTCGATTCAGTTGAGTTAATTAAGCTGAACATATGATAGGAAGTACATAATATCATGCCATTTGGCATTCAGATATCAACCACTGCAGAAAATCTCAATTTCAAAAGAATATATACGTCCTAGTCAAGGAAGGAAGCTAGAAAAGACACAGGATAGAGGAAGTAGTGGAAAACATAGACAATAAAGTAGGCAGGATTCTAGCCAAGGTACACCCAAATTATGAACAGTAATGGCACAAACGCATTTGATAACGATTGGTCAAAGAGGAATAAATAAAAAGCAGGTACCGCTCATGGATTCCAGCTGCAAAGAGAGAATTCTTTTACTCGTTAGTTGATCAACTCAAAGGCCAAGAAGCTTCTTCTACCTCTCACCTTGGCTGGCTCCAGGTAGGCCAGGGTTCCTTTATGCAATCCACTCGAACAAGACGGATTCACGGTTTCACCTTCTCCTTGTCACACGCATCAACCAACTACAAAAATACACTAAAACAGATAGCTGAAAGATTACAGTGTACACTTTCAAAGTGTACAGTTGATGGACAACAGCGACATCAACTGTGTGTATGGTAGAAGGAACATATGTGGTACGGCTGAGGAATATAGCTAGAACAAGTCGAAATTAAAACATGAAACTTGGTGGTCATGCAGCATGGCTTGCATGCCTGACCTTTTCGTCATCGATCGGTTGAGTGAATGAAAAGCTTGTAAGGGTTAAGAAGGCAAATACTGAATCCATTTGCAGATAATGGAAGAGGAAAATGAAAAAGCTGCTATGATGATGACTGAACCAGTGTTGGACCAAGTAAAACATGCTACTTGCCCTAGAATGATTGACAAGGAAAGATGATGGCAGTCTTACCTCATTGTTTAAGTAACCAGCCATGAAGGTACAGACAAAATTATGTGAATAAAATCCCCTAAGATAGCAGGCAACCTAATGCATTGTCAAATTTGTCATGTTCATACGTCAAGGTCTGTTTACCAAGTTAAACGAAGCACGGCAATATTTACATATCTCATCATGTATTGATGGTGGCTGATGTAGCAAGTATTCATTTCGGTCATCTAAACAATGGGGTATGCTACCCTATTTATGACATAACATAGAGATGATGAAACCAAACCGATACACTGTTCTGTGTTGGTAGCAGCAACATGGGGTCTGAGATCTAACTACGTTATGACTATTCTTAGACATGTACTGATAAGCAATACCACGAGTTTTATTAGGACAGCACATGCAAGAAAGAGATGCATGACCAACCTGAACCTTTAAGCCACAGTCTATGATGAAGTGTTGATTTCATTCAATAGAAGACTAGGCTTACAGAAGGTTTCTGCAATTCTCCCAGGCTGTATTCTGTAATGGGATCGATGAGATTCAAATGAAGACAAGAAGAAAACACAAAATCCCCTTGCTAGACACATTGAACTCAATTAAATATGGATATGAGTGTAACAGTGAAACTCGCCAATAGACGAGTAGACTACAGACCATGCCCCAGTATTAAAATCACCTGAATAGTACAAGGGGAACCAATCAACTCATGGAGCACCAACTTACGTAGCAAGCGTTACAAATAAAATCTGGTAAAAGTTCTAGCATCATATAGAGGTAAAAATATGCAGATGGCCCAACCGTTGTAACAGATATGTGGTCAAAACTTATTGAATCTGCATTTGCAGTCAGAATTTTGCCGCATTTTAACTTCCAGACTCTCCTGAGGCAGCAGTCTGTTTCACTAACTTCGGTTCCAATTAACTAATATACTGTTGACTAGACACATTTATATGTGTTTTCGTGTCGTGTCACCATCTCCCGTAGAAAAAACAGAGACCACGTGATTCTGCTTTACAGCTTATTTACACTATCCTACATCATTGCTAACAATAGGGCTATCAAGAATCAACCACATTTGTAGAAACTAACTACTCATCCACAAACTGAGACTTCATCTTGCTTGTCTCAGGCTGATGACCATGCAGGAGGCAGAGTTGTATGCCAAACAACTATTTTCTTCCCTTGGAAATATTTTAGCATTACAACTACTTCCATTAGTATTTGATAATTTTTCTATTTAAGATCTGATCAAGGTCCATAATAAGGCACAGTGCTGGTCTGCATTACTAGCACGGATCTGGTCAGGTGGAGCAATTCATCAGGCTATCAGTAATAGATAGCAACTTTATTATAAAGTGGCAAAACATCTGATTTCCTGTTTTTCCATGTGCAAGAGTAATAGTGTTGACCAAAATAAGATTAATAACATTTTAAGGTTTAGATGGCGAAATATAAACATTGGAAACTGAGTAACTAGAATTGTAAAATGAACAAACTAACCTCGTCAGAATAGCCTGCTTAGGCCTGTGGGCTTGGCATAATATGTTAGTAATATGAAAACAAGATGGTAGGAATACATTTTTAACTTGCTGGTGTCATCGAGTGGGGGATGTGGGTGGTCAAAATGAGTGGAATGTCCAATAATTGAAAAGTTTACAACGTGCGTGCAGAATGCATTGAGTTCACATCTTCAAATGTTCTCTACTGAATTTGGAGAAAAGGGTTCCCTGAACCCAAACCGCATACCAGGACTTAGATGAACTGCATTTGCAGTAAATCTTCAAACTACCAAAGAAATGCACTTAATTCAAAAGGAATGGCGTATTGCGTCCAATGAATAATAAATCAGGTGAATATTTATCTCATCAATTACACAGCTTTACAAGATACAAATTCTGATTTAGCAAGAAACAAATTGCAACTAGAAACTGTTCGTTTTTTCAACAACACAAGTGTTTCACATCTTTCCATTGAGAAGAAGAAATAAGCAGTTGGTTACAACGAAGTTCAAATGCCAACGAAAAGGTATGTCAGAACAAAGAGAACAAGTGAAACAAAAAGAAAAGAAACAATCAGGGATTATTACACCTCTTAAAGATCTAGAAACTGCATACAGACTTCCATGTTAGCTATCACTTACATTCATGCTAACTAGTACTGCAATCTGCCCACAGACTCCTATGTAGCTCACAACCACCAACAGTATGACACACATGCCAACTTCCCATCAAATTGGTCTTACCAATTAATCTAGTGTTTTAATCTTCAGAATCTTACAGGGATGCACAAGGTCATTTGTGTACACTCATATTGTACCTATAACGGATCATGTTCCTCAAGAGTCATCTAAAAGAAGTATCATGGTAAAGCATTCGACACATACAGCAAGGAATTTTTGTATTTGGCTATGGATGGGACTAATCAGTGCATATATCCAGTAACGAAGGTAGGTTAGTTATATTGTTCAGTGTCATCAGTAGTTGCAAAAAATCTCCAATTATCAGTTAATTTCTCATGCATATACAAGTTGACCATACCTGAATAGCACAGGATGGATAGAGCATCGGGGTACAAAAATGGTGTTCCTAAAATCTACCAGTAGTCTCCACAAGAGCAGATCCCATCCTCAAAGTGGTGGAAACGATTTAGATCTCTGAGTATGATCCGCCTATTAAAGAGCGTGGAGACAAGCTTTGCCATTGAATGACAATCTGGACATACACGAAGGTTCTTGACAACACGGAGAGTAGTTCCTGGAGATGTATTTAGAAGCCCGAAAGAAATTGCCAGCTTCTCACTGTGGTATCTTAGGCTTGTTGCCTTCTCCTCCTCACCCATTTCAACATGAAATACATGAGACGTATTAGGGACATAGCCAACAAGTTTTAGCTGCTCAATCACTTGATCAACCATTCGACGTGCATCTTGTGATTGTGGGTGTCTTCCATCTCCTGCGAAGAACTCATGAACCCTATTATCTATCTCAATTGAGCTGCAGCCTGGCACCTTTACTACTCCCTTTTCATTCATCAGCTTCCTTACCCTGTTCATCTCTTCCCATTTCCCAGTGTTAGCACACAAATTCGAGAATATTACATAATCACCACCATGCGAATCATCCAGCTCAAGAATCTTCTCAAAGACACGTTTTCCAAGATCAACATCTCCACGGCTTCCACAAGCAGAAAGCAGTGTCCTCCATAAGATGGCGGTGGGCTTTATCGGCAGTTCGTCAATGAACTCGTAAGCCTTTTCAAGCTGACCTGACCGAGCTAGCAAATCAGTCACACAACCGTAGTGCTTTATCCCAGGAGCGATCCCATGCTCTCTCATGCTGTCGAAGTATTGGAGCCCTTCGCTCACCATACCAGAATGGCTACAGGCATAGAGCACACCTAGGAATGTAACATCGTCAGGCTTTATCCCTTGCATCTTCATCTCTTCAAACAGCGAAATTGCCTCTCTGCCGTAACTATGGTTTGCGTATGCCACGATCATCACAGACCAGGCTTGCCTATCTCTTGATTCCATCCCCTGGAACACACTGATGGCATCCTCCAAGCTCCCGCATTTCCCATACATGTCGATTAGAGCAGTGTTGACCTTCACGAGGGAATCAAGCCCTACCTTCCTGACATACTCATGGATCCACCTGCCCAGCTCCAGCGCTCCCAGCAACGCGCACGCCGAGAGCACGCTGATCAGCGTCACGGATGTCGGCTTTAGCCCCTTCGCCTGCATCTCCCGGAACAGCACCAGCGCCTCCCCAGGCCGGCTGCTCCTTACGGCTGCGGTGATCATCGCATTGTATGAGACAACGCACTCCCCGTCCACCCTGCCGAACATTGCACGAGCGGCTCCTGCATCCCCGCACTCCGCGTACATGTTGATCAGCGTGGGCAGGACGTACTCGTGCTCCGCGGCGCCTGTCTTAACCGCCACGCCGTGCGCCTGCCGGCCCTCCTCCCCGGCCCGCGCGGCCGCGCACGCCTTGAGCAGCGACACGAAGGTGTACGTGTCCGGCGCGACGCCCTCCTCCAGCATCCGCACGAACACCCGCGCCGCATCCGCGAAGGCTGCTGCCCCGGCCGAGCGCGCATACCCACGCAGCAGCGTGTTGTACCAGACGACGTCCCCGGGGCTAGGAATTCTGTCGAACACCTGGCGTGCGTACGCGAGGTGGGCCGGGGGCGCGCCCTGGTCGGTGCAGAGCGTGAGGAGTCTCGTGACGAAGGCCGGGTGCGCGCCAAGGCCGGACTTGACGGCGGCGGCGTGGAGCTGGACGAGCGCCCGGAGGCTCGTGCACTGCGGGAGGTACGGGAGGAGCGGGTGGGGTGGCGAGCTCTTGGATTTGGCGGGAAGGAGAGGGGTGGGCGTGGCGGTTAGAGGCGAGGACGACATGGCCGTCGTGTCGTCTATCCTCTGCCGAGAGTGCTCGCCTCCTCGTCATCCGGGGAAGATTACACGGCGTTGGTCGTTGGAGGTTGGAACAAATCTGGCCAACGGGCCGGCCCGGCACGGCCCAGGCCCGGCACGTGCCAAACGGGCCGGCACGCGGCACGGCACGTCGTGGCCCGCCAAGCCACGTGCCGTGCCGGGCCGTGCCACGTGCCCCGCATGGCGGCCCGAGCCCGGTACCTGGCCTAAACGGGCCGGCCCGCGGCACGTCAAGCACGCTGGGCCGTGGCCTTTTTCTGCGGGTCCGTCAAAATTTAGCCTTAAAAACGTGTTAACCTGAACTAAAACGGCTAGAATTCATTGTCTTTGTGGTAGAGTGTGGCGTGGAAGACCAAGAGGTCCGAGGTTCAACCCCTGCAGCACCTATTTTTGCATATATGTTCAGAAAATCGCCGCCGCTGCTGTTAACGGGCCGGCCCGCGTGCCGGGAAGGCGGCACGGGCACGGCACCCGTGGGCCGGCCCGCCCAGGCACGGCCCGATGGCCAGGTTTGGGTTGGATGCTTTGATGCGTGTGCTACTGTGCTTACATGTGGGTCCAATGGATAGAGTCTTTTTTTTGCGTGTGCTTATCTATCTACTAACTAGCTGAATGACCGTGCGTTGCTACGGGTCACATTCTATGAAGAATGATCTAGAATATCCAAACAAATATCCTTAGAATATATACCATCTACCGTGGTTATGCACAAAATTAAACCTAACCGTTGTGAACCAAGCACTCATCAACCATCACCTACCTTATTGATCAAGTTGTCATCAATCGATCACAGAGTTCGTTATCTTCTTGAACAGCTCGTACAACGCCTCAACCTCGAAATCTTTCATAAGAAAATAAGCCGCCAAACATGACACAAACATTGAATTGCAAACATTTTCGATGCACTACATGCTCTATAATAAATTTTCTACATATCGAAGGCATCTGCTCTTGTCAAATTATGCTAGGTAAATAAAGTTCGCTCTTTAAACAAAGATGGTTTGAAAAATCTAAACCAAAAAATGGTGTTCCATCTACGGTGCAATTAATGTTTATTCCTTAGTTTTGTCCATAAAATCCATGTAAAGAAAGTATTCATGTTCTGTACAACTAAACAAAGTTGAGGAAATACATTATAATATTCACCTACAACTTGCGTCCTCTTCCTTTTACGGAAAATTTGGACATAGATGAATCAACGAACTTATAGGTGAGAAGAGCTCACTTTCGGTATTGCAGGAGCAGGACATGTGACTGTGTCCCCAAAATAATCAGAACTGAAGCCACAATGCTAACTCGTACAGATTTTCTGAGAATAGCTCTAACAAGTACAGTCAGATGCCGTCATTTAGCAATCACCTCGTTCAGAGCTTGTTCAGCGGGAGCAAGCTTAGAGGGTAGCAGGTAGGCTGGGGGAGTTCGTTCGATGGGGGAACAGCTCCCTGTGGACGACCCACGCTATGTCCTTGCGAGCGCCCATGCCAGCACCTCCGAACAGCCAGCAATGTCGTCCCATTAACCTGACCCACGTGCTCCTGCTGCCGATACCGCAAGTCAGTGACGACGCATACCTCAGCCGCGTCCGCGACGACGAGGTCGCCGAAGGCTTTGTAGTTGGCGAGCGCCCAGGCCAGCAGCTCCCTCTTGGTCAAAGAGGTACCAGCATCGTCCTCCGCCTGGCCCAGCTTCCCGATAGCGCAAGTGGACGACCGGACGGGGAAGGGATATTTCCGGCAGCCCAACAAAACGAAGGCACGAGTGGACGGCTAGTTAGGGAAGGGATACCTCCGACACGGGCGGCACGAGTTGGCCCGTCCGGGCGGCGTGCAGAGGGGAACTAAGCAATGTATTGGGGCAAGGTGAGGGAGCTAGGCGTATGAATCGATCTTGCTAAAAAGGCGACCGAGGAACGGGTTTGAAGCACGGAGGCGCGGCCGAGGCATCGAAAATCGCGAGGAGGAGGCGGCCGGGGAGCAAGCCGGCGCCGTCCCGAACCGATTTTCGTGTCAGACCCCGCTGCACAGGCCGGTGACGCCCCGTCCGTCCTGGAAGAGTACCCAGGTGCCATGGAAGGGGTCGGGATCCCGCCTGGCGCCGCCGCCGGAGGCAGGGGCGCGTGGCCGCGTGGTGGGGGAGAGAGGCAGGGGCGCGTGGCCGCGTGGTGGGGGAGAGAACCAGGGGAGTACGGCGGGGTAGGTGAGGATCGGGAACGGAGGTAGAAGATAAGGGTCGAGCGGACTTTTTTTTTCCGAACCGTTCACTTCGGGAGGGGGGCATCGGTATGAAAGCGTACTCTCGGTGAACGGAAACGTATAGAACGAACCTACCTCAAGGAAAATTAGTAGATAGATTTGTAGGTTAGTCAAATGTGTTTCCGTTCACCTAAAAATACGTTTTCAACCTTTCGTCGTAGTCAATTTCGTCCGTCGTCCGTACCGAGCAACATACGATCGCGTGAGGAAAAGTGGAAAACCAACTCATGTCCCGCACGGAGAAGTAAACAGGTCGTTAGCCTTTTTTTCTCCCCTGGAGCACACCAGCTCCATCCCAGCGACCAGCGAACGAACCCAACATCCTACTATCCTCTACCCACATCCGGCTGACATCCCCTCGATCTCCTGGACCGGCGACCTTCACCTCCTCCGGCCGGTGGAACAGGACTGCGGCGGACCAAAACCTCCTTGTCCTCGAGCTCCAGGTTTATCCTCCAAAAAAAACTCATTGTCACCACCCACATCCGGCCGCCATCTCCTCGATCTCCGGCCACCGGAGACCTCGGCCTCCTCTGGCCGGTGGCACGGTACCGCGGAGGCCCGAACTTCCCCTTCCTGGAGCTCCAGGTGCTGGCGAGGCCGAGTCCCTGCCCAACTCCTACTCGCTGTCTTCCGCTCTTCCTCGATAGGCGGCCGATGGGCGAGCTGGGACACGAGCTGCTGGAGGCGCACTGGAGGAGGACCCAACAATGCGGCAAAGGAGCTCGAGCTCGCTCGGAGAGGTGATAGCAGACGCGTTCGAGGTGGTGGAGATCGCTCCCCCATCGATTTCCATCGCCCTTCCTATTGGGCCGGTGCGGATCGCAGCGCCGAAGTACAAATATATGGGGTAGGGGCGGCACCGGAGTTCAGGCATGCGTAGGGCACGGGCGTGGAGGCGTCCTATGACCTGCATGGCCTCCGTCGAGCTGTTGCAACTGGCTGTGTCTGGGTCGCCGTCTGAGCTGGTGCTGTGGGTTGGAGAGGTTGCGACTTGCGACATTCCCGCACGCGTGTGCGTCACTGTATACAGGTTGCCTTCCTCCCGTGGCTGGCCGATGATCTTGTTCTAGCTTTGGTGTGTGTAATCCTAGCTCGATGTGTGTGGATGAGTGGATCTGTGTTGCGCACTTGCGCTACAACGTCAATGGAATTGAGTTGGTTTTGTGTCCTTATGGATACATGAAGAATAGGGCATTGTAAAATCCATTTTTGGTTTTTACTCATAGCTACTGAAATCTGAATAGACCCTGTTTTTTAAGATCTGTAGGTTTGTATAACACGAACAGGCATATGCTTGGGACTTTTTTGCTAACTGAAGAGATGCAAGAAGATTTCCAAAATTGAGTGTACACGGAAGCTCTTAATTCTTCTAGCGAAGCATAAATATGATCGCTTGGTGAATGAATGTTTTTCTCGCATGCGTGTATGAAGGAAGTGCAGAGATAAAAAATAAAGTTAAACATGTTTATGTTAAAGTAGAGAAGTATGAACTACAATTTCTCGTATATGCCCAGTGCACTTTATTTCTCGTGTATGCCCAAGTTTCACTTTTATTACTCGTAATATTAATTTCCACCAGTTATTTAGATGAACACGGATGGATTCAATTTTCCATGCTTCGCCAAGACTGTTAATATTTGGTGTCTTTGTTCCATGCATACTACTTAGTCTTACCATACAAAATGTGATTATGTATTAATATCTTGCATTATGCGACAAATGGAGTAACTTCTAACTATTGTTGCCATATGTCAAGCATTAAGACTAGATTAGGGACTGCCAATCACATTATTTATTTTCTTTTTAAATATACAATACTCGATGAAAGAGTTTCTTCCAAGTTCACATCTCATCAAAATTATGATTTCCGGTCTCGAGTTGTGTGTCGCGTCAACGAATTGGAGAAAGGGGTGAAAAGGACGACGCCTCGGAGAGGCGAGTGGCACCGGCGAGAGGGAGTCAGGACAGAGCCATTCGTTGGTAGAAGGTGGAGGGCAGTGAGGAGGCATGCGGATAGCTGAATTTCTAGAGGTTCTCCAGAATTTGGATGAAGAGAACGGAACACCCGTAGCAACGCACGGGTATTTAGCTAGTATGTATTTATTTTTTCGGAAACCTAGTACAGATAGCGCTCACAAATACATATATGCACCCACCTAAGGTACGTACGCACCCATATCCACTGTACGAGCACCTCCCAAGCACCAAGGGCTTGTTTGATTTATAGAAATTGTATAGAAATTATGTAGGATTTGAATTCTATGGGAATTTTTTCTATATTAGTGTTTGATTCATAGGAACACATTCCATAGGAATTAATCCTAAAGGAATCTTGTAGTACAATTCCTATAGGAAAACAACATTAGGTCACACCTTATGGAAAAGTTCCTTTGCCACATCAAACAAAATCTCTCTTCCTATAGGATTCACATTGAGTCATTGACATGACATCTCAATCCTATGTTTTTCCTATTCTTATACTTTTCCTATCCTATGAATCAAACAAGCCCCAAGTCTGAAAGACTGATTTAGCGGCTCTTGAGATTGTTAAACTCATTACAGATGCCTTGGTATGATGGAAATCTCGTCTCTCAGTGTAGAATATTTCTTCTTTACGAGACATCAAAGCGTCAAACCTAAGATTTAAACTCTGATAGACTGGATAGGCTAGGGTACACTGCTAACCATCCGACCACAATTTGGTTCTCGATTCCAGGTGTTGCTAATAAAGACTATGGGAAAACAATGTTAGCTTAGAACAATGAGTACTATTATGTTTTATGGGAAATCTATAATTAATAGTTTGGAAATTGCAAGGCCACGTGGTCGTAATTTTCCATGGATATCACTCACATAAAAAAAATTCCACTTTCCATGCATATGAAAAATGAGCACCACCCAACAACTATTTTATCTAATCCAATTGTCACCCTTGCAATGACAAGGGTTTCGCAAGCACCACCCTTGTCCATCATTATCCCTTCTCGAGCACCACTCTCCTTCTCTGGCCCATTCACGATATTTGATGTGACGCTGAGGAGGTGTTCACATTCGCCTATGATCTATCGGCGCACGCTCAATAAGCCCCCACGAAGATGTAATGTAACTAACTTTGCAAATCCTAACCCATTTGTCAAGCACAAGGAAAGAATGCATCCCTCCGATAGACCCTATGTTTTCTTCTTTGCGTAATTGCTTCTGAAGATGTGTTACGATAATATTTGTTCCCATCGCTTTCCCACTGTTGTCAAAACTATCTATGCTCGTTGCCATCTCACATCTTATGCTTCATGGGTTGCATGCATTATGAGATGCATAGATCGAGTAAGAAATCTTTTCCATTATCTTGCGAAAACAGTTCGTGATAGTTCACTGCAGATGTTCAACAACTCTAGAGGCTGGGGTTCTATGGGCATGAGCCTAAAAGTTGTTGTGCCATTAGCAAAGATTTGTTGTAATCGTACCAGAAGTGTTGTGTATTGTCGAATTTCATTGTGCAATATTAAAAAAATGAAATTTCGGGAACAAAATCAAAGCCTCGTGGAGGAAACATTGTGATGGTACATAACATGTATACGAGAAAAGGAACATAGATTGTGTGAGGGGGTGACCCTTAGGGGATTCGCGGTGAATTCAAAGGGGGAGAGGAAGAGGATGAACTCGATGAACCCGACACATAAAGAACACGACGAATACACGCAAGACAAAACACAAATACACATTGTTGACTCGCACTGGCAGCTATCGATCCAATATAATCCGATGAGACCGGTATTGGACAAGAGAATCTTGCAAGCTCTTGATAGCTTCGTAAGAGGAAACTCAATATGAAGATCTTGTACAACCAAACACTATTAAGCAAGATTCGAGAGGTTTGTGATACTAGGTGCTCCTCGTGAAGGAGCATGAGACTAAGAGCATCTCTAGTGGCTGGTGTATCCGGTAGTCTAAGCCAAATATAGACCACGGCGAGTCAAAATACGTCTCTAGTGGCTAGTGTATATGGTGGTATAAATTTTAGACGTCCTCTAAGATTGCTACCAGTACTCCACATTTGGACCACCGAGCGACGACGTCCAAACGAAACTGCTGCCTCTCGACCTTGCTCCCGCGCCAATCCGGAGCAGCTGGAGGCGAGGCGGACGGCCGTGCCTCTGCCCTGAGCTCGCGTAGCTGTGAGGTATGTCCTTTTTTGATTCGTGGATAGACCGACCGGAGAAATAATGCTAGATCTAGATCGCGGTGGTTTTTGTAGGGGAGATGGGAGGCGGTGGCCGTCGAGCTTGTTGGTTCGGTGGGGCGCCACCCGTGTGTGGCTGCCGAGCCTCCATCTGCCACGCGCTCGCTTGTGGCCACCGAGCCAAATTGGAGATGGGCTGGGGAAGAGGGCGACGGGGTGGAAGTGGACCAGGGGCACGGTTCTTGGTCTTCAGACTTATGTTGCTGTCTTGATTCAGTATACCGTGCTACAAATTGTTTGTGTTGAATTGCTGACTGACTTTTGCTGACGTATGTATGTACTGCTACATGTATATGCTGAATTTTTGTTGGTGAACTGCTACTTGTCTATACTGAATTGACTATATATATATACTGATCTATTTGTGTGCAAATGTATAAATAGAAATGGGAGCGGCGTGACTTTGGAAGATATAGACTGGAATATATAGAACTAGAATATAGTTATTGAGAATATAGCTGTTGGAAATATATCTGCTGAAAATATAGACTACCGAATTTAGACTAGCCACCGAAAAACTAGGGTTGTCTAAAAGAGAATCTTTTTACACCATTGTTTATATGAAGATATAGACTACCAAATTTAGACAAGCCACTAGAGATGCTCTAACTAGATAGAGATCCTCAATAGAGAGTCTTCTTCTAGCCTAAGAGCATCTCCACTCGCCTACCCAGGACGTCGATCCGGACGCCCAAATTTAGTCCGGACGCCGAAAATCGGCCTAGTCGCGTACCTAGGGACCTGTTTTCGTCCGGATTTGGGCGTGTTTTGGTCCGTCCTACCCAGGCCGAACCCAGGTTCCCGGGTACGCCCTGGGTACGCCGAACGCCGCAAAAAAGGGCGTGAGCCAGCTCTGTCGGCGAGACAGTCCCATTTTTACCCACTCCACTCGTCCAGACTGCCGCAAGAGCTCTGTCGCCATGGCTTCGCCGGCGGAGCTCCCCCGTGCCGAGACATGCCCACGCCTCTAGCTACGCTCGTCGTCGCTACCGCCCAGCTCCACGCCTCCGCCGCAACCTCTTTTGCCGACCTACCCTTGTCATAGTTGTGCTTTGGCTCGGTACGCCCGCCACCACGCCCGCCAGGTGTTCGACATTTGGCCGGATTCGGCCACGGACTCCGACGGCGACGAGGTGCTGTCCACTGACTCTGACGAGGGCGAGATACTCGCCATGGATTTCGACGACGAGGAGTTGCTCGCCGAAAGTGAAGAGCACTTGCAGATTCTCGCATTGCTCGCTCAGCTGTACATGCAGATGGCGAAGCCGAAGCGCGGTGGTTCGGCGCCAGGTCGCATGAAGTGCAAGGCGAGACAGAGGATAGAGGGCTATTGCATGTTGTACGCCGACTACTTCGCCGACCAGCCACTCCATGGAGAGGACGTGTTCCGTCGCCGTTTCAGGATGAGCCGGAAGCTCTTCCTCAAGATCGTGCATGTCATCCGGGAGTTTGACCCATATTTCCTTTGCAAGAAGGACTGCACCGGCTTGGTTGGGTTTTCCTCGCTTCAGAAGTGCACTGTGGCAATGAGGTTGCTTGCATATGGAGCGCCGGCTGACAGTGTCGATGACTATCTCCGCATCGCCGAGTCCACCGCCCTTGATTGCTTGTACAGATTCTGCAGAGCAGTGATTGCAGTGTTTGGGGAAGAGTACTTGAGATCACCCACTGTTGAAGACACTGCTCGGATCCTCGCAGTCAATGAAAGTAGAGGATTTCCTGGTATGCTTGGAAGTATAGATTGCATGCATTGGGAGTGGAAGAACTGTCCATTTTGAATGGCAAGGAATGTACAAAGGCCACAAAGGAGGATGCACTGTGATACTTGAGGCAGTTGCTACACATGATCTTTGGATTTGACACTCCTTTGGCATGGCAAGATCGAACAACGACATCAACGTGCTCAACTCCTCAACTGTCTTTTCCAAGCTTGTTGAGGGTCATGCTCCCCCTGTAGAATTTGAGATCAACGGGCATCACTACAACAAGGGATACTATCTAGCAGATGGCATCTATCCAAGATGGCCAACATTTGTGAAGACTATCTCAAGCCCAATGTTCCCAAGCATTCTCACTTTGCCAAGGAACAGGAAGCTTGCATGAAGGACGTGGAGCGGGCATTTGGTGTGCTCCAGCAGAGGTTTGCAGTTGTCCGGTTTTCTGCTATGACCTGGTCGAAAGATCAGATGTGGGAAGTGATGAACTGTTATGTGACCTTGCACAACATGATCATTGAGGATGAGAAGAAGGATCCAATGAGTTTGCTCGAGGAGGACGAGCCATACCATCTACAGGGTTCTCTTGCCAAGCCTGATCATCAGGTGCCTCCAACATGGGCTGCATTCATCGCAATACGTTAGGAGATCCGAGATCCAGCGATGCATCAATAGCTGCAGGATAATCTTGTCGAGCACCTATGGACACGCAGGGGCAACACGACGTAGATGCTGAGCATGAACTGGCCGAACTTGGCTGAAATATGTTGTAATTTTATTGCAGGCCGAACTATGTTTACAGTACGCCGAACTCTGTTTAAAATTTCGCCGAACTTTGGTCTCAAAGTGTTCTGTAATCATCGTATAACGAACCATGCCGAAATTTGGGCGAATTTTAGCTGAATTTGAGCCGAATTCTAGCGGGAACGGGCGACCCGGCCTGGGTACACGAGTGGGAAACTGGGCATACCCAGGCCGAAAACTTGCGCCGTCCGGGCGAAGTTTGGTCTGGATTTCGGCCTGGGTTCGGCCAGCGAGTGGAGATGCTCTAATATCAAGTCTCTGTGAAAGGGAAAATCCTTGAGGGCTATTTATAGTGTTAGGGCAAAGGATAGGTGAAAGGAATATTCTGAGTATCAAACCAAAAGTTTTGCACAGACAGAGTAGTTTGGCGGTCAGTTCGGCGGTGTCGGATTCCCCGTCGGATTGTCCGGCAGCTACTTCGGCAAATCGTACCGGTCGCCGGAGACTTTCGTTGGGCATCGGATTGTCCGTGGGATGACATACGGGTATATAGATGTGTATTTCAGAGGGTCCGACTTGAGCTTATCCTGCCGGATGCTGCGCCAGATGAGTCGACACCAGGTTCGGCGGTGCCGAATGGTCAATTTCTTCTCCTGCACGTGTACTTGACGGCGTCTCGTGGCGTTCCTTCTTTGGGTTTATATGTTAGGATATACAAAGTATTAGCATGAAATAGCATGTCATTCAAAGGGACGTCAAAGTCACACGTAGAGAGGAGCGAGTTAACCTTATCATAAAATAGTTTTGCGCGAACTCTAGTCATTGTTCCACTTAAAGAATTTGATGATATAAGGATGTAGGAACGACCGTAGAATCGGGCTGCAGATGATGTTTTCATGAAATTCACTTGCCAACCAAAATCTGGTGTTACTGAAAACTTTCAGTAAAGCAAACTAACTAGGATACCAGTGTTTTTTTTTTTGGAAAAAGCTTGGTAGTATGAAAAGTAGGAATCCATGGCGAATGTGCGCGGGTCAAACCATACCGGCCCACACGTGTTACACAAGGCGTAAATAAAAGAAAAAGGCCGATGCACTGCACATACAGACACAAAACAGGCTTCGCGTCTGGACCGGGTCAACAGTGGCGCATGTTCACGCTTCACGGCAGGGGAAGAAATCCAGGCCAGACCCAGGGTCGTCGGCGTCGGCGGTGCAGGTGCGACCGATCGAACCCATATGTAAGTATACTGTATCTGCGTACGTACGTGATCCGGATATAGCAGCAGATAGATATAGATAGATAATTGGATATGGACAGATCGAGCGGGTGGAGCCTCGACCTCACCTCGAGGCGCGCGCCGATGTAGTGTAGCCAGACCCCAGAGCCGGTGCACGATAACAGTACGCGTCTACTATCTCACCGTCACCGGTTGACCATCCACGATCGGACGAACCTGCTGACAAGGCAGGCCCCACGCCACGCGGGTAGCTGGCTAGCAGCTACTTTCTCGTTTGACTCGGCAGCGTTCGTTCCGGTTCGGTTCGGTCGTCCACGCGCGAGCGGTGCCATGCCATGCCATCACCAAGATCGATCAGGGTTGGCTGGGCCGAACCGGGGACGGGTGAAAAGGCGAGGACTTTCTCTAATTTTTCAAGGAGACCGAATATTTTCAAGTAGTAATGTCTAGCGGTGCACTACACGGAATAGACAGAGGCTTTGTTTTCTTTCTAAATCATCTTGTACTTGTAATTAAATGGATCGATGAACCTTGGGCGTTTTTTAAGTACGTACTAGTCTACTAAATAAAGTTTCCTTTTTTCATCTCTTCTCTAAAAATCAGAACGAAGACCAATAATAAGGGAAAATTTTGTAGAAGAGGTTACAACCGCACGTTTTATATGAGAGGTGTAGCCCCATGACGATCAAATCGTGAGATAAACCAGAGAAGTTAACTTCTGCACACAGTGTGATCGAATTCACAAGGCCAATAACCCATTCACATTACCTCTAGTGATCCATAATTCCCCCCATGATTTTTTTTATATGGTTTTGGTGTGTCCGCTCATGATCCATCCTCTCTCGCGTTATCCCGGTTGACGATGAGCATGACTCGATGATGGAATCTCGATACATATGATCTAGCTAGATAGTATGGGGCTAGGGTGGGCTCGATGCGGGTCAGGTGGCAACATATCAGAGAGCCACTATGGCGGAGATGAAATGATGGTGAGAGAAAAGAGTGCGCAGATGTCAATCGAGAGAAGAGATATGACCATCTCATGCGCTCTCATAATTTCACGCGACACGTGTTAAGATGCCCTTTGGCAGACATTTGGAGCGTTACGGAGTGCTTCCAAGGTGTCCACAGAAGGGGACAAACCCTAATTGAAATTTTGTGATGACTCAAATAAATTATAATGAAAAAAACACAAGCCGAAAAATGACATCCTTATGCTGGTCGCAGGTGGTCGAATGAATTATTTATAATTTTTAAGCTTTTTTATATTATTGATGATTGTGGATAGATAGATAGAATTTTACAAAAAAAAATTTGTATGAAAATACTACTGTACCTTGCGAGAAGCCGCCGAGACCCCGTCTTGCTGCGACAGCGACTCTAGTGTTGTGATGGCAATAGATATCGCCTCGTCGTCCGGAGAAAACAGAAGTGTCATAATAAAATCCAATCACCACGGACAGTACGCAGTCGATTGGCTGGCTCCAGTCCCTGTGGATTCACACACACCGGTCGAATATTTTTATCCGCGGAAGCGCAATTATCTCCTTCCTTACTTCCTTCCCCCGCTCATGCGTTTGTTGCTTTGCAAGTTGGATGCAATTGATCCCTGTCTGTCTGTCTGTGGGGCTGCAAGGGGAAGAAGAAGCGGAAGGAGGCTGCTTGGCTCGCTCGGCTGCCCTGCCACCATCTTTATCGGCTGGATTCCTTCCCCTCTCGCATCCTTTCGGCCTTCCTCCTTCTCCGAGACCCACCTCCCCCTCCTCCTCCTCCTCCTCCTCTCTCCTCCTATGGTCCCCGGGGAGCAACCCTTTTAGTGCAAGATTCAATCTGCTCCTGCTCTCCCCCCCCCCTGCCGCCGCTGCGTTCTTGCCCCAAGATTTGCCCCCTTTTCTTGGCAGTTCCATGCTTTCTTGATCCAGTCCTGCCGTCTTGCTGCTGCTGCCGTGCGGGTGTCTGCGGGCGAGGCTCTGCTCCTGGACTCCTGGCCAAGCAGGATTGCTGCTTCTCGAGGGAGACGGGTTCGCCGCGGTCGCATTCCTGCGTCGCCTCGATCTGTCGCCAACTCAGATTTGACTGGTGTGGCGTGTTCTTGGAGACCACCGGGGTTCCGATTCCGCGTGTCCCAATTCCCCAACTTTGATGAGGCTCTCGCACTGTGAGAGCTACTGCGCCTCCCCCCTCTGCTACATCCCCTGCATCCCCAAATCCAAAGATGCTCCGGCAGCCGGCGAACCTCTCTCCTCCGCGGCGGCGCCGTGCCCGGTCGCCACCGTCGCCGCCGTCGCCGAGGACAAGCCGCCTCCGGTTCAGAAGATCGAGGTGGACCCTCCGGCCGAGAAGGACGGCGAGAAGACCCTGGCGGCGGCGATGATGACGGTGGCGCCCCCACCACCACCCAAGAGCAACCTCAAGAAGGCCAACTGCGCCGCCGCCGACGGCATGTGTGCTCCCAAAGGCAATGTCAAGTGGCTCGATTTGCTGGGCAAGGATCTTACAGAGGTCAAGGAGTTCGAGCCAAGGTATAATCATTCATTCCCATCTTCCTCTGCCTCTATTAGCTCCGCCATGAATGAACTTGCTGCAACCTACCTTGGATTGGATGATGAATTGTTTTGGCCTAGTCGCCGATTCATGGGTGAATTATTGTCTCGTGACGTGTATGCTGCTCCATTTCAATTAACTAGGCGAATGTTTTGCATGCCTGCAGTTTAGTAAGCTAAATCTTTATACTGGACCTGATCCTCCTCAATATTAAATCACGCTGTGTTGTGTGGAGGGTTGACATACGAGACAGCCATTCCCCCAATGCCAGAGGTGCCCTTTTTAATCTATTTGGCCCCCCCTGAATGATGTCCGACATTGTTTTGTTCTTCCGAGATATCAGCTTCTTCAGAGAAGGAGGGGACAGGTCACCCAGGGTTATACAACTTGAGATACTAAATTATCATTCTACTATATTTACTCAACACATCTAGAGGTCTTACATCCCCAGCAGTTCGAGAGATTTTATTGTGCTGTACTGCAGTTCTATATGCATGATCTTGACGGGGAATAATTTTAATGTTTCTTGCGTATATGACCAGATCAATTTCATACATGTGTTGAACTGGTAGGTGATGACGGGATCGGTTTGAACTGGTACATGTCTTGGTGGAGAGTAATTTTTTGTTAACTGGTAGTAGATGATGTGATCAGTTCTATACTTAAATGTTGGACTTGACTTTTGTAATGAGTTTTTTTTTATTTCGAAAATTTAGCTTTGACTTCTTGAAATTTTTGTCATCAAGTTATGTATATTGGTAATCTTTCTAGACTCTAAAGGCCAGCATCCAAACTTTTAACAAAGTAGTCATTGTGCAAATGTTGTCAACCCGAGTATAAAAACATAAACCATCAATAGTTTGGGGCTATAGCCAGTCTATTTATACTCTTACTTTCAGACCTTATTGCATTAGTGCTTTTTTCTGGCGATAAGAGCATTGAAATGACTTGCAGGTCTTTGCAGAAACATGTAATACAGCCTTTTCAATAGTGAGTGGTGTACCAATCAAATTGTAAAGTTACCGATCATCACTATGTGCCAACAAGAAAATTCTGACCGCCTCATTATTCCGGGTTCAGCTTTGATAATTGACAACATCTGTGACGGGTTCAGTTGAAGAAATGCTTTGTAGATCTATATCTTGATTCACAAAATGAGTGTCCTGTTTATATTCACCACTGATATCTTGAAGAAAGCAACACAACTACAGAGTTAACTTTATTTCTGCTCCTCCTTACCACAATAGATACAGCATATGCAGAGATAAACCCTAGATAGCAACTTCATCATCTTCTAGAGATTATTATGCTTCTTCCTGCCATCTTCCGCCTTTTTCATGGCTTCCTAAACTCACAATGTGTCTCTTATGATTGCAGTGAATCCGGAGACTCGCTGGACGACGGGGACAACATGTCAGGATGTGTCTGCGTCATCCAATGAACCAAGAAGAATCTTCTCAGAGGGTCATGTAAATTCTGTGAAAATTAAGGGGTGGAGCATTCGTTGCCTGTACCAGTTTCATCAGTACATGCCGCCATAGGTGCGTAGTTGTAGAGGGGTTTTCTGCCAATTTTATCAGTCTCAGATCTGTGCGTGCGTGCGACGTGTGTGCTTGGGTCGGTTGGTGTGGAGCTTTGTCTGCTGGAGCGCGGGATACATTTGAGTGACGCTCTCCCGGTGATGTAGTTCAGACTATTGCTGCTGCTGTAAAGTTTCCATACAAAGATATTCAGAGTCAGAAGACATAGATCATGTTCATGTGTTGTTCAGTTATTAGGAGGGGAAACAAGGATGCACATGCGTATATGTTGGAAACATGGGGGTGTGACTTTTTGCACATGGGTGCGCCCACTCTCTTGTCCAAAACAAAAGCTTATTTGAGCATTTTGGAAAATGATAAGATTCGTAGATGCAACACGCTGATGGAGCATGTGCACCTGAAAATATTTTGTGAAGAAAATACCCTACTATGTGATGGAGTATGCTTTTTTTTTAGTAGATAGAATTTGGCCAGCCAACTTTTCGGCTAGCCTAATTAATTAAATTGGCTGTTGACTGGTTGTTGTCCCATCAACAGGTAGCCAAAGTTGCTTTGCCTAAAATTTGCACCCAGCATACTGGTACTAGTACGCCCAAGTTGATTTGCCATAATTTAGCGTGTGAATTTAATGCCAGATATACTGGCCAAATTTGCTGAATGTTGGCAAACTTTGGCGTGGCCGAACTGGCACTGGCAACTTGAGCCTGAAAACGGAAACTATCAAGGGCTGCTGGGCGCTGGCGCATAATTCCTTTTTTCTCCAGTTCACAAATTGTACCTGCTCCGTCTTAAAATAGATTAGATTTTTAAAAATTTAAATAAATCTATATACTAAATAGTGTTTAGATTTATTTAAATTTTAATAAATTTGAGACATCTATTTTGAAACCGAGGAAGTACTTATGTTTATTTATTCGTAAAATCGAGGAACCAGTTATTTTTTCATCATGTTTAAGGTACGTAGTGCTGTTTGCAATTCTATCTGGCCCAGTGGAAAATGCTAGACGCGCTGTGCCCATGATAATCAGGGCCTCGCATCGTTTGCTGTGATCAGGCCAAGCCGTTTGCTCAGAGAGAGAAGGTGTGACTTGTGAGCTTGGTGCGCCTTGGCGCGGTGGAAACGGGAGGAGACAGAGGAGACACCGCAAAGAATTGCAGATGGCCTTCAGCTTCCTGCTCTCCCCGCCGCCCCCTCCGCTCCACAACCCCGCCGCGGCTGCTTCAGCCGCCTCCACCTCCACCTCGTACCTAGTGGCGGCGCACCGCGGTTTCCGCCGCAGCCGTCGCCCGCCGGAACCTCGCTGCCGCTGCGGCCGCTCGCCGGAGATAACCTCCGCCACCACCAGCAGCAGCTCCGGCGACAGCGGCTTGTGCGAAGAGGAGGAAGCATCCTTCTCCGCCGCTCTCGGCCCCCTCGAACTCGACGGCGGGGCCTCCTCCGCAGACAGCCAAACCGGTGAGCCACGCGAGCTTGCTTAACTGACGACTGAGTTATCTCGTAATCATTTCGCGCATGTTTCTGTCGGTGAGGAAATTTCGTTGGAGCCGGCTGGTATTGCAGTGAAATCCTTTCGAAAGCAACTACCAACCAGAGTGCCTAGTCAGAGCCATGAAATTTCGACTGAGTAGCTTGCTGAATGTCCGCCTGAATGTTTGCGAATTATGAATTGGAACCCCTCTGGTTTCCTTTCCTGCTATCTGTTTTCCCCATCTGTTGTATTGAGACATCAAACAGTAGGGGATTGTTGATGGTCCTTAGGATCATATAAACATACAGTTATTGAAACAGTAGGGGATTGGTGATGATCATTATAACATGTCACGTTCTCTCCAAATCTATTCTAACTGCCGGCTTATGTATGATCATTGGAGCTGGACTTTTCGTGGGATGCATGATCATTCCTATCATGTTCCCAAACTGTAGGAAGCACGGCCCCAAGAGATCAGGCAACTTCGGCTAAAGGGGAGAGTACGAATGGGGAATTTGGGAGACGGCAAAAGAATCAATTCAGCACGGATGGTTCCTCCAATAGCATGTCCAAGTCAGGTTACTCCAAAGCATTCGGGGTTGATCTGTCCCCTGATAACATCGCAGTTGCCACTGTTTATTTTGTGCAAGGAGTTTTAGGTCTTTCCAGACTTGCTGTCAGCTTTTACTTAAAAGATGATCTTCAGCTTGATCCAGCAGAGGTATGGCGGCCAGCATCTTTGTTTAATTTCTGTAGCTATAATTTTTTCTCAAGTCCCTGGAGATGCATGGTTTTATTCAGTTGAGCATAACCACAGTATGATTGCATCCATTGAATTACCCTGCTAGAAGTTTTCTATTTCTGCTAACGGTTTAAGCCTTTGGAAATACCTATTGTGCACAGAGATTAAGTTGGTTCCTGTTGTCTAGACTGCAGTTATAACTGGTTTCTCAGCCTTGCCATGGTTGGTCAAGCCTCTCTATGGTTTTATCAGGTCTCACCGAAATACCAAATCGCGTTCCTGCTGCTCTGTTATGTTGTATGTGTACTTAAAATGTGACCCTATATTGTTGTGATTTACGATGCAGTGATTCCGTCCCTCTCTTTGGATATCGAAGAAGGTCGTACCTCATTCTATCTGGAATCCTTGGAGCCATTTCATGGAGCTTTATGGCAACAATTGTGGATGATAAGTACAGTGCAGCGCTCTCTATTATTCTTGGATCTCTTGCAGTTGCCTTCTCTGATGTTGTAAGTGAAAGCACAAAAAGTATGTTCGCAATTTTGTTATGATTCCTTTGAAGTCATCATGAATGACGCGTAGCTTGTTTAATCCCTGACATTCAGAAAGATGATAGTCTCTTTTAGGGGTTCCGCATACAGCGCGAGCTGGTCCGCAATGGACAGTCTGATCCAATGATTTTTCTGTTTCAAATGAAACTAGGTCATCCCTTCTGTTAGTAATAATGTATATCTAAGCATTTTTTCTTTGGCTAACTTTGGTCTACAGTTAGGCCTGTGCAAAACCGGTTTAAGTGGTTTGGCTGGTTTGGGATAGTTCAAATTTTTGTACCAGTTTCAAAGTTTAGATTTTATTTGTGAAGAAAAATGAACTAAGGTGTAAGTGACCGGCTTAGCTGGTTTCACTGGTTTCACCGGTTCCAGTTTTTGCACACCCCTATCTATAGTGATAGCATTTTTTATTCAGTTTTTCCCATTCCGAGCAGCAGTCGTTGGACAAGGTTTGGACAATATATCACATGTGCATGCTATCATGGCACATAGCCTGATAATGGAAGTATTATTATGTAATTCATGATGCTCCAAATATATGCTGAATTGATTTTAAATTATAAAAATTCAACATAGATCTAGCTTCATTTTTTTTTAAATGGTTCTTGTTGAAAGAACCCAACTGAGTATGGGCATGACTTGTAGAAAAGACAAAAAATATATCTGAAATATATGTCTAAAAACAGAAAGATCGTCACCTGTACCTAATGCACTCATCTTGGTGTTTGACCGATGTCAGGATACTAGTGGTAGTACTTATAGTTCGTTTTGTGAATTGTGAGTAACTGAAAATACTGTAGGTGGTTGATTCCATGGTTGTTGAGAGAGCTCGAGGCGAGTCACAGAGTACATCTGGATCTCTCCAGTCACTATGCTGGGGATCCTCAGCCTTTGGAGGAGTTGTGAGTGCATACTTCAGTGGTTCGCTAGTGGATACTTATGGTGTAAGGTTTGCTCCTTCGCAAAATGAACATAGCAAAATCTAATGAAAACTCTGCATATTATAGGTCACTGATCAGGCGTTTCCCTAAATGCAGATTTGTCTTTGGTGTTACGGCATTTTTACCCCTGATGACATCTGCTGTTGCAGTTCTTGTAAATGAGCATCGCTTGCCTTCAAGGGAGCGTTCCATCTCATTTTCAGGTTCAGGATTAATTGAAAGCTCTAGGCAGCAGATCAGGCAGATTTGGACTGCAGTAAAGCAGCCGAACATTTTCTTGCCCACCTTGTTCATATTCCTTTGGCAAGCAACACCTCAGTCAGATTCTGCCATGTTTTACTTTGTGTATGTTCCACAGACTCAAGGATTTGATCATCTTTATTGCTATGGATTTTTGTGTTAGACATCATATTTTATATTCTCTATAAACACAATTATGGATTCTTAAGAAAAACACGGAGTTTCTAAGATACTGAAATAATATTTCTAGTATAGCTGGTCACTTCATATACCTTTAGCTTACCCTGCATCCTCAGTTTGAATTGAAGAGATTGCATGCAATGCTACAGTTCAGTAGTCAAGCCTCAACAGTGCTGGAGTTGTAAGCTGCCTTCTTGGTTTCAACATTAATAGTCAATTGGATATCCATGAGGCATACGAGCCACTGTTAGTCGTCGATTCCATTTCCATGGGCTATACTGATTATGACCTATCAAAGTAACTAAGTTCTTTGTATGATTCTCTCTGAAGTAATATATCTGTATTTCGTTTAGTACGTTATGAATTATGAGATTAAAGTTGTTTTTTGTTCACTGAATACATTGCATCATTTTGCATATGATACATCCGTATCTAGACGAATTTGAGTCAACTAATATGGGTCGGAGGTAGTATTTACTTGTAAATGCGTACATTAGAATTTTGTGTGGTTGACGCATATGTTTAAAATGGCTGTTTTTTATAGTATGTTACCTTCTGATGAATTTCAGCACAAATAAGATTGGATTCACTCCGGAGTTTCTGGGGCGTGTCACACTCGTGACATCTGTGGCATCCCTACTAGGCGTGGGAATATATAATTCGTTCTTGAAGGCAGTTCCACTGAGAAAAATCTTTCTCGTGACGACGATTTTAGGCTCTGCCCTTGGAATGACACAGGTCCTCTTTCGTGCTTACTTATTCTAGTAGACTAGTAGTGCTGCTATAATCACTGTTGTCAAACATGCTTAGTAGTTAGTTGTTCCGTTCCAGGTTCTTCTTGTCACTGGGCTTAATAGGAAGCTTGGGATAAGTGATGAGTGGTTCTCCATAGGGGATTCCTTGATTCTCACTGTCCTTGGTCAGGTATGAAACACCATTGCAGTAACTAGTACTCCCTCCGGTCCATATTAATTGACTCAAATTTGTCTAGATTTGAATGAATCTAGACACTATTTAGTATATAGTTTCATCCAAATTTTGACAAATCAAAGTCAATTAATATGGATCGGAGGGAGTAGTTTATTCGAGGGCGAACCATTTGCATGTTGGTGGTACTTCGCTGGTCTTGTACCGTTCTGTTTGCGCTCCTTTCCACATTCATAAATTACTACATCTTTTTTTGACATATATAAACACTCGTGATGTTTGTTGTGTAGGCTTCCTTCATGCCCGTCTTGGTGCTGGCCGCGAGGTTGTGCCCTCTGGGAATGGAAGCCACGCTTTTCGCTACTCTGATGTCCATTTCCAACGCGGGAAGTGTCGCCGGGGGTCTGGTGGGCGCAGGCCTAACTCAGTTGTTAGGAGTAACCAGGGAAAATTTCGAAAATCTGGCTCTGCTGATTGCCGTATGTAACCTTAGTTCTCTGCTCCCTCTGCCTCTCCTGGGCCTCCTTCCAGATGAATCACCGGATGACTGACAGTACTGGGCAAACACCAGCCGATTGAGTATGGTAGCTTCTGTGTAAGATTAGACTCAGAGACTGTCCAATCCTGATGTGACTCGATCACCAAGGGGAGATCAGAGATGAGATACAAACTGGAGCTGACTTTGGGCGTTGGCGCAGTGCATTGTTGAGGGTTGAGCAGCGCTCCTCCAGTAGAAAGATATGTAGTTCCACATGACCACACATCACGCCACCCTCTCCTGTAAATAAACTCGGATCATCACTGTCGAGTTTCATGGTAGTGTCCATGCATTTTGGATGAGTAAGCTCGGTTGCAGAACACATGGAGTGTTGACACTACTTCTTGCAAATAAACGTAAATTTTGTATTAGTTGCCACACTTATTTGTAGTCGCTGAACTGACGAGATCTAAGGATGCAAACATGGAACCTTTAGGGTACCCTCTACCCTTCTTAGTAAAAAAAAGAACTAATTTTCATAAATCTCAACTTTTTAAGAAAACTGGTTCATTTGTCTGTACTAGACTAAAATAGAGGGTACCTAAAGGTTCAAAGACTTGCATCTCTGTCGAGATCACTACCGCTGGAATCCTAAATGCCAATTTGCTCATGGCAGTAGTTAGAAAAGAAATGACGGTGATCGAGTACAAAACCCATGGCGATCGCTGCTCCAACGGGAAGGCTCTGAGTTGCTGACTCCGCACCTAAAACCACCATCGTTCTAGGCCACGCCTCTCAAATTTGTTCACATCCCCCGGGCGCTGTCACTGTCTCGCCCGAACAAACTACATGAGCTTGCAAACCAGACGACCTCGCTCCACAACCGACACCTCGCCAACAAGCACGCCAACATGGACATGGTGCTCCTCCTCGACACCGGCTCCGCATTCACCAACATCGTCAAGCATCATGGTGACGACGGCGGCAAGGTGGCGCAGCACTTCGTCCATTAGGTCAGGCCTTGCTGCGATACCGTGAACCTGGGAGGCTACTGCAGGCTCCTTTTGGCCAACGACACAATTGAGCTTTACAAGTTATGCAACAATCCGGAAGATTACTTCTTCGGGGACGACGTCAACCCTACACAGGCTGGCTGGGCAGCTGTAATGGCGCAGCTGAAGACGCCGATCATGTAGTTCCTCGCGATCACGGTGGCGGAGCACAAGACGTGGCCTTGAGGACGGAACAATGGTGGAACCCTACCTTATGTTTTGGTATACTCCAATATCTCGCACTAGTATTGTTGAATAAGGAGGAATTCATGTATAACATCTGGATTACACTACTAGAATTTGCAAATAGCCCTAGGGCCAGATACCCTAAGCAAAGGGCCAGTTTCCCTACGGTACGCCCTAGGGAATGAACCCTAGGGTCCCATTGGTGGGGGAATGTCGTTTTCCCTTGGGTGCCCAGACGGTACCCTAGGTAACAGTATGTTTCCCTTGGGTTATGAGCCCTAGGGAACCAAATAGCATGCGACCACATCTGCTGATATGTAAAGTAGGTTTCCTTTGGGTTCGCTGTAGACCCTACGTAAATATGTGTAACGGAAGTCACCGTTACATACATCCCCTTGGGCTTATTAGGAACCCTAAGGAATAATGATATATATAATAGTTTTATAAGTACCACATATTAGTATCTGATTTGTGTATATGTAATTAATTAGTAATAACAATTATACATGATCATTGCACAAAGCACGTAAACCATACGTTTGAACCTGATTACTTAATGTCAAGACATGATCCATATAATACCATTCTAGTTGCTTAATACAAGTCGTTTACAAAAAGTGGCATTCAGCCACACACTTGGTTAAGATTATCCAGTTAGGCTAGTAGCATGGAATACAAAACATGCATATTAGCCTTCGCAAAAAATGGATCCCCGCTACAAAATAGCATCTAAATAACATTGTCTAGGCTCTGGAAAGTGACCAAAGAAGAGAAATACAAGTCGACTCTTCCATATTCATTTTCTAGCAAGAGCTAATTGATCAACACAAAAAGGAGACCATGCTTCTTTTGCCCCAACATAGATATCTCAAAATGTAGGTAGATCATCACCGGATGGGGATAAATTTCCAACAGAAACACCATTGGCATCATTACCATTTGCGTCGAAGAATCCACCAAACATCCCCTCTCCCGCCATGTGCAATGCATTGCATTTTCTGCACCATTTACCGATTCACCGGCAGAGCGCTGCACAAGTGCCAATATTAGATATTTGAGAAACAATACAAGCATGTAAAGGCATTGTTCTTTTTTTAAGGATGTAAAGGGAGTATTCATGCTAATCTACATACACATAGGAATATTACTTGGGAACTTTACATACCAGTTCTAGAGAAAAGACCGGAGATGGAGACGGAGATGAAGTGGTTGATGTTGGAAAAGCTGGAGGTGGGGGTATAATAATATGTGGAATCTCAGGTCCTGGAATTCCTTGTAATGCTGCAACAGTCTAAAATGATTCATATTAATTGGGCAGTTATAGCCAGTGGCTTAAATAGCAACAAGACGACTGCATAAATATATACACACCATAAGAAACTTGTGTAGACCACCAAGGCTATTCTCCACTGTAGCCTGGACAGATTTCCCCCATTCAGTTATACTGAGTGCATGTCTCTTCATTAGTTCTTGTTGTTCAGCAATCCTTCTATCATTTTCTTGCCGCTGGCGCTTTGAGGAAGATGAAGAGCGACTAATTTGCACCTCCCTAAGAGTCTCTCTATCGTCCACAACGCCATTAAATAGTGACCACTTACCATGCGGCTTTCCCTTACCGGCTTCATAAAGTGCTTGCGGTACAATTGGGGAATGCAACCAATCATAGTCCTTACCATGCGCGTTCGCTACATTTTGTTTGTACAGATCCTACACACGACACACCAAATGTACATATGGTTAAATAATAATGTGTCAAAAATTAAGTAAAACTCAGAATCAAGTACAGTGGATATTATACCAAGCATTTGGAGGCTTCGACACTATTTAACACATCGGGTTTATTTGGATCAGCTCCTCTATGTGTGTGCATCCATGCCTCGATCTTAGATACCTCTCTTCCTTCTTTCTCAGACTAGGAAAAGAAGAACTAAGTAATTTTCTTAAAAAACAAACTTAATTTATTCAAAAGTTAGGAGTTTACCAGTTTTTGGCAAATTGTCGTCAAGGAATTGGATCCACCTCTATGGACCTTGTATTTGGAGGTGAGGCGATTACCACGATTCTTCATAGACTGCTCGATCCATTTACTAGAACACCATTCATCAACTAATACCTTCCATGAAACTTCAGTGCACCACCATGGTCTTTGTGCCATGTACTCATTTTTTTCAAGATAACGTCGTCCAGCAAGTTTGTCTTTCATTCTATGATTCTCAGTTTTGTATGCATGGTCCTGTATGGCCTGGATGCGAGCATAGTACAGGACACTTACCAAGAGCTGGTTGCAACATTTGCCAACATGGAGCTTTGCCGTTGCTTCATACTCAGGCTCATGCCTAAACTACAGCTGCAGTACAAAAGCACAAAATTTAATTGCAGTAGTAGATGTCATGTGAGCTCATAAATCTTGAAAAACTATAGTCATTCATAGTTATTATAGTGGTAATGATCAGGCAAACATATGTATTGCAGAAACACGATTTTAGATGAAGGACCAAGTTGTGTTACCCAAAATTCTTCTTCGACATCCTCAGCTTTTGAACAACCACCATCACTAGGCTTTAGATTATAGTGTGCCCATGTTGATGCAAAAACAGGCTTTCCTTTATGCATGACCACACCAGGATGATGTGTCTTTAGAAGAATTGTTAGCACACCATTCGGCTTCCTCACATCATTTCTCAGTTTAGGAAATTCTAACCAGTGCCTAGCAAAAAAAAATAGATATATGTCAAACACATCAAGCTGTGTCAAGTTGCAATTTTGATGCAAGTGTATGGATTATGAATAACTCACGTGTCCCCATCGGGTCTAATCAATGGGCGTTCAGACTCGTTTGCAATAGGTGGAGGAAGCTCGGAGGAACCTCTTAAGAAAGATTTTGCAGGTGGCGCCTCCCTGCCATCATTGGTAGCAACAGACATGTCTGAACATGTAGCAATCTCCTCCGCATGTAGAGCACTGCGTGTAGAGGATGATCCACGATGGCGTCGGTGTGAAATTGTCATCCTACAGAATAAAATTGAAGTTCGTTAGTGAGTTATATATAAGCACAAACTGCATGAATATTATCCAAGTTTGAATAGCATGGTCTAAAATAACATGTCAAACACAACACGAAAACAACTAGAAATAACATGTCAAACATGGTGTGAAATATGCCAAGATGATTTTAGAGTACATGGTCTGAAATAACATGTCAAACACAACACGAAAACAACTAGAAATCCTCTATTTCTTCAGAAGATAATTGTAAGTTCACTCCATCTTCTGATTCTGCATCTGAGTCGGTTTCTTCCTCCTCAAATGGTGCAGAAACATGCCTAGAAGCTTTTGCACTTGATGTACTCTGCCGCTTCTTTATCGCTTCTAACTCTTTTGGGTTAACCACTTCATCAACATCGCTGATGGTAAGGTTATCCAGGCCCTCTCCAATAGAAATGTCAATCTGGAAATCACCATCTAGAGCATCCTCTTGGTAGACGTCATCAATGTTTGAGGGTGTTTCTTCAGTATTGTAGTCATCCAATGAGGGAATGGGCAAGCTTCCCGGAGGTCTCACTTTGTATGCTATCCGCCACTTGCTTAAATTTTGATCAGATTTGCATGCATACGGAAGATAATAGACTTGTGTTACTTGGCTGGCAAGAACAAATGGCTCATTTGCCGGATTCATATTTCTTATGTGGCTCATACGGAAGATAATAGACTTGATGCTCTCTTTTACTTCAATTCATATTTCTTATGTAAGCATCTTCTCAAACTATCAAGCCTAACTTAAAGGCGTTAAAGAAAAATACTTGTTGGGAAATAACCCAAGAGTTTTCTTGAGTCTTGGAAGTTATTACTTCAGTAATGACCTCTCCTTATCCTTTTTGTTTGCTTTTTGTGCAAAGAATGACCTCTAATGAGAGGGAAGTAAGATTTGGGGAGTTGTTGTCCCGAAACAATTTTTTGTGCTCAACTGTAAAAATTCATGAAAAATATCTGTAAGTAAGATTGAGCTGATATTTTATGAATAAATCCCCCAGTATGTTAGCTAACTTTCGTTAGTTCAACACTTTTTGACTTGAGCAATATAAGGTCTAATAAAAAATCGGTTTTTACCTGCCCATCTGTTTTGACAGATTTCTACCATTAATTACATTTGCCTCTTATCGATTTCTTTTTGAGTTCTTTTTGGTGAATTGAGCTTTCTGGGGAATTGCTACAGTAGCTTGTATTTTTATTAAAAGTTTTGTTGTTCCAAAGCTAAGACTAAAGGTCTATTATCTTTTGAACACACTAATGTTGCTAATGAAGATTATGTGAAGTTTTGTATGAAGGAAAAATTTCAGGTGTAAGGGAAGAATGATGTAATGGGATAAAGAATGGACAAAAGCTCAAGCTTGGGGATGCCAGCCAGTGTCACCCCAAGAAATATTCAAGAGGTAGGGCATCCCCTTCTTCATCAATAAAAATCTCAGGTCTTTCTAGACACTTCGTTTTTATTATTTCATGCACTGTTGTGTTGTTCTTGGAGCGTCTTAGTTTTCGTTTTTGGTTTTTGTTTGCTTAGTTTCCTTGAATAAGTTGGTTGATCACAACACACTTCTTTTGGAGAGAGACACACTTTGTTTTCATTGTTTAGAACACTCTAGTTTTCATTCTTATTGCTTTGTGAGTGTTCTCTTTTGCTAGCACTGTGTTTAGCCTTAGTTTTCTTGTGCTTTTAGCTTAGAACTTTTTAGTTCTTATTTTTGGATTTGTGAGACAAGCTCACTGATCTTTGTTGATTATTATCTTTGTGAGTTGTTTCAGATAAGTTAATTGGTGTTGGAAAAGAGTAGGGAGCTTCATGCTTAGGTGGTACAAAAAGGGAGCCTACTTTGACTGTGACTTAGACTTTATCATGCCATGCTAGATGTTGCTTTGACCTTATGCTTAGTGATTATTGTTGTAGCATGATTTGTTCCAAACAATTGGGATTGCTTAATGTGCCTTGAAAGAATCATGTGTTATTTTAGCATACAAAAGCATAGTATTGTGGTATTCTCCTTTGATGCTTTGTTTGAATTGACTTGGCACATGCTTACACCATGTTATGACTATGAACAAGTCACCATATCCTTTATGATCATGTAGTCCTTGACTTGTAGTACCACTTTATGCTTTTATTAGTAATGTTTTATCGCTCTGCATGATTATGACCATTATTGCTCTCTTAGTCTGTCTCTCCAAGTCTTTTGATAGCCTCCACTTGTTTGAGTAAGCTCTACTCATACATCCAACTCCCAAGAAACCAAGTTATTCCAAAGTGTCCACTATAAATTCCTATGCATGGCGTGTTACACCATTCCAAGTAAATTCTTGCTTTATCTACCTTCCAATTAAAAAGTCACTTTTTTATGTGAAAACTTAGTGATTAAAGCTCTCACAAACTTGATGGCACACTTTATATTTCTTGTCCCTGCGAAACTTGAACCATTGTGTCATCTATGTTGTGTATGCTTGCACTTATACGTTAGAATTAGCAGAACCGTGCTGACACGGGGAACACTTTCAACATTGCACTTGTACTTTGTACACAGTTGATATCATGCTCTTTTTTCTATGGATGTCGCCGGTGTGAAATAAAGAGGGAGCTTATAAGTCCATGAAGTTATGTATGTGTGCTAGAGAAATGCCTGGGCCGCTAGCCTAAGCCATGCATAATCATGATGGAAACTTGCAGCATCACCATAATGACATCTATGAAGCTTTCTTTTTATAAAAAAGAGACATATTGAAAAAGAGGAAAGAGAGAAAAAAGCACCATATTCCCATGGTAAATAAAAATATTGCTGAGATACTCATTATCTGCTTGCCTTATCATTTTAATTATGGGATAGCTCATATATCATGTGCAAGGGGTACCCCGTTGGCGGTTCTCTATGATACACATGTACTTACTATGACAAGAACTTACAGGTGACTAAAGTTGGGTAGCATGAGGAGCGGCACTCGTATTCAAGGGACATGAGATTGCCAACTTATACTTTATCAAGCATATACTCCATAGTTTGTTCACTTTAACTTTAATCACTTCAAGATGCTTATGATAGGGGCAATGAGAGCTGAAAGCTAACAAGTACCATAATTTTTTGAAAGTTTTTTTTGAGACTTGAAATCCCTGCTTCCCTTTTATGAAGGGCTTTTCTTCCACCATTATATTGAGTCTTCACCTTTTATCCTTAGGCACCAGTTAAGAGAGCATAGTTTTCATTCTTAGTTCTATGTGTATTATCCCAAAACTTATTAATTGATGCATATTATTAATGTTACTTGTTATTGTGCTATTTATATCTAGTCACCCTTGTGAACTTTGAAGGTGTCCTATGCATTTATTGCTACTCCATGAGGGACAAGCTAAATACCACTATGCTATGGTTTCTACATGTGAAACAAACAAACATCTTTCAATGCATTGTTATTCATGATCTTTGTTTGTATCCTTTCATGTTGTAACAAAGTTACTATGTCTTATTGTTAGAACTTCATCTTTCATGCTCATCTTTAGAGTTCTTTGATCCCAGCTTTCAATGCTTGCAAATGGTTTGATTTTGATTGTGATGGTGCATGTCACCTCAAAAATTATTCTTTTTATCACTTACCTACTCGAGGACGAGCAGGAGTTAAGCTTGGGGATGCTAGATACGTATCTATAATTTTTGATGCTCCATGCTTGTTTTATATCATTTGTCTTATGTTTTGTCTACACTTTGAGGTATTTTTATATAATTTCTGGAACAAACCTATTGACAAGATGCCACAGTGTCAGTTGCCTGTTTTCTGTTGTTATTGGTTTCAGAAAGCTAAAAAATGAATATTCTCGGAATTGGACAGGACAAAAGCCAAAGTTCATATTTTCCCTGAACGATACGAAAAATCGAAGACAATACGGAGGAGGACACCAGGGTGGCCACATCCTAGGTGGGCGCAGGGCCCACCCTGGTCGCGCCCACAGGGGGTGTGAGCCTCCTGGCCCTCCACCGACCTTGCCTCCTTCGCCTATAAGAAGTCTCCGACCCAAAAACCCTAAAACATCGACCAGAAAGCCATGAAAACTTCCGCAGCGCCGTCACCACCGAAGGGGATATTCGGGGGATAGAAAGTCTCTATTCCGGCACCCTGCCGGGACGGGAAAGTGCCCCCAGAGCCATCTATATCGATCTCCACCACTATCTTCATCACCGTTACTGATTCCCATGATGAGGAGGGAGTAGTTCTTCCTCGAGGCTAAGGGCTCTACCGATAGCTATGTGTTCATCTCTCTCTCTATGCATGATCTTGTTGTGGTCATGAGCTTTTTAATTAAGTAGATCTACCTTGCTACTCAAGTGCTTTAATAGATCTCCGGCTCTCCCCATGTGTGTGAAAGTGACAGCGTGCATGCCATGGTGGCACTTAGGCTAGAGTCTATATAAATACTCATCGTGCTTTAATAGATCTATGATTTTCCCCACGTGTGTGAAAGTGACAGTGTGCGCACCGTGTGTGGCACTTAAGCTAGACTACATATATCATGAGTATATTTGGAGTTGGATGTCTCTATGAAATTGTGGTGTTTGTTGGAACCATCTAGCGCTCAAGGTGACAGTGTGGGGTTATCAAGATGGGGAAGGAGGACTTTGAGGAGTAATGTTATAGCCCTACCATGGATTAGAGTGTCCAACCAGAGAGTAGTTCAGGATAGTATCATTAAGAGAAGATATTTATATGAGAGAGTATTCACTAGTGAAAGTATGATCCCTAGACCTTGTTTCTAAACATCGAAACACCGTTTGCAACTAGATCTGTTGCATGTTTGCCTGCTTTCATCTTTATTTCAGTTTGCTTTTAGTCTCTCCCACGTCAACAACAAGTCAGAAGCTCTTTTCTAGCACCGTTACCACTTATATTTCACTATCTCTTCACCGAACTAGTGCACCTATACACCTAACAAGTATATTGGGTGTGTTGGGGACACAAGAGACTTTTTGTATCTTGATTGCAGGGTTGCTTGAGAGGGATACCTTTGACCACTTCGTCCCTGAGTTCGATAAACCTTGGGTGATCCACTTAAGGGAAAACTTGTTTTTGTTCTACAAACCTCTGCACTTGGAGGCCCAACAACTGTCTACAAGAATAGAAGTGCGTAGATATTAGCGAGTCTTTGTCAAGGTCGTTTATTTTGCGACATCGGTATATTTTTTACTACCACTATTTTGTGGTTTTGCTACAGTAGCGTAAAGTTTTTGCTACGAATTCTCCGGCGAAGTCAGATTTATTACATTTGCCCAAATTTTTTTTGCTAAAATACTCCGACGAGGTCTCCAGCGAGATTTGTCTTTTTAAATTTTATTCCGTGGATGATCCATTTTTTCCTACATGTAGCAAAAGCGAGATATTTTTAGCAAAACCGATACTTTTGTAGCAAAAGCGGGATTTTGACAAAAAATACAGGACATGTTGTCAGCAGGGAGACCAGGACGATGGGCAGCACGCCATGGTCTGAGAGATGCTTATTCTTACCCAAACACAAATATGGTCAGGGTTGGTGTGTAGGTTTTGAGCAAAATGAGTGAACAACACATATATGGGAAAGTGTTTTTAGGGTTTCTAGAAAGATTTAGAACTTTTTGGTGAAGTATCGGAGTTGTATAATGTTCTGATGGGTCCCATGGTGGGGCCCACCTGCTTGGTCTAAACGGTGGCACATTGGCCTATATAGTCCAGGGAACATGCCCCCAAGGCCCTTGTGTTGTCCACAAGGGAAAACCTAGCAGCATAGGGGACAACTTGCCGGGGGGCAAGTTGGCCCCCTTTGGTCGTTGCCCACCATCTTTAAGGGGGTCCAAGGCAAGGTTGTCCCCCACACCTATAGAAAGTGAGGGGGCTGGGGCACCACACCATCCTCTAGCGGCTGCCCCTTTCTCCCTAAACCTCCTCTCGACAACATGGCAAAGCACTGCAGGACCTTAACCTACCTCTCCTCTTGCCTTGTTGGATAAGTAGGAGGAGACGTCACTGCACCGTACATGTGGATTCCTCGGATGTCCTGCTTGTTGTTGTGTTGGATTGGATGGATCGCGAAGGGAATTCGTCATCAACCACATTTGATTAAAACATTTCCGCCCGTGTTCTACAAGTGTATGCAGATCTGATCCATCTCATTACTTGCATCTCCTAGGTTAGGTTCTTGTTCTCTCTCGTAGAATTTTTTGTTTTCTATGCTGCGAATCCCATCAATTTTCCTTTGGATATTGTTCTATATGTGCTAAATGTGTCTCTCCAAACTAGATATCTTCCTAAAACGAGTTGACAACCCATGCCCCACTTTAAAATAATCTATATCAAAGAACTCATTTTTAACCATCGTAAGACCTTTTCAAAAGTGGGATGAAGAGCAAGTGAAGGAAGAAAATCTATGAAATTTTATTGTTATTGGCTGTTTTGCGTCATGCTGTCTATAGCTTGTACTATCTTTTGTTTCCCTTGATAAATATAAGATATGAGATGACCTTTGGGTGTTTTTCTCAGAAAATATAGACGTTCACGTGCAACGTGTAGTATTAGGATTTATTTTACATTTCTAATTAGAATGTATATTAATAAATTAGTGAATAAGTATAATTTCATTATACAAGTGAACCGACAGTATAGGAAAACCATGATCAAGGTATAATAATATACTTATAATTATGAAATTTCAAGGTACCTCGTGCTAAAAATAAGTGAACTGACAATTTCAAAGAAGCTAGAGTGACTTGTTTAGGAGATTATGTCCTTGTTTGTGCCATGTGCGGCTCATGGGCTTCTTAGTGTGCGGTGATGTTGATTTGTATAGCATGCCATATTTGAATGTCATTATGCTTTGATAATGTCTCGTGTGTAGGATGTCATATTTGTATAGATGCATCTATTGATGCATGGAGAGGTTGAACGAATCGAAAGTTCATATATTCTCTAGAGCAACAAAATTAGACAAAACTAGGTCGAACAAACATTACAAAAGGTAACAGTGGTGGATCCAATAGGATTATGATAGCTAGGTCATCAAAGTAATACACATTTTGATAAGCAAGGTACATGCCCACATTTGCAGTCTCTCAACAATACTCCTTTTTTGCAAGAAAAATACACATTCTTCTCTCGCATGGACATATATATGACGGAAAGATTGATTGAAAATTTTGTTCTGGTCCATAAGCACGACCATACATAGAAACGTAGCACGACAATTAGTACTAAATTTGGATGATAAAATTGTACCATATTGATTACTACCAGATGGCCATGATAAGATCCTTCGTCGCTTTCAGTTCAGCCGGCATGGTTCTGGCTATCAGCTCCTTGAGAACAGACGGGCAGCTGGATTTCAGATGCTCAAACCCATCGCTTGCCATCATCGCTTCCAGATTCGAAGGAGAAGCCAGGAATTTCAGACAAGCTTCTTTGAGGCCATAGAAACCATGCTGCTCAGCCAAAGCCAAAGTGGTTGCAACCATGTCGGAATCAATGTGATTGCACAGCTTCTCCTCACATATCATCTTGAGCCTCCCAATATTGTACCTGTCGGCTGCCACGAGCAGATGGCCAGCCATCACCACATCTCCTTTGTCTGTAGCACTATCAAGCACGGGAGGAACTGAGTCGGTGTATATGAAGTGGAGCAGGGACTCGAACACATGAGCTTCCATGTCACAGATTTCGATAGGATTACCTGAAGAGTTCTCCTTCATGGCGCCGAGGAGCTCCGCCTTGAAGACAGATGAACGAGCAGCGAGGACGCACCTGTGAGCGGAGAAACTCTGTCCACCGACTTGAAAGGTTAGGTCTGCAGCATCCTTGTTCTTCAGTAGGTTGCTGAGATGTTGGTCCAAGTCGCTCGGAGGAACGCTTGTTTCTTCGCTGTGGATCTCCTTTGTGACGGTGACATCGCACCTGATGGTCAAACAATCGTCTCTCAGATGCTCAGATCCCTCCAGATCAGCCCTCTTGAAGAAATCGGGGTGACCCCAGTCTTTTTTGCTTGAGAAGGTATGTAGAGGGAGGGTACGGCTGAATGAAGGCACCGGTTCATCATTCTTATCAACGACACTGATAGTGAATTTGGCCTTCACATCTCCAGCAGAATGAAGAAGAAGATACAGAGATATGAAATCGGCATAATCCTTGCGGTGACCGTTTGGATAATACTTCAGAGCCCAGCTGTGGCCTCCAACACTAAAAGGGGCAGAAATCACGGACTTGCCGGTCTTCACTAGCGACTTTACTCTTGAGTATCCATCTACCTTAAGCACATACGACCCTTCCTCGTGTCCAGCTACAAAGGCAGCAGAGATCTTGCAATGCTCTGCCATTTTTGAGGTGGCCAGGTTTTTTGTTCGGAAGGAGGAGGGCGGCACTACGATGGAAAATTGGCGAGGGGAAAGATTTTGCTGCTGTCGTCTGTCTATATATACAGATGCACTTGGGAAGGTAGATCCATCCGCTTCACATGCAGTCAAACGAAAACCGAGGCGCCTCGATCTAGATGTTTGCGTCGGCATAATTCGGCTGACTCGTTTACCTTCACGAGGAGACGCAATTGCATTACCAGTGCTGTGCCATTCGTGGTCGGCGAAACGAGGCCAGTGATGGAGCATCGGCAGATAAAAGGTTTGGTTTGTGCCGAGGGGTTAATAAACTGTCGATTTTGGTCACATTAACCGACGGGAAAAATCGGCAGTGCATGCATTGCATCGGCAGACGAAAAGGTTTGTTCGCGCCAGCGTCTACAGCTACATTTTCGTTTCCCTTCTGAAAAACCGAGGAGACGACTCTTCTGGCATCAGAGAAACACTTCAATTTTTGTGTGGACAAAATCACCAAAGTAAAAAAACATCTAGAAGATTGGCAGGCGTAATCCAGAAGCATCTTCACTGTTTTCTTAGTAGAATACAGTACTACTGCAAGACTGTTGAACGGGCAAGAGGAGCATTGGAACACCAATCACAGTAAGATTCAGGCATCCAGCTGAACGTATGACTAACCAATCATACATGCAACAAAGTAGATTCTCGTGATCAAGTTCTACAGCCAAACAAACTACACCCATCATTTTCTGGAGTTTTTGGAAAACGTTTTCACTGCACCCGACCACAAGACGTCTTACATGTATCAGAGAACAGAAATACAACAGCTGTGTACAAATTTGGGGTTGTATCAGTTTGTCCTCTATGAGTACTAGTACAAAAATCTGTTTTCCCCTTAAAATTTGGGCTGAGAAGTTAAAATCGTACATTGCACTGTGTTGCAATTCTAGATGAGCAAAGACGTGAGGGCATCCTGCAAACCTCCCTTGAGGAAAACGATATTTTCACCACATAGTTTACCGTGGAAGAAGTGAAATGGAAAAAAAATTAAACGGAGATGAATAAATAGCATAGGTCTTGGAAGTTCTCCAACTGAATTTTATCAGACTTTTCAGAGGTAATTATGGAAGTTCTTATGGCCCATTTTACGGGCATACCATAAATCGAGGTTGTTTCTCAACAGTTTGAATTCTGGATTAGTAGGTTTGCTACTAAAGGTCCCTGAGGCAAAAACGATCCAACAATACAGGCTCATTTTGTCTTTTAAATATGAGTTCAAAATTTTCACCAAAGTAGGCACATTATGTTGCTCTCAAGGTAATCCGACCTTCTGAGACATCATTTTTGCCATGTCCCTATATTATTGATGGGTCATTATTTTACATGAGATATTCATGAACATCATAATAAAATGTGTGGAGTGGTATTTAAGATTGATTTCGAAAAAAGGTTATGAAAAAATCAGGTAGCCTTATTTTACATTAGGCTAGTCATAGTGGGAGTAACTTGAGTAGTAACATAGTCCTACATGTATTGTCAACTAAGCATTTAGATGACATGACATGCAATTAAATGATGAGAGAGAGGCTTATGGTAACTAGTTATGTTACCATAACATCACACATTTCAAGACAAAATGAGTCTATATTGCAATAAATAAGTCTTTGCATGACACCACACATATGTTATTTTCCACTATGGAGGTAGTAACTTAGACTAGTAACATATTCATGTTACTACCCTAAGTTACTCTCCACTATGACCAGCCTTAGGATCTTCGTATGAAAGGTTATTAGTCTCCTTTATGTAGAGCTTTGGTGCATACTTCTATGCAAAAAAAGAAAGTGTGACGGTTAAGGTTAATGATGACATAGTTCTTGCTCTCAAACAAAGGACGGTGTTCGATGAGGTGATACTCCCTCGTCGATTCTTATCAATATTGTGGTAGATATGCTTGCCATTCCATCTAGTAGAGGAAAATAGTAAGGCATGATCAGCGGATTGTTCTGTGTCTATTTGAATATGTTCCATCTACTTTACAAATTACAAGTGACACACAATCATTTTTATGGGGTCATGATCTTGAAAAGGTTAGCCACCTTGAACTCATTTTAAGTGTGTTATAGTAGCTCTTCGGGTTAATATTAATTTGCATATAAGTGAGTCTAGTTTTAGGGCTGCTAAGGAGTAATACAAGGTTGCCTATTATCATCTTTTTGGGTGTTGTGTAGTCTCTTCTCCTCATATGTCTAGGCATTCTGGTACATTTTACTAGGAAGCTTTGGAACCAGGATTGGAAGAGTATTGAAGACATGCTTGATAAAATACTACTCCTTCTGTTCGGGATTATTGGTCCTACGCGCATAGCTAGGTTGTTAATTTGACCAATAAAATATAACTTATATATCACAAAAATTATACCATTAGAAAATATAATTTCCAAAGTTTTTAATGGTATAATATTTATGCTATATTATTTATATTTTGTTGTTCAAATTGGCAACCTAGTTATCCGCGCGGGACTTATAATCCCAAACAGAGGGAGTACTATTGAAGAGTATTGAAGTACTACCTCTGTTTGGGATTATAAGGGCTGGGAGCTTTTTTTTATTTTGTTTGAGATTATAAGGACTATCTCATTTATTAGCCTTCCTCGTCCAATGCATGTTTTTCTCTTTCTTCCACTTCTATCATGTATATAAAATTATTGGTGCATGCATAGATTAATGAATGAAGTTATGAAGTGTCTTGGTTTTAGCAACTTGGTCCTTAGGCTGGTCCTAGTGCTAGTATCATAAGGTGTATCATGCATGCCAACTTGACAAAAATCTGACGTGGCGCCATAATTAATAAAGAGAGAGGTGGTTAGTGTATCATAGGTAGATACCGTATCATAGCACGTAAAGCTAGAAATCATAATTGCAAGTAAATCTTGTACACACATTTTACATAGAGATTCTACAAATTAATAAATGTATCACTTTTATGATACTACTATATGATACAATGCACTAGAGACATAGTATCATGCACTAGTATCATATGCATGATACTAGTAGTATGATACTACCACTAAGACCAGCCTTAGGACTAATAATCCCAAACAGAGATAATACCATTGTTAAGCATCCTCCCTATTTTTATAATGTAGTTTTTATAATTCCAAAGGGTGTGTGTGTAAAAAATTAGATTTTTATAGATCCAGTTTTTTCTAGCAAGCGAACCAACATAAAAAATATATACAGACTAGCTTTATATAGTGTTTTTGTGCAGAATGTCACACTTTTTTATAAGGCTTATTTTCTGCTATATGCATTTATTGATGTAGAGGTTGGAGTTAACAAAAGTTCCTATTTTATGAAGTAATACAATTAGACAAAAACAGGTCAAACTAGCATTAAAATAGGTAAAAGTGGGTGGCACAGATGTGATTATGATAAGGATAATACTACGTATCGTAGTCCGATGGGAAGCTAATAATCACCGTCCGTCTCATCTCCATCTAATAGCCTCTCTGTGTCTTATTTTTTTCCGTTAACTACGCGCGTCCATTGACCAACAATCCTGACATTTATGGCCGGTTCCTGATCTTGCGTTCGCCTTCCCAAAACATCTCCCTCAAATCGTTCCCCGCCGCCCCACAACCCTTTCATCCTCATCGCCATGTTCTCCATGACGCCGTGTCGCATCCAGCCATCCAAGCCGGCACCTTCGCCTCCACCGTGGATTCTGACGGCAAGGTCCATCATCAACACCGTGAGGACCCAGCTTACTCGCACCGGTGGCAGCAGGTGCAGCAGACTCCAACAAACAGGCTCAATTTCCCAATTTGCCATAGATTTCATATATATGTATTCAAATTGCTCGCGTTCCAACAATCAGGCAATAGGTGTGCAAATCTCCAATAATTTCCTTAGTACTGTAACTGAAATATCTAACGATCTAGACCCTCATGCATATGCAATATGTGCTTCTTACGTCCTAGCTTGATACTAAAGCCATGCTTCTTGAGTTTATATCCATGCTTCTTATAAATCCTACATGTGCTATCCAGGTAAGATCATGAACTGAAATGAGAGTTTCCTAAGTTTGTATATCTATTTCCAGGCTTTTAAGAGATTTTTTAACTACTTTCTATATTTTTCATTTGTGTTTCAAATGATGCCGCATCTATGAATTCTCTTTTTGTTGTTGATGGCATAGAGAGATTGTGTTCTTAACTTTTTAAATTGTAAAAACTATGCAAACTGAGATGTTCATGCTGCCTAACATGTTCTTTGGGATTCATCCCTTTTTGGTCCACCCTTTTGCCACCATGAAGGAGGCCGAATCTAATTGTCTACTACTAAACTGTTTGTGGCATGTTGTTTCGAACTTGGTGGGAAGCAAACTTTTATTCATTCTGAAGCAGACGTCGATTTCTTCGGAAGCAACTCATCATGGTACAGGCGCGTGCTTCATGAGAGCAAATGTCCATTTCTTTGGAAGCAGATTTCACATAATTTAGAAGCAAATCCATGTGAACTTTCAAACATATATGTAATATCTGCAAGTGAATATATATGTTTCTTTCGTGGCAACAAATTCCTATTTTCTTTTAAACAATTATCTAGTAAATGGATACAATCTTGTGTATTGAAAGCAAACTCAGCTCTTTTGTATTTCTTTGAAGCATAGCCCTTATTCGTTTGAAACATGTATACTTATAATGATTCTCTTTTTACGGTAAGAAACATGTAGTATTTATAAGAATTTCTAGTCAGCGAAAATGATATTGTAATGTTTTAGAGAAGTTTATCATACATGATACATATTTTTATTAATGGAAGCAGTGTGGTTCACCGTCGGAGCAAATTGGTCATTAGACTGAAGCATGGGTTTGCTGCAAAGAAAACAAAGCATTATATAAGAAAAAAAGTCTATCACTTCAAAACAATTCCTAATGAAAGTAACCATGTTACTTGGAAGCAAGATTTTATTTTCCAAGAAAACATTCGTTTCCAAAGGAAGCAAACGACGTGGCTTCAAAGCTAATTTTATAAATTAATTAGTTTCCCTAAAATCCGTCATTTTGGATGCCGGAAGAAACTACTCCAGTAGTCTCCTATTGCGAAAAGGAGGGAGCAGAAAACGGATGTGTCTGACAACAAGGGAGCAGTAAATGAACATACGATTAAACATAACATTAATTTCGAAAGCATGCGTCTAATGTCTTAATTTATGCAAGTAGACGCGTTGCCTTCTTAAAAAACGGACGGCCCGGCTGCTTCCAATCGGACGGGCAAACTGGGAAGCCACAATCGGCGTCCGACTCCTAGCAGTGTATGATAATCGACTCGTTTATCAAACTAATACTACACATTTGATAAACAAAGAAGATGAGCATTCTCAACGTTCTGAACCATAAACGCGACCATACATGGAAAAGTGAGTACTAGATTTGATTGAAAGAGAAAAATAAAATACCCACTGAACTTATGTGATTGAAAGATTGATAGCATCTTTTGTTCTGAACCATAAACGCAACCATACATGGAAAAGTAGCACGGGATTAGTACTAGATTTGGATGATAGATATGGTACTACCAGATCGCCATGATAAGATCCTTGGTCGCTTTCAGTTCAGCCGGCAGGGTTCTGGCTACCAGCTCCTTGAGAACAGACGGGCAGCTGGATTTCAGATGCTCAAACCCATCGCTCGCCATCATCGCTTCCAGATTGGAAGGAGAAGCCAACAGAAATTTCAAACAAGCTTCTTTGAGACCACCAAAACCATGCTGCTCAGCCAAAGCTAAAGTGGTTGCAACCATGTCGGAATCAATGTGATTGCACAGCTTCTCCTCGCATATCAGCCAAGTCTCCACGTGCCTCAGCACCTTTTTTGCTAGCACTCTCGAGCACAGGAGGAACCGTGTCGGTGTATATGAAATGGAGCAAGGACTTGAACACATCAGCTTCCATGTCATGAATCTCGATCGGACTTTCAGAGCTCTCCTTCATGGCGCCGAGGAGCTCCGCCTTGAAGACAGGTGACCGGGCTGCTAGTACACACCTATGAGCAGAGAATCTCTGTCCACCGACTTGAAAGGTTATGTCGGCTGCATCCTTGTTCTTCAGGAGGTGGCCGAGATGCTGGTGCAAGTCGGTCGGAGGAACCCTCGTTTCGTAGCTATGGGTCTCCTTCATGACGGTGAGATCGCACCTGATGGTCAAGCAATCGTCTCTGATATACACCGACCGCTCCAGATCACCCCTATGGAAGAAAACAGGGTAGCCCGAGTCTGAATCTTTGCTTGTGAAAGTATGTGTAGGGTGGGTACTGGTAAATGAAGGCACCAGTTTTCCATCCTTGTCAAGAACACCGATCTTGAATTTCGCCTTCACATCTTCGGCATCGGAATAGTCAAGACGTAGATAAATAGCAACGAAATTGGCAAAATCCTGACTGTTACCGTTTGGATAATATCTCACGGACCATCTGTGACCTCCAACACTGAAAGGGGTAGAGGTCACGAACTCCCCGGTCTTCAGTAGATCCTTGGTTCTTGAGTATCCATCTACCTTGAGCACATATGACCTTTCCTCAGATTCGGCTACAAGGGCAGCAAGGATCTTGCAATGCTCTGCCATGGAGGTGGGCCTGGTGGCTTGGAGCAGGATGGAAGATCTGCGAGAAGAAGGATTTTGATGCGTTATATGTCGATTACCTTCACGAGGCGGCGGCGGCGGCGGCGCTATGCGCCTATGCCAGTCGTGGGAGGTGAAACGATTCGTGTGGCAGATGAAAGATTTCTTGTGCTGGGGTAAATTGTCGGTTCGGGTCACGTCAATTCAGCAAGATAAACAGGTGCTGGCACATAAGTGCCGCTTTTTTTCTACAGTTTCGGATATCTGAAATTATACTAGCTTTGTTTGCTTGTTATACGTTGTGAACCGGATATCTAGTGATTTTTGTTGAGAGAAAAATCTGCAACAACAAACCGACTAATCAGGTTAGCGTATGCCCAACCAGAAAATATGATGGAAAATGACGCACACGCGTCTCTGCACGCCTCCACGTGACCCGACGATCGATCGTGCGACATGGGTCTACAAAGCAGGGTTCCACCACTTTCTCTTTCTCTTTCTCTACCGGTAGTTCCTTATCCCCATCACATCGCTGCCTACGGTATTTCTTCTCTCTTTACTCTTCCTGCTTCCTCTCCTACATGCAGGGGCCAAGGACCAGAGTCACCGAGGTAAAAATGCTACTCACTCTGTTTGAGATTATAGGTCTTACACGTATACCTAGATCGCTAATTTGACTAATAAAATATAAATTATATAGAATAAAAATTATACTATTAGAAAATACAGCATCTAAAGTTTCTAATGATATAATTTTTGTATTATTTTATTTATATTTTATTGATCAAATTGATAATCTAGTTAACCGTGCGTGACTTATAATCCTAGACGAAGGGAGTATGACGCACCCTCGGTGTTGCTTCCTCGGTTCTTCTTACACCGCTACGGAGAGCAGCCGCCGGAGCTACAAAGGGCGGGAACCGGCCAAATGAGCTGCAAAGGAGGTTGTCGTTTGATGTGAAGCCAGGCCACCGCTGCTACAAAGCGCCACCGGCGGTACTACAGAGTGAGCTCCTTCAACGTTGCTGCAAAGCCCCACCGCCATTGCTTGAGAGCGCCACCCGCGTTGCTACAGAGCGCCAACCTAGCTTTTGATTTTGCTACATTGATATATTTTTTTTACTATCTCTGTTTTTTTTTTGCTATAATACCATAAAAAATTTGCTACAAGTTCTCTGACGAGGTTTTCCGGCTAAATTCTCCGGCGATGTCTACGGCAAAGTAGGATTTTTGCTATATTAAAAGAACTTTGTTGCTACAACCGTCTTGTTGTTTTGCTACAACAGTGTCAACTTTTTGCTGCAAGGTCTCCGGCGAGAGTCACCGGCGAGTTTTTTCCGACGATATCTCCGGTGAAGTCGGTTTTGCTGCATTAGCACAATTTTTTTGATGCATGGTCTTTGACAAGGTCTCCGGCGAGATGTTATATTTCTAAAACGTACCATTTTTTTTTGCTTCGGAAATAAAAACAGGAACATATGTAGCAAGGAATATTTTACAGCAAATGGATACGTGTCGGCACGAGAAGCAGGACGATGAGAATTTTTCATCTCCCGGGAACACATAGCACTTGCCAAATATGATTTACTCAAATAGAAAGGACGGATATGGCCGGCAAATTTCATGGTTTGTGGGGCGCAGATTGTTTAGAAAAACACTTTTTCTATTAAACAGCTTATTACTGTTTTATAATAAAAAAAAGCTGTCACTTTTTGGACCGTGCGATCTGTTATTTCCCAAATCTCAGCGCGTGCGCTCTCTCTTATTCCTTTTCTATATCGCTCGCTCGGTTAACGCGTAGCGTGTCATGTGGGATTCTACCAAAGTTGTATTTCTAATTTATTTTTCAAAATTTAGTGTAAATTTTTACTCAAATTTACACTAGATTTTAGCAAATAAACTAGAAATGGAATTTTGGTGTGATCCCACTTGTCACCCTACAACGTTTTTTTTTAGTCTTTTCTATTTCATTTTTGCCTCCTGTGCAAATTTCAAAAAAAAAACGCAACTTTAGGGTTTAATGTTGAAAAATCATCACTGTTGGGCTGATTTTTTGCAATGTACCCTAAATGGCACTTAAACACGAATTGATAGAAAAATTGACACCAATGGTCCACATCTTAGAATAAGGTGGAACAACAGTGTTTGACTTAGGCCTTTCATAATGGACCGAGTTTTAGCAGGTTATTATAGGTAGTAGTGCATTCGAAGAGACAACCTTTACAATGCGTTGTCTCTTAAGGTTGTATCTACCTTTAATGATATTGGAGACATGCATACATTGGATAGGTCTAGCCATATATTTTGCATATGGTTTCATGCAAGAGTTGTATGCACCACACTCTCTCCTCATTAACTATAGTGCCACATAAACATTGTGTCTATGATAGCATGCTAACAGATGCCCATTGTGAAAGAAAAGTAGATGTGGATCCCACATATTCTCACATTTTCCCTTTTTTCTCCCTATATTCTTCTCCCACCCAATGCCATGTCCACTGCCTCCACTGGCGGTCCATCTGGCACCGCCCCGCCTGCCCCGGCCAGGAACACCCCCACTTTGGCGTTCCCGTTCAAGACCTCTGACGCCTCGTCAAGCCCCATGCCTCTACCGTTGGCTCCATCCGAAACAGCATGGTGGACCTCCTCTTTCCCACCAGTGGCGACATCGACACCGCCTCTGCCCCATCGAGCTAGCAGCGCCCTAGCGAGCTCCGTGTGGACCTCGTGCTCTAGAGGGTGGTGGCGCTGGGCAAGTAAGATGCAGCACGGGTGGGTGGACCACCTCCTTCACGGGCGCATCGGCGAGCTCTAGCGGGCGGCGACGCTAGGTGGGGCAAGCGACGTCCAGCACGGGAGGGTCCACGAGCTTCGGAGCGGGACGGGCAGCGAGCTCTAGCATGCTCCGACGCATGAGGAGAGGCGAGCTCTAGCGGCTACAAGAAGCTCCAGCGTCCCCTTCATCATCAACCGCTGCATCTTCATCAACATCATCATCCCCTCTCTCATTTATTAGATCTTGTTATAATTCCAAATACAATTGTGGGTTTGCACTTGATTTTACCTTTGCACTTTCAATTCATCCATATGAATATGATGATGTTGTTGAATGCTTCCATGTGTCAATAGCTCCCTTTATTCTTGGGGAGATGGAGAAACCCTAGCATTATTATGAAATGAAATAAAGATGATCTATAACTTTGGTCTTTGATCTTTACTTGATTTATGATATTGTGTGAGATCTCTCTCTCTCTCTCTCTCTAGATGGTATGTGAAGTCGACCACATAACATTTGCCTTCGGGACTAAAGAGAAGGAACTACCCTTTAGACATGTATAGGAGTATGTCCGGTGCTACTTTGTGACTAAAAGCATTGGCTTATAACCTACACGGTCAAAGGGGATAAAGAGAGATTCACTAAGCTCATAACGATATCCATGAGGAAACCCTTAATTATGGTGGTCTGTAGAGGCGACTTGCTCGTAGGCATCGCAGTGGTTATTTAGATATGACCTTATTGCGCGACTCATAGAAGTGGCTTGCTCATGAGACTTGTTGGTGAACATCTTATTATGGAACTCTCCCCACACATATCATGACGAATGATATAGGTTATCCTAATCATAAATAATTCTCACATGCTAGTGGTAGATCCTACATCCCCGACAAAATTTAAGCCTTATTGAGTTCCAACACCAATCCCAACGCACTTGTTACTTTGTTTACTTGCTTTCACTACTTTCTTGCACACAAACACAACACTCTTTAAACACTCTTTCTTGAGATCAAAGACAACTTACGAGTATTGTTTGGTAGATAGTGATGAGGGGCATAAAGACCTTAACCAAATATCTCTATGTGGGTTCGATACTCTTGTTTCAAAACTAGCTACAATTAATCTGTGCACTTGTAGTCATCACCCACCAAACGCTGAAGAGCTTTGAACTATCACGAGTATGAAGACATTGTCTTGTGTAGGGCATGGGACGCGGTGTAACTCGACGCGGTGACGGGCAATGATCAAACTGACAAGAGGTATTGGCAATGGATTGAGGACAAGTTTTGCCAATTCCTCGCCATTTTGTAAAACGAACCACCGGCACGCACTGCAAGGTCACTACAAGGTTGTTGGGATGTGATCAAAGCTACTTGTAGCCGTTAGAGCGCATGATTGGAACAAGTGAGAAATGCACCTCCAAGTGGAGTTTCCATTGATGAATATGTGAGTGTGATGTGTACATTTCTTCTTCCATTTGCTTCTGAATTTGTCGGATAGAATTGATCACTTAATATTCGTTTTGTTTGTAGGATGGTATTGCTCAAGGAAGGTGCAAGGTCATGGACGTGTCCAAGAGAAAGAGCTTAGGGCTTCACCGTTGCTACAAAATTCTAGAGCATAGCAACGAATAGAGATTGAGGGATCAAGAAGCTCCTCCCAAAAAAGAGCTTTCACCAAAATGGACAATGATGAAAGTGACAATGAAGAAAGGAGGAATAAGGGTAAGTTTGGCGGCCGATAGATGTCCAAGGACCATGAGAAGAGGAAGGTTGAGGATGCAAGCATGAGGGGCAAGATTGATGGCATGGTTAAATTGAAGGAAGTGTTGGTGAGGGAGACCATGCAAACCAAGATCATCATATCGGAGAAGAAACAACGATGGAAAGCAATTCGGGTGGATGCCACACGCAAGGCAACTTGGAGGAGGAGAGACTCAAGATCAAGGGGGGGAAGGCAGCAACCGAGTTATTGGCCGAAGAGATCAAGATCATGACCATAGATCCAAAAACCATGGATGCCTTGACTTTGAAGTGGTGGAACCGCCAAAGAACGGAGATCTCTGAGAGGACAAGCCAAGGTGAAGGTGTGAGTGGTGGAGGTGCCACCGAGGAGGGCGACGACCATGTTGCATGATCTTCTTCGGTAAAGCTCAACTTAATGCGGTGACAGTGCTACTTTTTGCATCACTTGTTGCATTGAACATTGCCCGTGCTTTTGGGTGTCATTTGGCTGGGACTATTGGATGTAAAAACTATTAAATATTACATCTATTTGCGTTGGTATGCATAACTATTGTCTAATTTATGAAATTGCACTAAAAATGACCAATTTACGGTATTGGTCTGCGGGCTGGTGCCGAACAGATCCTGTAAATCAAAAATTCATTTTTACGGTTCCCATTTGAATGATCTATTCGGCACGAGCCCGCGCGGGACTGTAAATGCTTCTTCTCGTGTCCTTTATACGCGTTTTTAAGGGGAGAGATATACGGGATCCCTCTAAAAAGTACATGTACCATGATACGTCGTAAACGTATCTATAATTTTTTATGTTTCATGCTTGTTTAGTATCAACTTTGCTTTGCTTTGTCTACACTTTGAGGTATTTTTAAACATTTTCTGGGACTAACCTATTAACAAGATGCCATAATGCGAGTTGCATGTTTTCTGTTGTTTTTGGTTTCAGAAAACTAGTAAGGAAATATTCTCGGAATTGGACAGGACAAAATCCAAAGTCAATATTTCACCGAGGAGAACATTGAGTGCAGAGGAGAGACGGAGGGGTGCCACAGGGCGGCCGCACCCCCAGGCGTGGGCCCACCCTAGGCTGCGCCAGGGCAGAGTGTGTGCCTCTGGCCACCCTCCCGCCTCGCCTCTTTGTCTATAAAAGCCCCCTATGCCAAAACCCTAAACTTCGATCAGATCTCCACGAAACAGTCCATAGCTGCCGCCACCATCATCCCTAGATCGGGGGGTCTGAAGCTCTTCCCAGCACCCTGCCGGAGGGGAGATATCATCCTAGAGGCCTTCTTCATCACCATGCCAGCCTCCGGTATGATGCGTGAGTGGTTCACCCTTGGATTATGGATTCATACAGTAGCTAGATGGTTGGTTCTCCTCCTTTGTGCTATCATGTTTAGATCTTGTGAGCTCCGTTCATGATCAAGATCATCTATTTCTAATCATACATGTTGTGTTTGCGGGGATCCGATGGATATTGAGATTGCTATGTCAGATTGATTATTGATTCTATCATGTCTTATTGATTATTGATTCTATCATGTCTGTGTTGTTTGAGATCTTGCATGCTCTCTGTTGCTAGTAGCTATCTTGGCCAAGTAGATGCTAGTGACTCCAAGAGGGAGTATTTATGCTTGATAGTGGGTTCATGCCTCTATTAAATCTGTGGAAGTGATAGGAATCTCTAAGGTTATAGATGTGTTGTTGTTACTAGGGAGGAAACAACAATCTTTTGTTCATGGAACAATTGTATTGTTTACTTTACACACATTGCTTAATGCAGTTATCCGTTGCTTGCAACTTAATACTGGAGGGGGTTCGGATGATAACCTGAAGGTGGATTACTGGTCATAGATGTAGTTGGATGGCGGTCTATGTATATTGTTGTAATTCCCAATCAAATCTCATAGTAATCATGAATGTCTAGTATTGCATTGGTATGCCTTGCTCAGTCCTGTCAATTGCCGCGTTGTAATTTGTTTATCTAGCATGTTATGTTATTTATCTTAAGAAGAACACCTCTAGTGAATTATGGACCCCGGTCCAATCTTTACCATTGATACATCATCTATTGTTACTGTTTACTTTCTGCAAGCAACCATTACCTTCCACACTATACGTTTAATCCTTTATTTTCAGCAAACCAGCGAGATTGACAACCTCACTATAAGTTGGGGCAAAGTCTTGAGTTTGTGTTGTGTAGGATTCCAAGTTACTAGAAACACCTTGGAGTTGTTTCCTTGCTCCTACTGGTTCAATAACCTTGTTTTCATAACTAAGGGAAAATGTGCCGCTGTGCTCATCATACCTTCCTCTTGGGGTCTCCCAACAAAGCTCTACAACTGAGCCGCGTCATACCAACAATTACAACTTTAGCTCCATGCACGGTAGTATTCCCTCCTTCCTAAATTAGGATGTCTATTAGTTTTGGTCAAAGCCAAAGTTTATAAACTTTAACCAAATATATATGAAATAATATTAACATCCACAACATCTACTCAATGTTATTAGGACCATCATGAAAAATATTTTCATATCATATACATTTCATATTTCAAAAGTTAATATATTTTTATATATAGTTGGAAGGACAGTTCTGGCGTCAATTGACGAGGGTTTGACTCGTCAATGCCCAGTCGACGACGGAACATCTCAATTGGTGCAACGCCCAGTCTACTACCTCAGCGAGGTACTGACCCCAACAAAGCAGAGGTATCCCCACTACCAGAATCTCGCCTATGGCGTATTCATGATGACACGTCGATTAAGCCATTACTTCCAGGAGCATCAGATCATGGTCGTCAACGATGTGCCACTGTCGAACATCCTGAACAACCCCGAAGATACTGGGCGAGTAGCCTTGTGGGGTATTGAGTTGTCCCCTCGGGACATCATCTACGAGCGCCGCACCGCCATCAAGTCTCAGGTGCTCCCTGACTTCTTCGTCCACTGGATGGAACTCTAGCTGTCGGACACCCCAGACATGTCTCAGTCGTGGACAATGCACTTTGACGACTCCAAACGCGAGGCTGGAGCAGGAGCCGGGGTGATACTAACGTCCCTTCAAGGGGATAAGATGAAATACGTCCTTCGGATGAAGTTCCGCGCATCTAACAATGATGCTAAGTACGAGGCACTCCTGCATGGCATGCAAATGGAAAAGTGTGCAGCACCATGCGCCTCGCCATCTACATTGACTCAAACCTCGTCGTCCAGCAAATGATGAACGAGTGCGATGCTCATAGCACCAACATGATCGCGTATCGTGCGCTCTACAACTCACTCGAAGGGGACTTCGACGGCTGTGAACTTTGTCATGTTGGCAGGGAAAACAATGAAGAGGCTGAAAATCTCGCCAACATCGGCTCCACCTGCGCCCCAGTACTGCCAGGTGTGTTCCTTGAACAAATCTGTGTGCCCTCTAACAAGCGGAAATTCCCGAAGGACACAACCGAAGCCACAGGGCACTCAGGAGCTGCGCCACCCGAGAAACCGAAGGACCAGAAGTACTCAACACGGAGGTCGAACTGGTGAGCCTCATGCAGGTCATGGCGGTCGAGCAGACATGGACCCAACCGTACCTCCATTACCTGATAAGCAAACAGCTTCCTGAGGACCCGACTGACACCCGGCGCATAACGCGTCGATCAAAAGCCTTCACCATCATCAACGTCGAGCTATATAAGTGCAACATTTCGGGTGTACTCCAACAATGCATCACTAACAGTGACGGAAAAATCATCCTCCTCAACACCCATGAGGGTATCTGCGGCCACCAAGCGGGCAGTTGCGCCCTCATCGCCAAGGCTCTACGAGCTGGATTCTACTAGACAACCACAATGAGCGACGCCAAGGAGACCGTGCAGAGGTGCAACGCCTGCCAAAGGTACGCAGACAAGCGACACCACACCAGGAACAGAGCTGCGGCCCATACCATTGGCCTGGCCCGTCGCCCATTGGGGACTCGACATGATCGGCAAGCTGCAAAAGTCCTCGCTAGGAGGGCACGTCTTCCTCCTGGTGGCAATCGACAAATTTACCAAGTGGATCGAGGCCATGCATGTCACTAACCAAAGTGGCACCGCCGCCGTAAAGTTTTTCGAGTCCATTGTCTATAGTTTCGGAGTGCCCCATAGCATTGTAACGGACAACGACTCAAACTTCACCTCAAAGGAGTTCCGAGATTTTTGCGAAGACCTCGGCATCAACCTTACATACGCCTCTATGGCGCATCCGCAGACCAACGGGTAGGTCGAAAAGGCTAACGGCCTTGTTGGTAACAGCATCAAGAGGCGACTGCTACGCCTACTCTAAAGGCCCGCGGGAGCATGGGCAGACGAGCTACCCTCCGTTCTCTAGAGCCTGCGCATAACGCCAAACAGCTCGATCGGCTACACCCCTTTCTTTATGGCGCACGGAGCCAAAGCAATGCTGCCTGCTGAGGTACACTACAAGGCTCCACGGGTCATTACCTACAGTGAATCTGAATCATCGGCTGCACTCGCAGATACCATCGACACACTGGATGAAGCTCGCGACATCTTCACGGCATGATCGACGGTGTATTAGCAAATTCTCCGCAACTATCACAGCCATCGGCTGCACCCAAGGTCCTTCATCGAAGAAGACCTCGTCCTGCGACTCAAGCAGAAAGGGCACATGTAGCTCAAATCACCCTGGGAAGGACTGTAGGGGTTCGTAGCACGGAAAACAAAAAAAATTCTACCGCATACAAACAAACAAGCCAAGATCTATCTACTAGATTGTAGCAACGAGTCGATGGAATAACTCACCCTCGAAGATTCCAAAGTGTTTAACGAGAGCGGATTCTCGTGGGTGATGTAGTCGTACTCTTGCCGATCTCAAGATCACGTAGACGATCCATCTGGCGCTGCATTCCGGCAGCGCTTCCGCAGTCGGTCACACGTTCGGTACTCGACGAAGACCTTCCTCTCCCTTGTTCCAGCAGGCAACGGAGGTTGTAGCACTCTCCTCGTGATTCCGGCAGCACGACGGCGTGGTACCGGAAGTAGAGGGGAGATCTCGCAGGGCTTCGCCTTAAGCCGGAGCGAGTATGGTGGACTATGAGAGAGCCTTCGTGATCTAGGGTTTAGACACACCAAGTAGAAGGGGCTAGGCCGGTGGCTAGGGAAACTAGAAGCCCCAACTCGGCGGCTTGGGAGAAACCCTAGGGCGGCGGCGGCGGTTTGGTGGCCGGCGGCTAGGGTTAGGGTTTAGAGGGGTGGAGTTGTGTGTTTGGAGGGGCAGCCCTGCCCCTCCTTATATAGGTGGAGGGCGCGGCCAAGAGGAGGGGAGTCCCTCCCCAACTCGGCCTCCTTGGCCGGCGGTGGAGGGAGAGGAACTCCTCCCCAAGTAGGGTTCCTACTCTCCCTCCACCAAGCAAAATAGCCATTTGACTTTTTCAAGTTGGCGTTTGACTTTTCAAACTAGGATTTGATTTATCCCTTTATTTCGCTCAGCGATGACACCTAGTACATGATGCAACCATTACAACTTGTTATGACACATTCATGTACCCTTCCCCTCCGGAGTGCGGGACATTCCGGAACCTTCTAGAACATTCCCGATGAAAACACCGGAACCATTCTCCAACCCCGAAACAGGACTTTCCTTATATGAATCTTATTCTCCGGACCATTCCGGATCTCCTCGTGATATCCCGGATCCCATCCGAGACTCCGAACAACATTCGGTCTCTTATTTATCATTCCATAACTACTCAACAATGTCGAATCCTTAATCGTGTCTCCCTACGGTTCGTGAATTATGCGGACATGATCGAGCCACTTCTCCGAACAATAACCAATAGAGGAATCTGGAAATTCATATGGCTCCCGCATATTTCTACGATTACTTTGCAATCGAATGAACCACTTACATACGATACCAATTTCTCTTTGTCTCACGATAGTTTACTTATCCGAGGTTTTGATCGTCGGTATCTCTGCATACCTAGTTCAACCTCGTTACTTATAAGTACTATTTTCTCGTTCCCGTGATATGTGATCCCTTGTGAGCCAGTCACATGCTTGCAAGCTAATTGGATGACATTCCACCGAGAGGGCCCAGAGTTTATCTATTCGTCATATGGATGGACAAATCCCACTCTTGATCCATGTGTCTCAACCAAAACTTTCTGAACACTCAATTCCACCTTTATAGCCACCCAGTTACGGTGTGGTGTTTGATGTCATCAAAGCATCCTTCCGGTGATGGTGATAAGAATGATCTCATGGTCGAAGGAATTAGGTTACTATGTATCAGAAAGCATATAGCAATTGAACTATTAAAATGACTTGATCTTTATGCTATGCTTATTTATAGGAGTATGTCCATCATATCATTCTCCTAACGATATGATCTTGTTGTTAATAACATCTCAATGTTCATGATAGGGAAACCACAATCATTTATTAACCAACAAGCTAGTATTATGAAGAGGCTTTACTAGGCACTTCAATTTAAGTTTACAAATCACACAAGTATTAATGTTTCCTTGTTAATACTATTATAGCATGAATGTAAACATTTATCATAAACACAAAGATATAATAATAACTACATTTATTATTGCCTCTAGGGCATATCTACAACACTCTCCCACTTGCACTAGAGTCAACTAATCTAGATTACATGGTAATATACCGAACACCCATGGCAGTTTGGTGTTGGTCATGTTTTGCCCTCAGGAGAGGTTTAGTCAATGGATCCGCCACATTCAGATCTGTGTGTACTTTGCAAATCTGTATGTCACCATCTTGGACATGTTCTCGAATAGCGTGGAAACATATCTTGATGTGCTTCAGCTTCTTGTGTGACCTTGGTTCTTGCGCATTGGCTATGGCGCCCATGTTATCACAGTAGATAGACATTTCGTCCAGCGCACTTGGAACCACACCGAGCTCTGTAATGAACTCTTTCATCCATATCGCTTCTTGTGAAGCCTTCGAAGCAGCCATGTATTCCGATTCAGTTGAAGATCTCGCCACAACGCTTTGCTTTGCACTCCTCCAGCTAACTGCTGCACCATTCAAAGTAAATACGTATCCAGATTGTGATTTAGAATCATCCGGATCGGTGTTCCAACTAGCATCGGTGTAACCATTAACAACGAGTTGTTCATCACCTCCATAAGAAAGAGCCATATCCTTAGTTCGTCTTAAGTACTTAAGGATGTTTTTGACCGCTGTCCAATGATCCACTCCTGGATCACTTTGTATCTGTTAGTCAAACTAACAGCATATGCAATGGCGGTTCTAGTATATAGCATGGCATACATTAGAGATCCTATGGCTGAGGCATAGGGAGTTTGCCTCATCCTTTCTCTATCTTCTGTCGTTGTTGGACTTTGAGTTTTACTCAAGGTCGTATTGGGCAACATGGGCAAGAACCCTTTCTTGCTATCTTCCATTCCAAACCTCTTTAGAACTTTGTCCAAATATGTAATTTGTGACAATGATATTAGACGTCTCGATCTATCTCTATAAATCTTTATGCCCAATATGTAAGCTGCTTCGCCAAGATCTTTCATTGAAAACTATTATTCTAATATTCCTTGACACTATTAAGAAGGTCTACATCATTCCCAATCAACAATATGTCATCTACATATAGTATTAAGAATGCTACAGAGCTCCCACTCACTTTGTTGTAAATACAAGCTTCTCCATAAGTTTGTATAAAACCAAAACTTTTGATCACCTTATCAAAACGTTGATTCCAACTTCGGGATGCTTGCTTCAATCCATAGATGGACCGTTGAAGTTTGCATACCTTGTTAGCATCCTTAGGATCGACAAAACCTTTGGGTTGCATCATATACAACTCTTCATCAATGTCTCCATTAAGGAACGCTGTTTTAACATCCATCTGCCATATCTCATAATCATAATATGCAGCGATTGCTAACATAATCCTCACAGACTTTAGCTTCGTTACAGGTGAGAAAGTCTCATCGTAGTCATCTCCTTGATTTGTCGAAACACTTTTGCGACAAGTCGAGCTTTATAGACAGTAACATTACCATCAGCATCTGTTTTCTTCTTGAAAATCCATTTGTTCTCGACAGCCTTCCGGCCATCCGGTAAGTCCACCAAAGTTCATACTTGGTTTTCGTACATGGATCCAATCTCTAATTTCATGGCTTCCTGCCATTTATTGGAATCTGGGCTCATCATCGCTTCCTCATATGCCGCAGGGTCATCGGTGTTGTCCACCAACATGAAACTCATAACGGGATCATACAAATCAGGAGTGGTACGAGTTCTCGTTGACCTGCGAGGCTCTGTAGCAACTACAACCGAAGTTTCATGATCATCATCATTAGCTTCCTCTCTTATTGGTGCAGGCACCACAGGAACTTCTTCCGGTGCTGCGCTACTCGCAAGTTCGAGAGAAGGTTCGACAACCTCGTCGAGTTCTACTTTCCTTCCAGTCACTTCTTTCGAGAGAAATTCTTTCTCTAGAAAGGATCCATTCTTGGCAACGAAGATTTTGCCTTCGGATCTATGATAGAAGGTATACCCAATAGTTTCCTTTGGGTATCCTATGAAGACGCATTTTTCCACTTTGGGTTCAAGCTTGTCTGGTTGTAACTTCTTTACATAGGCTTCACAACCCCAAACTTTAAGGAACGACAATCTAGGTTTCTTCCCAAACCATAATTCATACGGTGTCGTTTCAACGGATTTAGATGGTGCCCTATTTAAAGTGAATGCGGCTGTTTCTAATGCATAACCCCAAAATGATAGCGATAAATCTGTAAGTGACATCATAGAACGAACCATATCTAAGAGAGTTCGATTACGACATTCGGACACACCATTACGCTGTGGTGTTCCCCGCGGTTTCAATTGTGAAAGTATTCCGCATTTCTTCAAATGCTCGCCAAACTCGTAACTTAGATATTCACCTCCACGATCAGAACACAGAAATTTAATCTTCTTGTCACGTTGATTCTCAACCTCACTTTGAAATTCCTTAAACTTCTCGAAAGTTTCGGGCTTATGTTTCACGAAATAGATATACCCATATCTACTCAAGTCATTCGTGAAGGTAAGAACATAACGATAACCACCGCGCGATGCTACACTCATTGGTCCACACACATTGGTATGTATGATTTCCAATAAGTCCGTAGCTCGCTCCATCATACCAGAAAATGGAGTCTTAGTCATTTTTCCCATCAGACATGCTTCGCATCTTTCAAGTGATTCAAAATCAAGTGATTCAAGAAGTCCATCGGAATGGAGTTTCTTCATACGCTTCACTCCAATGTGACCAAGACGACAGTGCCACATATAGGTTGAGTTATCGCTCGATTTCAAACGTTTAGCTTCAATGTTATTAATATGTGTATTTCCACTATCGAGATTCAATAAGAATAGACCATCTATCAAAGGTGCATGTGCATAAAACATATTACTCATATAAATCGAACAACCATTATTCTCGGACTTAAACAAGTAACCGTCTCGCAATAAACAAGATCCCGATATAACACATGCACCAAATAACAATTATTTAAGTATAAAACTAATCCCGATGGTAGATGAAGAGGTAGCATGCCGACCGCGATCACATCAACCTTTGATCCATTTCCCACGTGCATCGTCACCTCGTTCTTCGCTAGCTTCCGTTTATTCTCCAGCACCTGTTTCGAGTTACAAATATGAGCAACCGAACCAGTATCAAATACCCAGGCACTACTACGAGTACTAGTGAGATACACATCAATAACATGTATATCGGATATACCTTTCTTCTTGATGTTGCCGTTCTTCAAATCCGCCAAATACTTTGGGCAATTCCGCTTCTAGTGACCTTCGCCCTTGCTGATGGGGATATGCCTACCGGGGTATACCCAGCAGGACGTTTCCGACTGGCCCAGGAACTACAGGACAGCGACAGGATCAAGACCTACAGGACAGCGACTGGATCAAGACCTGGCGTGGATCCGAGCGACTGGAAGCTGAAGGCCCAGGAGAGTAGATAGGCCCAGTCGGATTAGGTTAAATGAGTACCGAAACCTTAACTGATTCGGTTGAGATATGTAAACCCTAGGGGGGTGAGTCTATATAAACCTTCCTACAGGGCGTGTAGAGGATACGTACCATCATCCACCCAAGCGACTCGCCGCCTAGCCGTCGAGCTCGCCCCATTGTACCTCCATCATAATACAATCTAGCAGGAGTAGGTCTTTACCCTCCGGGGGGCGAACCTGGGCAAAACCCTGTGTCTCCGCCCTCATCTCGCACCGCAGATGGCTGGCCGCCCTTGCCCTTCGTTCTACTACTCGCTGCCGATTGCAGCATCTGCCGTGGTCATTCCCATGACAGTGGCGCCCACCGTGGGGCCTGGCCAGTCTGGCCGGTGTTCTGCGGCGAGATCCAATCTGCCCATCAACGAGACGGTCGCCACCGGCCGCATGATAGCGATCGGCGAGATGCTCCAGATCTTGCCGAGCAGCTACGTCCCGGCGACGCGACCCGTCACGCACAGCATGATCTTGCCTGTCGGCACGATCAGCCTCTTCGTTGGCCTCACCGACGTCATCGTCTCGGAGGACTCGGCTCGCATCCGCGAGTCGCCGCCACGCGACCGGCTCTCCGAGAGACAGGTCCGCACGATCGACGTGGCCGAAACCACCGCGGCCGCGGAAGACGCGGCCCTCAACGACGACGCTGACTCGGCGACTCCGGCGTCACTCGCCGGATCCATCATCGCGGCTTCGCCCGCGGGCTCCATCACCCAGGTCTCCAACGTAGGAGACTTCGAGGATCCCTCCATCCTTGGGATCTTCGACTTCAACTCCGGGTCGGAAAACTCCGCCGATCTCCACGACGGGACCGGTCGCCACGCCGCGACCTACATGGCGACTGGCACCAACCCGTCGGAGGATCCCTTCTCCACCCTGATCCCTCCTAACACCACGGCAACGGAGGTCGAGGAACTCCGCCTGAAGCTGGCGGAGGCAGTCCGCAAGGAGCAAGCCGAGCGCGAATTTTTTTGCCTCGAGCAAGTGACGGCGTAGGAGCTGTCACGTTACCACCAGCAACGGATCAGGTCGCGCCTGGACCCCACCGTCCAGGGGCGCGCCCTGAACTTCGACGACGAGAACGACCCGGCCTGCGTGGCCGAGCACGCGATCTGCGAGAACGCGCCACCCGGAGGAAGCGCCCGGCCCCCGCCAGGGTCAACAGCGAACGGCGCCCCACCTCCACCCAACCGCGCACCCCCCAGGGACCAGCCGCGGATCGTGGTCTCCTCACGGGAGCGAGACGCGAATAGCCTACCACTATTCTCCACCCCGATGGACAACCTCATGGCGGGCCGAGCAGCGGCCGACACCATCACGGCCACCGGTGACGGCGCCCTACAGATCCAGTACGTCAAGGCCCTGCTCGCAAAGGCGGTCGAGCAACAAAAACGCAGGCGTCGACTCACAGGGTCGGATGTACTCGCGTTCATCGGGCAGCAGAGCGGCCTCAAGCGGCCGTCCATTGGCAGCAAACACCCTCAACTGCCCGCCACCCGAACCACTGTAGCTCCAACACCTACCCACGAATGCGGCACTCTCCACCAACGACCCCAGGCCAGCGACCAACTTCGTCGCCGCCAACGGTCAGCCCATCGACGCCCGCACCCACATCATCAACAACCAAAGCTGGCGCGCCCGCCAGCCCGACGACCTGCGACACACTCTAACCATTCACCGCGACAGCGAGCCGATGGGGTCTCTAAGCCGACTCGGGCCCCGATGCTTTGGACCGATGATTTGAGGCGAAAAATACCCGGCGAACTTCAAAGCGCCGAAAGAAATAGAGAAGTACGACCCTTCGTACGACCCCTCTATGTGGCTGGACACCTACCTCATGGCGATGGGGATCGTTGGCCACACCGACCTGCTAGCCGCCCGCTACCTCCCCCTGATGATGGACGGAGCGTGCAGGCAGTGGAACAACACTCTCCCCCCGGATAGCATCGATTCCTGGGAAGAGATGCGCGACGCCTTCGTCAGGCACTTCGAGGGTTCCTACACTCGCGCCACCACCATCGAGGACCTGGAACGATGCGTCCAGGGACCCCGCGAGTCGACCCGAAGCTGGGTCCAACGGTGGCAAGAACTATGGTACAACGCGGTCGGCATCCACCCGGACACCACAATCCACTGCTTCAAGACCTCGTGCCGTTACGAGCCCTTGGTCGCCAAGCTCAAACGAGCATACCGCACACTCGAAAACATATCGGACCTCCTTGAGATCGCCAAAATATACGTGGAGGAAGACCCAAACCAGGAAACCGACGACGAGTCGGGTGGTCAACGCCGCACAAACGGCAACGACAACGGACGACGGTCCGACCTACGCTACAGCAACACTCGCCTCACCGGCAAGCGCCGCAGTGACGGGCGAGTCGACTTCGTCGCCAACGCTGGGCACGCGCAGCGCGAGCCCAAGAGCTTCCGCCGCGACGGCGGCAATTACAAGGCGAAACCAAGGTTCGACCCCGCGGCCCTCCTTAACCAGCCTTGTGCATTTCACAGCAAGAAAGGGAAGCCCGCCACGCACACGACCGCCGACTGCCACTCTCTCAAGGATATTGAGAAGGCACGGTGAGCGCGGGAGGACCCCGACAACAACCCGCCAAACGGCGGAAAATTCGGCAATGTGGCCGGCTCGCTCCACACCTTCACAGGCTTCAACACGAAGCGCGAGAAGAAGGTCATCACCCGCGCCGTCGCCGTCAACGCGGTGGCCCAGGTGGACGTTCCCCAGTTCCTCAACTGGTCGGAGCAGCCCATCACCTGGAGCCGCCAGGACCACTCGCCACGCATCGAGTACCCAGGCCGAGTCGCCCTGGTGGTCAAGCCAAAGGTCGGAGACTACTGGCTCCCCAAGACATTGATGGACGGCGGCAGCTCCATCAACATCCTGTACCTGGACACCTTCAGGCGACTGCGGCTCCTGCAGTCGATGGTCGAGACAACCTACACCACGTTCCACGGCATCGTCCCCGGTCGGAAGGCGTACCCGATCGGCAAGGTCATGCTGCCAGTCACCTTCGGCACACCAGCAAACTTCCGCACCGAGCGGATCGTCTTCGAGCTGGTACCTTTTGACAGCCCCTACCACTGCGTCCTGGGGCGCCAGGCGTTTGCCAAGTTCATGGCAGCGCCCCACTACGCGTACAACGCGATGAAGCTTCTCGGGCCGCGCGGCGTCATCACCATCAACGGCGACCCCGACATGGCCGCCGAGTGCGAGACCAAAGGAGCCGAACTCGCAGACGCCGTCATCGCGGCAGAGGCCAACCACGCCGACGAGCTCGCCAAGTACGCGAGCGGGGTCAACAACGACGACCCCACCATACTTAAGAAGCCCAATTCGGAGGGCGGCAACACCTCAGCCTTCGAGGCAACGACGCACACCCGCACCGTCGAGCTGGTCCCAGGCGACTCCAGCCAGACGGTGACGATCGGGACGGGCATGAGCTCATCGAGTTCCTCCGTGAGAACAGGGACATCTTCGCATGGAAGCCCTCTGACATGACCGGTGTCTCTAAGGAACTCGCTGAGCACAAAATCAACGCCAACCCCAAAGTGCGACCTGTCAAGCAGTCGCTGCGGCCCTTCAATGAAGAGCACCGTCGAGCCATCGCCGAGGAGGTGCAGCGTCTACTCGCTGCAGGCTTCATCCGGCCAATAAAATACTCCAAGTGGCTGGCAAACCCAGTCCTGGTCGAGAAGAAAAATGGGACCTGGAGGATGTGTATCGACTACACAAACTTAAACAGCGCCTGCCCGAAGGAGCAATTCGTCCTCCCGCGGATCGACCAAATAATCGATTCCACCACGGGTTCGGAGTCGCTGTGTTTCCTCGACGCCTACTCTGGGTACAACCAGATCAAAATTGCTGTCGAGGACGAGGAAAAGACGGCGTTCATCACGCCATTCGGAGCCTTCTGCTACACCGCCATGACCTTCGGCCTCAAGAACGCCGGGGCGACCTACCAGCGGTGCATGCAGGAATGCCTTGTGAGCCAAATTGGCCGCAATATCCACGTCTACATCGACGATGTGGTAGTGAAGTCCGCTCGTCAGGGCGACCTACTCGCCGACCTGGCAGAAACATTCGCCAACCTGCGGAAATACAAGATAAAGCTAAACCCAGGCAAATGCACCTTCGGTGTACCAGCAGGGCAACTACTGGGCTACGTCGTCTCCAAGCGCGGGATCGAGGCGAATCCCACCAAGATCGACACGATTGCCTGACTCGGCAAACCCGAGTGCCTGCGCGACGTCCAGAAGCTGGCCGGGCGAGTCGCGGCTCTCAGTCGCTTAATCCCCCGATTGGGCGAAAAGGCGATGCCCCTATACCGCCTGATGCGCAAGAACCCCACCTTCCAGTGGGACAAGGAGGCGGACGACGCGCTTCGCGACCTCAAGAAGGTGCTACTCGCAGCACCGCTACTCGCCGCCCCCGTCGACAAAGAACCCATGCTGGTCTACGTCGCGGCTTCCGAGCACGTCGTCAGTGCCGTCATGGTTGTCGAGCGGCCATAGGAAGGAAAGGAGTGCCCGGTACAACGGCCGGTGTACTATATCAGCGAGGTCCTCACCGAGTCGCGCCAGCGGTACCCACAATACCAGAAACTGGTATACGCGGTCTTCAGAGCACAGCGGCGACTGCCGCACTACTTCCAGGATCACCCGATCACGATCGTCTCCTCAGCACCGTTGCAGGACATCATCTGCAATCATGAGGCGACCGAGCGAGTCGCCAAGTGGGCCGTCGAAATCGGCATCCACAACATCAAGTATGAGCCACGCAAAGCGATCAAGTCGCAGGCTCTCGCGGACTTCATCGCCGACTGGGAAGAGGCCCAGCAGCCGGAAAAGCTACCGTACCTCCACTACTGGAGCCTGCACTTTGACGGCTCCAAGAATGCAGACGGCGCATGAGCAGGGATCGTGTTGACTTCCCCGAAGGGCGACAAGCTCCGCTACGTCCTCTGCCTCGACTTAACCCCCTGCACCAACAACATGGACGAGTACGAGGCACTACTCCACGACATGCGAGCTGCCAAGGAGATGAATGTCAACCGCCTACGCTGCTACGGAGACTCCGACCTCGTCGCTGGGCAAGTCGCCGGCACCTGCGACGCCGTCTCTCCCACCATGGCGGCATACCTCCAAGCAGTGGACAAGCTGGGCGGACACTTCGCAGGCTACTCCGTCGAGTGGATTGACAGGCGGAAGAACGAGGAGGCCGACGCACTCTCTCGCATCGGTTCGGCTCAACTCGCACCACCCGCCGGCGTCTTCCTCGACACGATCACCAAGCCGTCCGTCTCTTCCCCAAGGGAGATCGACATCGGAGTCCCGCTGCAACCAGAGGCAGCCCTGGTTGCACTCATCGCCAATCCAGAAGACTGGACTAGGCCGTACATCGCCTACTTGGAGGGAGGCACCTTGCCGGCAGACGAAACAGACGCCCGGATGATAGCGCGACGCTGCAAATCCTTCGTCATCATCGATGGCGAGCTCCACAAGCTCAGCGTGAGCAACGTGTTCCAACGCTGCGTCCAACCCGCTGAGGGACGCAAAATCCTTCACGACATCCACTCCGGCGACTGCGGCCACCACGCCGGCGCCCGCTCTCTGGTCACAAAGGCTATGCGACATGGTTTCTACTGGCCTACCGCACATGCAGACGCCGTCGACATTGTCCAGCGGTGCGCGGGTGCCAGAAGTACGCCAACCAGACACACGTGCCGAGCTCAGTGCTCAAGACAATCCCCATCACCTGGCCATTCGCCGTGTGGGGTATGGACATGGTAGGCCCTTTCAAAAAGGCCCCTTTCGGCTTCACCCACCTCCTGGTCGCGGTCGACAAATTCACAAACTGGGTGGAGGCCAAGCCAGTCCGGAAACGCGACGGGAAGACCGCCACCAAGTTCCTACGCGAGCTCATATATCGCTACGGGTTCCCAAACAGCATCATCAAGGACAACGACACCAACTTCGCCAAAGGAGCCATGGCCGAGTTCTGCAAGGAACATCACATCCGACTCGACCTTGCCTCAGTCGCCCACCCGGAGTCCAACGGCCAGGCGGAACGGGCCAACCAGAGCATCCTCCACGGCCTGAAGCCACGGCTCCAAGTACCACTCGGGCGCACCGTCGGGTGCTGGGTCGAGGAACTACCCTCCGTCATTTGGGGAATCCGCACCTCGGTCAACAGGTCCGCAGGGTTCACCCCCTTCTTCATGGTGTATGGCGCCGAGGCAGTCATGCCCACCGACCTAGAGCACGACTCGCCAAGGGTCGTCCACTACACGGAGGATGCGAACGAACTCGCATGCCAGGATGGAGTCGATCAACTCGACGAGGCACGCGACCTAGCTCGCTCCCGCACTGCCATCTACCAGCAAGGACTCCGCCGCTACCATAGCCGGCGGGTGAGAACTCGCACCTTCCAGGAAGGCGACCTGGTGCTACGCCTCATCCAGGACAAGAAGGGCATGCACAAGCTCTCCCCCCATGGGAGGGACCATTCGCCATCGGGCGAGTACTCGGCAACGACGCCTACTACCTCAACGACGTCCGCGGAGACGGGAAACTCGACGTCAAGCGACCGTGGAATGTAAACCTCCTACGGAAGTTCTACTCCTAGAACTCCATACATGTACCCCCCACTAGCTATGAACTAAAATATATCGGTTACCGCAAATTGCGTCTACTCTCCGTACCTTGTGCCACTCGCACTCGTAATAACAGCGCCAAGCTAACTACAGAAGTCAACCTCTGGCACAGCAACCGGCACGGTCAAGTAGTGCGTTACGAGGGTACTGGGCTACCCCAGGACTTGTAACGTCCACGAAAAACGCCTACCCGGAGCCCCATTGGAGTCGCCTAGCTCGACTGGCTTAACAAGCCAAGACAACTGCCTTCGCTCCTCACAGCGACCACGATCCTCCGCATCCTCGACACAGCGACTCGAACGGACAAATACCACGCTCGGGGACTGACGACCAGTTAAGCACGAGCGGCTAGGAAAAAACGCCAAGTATGAGAGCGTGCCCAGGACTCGCCGTGCGACTGACCCGACGGGCCAGGCAGGAGTGATGCGCTCACTCTGACGCGCCCAGTCCTCACCCACCCTAGAGCCGCGACTAGAACCACCAAGTACCACGCTCTGGGACTCGGCCACCCGACCTCGTTCGCGCAAGGGAAAACGATGAAGTAAAGAGCACTCTTGGGAGTCGCCCTGCGACTGGCTTTCCAAGCTCGGGCGAGTCGACCTCAATAACAAAACAACCGACAAAACGCTCAAAAACTCAAACACATAACAAACAAGGTAAACCCCATATAAAGGGCGGACGCGCTCGGGGACTCGTTCAATCGCAATCGCAAAACAACTCACAAAATAACGCAAAATCCCATTATATCAGACCAAAGTTGTTACAAAATACAAGTTGCGCCCAACGGCCGAACTGCTACTAATGCCCCAGGGCACAATGTTTTATTCCGCAGGCTTCGATGTCGACTCGCCACCACCCTTGCGGTTGCGAATGAATGGAGTTTACGGGTTCGATGGGTACGTCGCCAGCTCGCCCGCCATCGCCGCACGGAAGGGTTGCTCGATCTTGAAGTCCCGGTGCGGCGGCTCGGGATCGTTGGGCGCGACGATTGTCTCCTGATAAGGAAGGAGGTCGCCCATCGCCCAGACACGATCGGAGTATACCGCGGCACGGTCCGTCAGCTTCAGCACCTCGGCAATCTCCACCGAGCCCGTCGACGACGGTAGCCACTCGTCACGTTGTCCAGATCGAAATCCTTCGGGAAGTGGGCGAGCCCAAGGCTAAGCGCCGTCGCTGCCCCGCGCCGGAACGCCGACCGCGTCATGAACTCGACGACTGACGACGTCTTCTCCAGATACCGCCACACTTCGACGAGGTCGCTGGGAATCACTTCCGTGGGCGACATCTCCTGAAGATACGCCCGAATGCAAGCCGCGGACAACGTGGCCGAGTCGACCAGAGTGGCCACACACTGCCGCGCTTCGTACGACTGCGCTTCTTCCGAGCTGTCGATGATCCGACCTGTGGACAGAGGGTGGCAGTGAGTACAACAAAGATCACACAATGTAAATACTACAGGCAGAGGCAGACACACTTACCAATCAAAGGACGGCAGAGACCCGTGATGAAGCTTTGAAGAGAGGAGTAGTCGTCTTGTAGCCCAGCAACGAGGGCGTCAGAGACCTTACGCTCTTCAGCGGCACACATAACAGCAGCCTTGGCTCGCCCATCCGCTGAACTCGCCTCCTCCTTCGCTTACTTAAGCTCGCGCTCAAGGTCGGCGATCCGCCTCTCAGCCAAACTCAGCGCAGATTGAGCCGCCGTCAGTTCACTCGACGGGACAAGGCCCTGGCGGACCTCCTCTGCCTTCGCAGCAATCGCCTGGAGTCCCTTGTTCGCCTCTTGTATGGCAACAAGTTCTTTCTCCGCGTGACACTTCGCAACAAGACGGTCGGCTGACTCACGCTGCAAGCCCTGCGCACAAGCCAAACAGTTAACAACAACGGAAACCTAAGTGCCCACCCGCTGAAATTCAGCGACTGGACACTCGGGGACTGGAGATCAAAAATCCTAAGTGCCCACCCGCTGAAATTCAGCGACTGGACACTCGGGGACTGGAGATCAAAAATCCTAAGTGCCCACCCGCTGAAATTCGGCGATTGCACACTCGGGGACTGGGTGCTAGAAGTACAAACAACACACCAAAAGAATCTGACCACTGAAATCCAGTGGCCCGATCCTCGGGGACTGGGCATACCTGGATGGCTACGCCAAGCATGCCATGAAGTTGTAGCACGTCCACGGACGCGAGAAGAGCCGGAGTGTGCCCGCGACGCTGCTCGATCTCCATGTCGGCGACCCTAGGTACGCGGCTCGAAGGCGTGGTACCACTCGCCGTAGCCGCTCTGGCCATGAAGCGGGGGAAGGTAGCGGCGGATGCGCCGGCACCAAAAGAAGCCGGCTCGGCCGCCCCAGGCGAGGAAGCACCCTCCTTGATCTTCAAGGCCGCCTCCGTCGCAGGACCACTCGGAGCAATCGTCGTGTCGTCAGACACCGTGACGACGTTGTTGCCCTTGGCCTTCTTGGCACTATCTGCGGGGGCAGCGACCTCATCAGCCTTCCTCTTCCGAGAGGGGTACTCCTCGGCGACGACTGGCGGCACTTTGTCCACGGATGGGTGGCCTATCTTTTTAACTCCAGTCCAGCGAATTGGTTACATAAGCAAAATGGTCCGAGTACGACGAAAAGTAAGGCAGGTGAACAAAACTCACTTGGCGACTGGTATGAACCGCAGCCCCGTGCGGATGCTGGCCGGTTTCTCCAGTTCGGGGCCCAGTTTCCGACTGAGGCCCATCTCAAAAACATCATGCGCCCAAGACACGAAAGGCCTCTTCGTTGACGAGGCCGCGACATGAGCCTCCAAAACGATTTCGGCAGGAGCTCTCCTGGGAGGCGAAGCTGCCGCGGCTGGAGCAGCCCCCAACCCGGAGACTGGGGCGAATGGGGGAGGAAGCGAGGCCAGAGGTACCTCATTCAGGGCGGCAGTGGCATCCAGTGCTGCTGTCGTCTACGGCGCTTCATCCCTGGCCAGGCTGGTGGCGTCGGAACTACTCGCCGAACGAGGCGGAGATGCCTGTTTTGCCGGCTTCGTCTTCCTCTTCGGTGGGGCCTTCACCTCCTTTTTCTTCTTCTTCTTCGACGGAGTGGCCTCGCGACGCGAGGTGTGTTCGGGAAGCTCGTCGTCGTCATGACGTTCAAGGCTTCTACTCGCCTCGAGTTCGCGCTGATGCTGCCTGCGAGTTTTGCGAACCAGTGGGGCGGCCTCTTCCCTGGGCTCGTCGTCATCGTCGCTCCTGTCGCTCTCAACGCCGCCCTTGGCAGGGGGAGATTCACCCCCATCCTGGACGGACGAGCTCGAGTTCTCGTCGTCCGCGGGTGGGAGACCCTTCCACCACTTGAAATAACTACAGCGGGCGTAAGACAGTATCAGTACAACCGCGACATCATCAACTATGACTGCGAATAATGGCGAAAACAATGACTTACCGTTGGGGCTGGATGCTTCGCGGTGTAGGGGCGACCCCGACCTTCGCGTCTAGGTATGCTGCCTGGGTGATCTTCTTCAGCGCCACGGTATAGTATTCAAGGTTCCATTTGGCGAGGCAGGATTTCGTCGAGTCTTCCCTGCCTGTGTACTCGTACATGTACTGGTCACGGCGGGCCAGGGGAACGAGTCGCTGTCTGAGCCAACAGTTGTACAAATTGATGGTCTGAAGACCCTTCTTCTTCAGGCCGCGGATGGTTTGGAGCATCTCATCCACGACCATCCGCTGGTCTACTAGGAGCTTGCCGACTTGGAGTCGGCGCGGTTCGGGCCGGTCGGCGGAGTACCTTGGGATCGCCACCTCGCTGTCTGGAGTCGCCTCGGTGACGTAAAACCAGGACTTCTTCCACTCGCTCGCCGCCTTGGCGGGTAGCATCAGGTCAAAAAAGGAGGCCTTCGACTTCAACTGAAACGTCAGGCCACCCGCAGCAAGCATTGGGCCTCCTGCTTCTTCACGACCGATCCTCCCGTGAAACAGATCTTGCCATAGGGGGAAGTAGGGCCTGCAGCCCAGGTAGCACTCGCAGAACACCACGAAAATGGCGAGCTGCTCGATGATGTGCGGGCCTAGGTCCGACGGCTGGATCCCATAGAACGCGCAGAAGCGCCGAAAGAAGAGAGACGTGGGGAACCCCAGCCCCCGTTCCAGATGGCTGGTGAAGCAAACGAATTCTCCCTCGCGCGGATCCGGAGTCACCTCTCCTGCCGCGGGGATGCGCCACCTGCCAGCGCGCAGGATCCCGGCCTCCTCGAAGGATGCCAGTAGTGCTCTTGTGCACTTGGACCTGCCCCATGGTTTGGTGGAGGGGGCCATTGGCGGAAAGGTTCGTGGAGGTCGGGGGATTTTGGATCGATTGGATCGCGAAGCGGAGGAAAACATAGATGGGTGAAATCGGAGGAAATGACGAAGGAATGATTCCCCGATCGCCTACCATTCCCTTTATATAGCGGTTGTTACCCGCCAAATCAGGGAGCCGTTACTACGCGGTGATTACGTCAAGGTTACCATTGGATTACCCCAACGGCTAGTTTTGACTGCGTTTGACGGTCCAGCTTCGTCCATTCGACTCGCCGACCCAGTCACTACAATAGTGACTAAATACTTCGCCGACCCGTTCGCCGAGTTGTGACCTGATTAACTATTGTCATTGCGACTAGAGTAATTAGTTTTTCCTTTATTCAGGAGCCCGCCGCCGATTCGACTGGGCGTCCGCATTGGACCCGAATCCTCCGACTGCCAACGAACACCTGCACCCAATCGACGACGGCCTCGGGGACTACTGATGGGGATATGCCTACCGGGGTATACCCAGCAGGACGTTTCCGACTGGCCCAGGAACTGGCGAGTGGGCCTGCAGGACAACGACTGGATCAAGACCTGGCATGGATCCGAGCGACTGGAAACTGAAGGCCCAGGAGAGTAGATAGGCCCAGTCGGATTAGGTTAAACGAGTACCGAAACCTTAACTGATTCGGTTGAGATATGTAAACCCTAGGGATGTGAGTCTATATAAACCTCCCTACAGGGCGTGTAGAGGATACGTACCATCATCCACCCAAGAGACTCGCCGCCTAGCCGTCGATCTCTCCCCATTGTACCTCCATCATAATACAATCTAGCAGGAGTAGGTCCTTACCCTCCGGGGGGGCGAACCTGGGTAAAACCCTGTGTCTCCGCCCTCATCTCGCACCGCAGATGGCTGGCCGCCCTTGCCCTTCGTTCTACTACTCGCTGCCGATTGCAGCATCTGCCGTGGTCATTCCCACGACACTTGTAGTAAAAGCACTCTGTATCAGGATTAGATCCAGCCTTGGTCTTCTTCGTCGGTGCGGTAACTTTCTTACCACCCTTCTTGAGGTGTCCCTTTTGCTTAGACTTGCCTTTCTTGAATTTGGTGGTCTTATTGACCATCAACACTTGGTGCTCTTTCTTGATCTCCACTTCTGCAGATTTTAACATGGAGAAGAGTTCTGGCAACTGCTTGTTCATGCTTTGCATATTGTAGTTCATCACAAAGTTCTTGTAACTTGGTGGTAGTGATTGGAGGACACGGTAAATCCCCAAAGCATTAGGAATCACTATACCCAAGCTTTGAAGTTTGTTTGCATGCCCAGACATCTTAAGCACATGCTCACTAACGAAGCTGCCCTCTTCCATCTTGCAGTTAAAGAACTTTTCAGAAGCCTCATAGCTCTCAACTACCGCGTGAGTCTCAAAAATCAATTTGAGTTCACGGACAATATCATGTGGGTCTGAATTCTCAAATCTTTTCTGAAGCTCCGATTCTAAACCAAACAAGATAGCACACTAACTGTGGAGTACTGAGTTTTCCGAGCGAGGTAAACATTCTTTACTTCATCGGTAGCAGTAGCTGCAGGCGGGTCACCCAGCGGTGCATCCAGCACATAGGTCCTTCAATTTAAGTTTACAAATCACAAAAGTATTAATGTTTCCTTGTTAATACTATTATAGCATGAATGTAAACATTTATCATAAACACAAAGATATGATAATAACTACATTTATTATTGCCTCTAGGGCATATCTCCAATAAGGACCCTAGGTAGTCACTGAATTAATTCCAGATGGCGCCTACCGCCTAAAGGAGGTCGAGTCTAGAGTCGAATACTCCAACCCCTGGAACGTTGCACAACTGCGATGCTTCCACCCTTAGTCGTATTTTACTTTCAATAAGGCTATTCAGCCACACACTGTACCCTCTACATTACGTTGAATAAAAGCTAAGTCGCTTGGCACAATTTTTTTCTCTTACATACTGATACGTCAAAAACGTATTTATAATTTTTTATGCTCCATGCTTGTTTAATATCTACTTTGCTTTGCTTTGTCTACACTTTGCGGTGCTTTTTACATGTTTTCTGGTACTAACCTATTAACAAGTTGCCACAGTGACAGTTGCCTGTTTTCTGCTATTTTTGGTTCCAGAAAAGTTAGTAAAGAAATATTCTCGGAATTGGACGGGACAAACGTCAAAGTCAATAACTTTCCGTGGGGAACAAGAAGTCCAGAGGGGATACAGAGAGGCATGCCATGACAGCCGCACCCCCTAGGCACGGGTGGGCCATGTCCCGCTCCTAGGCAGGGTGTGGGCCCCCTGGCCACCGCCTCGGCCTCCCTATAAGAAGCCCCCGATGCAGAAACCCTAAGTACCCATCAAATCTCGACGAAACCTTCTGTAGCCGCCTCCACCGTCATCCCTAGATTGGGGGGATTTGAAGTTTTTCCCGGCACCCTGCCGGAGGGGAGTCATCCCGGAGGCCTTCTCTCCGGTATGATGCGTGAGTAGTTCCACCTTGGACTATGGGTCCATGTAGTAGCTAGATGGTTGTATCTCCTCCTTGTGTTTTCATGTATAGATCTTGTGAGCTCCGTTCATGATCAAGATCTAATCTATTTATAACCATGCATGTTGTGTTTGCAGGGATCCGATGGATATTGAGATTATTATATTGGTTTGATTAATGGTTTTGTCTTTATGATTCTATCATGTCTGTGTTGTTTGTGATCTTACATGCTCTCAGTTGTTAGTAGCTATCTTATCCAAGTAGTTACTAGTGACTCCAAGAGGGGGTATTTATGCTCGATAGTGGGTTCATGCCTCTAGTTTTCAAGGGAAGTGACAATAATCTCTTCGGTTGTAGATGTGTTGTTGATACTAGGGAGAAAACAACGGTCTATTGTTCATGGAACATGTGGACTGTTTATCTTACACACTTTTCTTAAAGCAGTTGTCTGTTGCTTGCAACTTAATACTGGAGGGGGTCGGATGATAATCTAAAGGTGGACTTCTAGTCATAGATGCAGTTGGATGGCGGTCTATGTATCTTGCTGTATTGCCCAATCGAATCTCATAGGATCTTTCTGACTAGTAATTGCATTGTTATGCCTTGCTCGGTTCCTGTCAATTGCCCTGCTGTAATTTGTTTACCCTTCATGCCATGTTGTTTATCTAAGGAGAGCACCTCTAGTGAACTATTAACCCCGGTCCAATCTTTATCATTGATACATCTTCCACTGTTACTTGTTTACTTGCTGCAAACCACCATTACCTTCCACACCATACGTTTAATCATTTGTTACAGAAAACCGGTGAGCTTGACAACCTCACTAATTCGTTGGGGCAAAGCCTTGAGTTTGTGTTGTGCAGGTCGCCGTGTTGCTTGCAACACTTGTGCGATGTTTCCTTCCTCCTACTGGTTCGATAACCTCGGTTTCTTACTGACGGAAAATTTGCTGCTATGCTGCTTCACACCTTGATCTTGGGGTTCCCAACGAAGCGCTCCTACATCAACTCAGCGCTGCATCAAGCTTTTCTCGTGCCGTTGCCGGGGAGTCTAAGGACGTCTTCACTAGGGAGTCCTTCACTTCCTTTCTCTTTACTTTGTTTTTAGTTTGCTTTGTTTCTTTTGCTTGGTTTTGTTTGCCTCTTTCCAAAAAACCCAAAAAATTAGTCTAGTTTGGTTTGCTTTCTTTATTCAGAAACACAAAAAAAATAGTTCCTGCTCTAGCTGCTGCTACTGCTATTTTTGGCTTGCCCACCTTTGCCAAAATGAACTCTACTGAGAACACCAAGTTGTGTGACTTTACTAGCACCAACAACAATGGTTTCCTTAGCACACCTATTGCTCCACCTGCCCCTGATGCTACCTTTTATAAAATTAAGCCTGCTTTGTTGAATCTTGTGATGAGAGAGCAATTTTCTGGTACTAGTTGTGATGATCCTGCTGCCCATCTCAATAGCTTTGTTGAACTTTGTGAGATGCAAAAGTATAAGGATGTAGATGGAGATATTATTAAGCTCAAGCTTTTTTCCTTTCTCCTTGAGAGGAAAAGATGAAGAATGGTTGCTATCCTTGCCTAAAAATAGTATTGATTCTTGGACTAAGTGTAAAGATGCTTTTATTGGAAAGTACTATCCTCCTGCTAAGATTATATCTATGAGAAGTGACATTATGAAATTTAAACAACTTGATAGTGAACATGTTGCTCCAGCTTGGGAAATAATGAAATCTTTGGTTAAGAATTGCCCCACTCATGGACTCACTGCTTGGATGATTATCTAGACTTTTTATGCAGGTTTGAACTTCTCCTCAAGAAATCTGTTGGATTCCGCTGCTAGAGGTACCTTCATGGGCCTCACTTTGGGTGCTGCAACAAGGCTCCTTGATAATATGATGGTTAACTACTCTGAATGGCATGTTGAGAGAGCTCCACATGGTAAGAAGGTAAAATTCTGTTGAGGAAACTTCCTCTTTGAGTGAAAAGATTGATGTTATTATGGCTATGCTTGTTAATGGGAAAGCTCCTCAAGATCATAATAGTGTTCCCTTAGCCTCTTTGGTTGCTCAAGAAGAGCAAGTTGATGTGAACTTCATTAGAAACAACAATTTTGGCAACAATACTTATGGTAATTATAAGCCTTGTCCTCCTAGTGGAAATGCTTATCACGGTAGATCTGGAATGCCTAGTGAAGAGAGGATTCTATAAGTTAAGAGATCTACTAAAAACTTTATGCAAATGCAATATGGGAAAAACAAGATTTTCACTAAAACTATGGAGGAACAATCTATCATTTTGAAAAATATTAGTCATGAGCTTGAGAATCTGAATATATCCTCTTTGTCTGAAGCTCAGTCCTCTTTGATTAATAAAATGGATGCTAAACCTGAAACTATGGAAAATACCTTTGCTAATGCTCATGCCATACAAGTTACTATTGATGAAAAAATTAGGCTGTTAGCTCAACTTCATGCTAAGTGGGAAAGGGAAGCTGAGATTGATAGAAACAATAGTGTGTGCACCATCACCACTAAACCACAAGTAGTCCTTATTCCTCCTCCTACTATGCCTAAGCCTATTGAGCCTACTACTAGTGATGCTAAGTTTGATTTTGATATTGATGGTTGCAATATTTCTGAAGTGATTATGTTCCTACAAAAGCTTGCTAGAAGTCCTGATGCTAGTGATATGCATGTTGCTTTCACTAAACACATTACAGATGCTCTTGTTAAGATTAAGGAAGAGAAGCTAAAACACAAAGCTTCTATTCCTAGGAAGGTAGAAGATAGTTGGGAACCCATTATTAATGTGCAAGTGAACGACTTTGATCTCAAAGCTTCATGTGATTTAGGTTCTAGTGTCTCTATTATGCCTAGGAAGATTTATGAAATGCTTGATTTGCCACCATTGGAAGATTGCTATTTGGATGTCCCACTAAATGAAAATGCTAAGAAGAAACTCACGGGGAGTATTAATGATTTTCTCATTATGGTTAACAATGCTTATGTACCTGTCGACTTCTATGTTTTGGATGTTGAATACAATGCTTCTTGTCCTATTACTTTGGGAAGACCTTTTCTTAGAACAGTTGGTGCCATCATTGATATGAAAGAAGGCCCCATCAAATATCATTTTCCATTCAAGAAAGGTATTGAACATTTCCCTATGAGGAGAGAGAAGTTGATCTTTGCTCCTCCTTTGAAAGCAAGGTTTGATGTTAATGCTTCTTCATTTGAAAATACTTGATTCTTCTTGCTTCTTATGCCTAACTTAAAGGCGTTAAAGAAAAGAACTTGTTGGGAGATAACCCAAGAGTTTCCTTGAGTCTTGGAAGTTATTACTTTAGTAATAACCTCTCCTTATCCTTTTTGTTTGCTTTTTGTGCCAAGAATGACCTCTAATGAGAGGGAAGTAAGATTTGGGGAGTTGCTGTCCCGAAACAGATTTCTATCCTCCACAAAAAAATTCGTGAGGAGTCTATGTAACTCGGATTGAGCTGAAAATTTAAGAATAAATCCCCCAGTATGTCAGCTAACTTTCGTTAGTTCAACACCTTTTGATTTGAGTAACAGAAGATGTTCGAAAAAATCGGTTTCTACCTACTGGTATGTTTTGACATATTTCTGTCATTATTTGCATTTGCTTCTTATTGATTTCTTTTTGAGTTCTCTTTAGGTGAATTGAGATTTTTGAAGGAGTTACTACAGTAGCTTGTGTTTTTAGTGAGAATCCTTGCTGTTCCAAAGCTTTTCCATAGGTCTAATATCTTTTGAATACACTAATGTTGCTAATGAAGATTGTGTGAAGTTTTGTATGAAGGAAAAAATTTAGGTGTAGAGAGAGAATGATGCAATGAGATGAAGAATGGACAAAAGCTCAAGATTGGGGATGCCACCATGGTGTCACCCCAAGAAATATCCAAGAGGTACAAGCGTCAAAGCTTGGCGATGCCCAAGGCATCCCCTTCTTCATCAATAAAAAGCTCAGGTCTGTTTAGACATTTCGTTTTTATTGTTTCATGCATAGTTGTGTTGTTCTTGGAGCGTCTTATTTTTTGTTTGCTTTGCTTAGGTTGTTTAGTTTGCTTGAATAAAGTAGTTTGGACCCCCGTTCTCGCTGTGTTGTTTTGCAAATAAGTTGCTTGGTGTTGGAAAGGAGTAGTAAGTTCTTGCTTGTAAGTGCAAGGAGCTTGCATTGACTGTGACTTAGACTTTAGCATGACATGCTAGGTGTTGTTTTGACCTTATGCTTAGTGATTATTGTTGTAGAATGTCTTGTTCCAAACAATTGGGATTGCTTAGTGTGCCTTGAAGAAATTATGCGTTGTTTTAGCATGCAAAAGCATAGTATTATGGTATTCTCCTTTGATGCTTTGCTTGGGTTGACTTGGCACATGCTCACACCATGTTATGACTATGACAAGTCACCATAGCCTCTATGATCATTTAGTCCTTGACTTGTAGTGCCACTCTTTTCTTTGATTAGTAATGCTTTGTTGCACTGCATGATTATGGCCATTATTGCTCTCTTATTTGGTTGCTCTCAGTCCTTTGCTAGCCTCCACTTGTGTGAGTAAGCTCTACTCAAGCTTCCAACTCCCAAGAAACCAAGATATTCCAAAGTTTCCACTATAAACTCCTATGCATGGTGTGTTACACCATTCCAAGTATATTCTTGTTTTCAGCTATCTTTCAAATAAAAACTATTTTGTTATGTGAAAACTTAGTGATTAAATCCCTCAAAAATTTGATGGCACACTTTATATTCTTTGCCCCTAAAAAAATTGAACCATTGTGTCTTCTATGTTGTATATGCTTGTAGTTATATATTGGAATTAGCAGAACCGTGCTGTCACGGGGAACGTTTTCAACATTGCACTTGTACTTTGCACTCAGTTGATATCATGCTCTTTTGTCTATGGATGTCACCGGTGTGAAATAAAGAGGGAACTTGTAAGTCCATGGAGTTAGTAACTGTGTTAGAGAAACGCCTGGGCCTAGCCTAAGCCATGTCTAATCATGGTGGAAACTTGCAGCATCACCATAGTGACATCTATGAAGCATTCTTCTTATGAAAAAAAGAGACACATTGGGATGCTTATGATAGGGGCAATAAGGGCTGAAAGCTAACAAATACCATAATTTTTGGAAGCTCTTTTTGAAACTTGAAACCCCTTCTTCGTTTATAAAAGGTCTTTCTTCCACCAATATTGAGTCTCCACCTTCTACCTTTAGGCACCATTATGAGAGCATAGTTGTCATTCTGTGTGCAGTGTTCCGAATCTTATTAATTGATGCATATTGTGATATTACTTGTTCTTGTACTACTTGTTTCTAGTCACCCTTGTGAACTTTGAAGGTGTCATGTGCATCTATTTGCTACTCTATGAGGGACAAGCTGATTGCCACTATGCTATGTTTTCTGTATGTGAAACAAACAAACGTTTTTCAATGCATGTTATTCATGATCTTTGTTTGTAGCTTGTCATGTTGCATGCATAGTTACTATGTCCTATTGATTAGAACTCCATCTTTCATGCACATGTTTAGAGTTCTTTGATCCCAGCATTCAACGCTTGCAAATGGTTAGATCTTTATTGTGAGCGTGCATGTCGCCTAAAAAATTATTCTTTTTATCACTTACCTACTCGAGGACGAGCAAGAGTTAAGCTTGAGTATGCTTGATACGTCGGAAACATATCTATAATTTTTTATGCTCCATGCTTGTTTAGTATCTACTTTGCTTTGTCTACACTTTGAGGTGCTTTTTACATGTTTTCTGGTACTAACCTACTAACAAGTTGCCACAGTGCCAGTTGCCTGTTTTCTACTGTTTTTGGTTCCAGAAAAGTTAGTAAAGAAATATTCTCGGAATTGGACGGGACAAACGTCAAAGTCAATAACTTTCCGTGGGGAACAAGAAGTCCAGAGGGGAGACGGAGAGGCGTGCCAGGGCAGCTGCACCCCCCTAGGCTCGGGTGGGCCCTTCCCCGTGCCTAGGCAGGGTGTGGGGCCCCTGGCCACCGCCTCGGCCTCCCCCTTCGCCTATAAGAAGCCCCCGATGCAGAAACCCTAAGTACCCGATCAAATCTCCACGAAACCTTCTGTAGCCGCCGCCACCGTCGTCCCTAGATCGGGGGGATCTGAAGTTCTTCCCGACAGCCTGCCGGAGGGGAGATCATCCCGGAGGCCTTCTCTCCGGTATGATGCGTGAGTAGTTACACCTTGTACTATGGGTCCATGTAGTAGCTAGATGGTTGTATCTCCTCCTTGTGCTTTCATGTATAGATCTTGTGAGCTCCGTTCATGATCAAGGTCTAATCTATTTGTAATCATGCATGTTGTGTTTGCGGGGATCCGATGGATATTGAGATTATTATGCTGGTTTGATTAATGGTTTTGTATTTATGATTCTATCATGTCTGTGTTGTTTGTGATCTTGCATGCTCTCCGTTGTTAGTAGCTATCTTGGCCAAGTAGTTGCTAGTGACTCCAAGAGGGGGTATTTATGCTCGATAGTGGATTCATGCCTCTAGTTTCCAAGGGAAGTGACAATAATCTCTTCGGTTGTAGATGTGTTATTGCTACTAGGGAGAAAACAACGGTCTCTTGTTCATGGAACATGTGGACTGTTTACCTTACACACTTTGCTTAAAGTAGTTGTATGTTGCTTGCAACTTAATACTGGAGGGGGTTTGAATGATAACCTGAAGGTGGACTTCTAGTCATAGATGCAGTTGGATGGCGGTCTATGTATATTGTTGTATTGCCCAATCGAATCTTATATGATCTTTCTGACTAGTAATTGTATTGGTATGCCTTGCTCAGTTCCTGTAAATTGCACTGCTGTAATTTGTTTACCCTTCATGCCATGTTGTTTATCTAAGGAGAGCACCTCTAATGAACTATGGACCCCGGTCCAATATTTATCATTGATACATCTTCCACTGTTACTTGTTTACTTGCTGCAAACCAGCATTACCTTCCACTCCATATGTTTAATCCTTTGTTACAGCAAACCGGTGAGCTTGACAACCTCACTGATTCGTTGGGGCAAAGTCTTAAGTTTGTGTTGTGCAGGTCTCTGCGTTGCTTGCAACACCTGTGTAACGTTTCCTTCCTCCTACTGGTTCGATAACCTTGGTTTCTTATTGAGGGAAAACTTGTCGTTGTGCTGCTTCACACCTTGCTCTTGGGGTTCTCAACGAAGCGCTCCTACATCAACTCAGCGCTGCATCACATACATTTACATCGTTAAAAATGCTCGGGGGCTGCGCCTCACCTTACGACTTCGTCGATTGACAACAACGCATAACACCTGAGTAGCTGACCACGTCAGGATAACGAAAATGACATGCACAATCTATAGTCAAACAATGCAATGCGTGCCAAAACATACAACTTTACAAAGGCATTAATAGCCCACTCGACAATATACAGACTTTAAATTGTTTCGTTTTCTACTTATAGGACTCAACCATGCTGGAGAAGGACGTCCGTCCGCTCCTCGAAAACGTCTATAATTTTTTTAGCATGATGTGCCACTACTGCGTAGTGCGGACGCATGTCCCATGCCATACCATCCGGAGAAGGTGGACCAGCTTCTTTCTCCAGAAGGTTGACATCGCGACGATGCAGCCGAACAAGCGACAAGGCTGCCTTCACACCCGCTATATGTTGATGGCGTACCAGCTCCTTCACGGCACTCGTGTCTCAAAATCTTCCAAGCAGGCCCAAAAAGATGGAGGGCGCCAAATCCAGAGGGAACATCGTGGACCAAATCACCGCGAGTGAAGACCTTGCGCGCTTTAGAACCCGAAGCACTTTATGGAAGTAGTCTTGAACTGTGGCAAAAACAACTGCCCGATCCCGGTCCATCCAGAAGAACCCGACGACCTCCAACTCATGTTGCGTCAAGCAATTCATTCGAATTGCAACACGCTCTTTCTCTTCCTTCAGAAGAAGATTCACAACTGCACTTAGAAGCAGCAGGTGAGCAGACAAAAACATGATGCAATCGAAAAGAAAAGGCTCACGATGACTCACATTGGAGTTGCTCGCCCTTGTCAGGGTTCGACTCGTCAATGCCCATTGTTATGGACTCACATTGGAGAAGATGGGGATGCTGGAAATCGCGAGACGGTTAACAGACACACAGCAAGGGACACGAGGTTTACCCATGTTCAGGCCCCCGGAGGAAAAACCCTACTCCTGCTTGTCTGTTCTTGATTACGGCGGAACCAAAGGTTACAGGGGGTGCGCAGATGCAATCTGGTGTGAGGTGTGTGTATGAGTTGTTTAGATTTCTATCGTCGTGCCCTCCTGGCCTTTATATAGGCAGGCTAGGTCCCGGGGTAGGTCGAGTCGGTTACAAGTTTAGGGTTTTACCCTTGAATATTCTATCTATATCTTGACTGTATCCTCCAAGGAGTCGAAGTTATACTGGGCTTGGGCCATCCGGAGTCTTCTTGAACAGCAAGTCTTCGCGTGGGCCTTCATTGGGATGCACCGGGTATACCAATATAAGGTACCCATAGGGTATATCCATGTCAGTGGGCCTACCAAATCACCTCGAGTGTGCCTACCTAGGCGTAAAACATAGGCGTCACCCCATAGATGTGTGGTGGGTCGTTATCACGCAAGTTACAAAAACCATTGTGGGTTGTGATTTTCGGGGCACAGTTGTTATTGCTGGCTCTTAAGTGCCGCCAAAACCCTTTATCATCTTTTAGACATGTGGCTAGGTGTTTAAAAGTAGATGGAGAAGAATATCTCTTGGAAGTTATTCATGATAAAAATGAATCTCCGTGTCTTCTAAATTTTAATGTGGGTGTCGAACACTAGTGGCATGTGTGTGTGACAACACCCTTTATGCGATTAAGAAACTTATCGGTGGCAGTGGGACAAATTTAAAAATGTGAAAGAAGGCGATTATAGGGTATTTACTTAGTTGATTATGGCCGACATCGCACTATATTGAAATTCTAGATGAGCAAATATGTGAGGGCATCCCGCGAACTGCCCTTGAGAAAAACAATATTTCCACCACATAGTTTATCAAGGAATAAGTGAAATGGACAAAATTTTAAATGGAGATAAATAAATACCTTAGGTCTTGATAGTTCTCCAAATGAATTTTATCAGACTTTTCAAAGGTCAATATGGATGTCCTTATGGACCCATTTTGTCTTCTAAATCTGAGTTCAAAATTTTCACCAATGTAGGCACATTATGTTGCTCTCAAGGTAATTCGACCTTCCGAGACATCATTTTTGCAATGTCCCTATATTATTGATGAGAACTTTATTTTACATGAGATATTCATGAACTTCATAAGAATACCCGTGGAGTGGTATTTAAGATTGATTTCGAAAAAGATTATGAAAAATTAGGTAGCCTTATTTTACATTAGGATCTTCGTATGAAAGTTTTGTCTCCTTTATGTAGAGCTTTGGTGCATACTTTTATGCAAAAAAGGAAGTGTGACGATTAATGATGACATAGTTCTTACTCTCAAGCAAAGAATGGTGTTCGAGAAGGTGATACGCTCTCGTCGATTCTTATCAATACCATGGTAGATATGCTCGCCATTCGAATTAATAGAGCGAAAGAATAAGGCATGATCACCGGGATTGTTCTGTGTCTAGTTGAATATGTCGCATCTACTATACAAATTTTGAATGACACACAATCATTTTTATGGGGTCATGATCTTGAAATCGTTAGGTACTTGAAACTCATTTTAAGTGTGTTCTAATATCTCTTTGGGTTAATATTTTTCGACAAAAGGAATATATTAATATTGTCAAGATACAAATTTTACACCCAGCCTCTGCAAAACGAAATATGTTAAAGACATTACGAATGCACGCAGCCCTAATACAAAAACAGGAAGAAAAAAGTAAAAGATCCCGCTGCGATAATCAAAACCTTGTAGCTAAAAAAAAACCACCGCTCTCTTCATGTTAATATTAATTTTCATATAAGTGAGTCTAGTTTTAGGACTACTAATGAGTACAAGGTTGCCTATTCTCATCTTTTTGGGTGTTTTCGAATCTCTCCTCCTCATAAATGTCTAGGCATTCTGGTATAGTAGGAAGCTTCAGAACGAGGATTGGAAGAGTATTGAAGACATGTTTGATAAAATACTGAGTAGCGGAGGGGTCGAATATTTTCGTACGGTGGTCATTTAACCATTATTATTTCATTCTTAAGCAGCCTCCCCGTTTTTATGATGTACATTTTATAATTTGAAAGGGAGTGTGTAAAAATACTAGATATTTATAGTTCCAGTTTTTCTGGCTAGCAGACCAACATAAAAATGTATAAAGACTTGCTAAATTGGGTATTCTCTATACACCTGTAGATCATATGTGTGACTTACCATATCTCTATTAAAATAAATGGTTTCCTTAGTAAATGGCTCTTCAAACTACTTACAGATGATGATGTGTGGTAATCTTTACTTCATAATAAATACATGGGTGATAAAAGTTTATCTTCTATCTCCACTAAGTTAGGGGCCGGACCCTACCTTTGGAAGGGATTGATGTGTGTTCGGATAGTATTTCCTTGTTTTCATTTAATTAGTATTGCAAAAAATGAGAGCCCTCTTATTTGGGAGGACATGTGGAGGGGAACTTCGTGAGAACCCTATACTTTTGACTATCCTTAGAAATAAGCATGTTATTATTGCCTCGTTTTTTTTTACATACTCTTATTGGTCAATACATAAATAATTGGCCATACATAGTCCTCAAAGATGCAAATACGGGGCTCACTACACCCGTGTTTAGTGTTTTGGTTAGATGGAACACACAAGTGTTGAGAAAAGCTTTTCCCTAGAGATCGACTTATATTGGCACATCAGTACAGGACGCGACGGCTAGGCCGACGGCAAAAAGCCCTCGGCGTAGCCAGTTTCGCCGTCGGCGTATGGTATGCCGAGGGCAGCCGTCGGCGTAGCCTCCTCGGCGGAGCTCTCCCTCGGCGGAGCGAAAAACGCCGTCGGCGTACGTTCTGGCCGTCGGCGTCGGCCTACGCCGACGGCCGTAGCGTGCTCGTCGGCGTAACGGCCGTCGGCGAACGGCGGCGCTGCCGTTACACGGCCGCTAACGGCGCACCGGATACGCCGACGGCCTTGCCCTCGGCATACGGTCGCCATGTGGCACCCGCTGGGCCTCCCCAGGAGGGGGCTACGCTGACGGCCTCGCCCTCGGCGTATGTGGACGCGTGTCCACCGCCTGGGCCTCCCAGGCTGGCGCGAGGCTGACCATATGGCACATGGCAGAGGGCTACGCCGAGGGCATTGTCGTCGGCGTATCACATGCACAGTTTTTTTTTTGAATTTTTCACAGCAGCAGCACTCACAGCAGCACACTCATAGCAGTACAATCATCCATACATCATTCATACAATTGAAACAAGATATATTCCATGCAATATATATTCCACACCAATTGAAACAAGATCACATATGCCATACATGTATCAACATCATCCATACATCAGTCATACAAGATCATCCATACATTAGTCATACAAGATCATCGACATCATCACACATGCCTACAACTCTGGAGGAGAGGGGTGTACCCGAGATCTCCCCTGGTGAAAAGTGGCGACCTCTGGCGAGGGCTGCGTCCAGTAGAAGCAGCAGAAGAGCCACCTGGCGAGGGAGTAGGAGAAGTGTGAAGCTCGGGATAACCACCTGCAGAATGGCCAGGAGATGGACCATTGTCATGAAGCGGTGTGATCTGACGCCCATCCGGCGAGGCGTGGCCAAAGTGCCGGTTCCCAGAAGCTCTCGTTCCCTACATGTTGCCTACATGTTAGCAACTTGCGAGGCAAAGTAAAGCGATAACCAGTGGGTTAGCAAAGAACTTACCGGTGTCGATGCGTAGTAGGTCCTACGAAGTTGTCCTTCGATTGCAAAAATGGCGCCAGACCTGGCATGGGAGGCAGAACCACTCCTCATTAGGGTTGACAGAACCACTTGCGATAAAAACATTCAATCTTTGAACAGCTTCTCCAAAATGTGTGATACATAAAATTCACACACACTTCATGTGGGCGTGGTGAGTGCTATTCAGAACCACATGCGATAATAACACTTACAAACATATAGAAATTTCTCGGGGTGTGAGAAGATTCGCAACGACATTTCATGTGGACGTGTAGACTGCTATTCAGAGGGTACGAAATCATCCAATTAATAAAAAAACATAAATAATTGATACAAATATAAAATAAGTGAAAAATGCAGAAGGATACGCCGAAGGTGACCGTCGGCGTACGTGGCAGGTACGCCGAGGGTCGCCGTCGGCGTATAGTATGCCGATGGTCGCCGTCGGCCTAACGGACGGCACCGTTAACGCGCCGTCCGTGCTGACCGATTGTGCCACGCGTCCGCTTGCTACGCCGAGGGCCGCCATTACGCCGAGAGTGACCGTCGGCGTAGAGTATACTACGCCGACGGCTTGGCTATGCCGAGGGCTGTCCAGTTGGGCTGGCCTGGTCCGGTGCTACGCCGACGGCCCCGACGTTTGGCCGTCGGCGTAGCAAACGGCCGTCGGCGCATCTGGCCATTCCTGTAGTGCATGGAAAAAAGGTGCAAGAAATGCGTCGTGGTAGAGTATACCCCGGCACTTTAAAACTTTGTGGTTAGGGGACAACAAGACACCCATGTGTAAATGTCACGGTATATGAATGTTGGCCTATATGAATGCATCATGGATTTAATCTACACGACATTTGAAGTGGTTCCATCTCAATCTCATGTGGAGAACGATCATGTGAATTCCTAAAAGGCCTTTCACAATGGGCATCATTAGCACGGTATCATAGGCACAATGCTTTTGTGGCACTATTGTTAACGAGGAGAGAGTGTGGTGTTGTATCTTAGGCCTTTCACAATGGGGATTTCTTAGCGCAGTATCCTAGGTGCTTTGCCTATGTGGCATGTCATTTAATAAAGAAAGATGGTGTTATTGTATCTTAGCTAAGCTACACCTCTTGCATGGTATCATAGGCAAAAAAATTGGCTAGACCAATCACACACATGCATGAGACTAAAATCATTAAATGCAACACCACTAAGAAACCCCATCTAAGATACACCCCATTGTGATAGTTGTTTCTTAAGTTTTAATTACTTCTATGAAAACGTGATAAGATACACCCCATTGAAAAAGGTTTTATCTAAGATACAACTCTTGCACAAAATCATAGGCAAATCACATGGCTATGACCAATCCAATGCATGCATGTGTGCAAAATCATTAAAAATAGATATAACCTTAAGAGACAATACGTTGTGAAGGTTATCTCTTAACATGCTCTACTTCCTACGATGACGTGCTAAGAACCGGTTCATTGTAAAAGGCCTAACAACTGTGTCCCACCATAATTGAAGACTCAATGGGCCCACTATAGGACCTTTGAGCGACTCGCCCCATGTAGTTGTGTTATACTTGCTCGATGGAACATATAAAAAAACCTAACCTCCACTCACCACCCATTTTTTATAAGACATAAAACCCTCCCTCATTCACCACTCCCTACAGTGCATTTTGATGCCACATGTAACCCTAGCTAGTCATATGTTCCTTCCATGTTACTAACATCTCTATGGAGATTATATGCTTAAGTTGAAGACATGCAAGATTTCCCCTGATGGATCAATATTGTGCCCTTCCCCTGATGGAAGCATCTCTGGAGTCCTCCACATGTGTTCCAAAACGCAGGTATGTTCTTCTCCCCTTCTACAAAATCCGGTTTGTTCTTTTCCATCTTTCTCTTCTTTAATCAAGTTTATCGCCCTTTCCAGATCCACCGCAAGGGGAGTGGCAGGCAGATCCGCGGCAAGTACGATGGCGTGCAGATTTGTATGCGCCGCAATGAGGAAGATGTGCAGAACGACAAGTTGCTCATGGGTGTCAGGAAGACAAATGCTTCACCCGCAAAAAAAAGGGAGACAAATGCTTATTTTCCGCTATATGCATTTATCGATGTAGAGGTTGGGGTTAACAAAAGTTCCTATTTTCTAAAGTCAGACAATTAGACATAAACAGGTCGAGGCTGCATTAAAATAGGTAAAAGTGATTGGCAAAAATGTGATTATGATAACACTTTTGCTTCGGTCCCTCACCCCCTTCCCCTCCCTCTTTCAAATTTTGACAAACAAAAACTCGATTCCGATTGTTTAGAGGATCGTACGAACCCACCCGAACTCCGTATGGTTCTCTTAGACGTATACTCACCATATATGTATGCTCATGTGCCTGCGGAAGACGAAAATCAGAAGTTATATAAACAACAACAACAAAAAAAATGACATACAAAGACGTAGATCGCGATAATAGGAGGTGGGATCAGCCGGTCGGAACATGGATTATACTAGTTCGAGCGAGTACACATATACAGAGATAGACGGGATCTTGATATGGGTTTCGATCGGTCAAAAAAATAAGACGGCTCATGTAGCTTAAGTTTAGGGGTGGGGGGCCGAAGCACACCTCGATTGATAATCGACTCAATTATCAAAGTAATACACATTTGATAAGCAAGGTAGACGAGCGATAAAAATAAAATATCCATCGTACTTGCATAGGCATATATGATTGAAAGATTGATATAGCATCTTTTGTTCTGAACCATAAACGCGACCATACATGGAAAAGAAGCACACATTAGTACAGTACTAAATTTGGATGATAGATATGGTACTACCAGATCGCCATGATAAGATCCTTGGTCGCTTTCAGTTCAGCCGGTAAGGTTCTGGCTACCAGCTCCTTGAGAACAGATGGGCAGCTTGATTTCAGATGCTCAAACCCATCGCTTGCCATCATCGCTTCCAGATTGGAAGGAGAAGCCAACAGGAATTTCAGACAAGCTTCTTTGAGGCCACCAAAACCATGCTGCTCAGCCAAAGCCAAACTGGTTGCCACCATATCAGAATCAATGTGATTGCACAATTTCTCCTCACATATCAGCTTCAGCCTCCCGATATTGTACCTGTCGGCTGCTACAAGTAGATGTCCAGCCATCACCAAGTCTACACATGAATCGCCATTGTTGCTAGGACCCTCGAGCACGGTAGGAACTGAGTCGCTGTATATGAAGTGGAGCAAGGACTCGAACACATCAGCCTCCATGTCACAGATTTCGATAGGACTACCGGGAGAGTTCTCCTTCATGGCGCCGAGGAGCTCCGCCTTGAAGACGGATGACCGAGCAGCGAGGAGACACCTATGAGCAGAGAAACTCTGTCCGCCGACTTGAAATGTCACATCGGCTGCATCCTTGCTCTTGAGGAGGTCGGCGAGGTGCTGGTGCAAGTCGGTGGGAGGAACCTTGGGTACTTCGCTGTGGATCTCCTTGGTGACGGTGACATCGCACCTGAGGATCAAACAATCGTCTCTTAGATACACCGATCTCTCCAGATCAGCCTGTTTGATGGAGACGATGCATGAACCTCTGATTGTGAAGGTGTCTGCAAGAAGGTTGGTACGGCTGAAAGGCACCGCTTCTCCATTCTTGTCAAGTATGTTGAACGTGAATTTTGGCTTCACATCGTGGGTGCCGGCACCCGCAGAATAGATAAGGACAAAAAAAAATAGTACGCGATCTGCATCTTTCTTAACTCTACCGTTTGGAAAATAATTTACGGCCCAGCTGTGACCTCCAACACTGAAAGGGGCAAAATCCAGAAACTCGCCGGTCTTCAGTAGCGCCTTGGCTCTCCAGTAGTCATCTACCTTGAGCACATACGACCTTTCCTCAGATTCGGCTACAAGGGAAGCAGAGATCTTGCAATGCTCTGCCATGGAGGATGGAGGAGGGCTTGGATCGGAGCAGGAGGGAAGATCTGCGAGAGCAAGGATTTTGATGCGTTATAAATAGAGGTGCACCAGGGAAAACACAGACCTGTTCGCTCCTCGATTACCTTCAGGAGGAGGCGGCGCTATGCCGTTCGTGGGAGTAAAACGACGCCACGATTGAGTATGTCAGTTCGGATCACGTACGTAAATACCGCTATCTTTGTTTCCTTTCCGAAAACAAGGAAACCACGTACTCCACTTTTGTTTGGAAACATTTGATTGTTACGTTCTCGAACCGGATATCTAGTCTGCATCAACACGAACTAATCAGGTTGGCGTTTGCCCAACCAAAATAATACAACAACTATACTAGAAGTTTGATCTAAATTTATTAAGGATGCTAATTCTAACAAGCGAGCGAGACCCGTCGTCGCCAGAGGCTTAGACCAAGCTAAGTGGATCAGATGATTCATGAGAGAACAAAACACATCGATGTCAAGTACGATTTTATTTGAGACGTTATTGCTTAATGTAAATTAAAGGTATGCAAAATCAGCATTCATGTTATACTATTGATATGATGACTAAACATGTTCTTGTTCATAAGTTTGAGTATAATTTAGTTTGTTTAACTGATTAGTCCAAATGGTTATTGGTGTCGAAAGTATTTTCTTTATTGTTCATGGAGATGTTTTTATTGATGTTATAAGAAAGAATTTGTCTCAAGACCGAGTTTGCTAAAGTTTGATCTAAATTCATTAAGACAGCTTACTTGTGACGAGCGGAGTGAGACCCGTCGCCAGAGGATTGGACCGAGGGGATAGCTGAAAACAAAAGTTTCCACCTTTAGATATACATGTTGTAAACAACTAGATAGGACAAGTCACATTTGAGATAATCATCGGTGTTGTGTAAACACTTCCGAGATACTAAAGTTTCGCTCGCTGGCGTCCGTAATTTGTTCTCTCTTTGTTGGAGAGATTTTCCACGTTAAAATCCTATATTCCCTTCTGTGATTTTGTTTTTCATTCTTCCTTATTTCCTTCTCCCATTTATAACAGTATATCTATCTAAAAAGCAAAATACGGATGTTGAATAAAACCACTACGATTAAGCCACATCTAGATCTATAATAAATGACTAGTATTTAATAAGATATTAATAGTCCACGCCCAAGTCTCTTAAAAAAATAATGACGCGTGCCACGGGAAAAAACACCTCCTGAATCCTAGCCATCGCCTCCTCCAGAACCTTTGTCAATCTGTTCCACCTCCTCTGGCCAGCCTTGCCGGCGTTGGGAGGGATGTGGAACCTGTTATAATGGTGGAGTTTTTCAATAAAAAATGGTTTTTAGCAGTTTAGTATCAGATTTGGTGGTCATCTTCTTGGCCTTCATGTTGATGGAGATGATAACTTTTTTAATAAGCGTTTCTGGCCCTTCGTTGGACAACGTGAGTTGCCAGAGAGAGATCGATCATGCAACCACTTGATGAGAAAGTACTTCATCGATCCGTAATTAAGGAAGTGTGGAACTGGGACTCCAACAGACAATGTGATGTTGTCCCTGGAGTTGTGTCCGAAAAGAGATGAGTCGATGGGATGTCCACCTACACATGTAGGTCTACGAAGAGTATTGGATCTATATCAAGAGAAAGTACTTCGCGGTATAAATCCGATGAAGATGAAGCGTACGTGTGAGTGTTTGTTAAGCATCGAGAAACTGGTGATGACAAAAGATGCAAACAAGGAGCACACGGCATCAAGTCATGCAGAAGCCAACTGCGGGAAAATTGGTGACATGGAAACTACCTGTAACAGCGAAATTTTCAGACAAGGGAGAGAGAGAGGGCGCACGCGCGAGGGAGAAACCGAGGAGACCGGGGGTTTTCTAGAGAAAATTAAGGAGGTGAATCGGGTGCATGCAGGGGCATGAAAGGAAACCTCCCGATTTTTTTCTCCTGACTATCGATGCCTCGAGTCTCCTTAAGAAGCGTGCAAAAAATTTCACGCCGTATGCCCTGTGACGGAGGGAGTAGTATTTAATGAGCAACTTTTGATGAATATTGTTGATTTGTAGATGCGAAAATGAAGAGTTAAATTCTATTTTCTTTAAGTTATTCAATATAACTAAATAATTGGAGACTTGACTATGCATAACTTGTATCTTTGGTTTAAAAAAACTTGTATCTTTGTTGATGTTATTGTAAACTTTTGTATCTTATTATTGTGCTGCAAAAAAATTATAACCTCGAATACCCAATATAAAAATCCTGGCTCACCATTGCTAAAACCTACTACTCCTCTGAAACGGTATCAAATTGCATGCACTAATCAACACGCAACCAAAAGTTCGAATTGATAAAAATGGCTAAACAATTTATTTCAACATAAATGACGATTAAAAACCAAAAGTCAGAGCTAAACCTACTGGATCCATGTGCTCCTCGTTCAGGACCACATGGCGCTCGCACTACATGTTACGTTTTCAACGAGTATATGTCCAACTAAATTCGGATCTTGCTTTCGTCCAGTCTGATCTGAAGAGAGGCGAACCAAAACAATCTAGCCAGAGGGAAGGAGGGAAGGATGCTCCGGAAGAGCTCGAGCCAGAAGACACTCCGAGACGTGATGCAGGAGGAGAGTACGGGCAGCATGGCCAGCCGCCTCCTGGCCCCTGACGCCTCCCTCTCCAACCCCTCGTTCCGCAACTACTACGGCGTTTCCGCCGCCGGCTCGGTGCCGTTCCTCTGGGAGTCGGCGCCGGGAACTCCCAAGACCGGCATCTCGTCGGCGGAGCTCCCTCCCCTCACGCCGCCACCATCCTACTACAGCAAGTCCAAGTCCTCCAAGAAGGTGCTGCCATCGCCCAAGCCGGCCGGCTTCGTCCCGAAAATGTTCAGGAGGAGCTACACGATGCCGTCTCCCTCGGCCTCGTCGTCCAAGGAGAGCGTCGTCCCGGCCCAGTGCAGCCGGAGGAAGCGGCTGCTGGTGATGGATAGTCCTCGTCTGTCGTTCTCGTCGACGTCAGGGGTGGAGGACGAAGAAGGGGACGACGAGGAGGTGAGGTCAACGACCCTGTGCTTCGGGACGCGGCACTCCGGCGGGGGAACCGGCAGGCTGCATGGGTTGCTTGCCTCCGTTGTGCGAGGGTAAGGTTCGGCTGTACCCTCCTTAATTGTTGGACCTTTTCCTACGGATTTACCGTATATCCTCATGCTTGGGGTGCTAGTATTACGGTTTTACTGTATCCGACCTGTGACTAGAATTCCCCAGTATGTATGCACGTGAACACCATCGATGTCAGGTTGGATTCAGAAAGCAGCTGAGCTTGTACATCTCAAAGCCATTTTTTCAGATGGGACTAATTAATAAGGAGCAAAGTCGTTGAATTCGGGGGGCACTCCCTGGATAGATTTCGCGAATTCCTTATGAAATACTAGTATTGCGAGCACGACGCCAACTTAATCAGCGAATGAAGGTCTGAAACCTCACAGGCTGTCCTCGTTATCATCTGAAGCGGCTGGGCAAAAGGATGATTTACAATATACCTCGTGAAAACTAATCGAGCCGTCAGTTATTGAACATCTGATGAGCGAGATACTATTTCCACCAGGCCAACTGGGCTGGAGGTAGAAGAACACACGAGAAACATACTCGAAGAAGAAATCAGACACGGCTGGCTCGTCACACATCGCTAGATCGAGAAGCATAATTGAGACCGAGGAGAGCTGGGGGAAAAAAGGGCGGCTCCTGATGTTCAAATTTTGAACTCGCCGCCGGCGAGATTGGCTCGTCCCGGCCGGAGTTGGCGTCCCCCGCCATGTCGCGCTCCCTCCCCGTCCCAGCGGCGGCCCCGCTGCGCTGGAGAGCCTCGTCGGCGTCGGTGTTCGCCGGCTGCCGGCCGGGCTGGTCGGGGGCCACCGTCATCCTCCGCCCCGACGTGGGCCGCCTGGTGCTGCTCAACGGCGCCGGCGTCGTGGTCGACGCCCGGGATCGCCGCCGCGGGGAGTTCATTCGCCAGGGCGCCTCCCTCTCGTTCCCGGCGCACTCGGTCAAGGTGGGCGCCCGGGTTCTCGAGCCACCGCGCGCGCCGATTCCGCCCCCGCCTCGGCCTCTGTCTCCGGAGCAGGTGGAGGACCTTGCTGACCTCCGCGGGAAGGCATGGGGGGACGTCGAGGACGACGAGACGGTGGGGGACCCCATGGAGGCTCCGCCGGCGGTGGTTCTCGGGGTACGGGTGGACGGCGATTGGTCCGACGAGGAACACGGCGTGCCCCGGCCTCGGTGCCCCTCTAGCCTCGCTCTCCCTTCCTTGGGAGACTTCATCCCGCTGGCCGGGGCTGCCTCGCGGCGGCCTCGCCGGCGGCGGAGCTCTCCGGCTCGGGCGGCCATGGCGGCGCCCCAGCAGGGATGGGGAGGCCTGGGGAGGGGGGTGCGTCGTGCCGTGGGGGCTGGGGCCGATGCTGGGCTGGCTGCTCGTGGGCCTCGGCCCATGAGGGGCGGGCCCAGCCAGGCCGTGGCGTGGCCGGCGTTGCCCGTTATCCCCCGCACGGGCGGGGCGGTTGGGCGGCCTGGCAGGCCGTCGTCGGCCCAGCCTACTGGGGCCAGGCGGCCCAGCCCAGTCCGGGTTGCGTCCCCGCTCGGTAGGGTTATCCTGGCGACGCCCGTGCCAGTTCGCGTGTCTCCGTGCGTACCTGCCCCGCCGCCGCCGCCCTCTGCTGCGGCTTCTCCTCCCCCCGCCGGTCGTTCCTGCAGGCGCTGATGGCGCCCCGCCGTAGCCCGCCGCCTCCGCCTCGCCGCCCATCTCCGCCACCGCGGATGCCGTCCCCCCGTCGCGGTTCATCGCCGCCCCGACGCGGCCCCGCCTCCCCGCGCCGTGGCCCCTCCTCCCAGCGCCACCCGCCTCCCCCGCGCGGTGACCAGGGGGCATACCGGCCCCCCCCTCGTCGCTCGCCGCCGTCCCCTCGGCAGCAGCAGGGCAGGCGAGCTTCCCGGTCACCCCCCCGCGCTCGACGTCGGGTGGAGGTCCAGCGGCAGTCCCCGCGGGCTTCAGCGGTTGACAGGGCGCGGGAGCTCCGCCTGCGGGAGGCGGCGCTGCAATCCCGCGACGCTGCTGCGGGTCCGCCGGCACCCCGTGGGGGGCGTGCGGATACCGGGCCCTGGCGGGTGGAGGCGGCCCCTCTTCCCCCCGCTGCGACGGCTCTTGCGTCTCGGTCCGAGGCTGTTGCGGGCGTGTCGGTGGCCCCCAAGAAGAAAAAGAAGAAGTCCAAGAAGAAGCGCAAAGTCGCCGCGGCCGTGGATGGGGCTGTGGTTCCTACCCCGGGGGCGTCGGGCTCGATCCCGGTGTCGGCTTTGGGTGTGGGGGCCGACCGGGTGCTGGCATCGGCTATCCCCCGCCCTCGGGAGACGCTGGAGTACTATGGCCATGGCGTGGATGGCGGCTTCTACTTCATCGAGCTGGGTGGTGTCCCGATGTCCGTCCCGGAGACGCTGGCCCGGGTGTCGATCCTGCCTGACCAGGACCCGCCACTCTCGGTGGAGGTGACGGAGTCCCTGATCCAGGAGGAACTCCGTGCGGTCATGCCTGGCTTCGAGTGGCCGGTGCGGCGCTTCTCTCCCTCGGAGTTTGTGGTCTCCTTCCCGTCGGTGGCCATCCTTCGCATGTGCTCCCTCGGGTCCTCGTTCACGCTTCCCCTCCACCAACTGAAGGTCTCCATCCAGCCCTCGTCGGCCGCCCAGGACACGGTGGCCACTCTCTCGGAGGTCTGGGTGCGCATCCACGGCCTCCCGCTCGAGGCGCGGCGGCCTGAAGTGGTGGCCCTCGTGGCTCAGACGGTGGGGAAGCTGACGGAGGTCGACGTGGGGTCTCTCTCGGGGCTAGGCGCAGTGCGTCTGCGGATCCTCTGCCCGTCCCCTGCCGTGTTCCCGGTCTCCCTGCCACGCTTCTTCTTCGACCGGGTGGGGCGCGACCTCTTGGTGGAGCTTGACGAGGAGGAGACCGGCCCTGCGGCGTCACCTCCTCCCCCGCCGGCCAGTGGTGGTACTGGTGCGGGGGGGGCAGCTCTGGGGACGAGCACTCGGACAGCGACCTTGGGTCCGACCCTGACTCGCCGCTGTCTACCGACGGGTCTCCTCCACCTCCGCCTCCTCCTCCTCAGGGGGCGTCCGGGGGCGTCTCGGGCTCTCCCCCGACGGCGGGGCTCTCGGGAGGAGACCCTTTCTTCTCTGGGAGACCCCCGCTCTCCCTGAGCGCTCCGGCCAAGCTGCCTTCGGTCGACCTTCCCCGTTGCCTCCGCCCTGATCCTCCGGCCCCCTTCGACCTCGACATCGCGCAGTATGGCTCCTACCTGCCTTCGCCCCGCTCTCCCCGCCCTGGTTCTCCTCCCGCCCCTCCCTCGTCTGAGGCCCCCACCTCGGAGAGCGAGGGGTTGGTGGTGTGCGCCAACCTGTCCCCGCGGTCTCCCGGGGTGGTCTGCTACTCCCTCGCCCCGGATACCCCGGACACTCTGGGACTGACTCCGGACTGTGGGGACCCCGTCACCCCTGCCGCAGCCTCCAAGCTGCGCCGGGCCAGGGCTCCCAGGCCTCCCCCCCCCCCCGCCCCCGTCGCGTCACAGTGTCCGCCTCGCTGACTCCAGGTCCGGCTTGTCCGGGCCTGAGCCGACGGTGGCGGAGCGAGCCTCCCGACGGGTTGCGGCTCGCGACGAGTTCTCAGGTACTGTTTCCGTCCCTCTTCCGCCGGACCCTGGTCCTTCTGGTTTGTCTGGCTCGCCTTTTTGTGTTCTCTCCGAGGTCTCCCTGGCCCACCTAGGTGAGGTGGCAGCGGATTGCGGTATTGTCTTTCGGGGTGAGAAGGGGCCGAGACTGGAGCAGATTGCGGCCATTAAGGCGCGGGAGGGGTACGCGGGAGCAATCGCTGCCGCCCGGGCACGTGATGCCCGGGAGCGGGAACGCTCCCGCATCCTTGCCGAGGCTAGGCCCGACGGGCCTGGCCCCAGCAGGGAGACCCCACCTGCCCCTGATGCGCGCGAGACCACCCACAGGTCGACCCCCCGGGCCGACCGCGTGGGAGGCCCCCCAAGTCCGCTGCGATCCGTTCCTCTTCTTCCCGCGCTCGCTCGGTCCCCGCTCAGGGGACCGCCCCGGCCTGAGTGTCCACCATGGACATCCTTCGGGCCTTCCGGGTGTTCATTTGGAACATCCGGGGGTTTGGCAGTGAGGGCCGTCGCCGCCAAATCAAGGAATCTCTACGCTTGGAAGCGCCGGATATTGTCGGTCTTCAGGAGACGATTCGCCAGGACTTCTCCATCGCCGAGTTGGAAGCTTTGAGCCACTACAAGTTCTCCTGGTCCTGGCTCCCTGCATCCGGGCACTCGGGAGGGATCCTCCTGGGGGTGAAGGAGGATACCTTCGAGGTTGACGATATGGACCGCGGGGAATTCTTTGTGAGCATGGCGCTTACCCATAGACAATCTCGCTTCAGGTGGGAGGTGATCATTGTCTATGGCCCCGCGGACCATAGGAGGTCCGCTGACTTCTTGCGTGAGCTCAAATCAAAAGTAGAACGGACGGTTATCCCGGTGGTGGTCGCTGGGGATTTTAACCTGATCCGCTATGCCGATGATAAGAGCTCGGCAAATGTGGACCTCCCTAGGATGCGTATGTTTAACGACTGCATTGCCGAGCTTGCTCTCCGCGAGATCCGGCGTGTGGGCGCTAGATATACTTGGTCAAATAAGCAGCTGAACCCGATTCGCAGTGTTCTCGATCGCGTCTTTGTGTCGGTGGATTGGGAGGTGGCCTTCCCTCTTTGCTCGTTGAGAGCGGTCACTAGGATTGGGTCGGACCATACCCCTCTCCTCCTCTCCTCTGGAGGGGGCCGCCCCCCCCGTCTGAACCGCTTCCACTTTGAATCCTTCTGGCTGCAGAAACGAGGATTTGTAGAGTTGGTTCGGGCTAGGTGGTCGGCGGCGGCCGCTTCTACCCCTCGGGTGTACTGTGCGGTGGATATCTGGCATCACTGTGCCAAATTATCCCGACAGTTCATGCGAGGCTGGGGGGCGAATTTGGGGGCGGACCTTAGGAATCAGAAGGAGTCCATTCTGCGGGACATCCAGGCCTTAGACCGGGAGGCCGATCTTCACGGCCTCTCCCCTGAGGCCTGGTCCCATAGGTACTCCCTTGAGACTTCCATTATGGAAATTTACAAGGGAGAGGAGGCTTTCTGGCGTCAGCGGAGTCGCCAGAACTGGACGGTCCTGGGGGAATCGAACACGGCTTACTTCCATGCCATTGCCAATGGTAGGAGGAGGAAGTGCTCGATTCCTTGCCTCTGGGAGGGGGAGTCGCTGCTGGAGTCCCCTCAGGCGCTCTCCTCCCATATTTATGCCTTCTACCGGGGCCTTTTCTCCGCCTCGCCGCAGTCGGGTGTCTCGCTGGCGCCTGACTTCTGGGCCGGTGAGGCGCTTGTCTCCCCCGAGGAGAATGCCGGTCTCACTCTCCCCTTCCTAGGGGGGGAGGTGGAGGCTGCTCTGAAGTCCATGAAGTCTAGGTCGGCACCGGGCCCTGATGGTCTCCCGGTGTGCTTCTTCCAGGCGTTTTGGGCTCAGTTACAGCCACTAATCCTGCAGCTCTTCCAGGAGTTTTTCACTGGTACCCTGGTGATGTCCCGTTTGAACCTCGACGTGATTACCCTGATCCCCAAGGTTGTGGGGGCCACGGATATCCGCCAGTTCCGTCCGATCACGGTGATTAACGTCATTCAACGCCTGTTCGCCAAGGTCTGTGCTATCCGTCTCGCTCCGGTGATGGAGCGCCTCACCCATCCTCTCCAGTTCGCCTTCCTCAAGGGACGCCTCATTCATGACGACGTACTGGCACTTCAGGAAATTATCCATGAAGTTAAGGTGCGTCGTCAGAAAGGGGTGTTCCTGAAGTTGGACTTTCAGAAGGCCTATGATCGCTTAGACTGGGCCTTCCTGAGACTCGTCCTGGAGAGGAGGGGCGTCGATGACCGCATGATCTGCTGGATCATGCAGTTCGTGAGGACTGGCACGACGGCGATCAACATCAACGGGGAGATCGGTCCGTACTTTAGCCCGTCCTGCGGGGTAAGGCAAGGGGACCCGATTTCCCCTATATTGTTTAACGCCGCGGTGGACGTCCTGGCGGAAATTTTGGATAGAGCCCAACGCTCGGGGCACATCTCCGGGGTGGTGGGGCACTTGATCCCTGGGGGAGGGATCTCCCACCTCCAATATGCGGATGACACCATGATCATGGTGCAGGGTTCGGACCGGGACATCATTCACCTAAAGTTCCTGCTTCTCTGCTTCGAGTCCATGTCAGGCCTGACGATCAACTTTGACAAGAGTGAGGTGATGGTTCTTGGGTACCCCGAGGAGGAGCGCCAACGGATCGCGGATGGGCTGAACTGTAGGCTCGCGGACTTCCCGATTACGTATCTGGGAATGCCCATCAGGGAGACGCGTGTGTTGATCAGGGACCTGACCCCTTTGGTTGCTAGGGTGCGCTCGAGGGCGGAACCCTGGAGAGCACGCCTTACGTCTAAGGGGAGCAAGTCGGTGCTGATTAACTCGTGTCTCTCGAGTCTGCCCATGTACCAGATGGGGCTGTACCTGCTACCCGAAGGGACACATGCCGACTTCGATAAGGAGTTGTCTAGGTTCTTTTGGTCGGCTAGGGATGGCCATCAGAAATACCACATGGTCAAATGGGCGGACGTCTGCGCCCCCAAGAGCTTAGGGGGCATAGGTATCCTGGACTCTCGCCGCTTTAATGTGGCGCTGATGTTAAAGTGGGTTTGACGCATTCTTAGGGACGACGGCGGGCTCTGGCTTCAGCTTATCAAAGCCAAGTATCTCCGGGGCCGGCCCCTGTTAGCTTGCGAGCGGCGGGAGGGCTCTCAGTTCTGGAGAGCCCTCCAGGAGATTAAGCATTTCATCGGGCTCGGCCTCTCCTTTGAGGTTGGTTGCGGTCAGGGGATTAGACTTTGGCTTGATCCCTGGCTGCTCCCGATCCCGTTGGGAGTCCTGTACCCCAGCCTTTTTGCTATCTCCGCCTCCCCAGAGATTCTTGTGCAGGAGGCCTTCCGGGAGGGCCACTGGGACGTCTTGTTCCGGCGGCATCTTAGTGCAGCGGAGGAAGCGGACCGCCAGCGGCTGCTTCGCTCCCTCCCTGGGGCCTTATCTGAGGCACCTGACTCGGCAGCGTGGCATCTTCACCCCTCGGGCGAGTTCACGGTGAACTCGGCTTATCGCGCCCTCTTCCAGGGCCCTGAGTTAGGGTGGTCGGCTCCTCTGTGGAAGGCCCCCCTGCCGCTTAGTATCCGCATCTTCGTGTGGCAGTTGCTGCGGGACCGGCTACCCTCGGGGGTGGAGGTGGCCAAGCGTAACGGCCCGGGCAATGGCTTGTGTCCCCTATGTGGGACGCTGGAGACCTGTGCCCATATTATGTTCTCCTGTTCGGCGGCCCAGGCTCTTTGGGGCTTCGTCAGTGAGGCGCTAGGGCCGGCCTGGGAAGTGCAGGAACTTGGGGAGTTCCTGCAGTCCCAGGCTAACAGGGCCGGAGGAGGTCGCCGTCTCTTTTGGCTCGTGTTTGCGGCTATCTCGTGGTCCTTGTGGAACGTGCGGAATAAGATGGTGATTGAGAAGGTTTATCCTTCCCGTGTGTCTGACCCTGTGTTTTCCTTTCTTGCCTTTCTCCAGCAGTGGTCTCCCCTGGTGAGGCAGCGTGATCGGGCAGCGTTCGACAGCTCGATGCGTGCCCTGAGGACGGCAGCGATCCCCCTAGCTGCTCCGGCTCCCCCGGGCTCGGCGTCCTGAGGCCTCCCGCATCCTCCTTGCGCATTTTGTTTTTGTTTTTGTTTGGGCGTGCTTGTGCTGTTGCCCCAGCGGCTGTGTGGACTCCCCCTTTTTTTCTCCTTTTCGGTTGGCCTAGGCCATGGTGGTTGTTTGCTGCTCTTTGTACCTGGATGTTGCTTTATTTATAAAGCGGGGCGAAAGCCTGTTTCGAGAGATCGAGAAGCAGATGATTATTGGCCAATACATGGATGGGATTGAAATACATATACTACTCATATACTACGTATACTACATGGGATTGAAATAGTACTACTCATCATGTACTGCACGGTCGTCGTCATCGTCGTGCTCCGTCACCGGCGCCGACGACAGCCGCAGCGATGAGACGGGCAGGAGGTGTGGCAGCGGCAACGGAGCAGCAGACGAGGACGAGGCTTGACAACGGGAGCTCGTGTCACCACCGTCTCCGCCCGCTCGAATTTCGGTCTCGCCTTGTGCGCATCCACCAAGCGCGATCTCGAGGTGCACCTTCCTCGGCTCCAGCTGGTTCCTGCATACATATATACGGATTACATGAGGAAAGAAAGAAAGAACCTGAAGATTATGCTAGGTCGACGGGGCTACCGAAGAACTGAAAGGGTTTGCAGGGATTGTGGCCGTGGTGTGGTACCTGAAGGCGAGGAAGACGAGGCACTGTGCCCTGAGCTGCTTCACCTGCGGCTGCGTGAACGCCGCAGCAGGGGGAGACGACGGAAGCATCTCACCTGCTCCCGCAAAAAGTAATTTATCCATCACAAGATACATTGCATATGAAGAAGTCTACAAGATTTGCTAGATCAGCATGATTTGCTGGTACAACGACATGGGGAATGCGGCCAAAAACGCATGACACAAGACACACGGTTTCTTATGATGTAAAACAATATACAAACAAACAAATGCTTCGAGCATATCCCAATAGCCACTAGTATTAGCACTAATCTTGATTAGTTGGTCGCATGCGTGTGCTAGTCTGGAAGAGAAAATGGCATTGAGGGTCATACAACTTGTCTCGTGTGTGCGGATAAATCACATTTCTTGTAAAATAGACAAATCGGTGATACTATTTGTCAAACGCGTGCGCCGCTTGTCATAAACAGATCAACTGGCCGGTTTTTGACAAAAAAAAGCACGTATGTCTCATGTGAGCATCTGAGGGCAATCAATATCTTATGGAAATCCCCTTGGTATTGCCCAATGGTAAGGAAATCAGTAATCGTTAATTGCTCGGTTATCTTGGGAGTAGGGACTAATCAGAATTTGATTGATTAATATATTTAATCAGTCGGCTATTAATCGATGTAACCTGCACAAATTAGCACCTAAAACACATGTATATAAGAAATAAATAGTATATGGTCCTCTACATGCCTGACACTACTTCTCTAGAGCCCAAAAGCCCATTAAAACATGTATACTTCTCCTCCCGGCCATGACATAATCTTCGAGGTCACGAGCGACTCAGGATCCACCAGCTAACACCATGTGTCCTCCTTCTTAAAGGAAGTGAGTCTAGCTCAACTGGTTGAGGGAGTGGATGTACGAACCCAACACCTAGGTTCAAATCCTCACGGATACGAATTTAGGTTCCTATTTATACTTGAGGACCAGGCTATCCTGGTACTCGTGCAATTTATCTTAAGGACCAGGCTTGGTGTTTAATCAAGTTTAATCAAGTTTAAAAATTCTGGTACTCATGCTTAATGGTTGTGTGCATCCCTTAATGGTTGTGTGCATCCCTAATTGGTGCAGAGGCGGGGGAAATGAAATCCTCCCTCCATTTTATCGTATGGCCACTAAGAAACATTTCTTTTGTTTTGGTGCTTTCGAGATTAAGGATGGATCACAGATTAGGTTTTGGGAAGATAAGTGGCTTAGCCAAACTACTCTTTACGAACAATATCCAACGCTATATTCGATTGTTAGACACAAAGGGGATACAATTTTCACAGTGATGGAAGACAATCCTCCTAATGTGTCTTTCAGAAGAAGTCTCATTGGTCCTCGACTGACATGCGATTGATAAGATAGCACGTAGTAAGAAAGATTTATCCCAAAACCGAAGAGGAAGGGAAGCGTGTGCAAGTAAAGCCAATCTCATTTCTACGAGATGACGCTGTTTGTGTTCTGCGACACCATTTTGCTGAGAGGTGTGAGGATAGGACACTCTATGAGATATGCCCATGCACTTAAAATAGCGATGAAGCCGATGATACTCACCACCCCAGTCAGACTGGACGACCTAATCTTGTCGTCCAGCAGGCGTTTAACATGATCCTGAAAAGCATAGAACACTTTCTCAACATCAGACTTATGCTTAAGAAGGTATATCCAACAAAAAGAGAGTAGTCATCAATGCTAACATAGTATTTGTAACCACCGAAAGAAGCAAGAGTAGACCCCAAACATCAGAATGAATCAACTCAAGTGGCATAGTAGAAACATGTTCATAAGAAGTATAAAACAACCGGTGGCTCTTGCCATGTTGACAAACATCACAAACTAACACGAAATTGTCTCATAGTAAACAAGGCAAACTATGACTTTGAATAATATTGTGCACTACTTTATTGGAGGGATGAATAAGACGTTGATGTCACTGAGACGCTGGAACCTTGAGGCTAGAGCTAGCCTGATGACTCGACGATGGTGATGACGCTCGACTGAATGGAATTGGATAGAGGCCCCCATGACTCCTACCTGTTAAACCTAAAACACACTCGGTAGATGCACTATAGGGTTGGATCTAGATGATCTGAGAGAGAAGGAGAGGGAGAGAGGTACCACCTGCGCCCTGGCTCGACAAACACGAGCCAGAGGGGATGCCGGAGCTCGTGCCGGAGCTGGAGCCGCCGTCGTTAGCCATGGGGAAAGGGGCGACGGCGTGGGTGTGGGGCGAGCGAGAGGTGAGCGTGGCAGCGGTGGAGCTTCCCGTCGGCGCAGCGCTAGCCTAGATCGGATAGGGCTTGTAGGTGGGGGCGGCTAGGGCACGGCTAACCTCGTTGAGGCGTGCTGCCGGCCCCCCACCTCTTTATATAGCGCTGGCGACAGGGGCCCACCCACCAGATGAGGTGGGGCGCCCCCGATCAGGGCGCGGATAAGGGACTCCGTTCGGCCGTTGGGCTCGAACGGGGAGAGATCTATCTAACATTCTCCCCCTTGATCTCGACTTTACTTTTAACCTTGTTCTTTACTTATTCCATCACAGAACGATACATAGAGCATGTTTCATCGTCTCAGCTCAATTGCCGATAGAATCAGACAGCCACTATATAACTTCATGTTTTGAAACAAATCCTGTTACTTTTGGACCTCTGTAGTCCAGGAATCATAGGCTTCCCGTTAAACCCATGCCGGCTATGTGTTCCTTGAACACATTGGGTGGTAAGGCTTTCGTTAGCGGATCCGCAAGCATATCCGTTGTCCTTATATGTTCGAGTCTTATAGTTTGATCCTGGACTTTGTCCTTCACAACATAATACTTTATATCTGTAGACTTTGTAGCATTACTCGACTTGTTGTTGTGAGCATAGAATATTGCGGGCTCGTTGTCACAGTACTTCTTTAGTGGCATGCTGATGCAGTCAACCACTTTCAAGTCGGGCAAAAATTTATTTAACCATAACGCATGTCCCATGGCCTCATAACATGCTATAAATTCTGCATACATCGTAGATGATGCAACTATCGACTGTTTGGCGCTTCTCCACGAAATAGCACCTCCTGCGAGAGTAAAGACATACCCTGTCGTGGACTTTTGGTCGTATTTATCTCCCGCAAAATCCGCATCTGAATACTCTTTTATCTCTAGGGAATCAGATCTTCTATATGTTATCATGAGGCCTTTTGTGCCTTGCACATAACGCAAAGCTTTCTTTACCATCTTCTAGTGCTCTATGCCTGGATTCTCTTGATATCTACCGAGTACCCCGGTGATAAACGCTAAGTCAGGGCGAGTGCACACTTGTGCATACTGTAAGCTTCCAACAGCCGAAGCATATGGTACTGACTTCATTTGATCGATCTCATATTGATTCTTTGGACATTGGAATTTCTCAAAACTATCGCCCTTGACTATGGGAGCAGGTGTTGAATTACTCGCATGCATATTGTATTTCTTTAAAATCTTTTCACAATACGCTTTCTGCGACAGTCCTAACACTCCATTCTTTCTATCTTGGTGAATTTCTATGCCCAAAACATAAGAAGCTTCACCAAGGTCTTTCATGTCAAAATTTGATGACAAGAACTTCTTTGTCTCTAGTAGTAGACTAATATCACTGCAGGCAAGGAGAATGTCATCCACATACAGAATTAGGAAAATATATTTCCCACTTTTGAACTTTGCATAAATGCAGTTGTCCTCAACATTTTCCTTGAAACCAAATCTTTTAATGGTATAATTAAACTTTAAATACCACTGTCTGGAGGCTTGCTTTAACCCATAAATGGATTTCTTTAGGCGGCATCCCATATGTTCCTTCCCCTCCATGAAAAAACCCTTGGGTTGTTTCATGTAAACATTTTCTTCTAAATCTCCATTTAGAAATGCCGTCTTAACATCCATTTGATGCAACTCTAAATCAAAATGTGCAACTAGTGCCATGATGATTCTGAAGGAGTCCTTACATGAGACCGGAGAAAAAGTCTCATTGTAATCTACGCCTTCTCTTTGCGTAAAGCCTTTTGCCACAAGTCTAGCTTTGTACTTTTCTACATTCCCATTGGAGTCATACTTTGTTTTGTAGACCCATTTGCATCCTACTGTTTTGGCTCCTTTAGGAATTTCCTCTAAGTCCCAAACATTGTTGGAACTCATTGATTTCATTTCATCTTCCATTGCCTCCACCCACTTGGTTGAGTGAGGGCTACTCATGGCTTCTTCATATGAGGTAGGATCGCCCTCCATATGAACTACATTGTAGACTTTGTAAATTTCTTTGGAAATGGCTGGTCTTCGTTCTCTTTTAGACCTTCTGAGTTCATCAGACTCTTGCTCATTTCTTGCCTCGGGTTCAGGCACATTTACAGTAGGTGGCTGTTCTGGATCCTTTTCGTGCTCAACAGTGGGTTCAGGTGGCTCCTGATGGACAGGTTCCGAACTTTCGCCCATTGTTGTCACGTGTGGAGTCACAACAGGTGCCGACACCACAACCTCAGGGGTTGTAGATGGTGGCATAACAGGTAGCGAGAAAAATGGCTCCTGAGTCATCGGATTAGGTACATGCACCCTCTTCTCCTCAAGATCAATTTTCCTAGCTACCGTGCTCCCCCTCATCAATTCGTCCTCCAAGAAGACTGCATGTCTCGTTTCTACAAACTTTGTGTATCTGTCGGGATAGTAGAAACGATAGCCTTTTGACTTATCTGGATAGCCAATAAAGTGGAAAGATACTGTTTTGGGGTCTAACGTTGCAATGTTTGGATTGAAAACTTTTTCCTCAGCTGGGCTCCCCCAGACCCTCAAGTGGTGCAGAGAGGGGACTCTGCCTGTCCACAATTCATACGGTGTTTTGGGCACCGACTTACTTGGTACTCTGTTGAGAATGTGAATGGCGGTTTTAAGCGCCTCCATCCACAATCCCATTGGGAGGGTGGAATAGCTCATCATGCTGCGCATCATATCCATAAGGGTACGGTTACGCCTTTCAGCTACTCCGTTTTGATGAGGTTCGCCCGGCATAGAATACTGGGCGACTATTCCATTTTCTTGCAGGAACCTTGCAAAGGGTCCTGGTACTTGACCATATGGAGTATGCCGACCGTAGTACTCCCCCCCACCCCCGATCGGACCGAACTATCTTAATTCTTTTATCATGCTGATTTTCTACTTCAGCTTTGAAAATTTTAAATTTATCCAATGCTTCAGATCTTTCTTTAATTGGATAAATATAACCATATCGGGAGTGATCATCCGTGAATGTTATGAATGAATCATAGCCATCCACACTTTTCACCGAAAACGGTCCACAAATATCCATGTGGATTATTTCTAGTGTAGCTATGCTTCGGTTTGCACCCTTTTTATTTTGTTTGACATACTTTCCTTTAATGTAATCTATGCATTGTTCTATGTCTGAGAACTCTAACGGAGGAAGAATGTCATTTTTAACGAGGCTTTCTATTCTTCCCCTCGAAATATGGCCTAGTCTGTAGTGCCATAACTTCGATGAGTCAAGAGTTCACTTTCTTTTCTTTTGTTCTTTGTTCGACAAGGGAACTTTTTCATTCACATCACACACAGAAAACACTTTCTCATGCAAAGATAATAAATATAGCTTGTCATGTAGGGTAGCAACACCCACACAAATATCTTTTAACCAAATGGCACATTTGCCATTTCCAAAATAACACTCATAAGAATCTTTGTCCAAGCACGACACACTTATTAAATTTCTATGAATTGAAGGAACAAAAAGAACATCCTTAAGAAAAAGAGAAGAGCCATCAGCCAGCTCAAGAGGGATGTCACCAATGGCCTCCACTTCTGCTTCGATCCCATTCGCCACTTCAATGAGTCTTTCTCTTTTTGGCAAAATCCTTGTCGAATGGAACCCCGTTTTTGGCCATTATGTACTTCAGCCAAACTGGACAATCCTTCTTGTAGTGGTCAACCTTCTTACAGTGGTGGCACTGGTCTTTTTCCCCGGGGGTGGACTGCTGGTGCTGGTACTGGTGCTGCTGTGGGCCCTTGCCATGTGGCTTGGAGGGTGATCCACCATGGTTACTGTTGGTGAAACTTCTCTTCCTATTGTCCTTCACGAAGTTCAAGGAACCTCGGTGAAGGGCCTTCAGCCTTTCCTCCTCTTGGGAGCACATCCCAATGGTCTTTTCTATGTCCCACTTTTCAGGAGACATGTTATAGTTTATTACGAAGTTCTCAAATGGTTGTGGAAGAGAGGCCATCACCAGGTGCACCAGAAGTGCAGGCTTTAGCTCGAGGTCCTCATCCATGGGCTTCAGCTTGGCTGCCATGTTTGACATCCTCAAGATGTGCTCTCTTATTCCGTGTGGCCCTCCCGTGTACTTTTCAGTCACCAGCTGTTTTAACAGCTGGGTCACATACATCTTTGAAGAGCCAGTAAACTGACTCTTTATCTTGGCAAGGTATTCGTCCACGGAGGCACACTCTCCAATTGAGCCCACTATGGCATTCTCAATTGTGTTCTTTACAAAAGCCAAACATTTCTTGTTGGCGTTCACCCACTTTTGATTATCAATCGAGTAGGCCAGCTCCAATGGAGCATGGTCCCTCTTCCTTTTCTCAAACGCGGCACTTTCCTCAGCATCGCCCCTGACAGGGTCAGCAGGCTTGACTGGTTGCTTGGTGTCAACCACCCAGTCCACTTCGGCCATACAAACGCCAGATCAACCTTTTTCCTCCATTCGGAGTAGTTGTCCCCCCTTAGCAGCGGGATGTCCTTCAAACAGCTCATGAGGTTGAGACCTCCTGAAAACCACAAAAGATATGAGATCACCAAGGAAAATAATTGTATGCATTAATCCAACGTTGGTATAAATTAAGCATGCAATTGTTTGTGCTATTTAAAATTACATCACCGTTGGGTAGAAATAAAGTTAAATGCACCTTTAATACTCAATGAAAAAGATCATGATCATGCTTATTAATAACGTTGGTCAATTAATAACATGGGACACAATTATCTTTAATTACTTTGTCACATCTTTATAACAAAATTTGAACAAACTTTATTGCATTATTGCAATTTAAATCATCTATTTGCAGCGGAAACATTTATAATAACTTTCATAAACTTTATACTTTACAGAAAAAATTCTTCTTTATTATCATTCTCTAGTCAAAATACTTTTGAAATAAAATGACTAGAGAAAAAAAGCGGTTGGAAATTGCTTAAAAATCTAAGCAGAAAACAATAAAACAGCTTCTTAAAAATAAGACGAAAAAAAAGACTATTCTGTACTGTTGGATCTGAGCGCGACACATGGCCAACGGCGGCCCACTTGCTATCTAACGCGCGCGCGGTTGCTGACTGCGCTGCCGCGGCCCACTTGCCCAGCCAGCGGCCCGCTTGCGGCCAGCCACTTAACGCGCACGCTTGGCCAGCATCGGACCCGCTCCAGCCCACCATCGTCCTGCCAGCGAGGCCCGCTTGGCCCAGCGCCGCCCGCGTGGCCCGCGAAACGCCTGTGGCCACTCGCGTCGCGCGATCTCGGCCGTTCATCGCGGTCGCCCTAGATCGAACGTCTGAGCGCGCCTTTCGGCCGTATAAAAACGCCCAGGCCGCCGCCCCCCTCCAAACCCTAATCATTTCACCCCCACTCCCCCGCGATCCCCCTCTCTCTTGCTCTGGCGGCGCAGCCCGCGCGAGGCCGAGGCGAGGCGGCCGCCCTCGGCGCGCCCCTCCCTCTCGCTCTGGCGGCGCAGCCCGCGTGAGGCCGAGGCGAGGTGGCCGCCCGAGGCGCGCCCCTCCCTCTCCCTTGCTCCGCAGCAGTGGTGGCTGTTGCCCCACACGCGGGGAGCGGCGGGGCCGGCGGCGAGCTCCTCTCCGGCGGCGTTGGGGAGGGGAGGCGGTCGTCCGTCCGGCAGCTGTGCCGGCGACGGTCCCCTCCCTTCTACAGCGCCACCACCCCTTCCCCCTTCGTCCATCTTCTTCCCCCACGCCGCGAGCGATGAGCCAGAGAGGAGTGACGAGCTGCCCCCCTTCTGCCCCCCTTGGCGGCGGTGCGTCCACCCGAGGGTGGGCGCACGCGCGTCAAGCGGCGCAGTGGTGGGGCCTTTTGGCCGGCGCGCGGCGGCGGCCGGTGGGTTCACCCCCCCCCCCTTTTTTTTGAGTCTCTTTTGGGGATGCATCTGTGGGGAAAATAGGGTTAGGGATTTCTTTGGGGTTTTCCTTGCATGCGGGATCTAGCACTGTTTTTAGGGCTGTCTCTGATTTTGGGGCTTAGATCTAGAGTTTTTTTTTTGCCCCCGAAGGAGTATTTCTTCTTCTAGATGTCTCCCAAAAGGGATGCCCATCTAGATCGAGAGGAAAGGCGCGGCCATAGGGCAGGCGCTCTTTAGATCTAGGTCTTTTTCTCTTTTGCTTTTGATTTATGTTTCTACCAAAAAGATCTAGGAATAGATCGCTCTGATACCAATGTTAAACCTAAAACACTCTCGGTAGATGCACTATAGGGTTGGATCTAGATGATCTGAGAGAGAAGGAGAGGGAGAGAGGTACCACCTGCGCCCTGGCTCGACAAACACGAGCTAGAGGGGATGCCGGAGCTCGTGCCGGAGCTGGAGCCGCCGTCGTTAGCCATGGGGAAAAGGGGCGACAGCGTGGGTGTGGGGCGAGCGAGAGGTGAGCGTGGCGGCGGTGGAGCTTCCCGTCGGCGCAGCGCTAGCCTAGATTGGATAGGGCTTGTAGGTGGGGGCGGCTAGGGCACGGCTAACCTCGTTGAGGCGTGATGCCGGCCCCCACCTCTTTATATAGCGCTGGCGACAGGGGCCCACCCACCAGATGAGGTGGGGCGCCCCCGATCAAGGCGCGGATAAGGGACTCCGTTCGGCCGTTAGGCTCGAACGGGGAGAGATCTATCTAACACTATCGTGAAGAAGAACTTTCCTCTTGGCCTTGTCCTTAACACATAAAAAATGATGAAGAAATTCAACAAACACGTCATTGTCACAAACTAGGCAATAGACCGAAAGGAGATGCCGGTTAATGTGCGGAACATGGAGAATATTTTTCAAGTGGAGAGATGAACCGGCTAAACTTGAATGACCAACATGCGAAATAGAAAATCATTTACCATTAGCCACTTGAACGTTGTCTTTTCCAGCATAGCGCTGGTGGATGTGGAGCCTCTCTGAGGTCGTTGGTGAAGTGTTGTGGTTGGAGTTTATGGATGCAGAGTTCTCAGAACGTTGGTTGTTGTTGTTGTGGGTGAAGCCTTGATTAAAACGACTTTTGCAACAATGTAATGATACCAGTCTTGTATAGTTGCAATTCATCAGTTTGGCCATCCAGATAGCATTTGGCATTCAATCTCAATATCCGGTTCTCTTCTGAATATCCAACATATCTGAATCATAAATATTGGCATTGGAGCTCAATATTAATATACTGGGTATTAGACATTCAACTCAATATAATGTGTAGCCTATCAAAATGAACATCCAAACAAAGAGGGATTTATGTCCCGATTTGGGTCGCATGCGGCACATAGCGTTGTTTGTGTGTGATGATGTTGTTTTATATGGCATGTCATATTTGGTGCTTAGACTTCATAGTGGCAAGTCACACTTTTTATAAGGCTTTTTTCCGTTAGATTATAAATTTAGGCCATATGCATGTATTTCTATCTTCAAGAAATAAAATTAGATTGGTCAAACAAACATTAAAATAGATAGAAGCGGATTGCGCAAATAGGATCATGATAATCAACCCAGTAATCAAACTTAAAACACTAATTTGATAAACATGGTTGATGAGCAGTCTCAACAGTAGTCCTTTTCCGGCCCAAGAGTATGAACGAAAGATTGATATATAGCATCTTTTGTACTGAACCATAAACGCGACAATACAGGGATAAGAGAGCACAACGCTTAGTACTAAATATGGATGATGTATATGATGATAACGGTACCATGCTCATTAACCATTAGCATCAAATTTCCATGACAAGATCCTTGGCGGCCTTCTGTTCAGCGGGCAGGATTCTTGCTATCAGCTCCTTGAGAACAGATGGGCAGGTGGATTTCAGATGCTCATAACCGTCGCTCGCCATCATGGCCTCCAGATTGGAAGGACAGACCAGGAACTTCAAACAAGCCTCTTTGAGACGATGGAAACCATGCTGCTCGGCTAAGGCCAAACTGGTCGCCACCATGCCAGAATCGATGTGATTGCGCAGCATCTCCTCACATATCAGCTTCAGCCTCCCGATGTCGTACCTGTCGGCTGCTACGAGCAGATGGCCAGCCATCACCAAGTTTCCACGAGCTTCTGCGCCTTTGCTGCTGGGACTCTCGAGCGCAGGAGGAACTGAGTCGGTGTATATGAAGTGGAGCAGGGACTTGAACACGTCAGCCTCCATGTCAGGAATATCGATTGGGCTGTTAGAGCTCTCCTTCATGGCGCCGAGGAGCTCCGCCTTGAAGACGGATGAACGAGCAGCGAGGACGCACCTGTGAGCCGAGAAGCTCTGTCCACCGACTTGAATGGTCAGGTCTGCTGCATCCTTGTTCTTCAGCAGGTTCCCGAGATGCAAGTGCAAGTCGGTCGGAGGAACACTCGTTTCTTCGCTGTGGATCTCATGCATGACGCTGATATCGCACCTGATGGTCAAACAATCGTCTCTCAGATGCTCCGATCCCTCCAGATTAGCCCTCACGATGGAATAGCCATAGTCTAGAGCTCCCCTTGAAAAGGCAAGCATATATAGGGCTGGTATGGCTGAACGAAGGCACCGTACCGGTTCTCCATTCTTGTCAAGTACACTGATCGTGAATTTCGCTTTCACGGATTCTGCGCCACCAGGGTAAAGGAGCAGATAAAAAGAGATGTATTCGGCACACCGTTTACCGTTTGGGTGACAGTGCACGGCCCATCTGTGACCTCCAACAGTGAAAGGGACAGAACTCACGCACTCGCCAGTCTTCAGCTGCGCCTTGGTCCTGGAGTATCCATCTATCTTGAGCACATACGACCTTTCCTCAGTTTCAGCTACAAGCGCAGCAGAGATCTTGCAATGCTCTGCCATTCTGGAGGTGAGTTAGTGCTTGGACTGGAGCGGGGTGGAAGATTGGCGAGAGGAAAGAGTCTGCTGCATCTATATATGGAGAGGTGCACTTGGGAACTTAGATCCATTTATCCTTTCGCCTTCTTCAGTCAAACGGAATAAAGATGGCATGTTCACGCCTCGATCTGCGCCGGCATAAATTGCTGCCATTTACTTGTTTGCCTTCACGAGGAGGCGCCATTGCATTGCAATTCGTGGGAGGAGAAGCGAGGAAACGATGGATGGTCCATTGGCAGATGAGAGGTTTTGTTTGTGCCGAGGCGGTTAAACTGTCAATTTGAGTCACATTGAACAACGGGAAAAATCACCAGTGCATGCATTGAATCGGCAAGAGGAGGGGACGCTTTTGGAACCACAAACCCATCGATTTTGTTGTGAATAAAAAACATGGTTTAGAATGCCAATCCAGAAGCATCGCTTTTGGAGTACAACAAGGGTTTTATGAGATGGTGGTGAACGAATGGGCTGCAGCTGCGGAGGGACGCACCCCTATGTAGTGGCAAAACAACATTCGCCATTTGAGACGTTTTTAAATGGATGGGCAAAAAACCTTAGTAAAAAATACAAAAAAGAGAAGAAGAGGCAGCTTTGTATCATTGATAAATTAGAGATGAAGGCTGAAAGTACGCATCTAAGTTTGATTGAACGAAATGCATTAAGGGCTGAAAAAGATCATTTAAACAATCTTAGGAGGGATGAAGAAACTAAATGGGCGTAGAGGGTTAAAGTGAACATGTGCAAGAGGGTGGAAATAATACTAAATACTTTCATTTAATTGCAAACGGGAAACATAGAAAGAAGCAAATATTTCAGCTAGAACATGAAGAAGTAACCATAGTGGGAGAGGATAATCTAAAATTATGCATTACTGAATTTTACAAAAAAAACTCTTCGGTATGGCGAACCCGACGAATATTACACTAAGTGAGGATGTTGCAGCTATCTTCAGATGAGAATAGTATTCTTAGGCTAGTCATAGTGGGAGTAACTTGAGTAGTAACATAGTCCTACATGTATTGCCAACTAAGCATTTAGATGACATGGCATGCAATTAAATGATGAGAGAGAGGCTTGTGATAACTAGCTATGTTACCATAACATCACACATTTCAAGACAAAATGAATCTACATTGCAATAAATAAGCCTTTGCATGACACCACACCTATGTTATTTGCTACTATGGAGGTAGTAACTTAGAATAGTAACATACACATGTTACTACTCTAAGTTACTCCCCACTATGACCAGCCTTACTCAACCCTTTCTGAAAAGGACCCTCCATACCGGTTTACTGGGCTTAATACGAGCAACGCTTCCACCAAGGTGGGATTCCATTGGTGAAAAGAAATCGCATAGACGGGTTGTAATAGCTGATTTCCTCTCCTTAACTATGGCAATTAATTACTACGAGCAGGTCTTCCATTACATGCTATGTCATGCATAGGATAGTATCGCGAAGGCATGCAGAAAAAGTTGCCACCCATGTATTAAGGAGAAAATCTAGCCTATTTTTTCGGGATTTTTATAATTCTTCTAATAGCCCGGTAAACCGGTATAGAGGGAGTACATGAAGCTATCTCTCGGATGAAGCATAATAAGTCACCTGGGCCAGATGGTTTTCCAACTGAGTTTTACCAGAAATTCTAGGAAGTAATTAGAGAAGATTTGATGGCATTATTTGTTCAATTATACACATGGTACTTGCCTCTATTTAAATTAAACTTTGGTGTCATCACATTGCTTCCCAAAAAGGAGAATGCGATACAAATACAACAATATAGACCTAAATGTTTGTTTCAAAATTTCCACCAATGTTAGAACTAATCGCATCACGGGGATTGCCCTCAAGTTGGTTATACCTACCCAATCTGCCTTCATGTTGGGACAACACATTCTAGAGGGAGTGGTTGTTCTGTATGAGACTATCCATGAACTTCATAGGAATAAAATGGATGGAATGCTCTTTAAAATCGATTTCAAAAAAGCATATGATAAAGTTAAATGGTCTTTCCTTCAGCAAGATTTGTGCATGAAGGGATTTACACCAGTGGTGTAGGTTGATTGAGCAGTTTGTGTAGGGAGGTAGTGTCGGAATTAGAGTCAATGATGACATCGGACACTATTTTCATACTAGGAAAGGTTTGTGTCAGGAAGATCCGACATCCCCTATATTGCTTAATATTATTGTAGACATGTTGGCTATCCTTATTGCATGAGCTAAAGAGGATGTACAAGTGGGAGGGCTCATTTCTCATCTTGTTGATGGTGGGGTCTCAAATCTACAATATGGAGACGATACAATACTAGGTATTATTTATGAAACATGATTTACAAAAGGCGGTGAACATGAAACTAGTATTATGTATATTTGAAAAATTGTTAGGTTTGAAGATAAACTTCCATAAAAACCAGATTTTATGTTTTGTAAAGGCAAAAGGAGAGACCCACCCACGGGTCTCTGGTTTCAACACTTTATGTTTTGAAAAATCTCGACGTCTCATTTTTGTTTTGTTTTAGAATTGTCTAGGAGCATGTCCACTCGTCCACCTCTAGTATGGCGTTTGGCACAACTCGAATTTGGGCCGTAGGCCCATACAAAAAATTGGACATTCAGTAATTCATGCAAATACGAAAATACTCTAGAATATATAGCATTTAAAACATGTTTGTACAAAATTTAGAAAAAAACACTAATCTAGCAGCGGCCTCGGCCATGCCCGCCTAGTTCAAGGCGATGGTACATCGGCGTCGCGTAGTCGTCGTCGTTGCTGTGCTTCGGCTTTGGCGACGACATGGTGCTGCAGCCAGTGGTGGATCCAGAATTCCACCAAACCCAGGGCCAACATTGCATTATATGTTGAAATTAGGCTAAATCCTAAAAAATAGTGCATTTCTACTAATATGTAGGTGAAAATTTTTCTACGCCCGGGGCCATGGCCCGGGTTGCCCGGGGTGTAGATCCGCCACTGGCTGCAGCCCTGGCCCAGATCACCACCACCGCCGCCCCAGCCCGAACAGTCGGCCCCGTCGTCGCCCTCTAGGTCGATGAGCAGCCCGAGACGACGCGCTCGCTCGGCCTGCTCACATCGGTACTCCGCCGCGCAGGGACGGGCACAAGTGTATTCATGGGTATGCAGCTGCATACCCAATTTTTTTGGCTAACCTTGTAACAACATGTGATAGAGCCATAAAACAGGTTTTAATTTGTATAAAACACGGATTCTTTCACTAATATATATACTGTTCTAGGTGTTATTTTAATTTTGAATACCCATTAAAAAAACTCTAGGCCCGCCCATGCCGCCGCGGACCATGCTTCGGCGGATGCGTCTGTCGCTAGCGGCACGGCCTCGAAAGAGACGCGCTAGGCGACGCGCTGGCCCAGAAAATCCTCCCGATCCTACTCGATCTTTAGCTGTAGGGCGGCCGCCTTATACTCTGGAGATGGCGTCCACTCCTTCCTCACCTGGCGCTAGGGTCTGGCGAGGCAGAGGCGGCCACGAGGAGGGGACTTCGCACGCCGGCCCCTAATTGCAACATCGCTGGAGCACCTGCGCGACTGCTGCGACGGCAGAATATTCTCATACTCGTCTTTCACCGGGCGAGGAGAGCGGAGAAGCATGGCAACGACATGGAGTACGGTGAGTATCGGGCTAACGGCGAGGAAGATATCGACAGGGAAGACATCGAGGAAGAGCGGGCGGTGTGGCGAGGCACCGTCAGAGACAGGTTGTTGACGGCGGTGATGTAGTCCAGGACCCAGGCGAGTGTCCTGCCTCGTGGAAACACAACGCACGGCGCCTGAAACCGTTCGCATCAGCGCCATCTCCGGGAAACCTCTCCATGACCGACGAGGTGGGTTGTTGGGAAAAACGGGAGAGGAGGCTGCGTCGATGGCGTAAATCGAAGGAGTGGGGAAGAAGGGTTTTTAACATCCAGGAGAGGGATACAACCATTGAATGCGCGGGGGCGCGGCAGACGAGGGGGATGACGGACAGGACGCAACGGTTGCTCACCTTCAAAAGGCTGATCGGCGGGCAGCAGCGCCATTACTGGGGCACGACGGGCGAAGAGGAAGACGGACCGAACACGTCGACCGCTGACGCTGATAGGGATGGCCCGCGACGACCAGCCGTTTCATGTGTTCTCCGCTCCTTCCCACCAGAAACGCGGCATCCGATGCCCCCGCTTGCCCCTCATTGGGTTGGGTTCAGCATGAGAGCGTCGAATAACAAAACGGACCACGTCGGTACTAAAGAAAATTTAGAGGATGGATTGGGCGTAAATTTGACAGCCTACGTCCCCCGATAATCTTTAGGAGGCTCTAAGAGCAACGAAAGAAAACCATCGTAGAAATGTTCGGAAGCCGAAACGAATGAAAACCACCGGAGAAATGTTTGTTAGCCGAAAGAAACTGTTTGGAAACTGGGCCAACGCGTGAGCCTAGGCCATGTTTTAGTTGGGCCACAGACGGGGTCTAGAGACTTCCTCCGGCCGAGGAGCGGGAATGGACTTAATTCTGAAGCCCAACTAGAGAGACCTAAAGAAGTCCTCTATCATGATCCCTGTCAATCAGGCCCTGAACTTATACCCTAAAAAGGGGCCTCTGAACTTTGTATTTCTGAATTGTAACTTTTTGTCCATAGACAGTAGCTAAGGGCATCTCAAACCGATCCCCAATCTGTTAGAGAAATAAACTGCTCAAAATCGGTTAAAGGACTAAAAATACCCCTCTAATTGATAGTAGTTTCTAACCGATCGATCTCCTAAAGTTAGCGGAGTAAATCAAACGATCACCTCCAAATCCGATCTAATTCGACCGAATTCAAACCGAATTTGAAACGAACACATATATTTAACATAATATATACATAGTACAACCAAAAGTCGGTCTAATTTGACTAAATTCAACCAGATTTCAACTGAACCTAACCTAATCCTCATCCCACTCGAAGAAGAAGTCGTTGTCGAGCTCGATGACCGCCGATGCCGTTGACAGGCCAGCGGAGGTGCTAACGTCCTCCTCCCTCACCCTGGCTAGCGCCGGAGCTGTTGACGACCCCATAGCATCGGAGATCCCCTTCTTCTTTGTCGTGTCCACCTTCCGCTTGGACTCGGCGAATTCCTCGAGCCGTTGCCGCTCCTCCTCGACAAGCTCTGGGTTGAGCCCGGCGAGCTTTGCTGCCATCGCCGCGTCGCGGCACTCCTCCTCGAGGCGCTCGTGGGCCTCCCTGTCCTCCTACCGCTTGCGGTCGGAGACGAGTCGGAGACCGGCCGGCTCCTAGTCCGGCAATGTGCCGCCGTGCCCTAGCGGGAAGTTGGGCTCGCCGCATTCAGAGTCGTCGAGCTCGACATTCTTCACGTCATACGCCAACGCCGCCTACTTCGGAGACTAGAAGTTGCCGATCCAGACCTTCCGGTGGGTGTTGCGGTCGGTGATTTCGGTGACCCACACCCCCCACGACCGCTGGCGCATGCTACGGTAGACCAGAAACGGTGGCACCAGCAAGTCGAGGGTGCCAGCGGAGCATCGGGTCTGCCACCGTGTTTCGGGGACGCTAATATAAGAGGGGATTGTGACGGGGAGCGACAGCGACGCGGGGCTGCGACGCGGGGCTTCGCGGGCGACGCGCGCTGGGGATGGGTACCCGGGATGGCTGGCGAGAGGATCCGGCCATCGGTGGTCTCTAGTGGTGGCTAGGGTGGCAATGGTTGCCAGAGGTGGACGAGAAGGTGAGGCGGAATAGGTGTGAACGCAGAATCGGTGAAGGAATCTTTTACTCATCAACCACTCGGATGAGTAAATATAGGAGTCGACGGAGCCGATGAGTAAATTTTTACTCCACTAAACCATTTTGGGCTTCAGTTAGGTCCGGTTAGAGGAGTATCTTTTACTCCTCTAACGGTTTTTGCGGATCGATTAGAGATATCCTAAGAACGACAAGGATTAAGCATGGAAGATGAATTCGCTACACCTTTATTTTTGTGATTTATTTTTTTAGAATAACAGGGGTGTCGCCCCTTGATACGTCCAATTTGCATCACCATTTTATATCATAATTTGCCTCTATTTATTGATATATTTCGTATTAAGAGGTGTTACTTATGTCTTTTTATCTATTTTTGCATGTTGGATGATTCTTAGAGGATGAACTGCGGTAGTCAGGATTCTGATGGAAAAAGTGGTGTTTTGATGCAATTTCGCGAAGATCAGAAAAATACCAGAAAAACTACGAAAAGTTCTATTTTCCCACAAGATGAAGGATGCCATAAGGGGAGGCGGAGTTGGGCCACAGGCCCCCCAGGCACGGGCCACCCTAGGCCGCGCTTACATGGGGTGGCGCCACCCTGGCCCACCTCTGGCTCCGCCCTCTTGCCTATATCTTCTCTTCGAAACCCTAATACAAAGAGAGCGACCATAGAAAGATTTCATCGCCTCTGCGGGGCGGAAAACACCGAGAGCTCTCCGGCAGACAGATTTCTTCCGAGGAAATTCCTTCCCGGAGAGGGGAGATCGTCGCCATCAACACCGTCATCAAGCTGGACTTCATCGGGATCATCATCATCATCCACACCATCATCTCCACCAGCACCATCATCACCACTCCATCCCGCTGTAACAATTGTGTTGAATCTTCCATAGTTCTTAGGGGAAGCTTTCCCGATTTTGATTACTATTGTAGTTGATGCTTGTGAGTGGAACCGTTGAATTATTGTTTATGTTCAGATTGTTATCCATCATTATATCATCTCTGATCTTGATCCATATGATGTCTCGTGAGTAGTTCGTTTAGTTCTTGAGGACATGGGAGAAGTCATGTTGTTAGTAGTGGATTTGTGTTGAGGTATTATTCAATGGTTTAATATTTAAGTTGTGGTGTTATTCTTCTAGTGGTGTCATGTGAACGTCGACTACATGATACTTCACCATTTATGGGCCTAGGGGAATGCATTCTGTATTTAGCTACTAATTATGGGGTTGCCGGAGTGACAGAAACCTGAACCCCCGTTAGGAAACCTTTGCACAAGGGAGTGTAGGATCTCAGAGTTTAAGGTTGTGGTTAGGTTTATATCTTAATTGCTTTCTTGTAGTTGCGGATGCTTGCAAGGGGTTTAATCACAAGTATGTATTAGTCCAAGTAAGGTCGGTACATTAGCACAGGTTCACCCACACAACACTTATAAAACCAAAGAAGATTAATCAGCTATATGAAACGAAAGCACTTGACAGTATTCCCATGTGTCCTCGAGAAAGTTTGGTCCTCATTAGTATTTCCACCGGCTTGTCCTTTGCTAAGAAAGGATTGGGCCACTTGCTGTAATTATTTGTTGTCTTTATTTACTTGCACTTTATTTCCTTGCTTTACCGGAAAACCTCTAAAAATCTATTTGCTAAGTATTTACAGAGATTTCCTGCTCCATACCACTAGTCAACACCTTCTGCTCCTCGTTGCGATCGACACTGCTATTTATCGAAAGTACTACGATACACCCCCTATACTTGTGGGTCATCACCCCTAGCTCCATTTCATTGAGAAGAAGCCCGGATCGGACAAGGGCTAACATCTAAGCATTTTACCAACAACATGGCAAGCGCAAGAAGATTCAGAACAGAAGAAGCAAAAGATTGTTCTGGCACACCACAAGGCCAATCAGAACAAAAACAAAATAACAGACTAAACCAAAAGCTAAAGCTGAACATCAGAAGGGAGGGTGCTCTCAGTTTTGCAGCTCTCAGGTCGTCCTCTTTTTTGACACTTTCACAGTATGACAACATCGGAGTCCAGCACCGAGGTGGGAGTTTCCCGGGTGCCTGGCCCAGCCACCTTCTTCTGCGTCGAAGATCTCAGGAGGGCGTCGAAACGGGAAGGAGCATCTCCCAGCCACTTCCCAGCTGTGGCAGCTCTCGCAGGATCAAACTCACGAACAGGCGGAAAGTGTCTGCTCCCACCAGCATGTGTTCCTTGAAGATCAACCTCCATTGCTTGATTGAGCACATGATCCTTGTCCACACCTCCATAACATCCAACCAAGGATGATCATTGAAGATCTGGTCATTTCTCATTTTCCACGGACTCCATAAAACAGCAGCACAAACTGAATTTAATAGGGAATAATTTTTATTAGCAATCCATAATCTAGTAATAGATTCATATGAATCACCAACAGATTTACCAAAGAAAATAGAAATACGAGGCCAGATCTACTTAGCAACTATGCAATCAAAGAACATGTGATGCACAGATTCTAATTCCGAGCAGAAAGTACAATCTTCAGGCTTATTCATATTCCTTTTCTTTAGGTTATTCCTAGTCATAATTTTATTATGGGAAAGGAGCCAAAGAAAAATATGAACCCTTGGTGGAACATGCAACTGCCAGACAAAAGAAATAAATAATGTAACAACCCCACTAAAATTAATGATACTGTAGAGAGAAGTGGTGGAATAGACACTGATATCATTATACTACCAGATGAGAGCATGACAATTCACAAAATAAGAAATACTAGATGCAATTTCTACTAATTCAAACCAAAAGTTCATCATAGTGAGAGTGAAAATTTCTTCTAAAAGTCAGCCTAAGGTGAGTACCATCCCACACTTGGGCAACAGTTTTTCCAGGTTCATTGTATATCATGTAGAGGTTAAAGAATTGCACGGCTAAGGAGGTCTACCAAACCAGGTATACTCCCAAAACCTGGAAGTTTTTCCATCTCCAATCTGCCATCTATATCCAAACTTAATAGCCTGGGCATCCCACATAACACCTTTCCAAAAATAGTAAACCCCAATATTCTCACTACAAAAAATATTAGGATCATGGGTGTTATATTTGTTGTTAACAGGGTCTTTCAGTAAGGTCATTCTGGTCAAAACATCAACTACCTGATCAAAAAGAAAGGGGACATGGGATCTCCTTGTCTAAGCCCCCTCCTAGTAAGGAAGAAGTTCCCTACAACATTATTTATTTTGACTCCCACAGAGCCTCCAAACGAAATAGACTTGATAAGGGAAATCCACAGTTTGCCAAAACCCCTTTTAGCAAGGATATCTAGCAAAAAATCAGGATCTACCTTATCAAAGTATTTTTCATAATCAAGCTTCAGAACCACACCTTTATCATGAGACTTAACAACTGAATGGAGGATTTCATGATCAGGCACCACACTCTCTAGAATGAACCTACCCTTAATGAAAGCATACTGATTAATAGCAGTTATAGCATTCATGATTAAGGAAAGCCTGTTAGTGAGTATTTGGTAAAAAAACTTGAAAATGCAGTTTAAGAGACTGATGGGTCTAAATTTTTTCATAGAAGTAGCATCGGGCTCCTTAGGGATCATGGTAAGAATATTAAAGTTTAACCTAAAAATGTATAATTCTCCCTTATAGAAATCTTGGAACATGAGCAAAATATCATCCTTAACCAGCTCGCAAAAGTTTTAGTAAAAAAGAAAAGGCATACCATCAGGGCCAAGAGCCGCATCTGAATATGACTCAAATACAACTTTCTTGACCTCAGATTCAGTAAAAAGAGACTTCGGCCCTTCATTCTGTTCCTGGGTGATTTTCTCATCAGGGGAGAAAAAATCATCTCTGATGACAAAACCAGAGCTATCCTCTTTTTTAAAAAGATCTTTATAAAATTTGGTAGCAACTTCTAACATATCAGAGGTTTCAGTCACTGTTCCATCTAGTCCATCTAAAGAGTGGACTTGCATCTTCCTCCTCCTATGATTGGCCACGGTATAAAAATAAGCAGGGTTTCTGTCCCCTTCTTTGATATCTCTATCTCTAGATCTTTGTTTTGCCATAACCTCTTCTTTAAACTACAAAGCATGCATCTCAGCATAAATCGTTTTAAGCCTAGCTTTCTCATCATCACTGAGATCATATGTCTCATCTTTGATATCAAGGGAATCATATTCTTCCATGAGATCCCTCTTAAGGTTCCTAAGCTCTAACTTTATTTCTACTCCAACCTTTAGTATCATTTCTAAGCCTTCTCATTTTCTATTGCCAGACATCAATGGAGCTCCCCTGTCTAACATGTTTGTTCCATGATTTCCTAACAACCTCATGGAAGTCAACTCTCATGATCCACCACTTTTCAAACTTGTACATGATTTGTCTAGAGACCACACCCAAACCTGAATCCCATATGAGGGCTTGATACGTCCAATTCGCATCACCATTCTATATCATAATTTGCCTCTATTCATTGATATATGTCTTATTATGAGGTATTACTTATGTCTTTTCCTCTGTTTATGCATGTTGGATAATTCTTGGAGGATGGACTGCTGGAGTCAGGTTTCTGATGGAAAAATAGGTGTTTTGATGCAATTTCACGAAGATTAGAAAAATACCAGAAAATATTGGAAAATTATATTTTCCCAGAAGACGGAGGAAGCCAGAAGGGGAGGTGTAGCTGGGTCATAGGAGGCCCACACCCCCTAGGCGCGGGCCCATCTTGCCCTGCGTCTAGGGTAGGTGTGGCCCACCTGGCCGGCTCCCGACTCCGTCCTCTCGCCTATATATTCCTCACAGAACCCTAATACCAGGGGAGCAACCACAGAAGGATTTCCGCCGCCTCTGCGGGGCACAAAACACCGAGAGAGAAAGAGCTCTCCGACAGACAGATTTCTGCCGGGGAAATTACTTCCCAGAGAGGGGAGATCGTCGCCATCAACACCGTCATCAAGCTAGACTTCATCGGAATCATCATCATGATCCACACCATCATCTCCACTCCATCCCGATGTAACAATTGTGTTGGATCTTGCATTAGTTCTTAGGGGAAACATTCCCGGTGTTAATTACTATTGTAGTTGATGCTTGTGAGTGAAACCATTGGATTATTGTTTATGTTCAGATTGTTATCCTTCACCATATCATCTTTGATCTGGATCCATATGATGTCTTGTGAGTAGTTCGGTTAGTTCTTGAGGGCATGGGAGAACTCATGTTGTTAGTAGTGGATTTGTGTTGAGTTACTATTCAATGGTTTAGTATTTAAGTTGTGGTGCTATTCTTCTAGTGGTGTCATGTGAACGTCGACTACATGATACTTCACCATTTATGGGCCTAGGGGAATGCATTGTGTATTTGGCAACTAATTGTGGGGTTGCCGGAGTGACATAAAACTGAATCCCCATTAGGACACCATTGCATAAGGGAGCGTAGGATCTCAGAGTTTAAAGTTGTGGTTAGGTTTATATATTAATTACTTTCCTATAGTTGCGGATGCTTGCAGGGAGTTTAATCACAAGTATGTATTAGTCCAAGTAAGGGCAGTACATTAGCACAGGTTCATCCACACAACACTTACAACACCAAAGAAGAGTACTTGGCTATATGAAGCGAAAGCGCTTGACAGAATTTCCATGTGTCCTCGAGAACGTTTGGTCCTTATAAGTATTTCCACCGTTTTGTCCTTTGCTAATAAAGGATTGGGACACTTCCTATGTTTGTTCGTTGTCTTTATTACTTGCACTTTGTTTTGTTTCTTTATCAGAAAACCCCTAAAAATCCGGTTGCTAAGTATTTACAAATATTTCCTGCTCCATACCACTAGTCAACACCTTCTGCTCCTCGTTGGGATCGACACTCCTATTTATCGAAAGTACTACGATACACCCCCTATACTTGTGGGTCATCAAGACTATTTTCTCGCGCCGTTGCCGGGGAGTGAAGTGCTATTGAAGAGTGGAACTGGTAAAGGAAACTTCTACTGTGAGTATTTTTTTTGTTTCTGTTTGTTACTTTGTTTCCAATATGGATAACCCACTTAGTTTTCTGTTTGGGAAAACTACTACCACTGTTAGGGTAGTAGATGAACCACCACCTGTTGAGATAGATTCTTTTAAGATACCTACAAGTATTGTTGATCGTGTTATGGATAATTATTATTTAGGGGATGGAACTGTCCACCCTGGTGATCACTTGCTTTTTATCCATGAATTATGCGGATTGTTTAAGTGTGCAGGTATGATGGTGCTGACATGGAGCACTTCGTTGGAAACCCCAAGAGCAAGGTGTGATGAGAACAACAGCAAGTCTTCCCTCAGTAGAGATCGAGGTTATCGAACCAGAAGGAGGAAGGAAACGTCACACAGGTGTTGCAAGCAACGCGGAGACCTGCACAACACAAACTCAAGATTTGCCCCAACGAATCAGTGAGGTTGTCAAGCTCACCGGTTTGTTGTAACAAAGGATTAAACGTATGGTGTGGAAGGTAATGGTTTGCAGCAAGTAAACAAGTAGCAGTGGAAGATGTAGCAATGGTAAAGATTGGACCGGGTCCATAGTTCACTAGAGGTGCTCTCCTTAGATAAACAACATGGCATGAAGGGTAAACAAATTACAGCATGGCAATTGACAGGAACTGAGCAAGGCATAACAATGCAATTACTAGTCATAAAGATCCTTTGAGATTCGATTGGGCAATACAACAATATACAAGACCGCCATCCAACTGCATCTATGACTAGAAGTCCACCTTCAGGTTATCATTCGAACCCCCTCTAGTATTAAGTTGCAAGCAACAGACAACTGCTTTAAGCAAAGTGTGTAAGGTAAACAGACCACATGTTCCATGAACAAGAGACCGTTGTTTTCTCCCTAGTAGCAACAACACATCTACAACCGAAGAGATTTCTGTCACTTCCCTTGGAAACTAGAGGCATGAACCCACTATCAAGCATAAATACTCCCTCTTGGAGTCACTAGCAACTACTTGGCCAAGATAACTACTAACAACGGAGAGCATGCAAGATCACAAACAACACAGACATGATAAAATCATCAAGACAAAACCATTAATCAAACCAACATAATAATCTCAATATCCATCGGATCCCCGCAAACACAACATGCATGATTACAAATAGATTAGATCTTGATCATGAACGGAGCTCACAAGATCTATACATGAAAGCACAAGGAGGAGATACAACCATCTAGCTACTACATGGACCCATAGTCCAAGGTGGAACTACTCACGCATCATAACGGAGAGAAGGCCTCCGGGATGATCTCCCCTCCGGCAGGGTGCCAGGAAGAACTTCAGACCCCCCTGATCTAGGGACGACGGTGGCGGCGGCTACAGAAGGTTCCGTGGAGATTTGATCGGGTGCTTAGGGTTTCTACATCGGGGGCTTCTTTTAGGCGAATGGGGAGGCCAAGGAGGCGGCCAGAGGGTCCACACCCCTCCCAGGCATGGGCCCACCCCTGGCCACGCCTATGGGGGGTCTGGATGCCCTGGCCCGCTTCTTCGTCTCCCCTCTGGACTTCTTGTTCCCCATGGAAAGTAATTGACTTTGACGTTTGTCCCGTCCAATTCCGAGAATATTTCTTTATTAACTTTTCTGGAACCAAAAACAACAGAAAACACGCAACTGGCACTGTGGCAACTTGTTAATAGGTTAGTACCAGAAAACATGTAAAAATCACCTCAAAGTGTAGACAAAGCAAAGCAAAGTAGATACTAAACAAGCATGGAGCATCAAAAATTATAGATACGTTTTCGACGTATCAAGGTATCACAACTGAACAGGTGAAGAAGAAGTTACTCTCTACATCCTTGATAGGGAGAGCTGAAGAATGGTATAAGCTGCTGAAGAATGGTATAAGCTGCTGAAGAATGGACAATCTATGGAATGGGAGGAAATGACATCTCTCTTTTATTCTAAATTCTATCCTCGCAGTGAAATTCATAAGGATAGAAATCTGATATATAACTTTTGGCCTCGGAATGGATAGAGTATAGCTCAAGCTTGGGGGAGATCTAAGTTACTAATTCTTAAATTTCCTATTCATGAACTCCCTAACAATATTATTATCAATAAATTTTATGCTAGGCTTTCTCGTCATGATAAAGATTTACTAGATGCTTCTTGTGCTGGATCATTCACGCGTATGAAGGAAGAAGCTAAATGGGGATCTCCTAGACCGTATTCAAGAAAACACTGAAGCTTGGGAGAATGACAAAGGAAGAAAGTTAGGTATAAACTATGATTATGGATGCATTAAATCTTTTATGGGAACTGATGACTTCTGTGATATTAGCAATGAGTTTGGTCTTGACTCCCAAAGTATTCCCAATTGTTTTAAAGCCTTTGCCTCTTACATAGAAATTCCCCAAAAGAAGTGGAATAAGTACCATGCACCTTATAAAGATGTTGTTAGTCATGTTCATGTTAGAATCACTGAAGTTTGTACTACTAATCATATTGTGCCTGAACCTTATGTTGAGAAAATACCTTTCCAGCTAAGGTAAAGGAGTATTATATGATGATTAGTGCAGATAATAAAGGTACTAAGAAAACTGTGGAGCCTGATGAGCAATTGAATACCGAACCTGTGGTAGCTATTGCGAAAGACCTTGTCACTAGAAATATAGAGGATGAGCATATTGTCTTTTGTGAAGACGCTTCTAATATTATCTTTCATCCTAGAGAAGTTAGAAAAGCTAGTGTTCCTATGCTTTCTGTTAAAATTGGTGATCATTGCTACTATGGTTTCTGTGATATTGGTGCTAGTTCTAGTGCTATTCCTTATGAGCTTTACAGGGAAATTATGCATGAAATTGGTCCTTGTGAGCTTGAGAACATTGATGTAGTTATTCACATTGCTAATAAGGAAACCATTTGCCCCATTGGTATTGTAAGAGATGTGGAGGTTCTTTGTGGTAAGATTAAGTATCCTGCTGATTTTCTAGTGCTTAGTTCAGAAGCTAGTAAACTTGTCCTATTATTTTCGGTAGACCTTTCTTGAACACTTGTGGAGCTATTATAGATTGTAAGAAGGAGAAAGTTTTAACTAAGTTTGATGGAGAGTCTTATGAGTTTAACTTTTCCAAATTTGCTAAAGCTCCTTGTGAAACAGTTTGCCTAATAAAGATTTCAGGCTGGAACAACTTGCTTCTATTAATCTAGTTTATGACCTTGGGCCTCTTTTTGATGACTGTAAGTATGCTCATTCTGATGATAGATTTGTTTCCTGTGACAGTTATATTGTCAACTTTATTCAAAGTGCTACCGAAAGTTATTATGAGAGAGGGAAACATGGTTTTATGCATCTCAATAATGTTAAGTTTCCCCGTTTTATGTTGAAAGCTTTGAAGTTGCATTTGTTTTGTCTTCCTATGCTAATGGATTTTTGTTTCAACAATTTGTTTTCACATGATACCCCCATGCGTAGGAAGTGGGTTAGACTCAAATGTGTTGGTTATTTGCTTCTTGATGCTCTCTTTCATTCCAGATATATATCTCCTATGTGAGCATCTTTGAAACTCTCAAGCCTAACTTAAAGACATTAAATAAAATTACTTGTTGGGAGATAACCCAAGAGTTTGGTTGAGTCTTGGAAGTTATTAACTCGGTAATAACCGCTCCTTATCCTTTTTGTTTTGGTTTTTGAGACAAGTGCAACTACTTTTGAGAAGTGGAGGAGTTGTGAAAAGTGGCTGTCCTGGGACAGATTTTTGTGCTGCACTGTAAAAATTCGTGAGGGAGCTCAGTACGTCGGGTGGAGCTGTATTTTTCTGTGCTTGTTCTCCAAGTAGTTTCCCACCTTTCATTAGGTTTGCACTTTTTGATTTGAGCAACAGAAGGTTTTCGAAAAAATCAATATTTACATGTTGGTCTGTTTTGACAGATTTCTGTTATCATTTGCATTTGCCTCTTACAGAAGCCTTTGTTTTGATGGATTTCAGTTGAAGTGTGAACCTAAAGGTTTATTGTTTTTGCTTACACTAATGTTTCCATTGAAGTTCGTGTATTGCCTTGTGAAAAAGGAATTTCCAGGAGAAGGAGAAAAGGAGTCTGCAGAGTTCGTCTTTGAATAGGTAAAAGTGATGAAAACAGAAGGTTCGTTAAAACCCAAACTTTTTATATTTTTGATGTTTTTATTACATAAGGAAAGTTACAAGATGGAACGGAGGAGGAAATGGAGGCCGAGGTGGCCAAACCCACCCCAGGCGCTGGTCGCGCCTGGAGGGGGTGTGACCCCCCCTGAACTCTGTCTCCACCTCGTTTTCGTACAAGTACCTTCCTTATGCATTGAAACTTCGTAATATATAACCCCCTGGAAGCCCGAGGTTTGTGCATCGTGTTTTCGTTTCGATCTGTTTCTGTCAGGAAATCTTCTCAAGTTTAGAGCACCATGGTCTCCGCCCAAGACAAAGGCAAGAAGCCCGAGCAGGATGATCCTCAAAATCCCAAGGAGGAGGAGATTTTGGTAGGTGAAGAAGGTATGGAGGAGGACAAGCATCCGGATACCCGCGCTACCACCGCAAGCATTGGAGTGGTGGCAAAACCTATCAAGCTTAAGAGGATAGCACGGATGTCTACAGGAGGGAAAACCCCGCATCATATCCTCTCTCCACAGTCATCCCCTCCACGTACCAAGAGACCCTTCCATACTCTTATACATGAGCATCAATATCAACATGTGCCCAAAGGGAACTTGCCCTCGATGTGGGATTTGCCTCGTTCTAACCATGCAGGGGAGGAACACACTAATAAGGAAGAGTGGGAAAGAATAGTAAGGACTGGGGCTCTCAGTCCGATATGATCATGAACCGCATTGAGCAAAATTCGGAGTTGATTCGTACTCTGACCTTTGAAATTGAGGATTTGAGGAAGCTGATTAAGGAGCTTATCAAGAGAACACCACCACCACCGAAGGAGTAATTCGTCATCAGGTTTGGCATCCCCTTGGCTTGTTCCAAGCTTGGGGGAGTGTCGCGGTATCACACCATTATCTTTTATCTTTTACCTTTTTAATGGATTCATGTCTTTGGTAGAGGAGTTATCTTATAGGTTGTTTTGCATGTGGAAGTATCTCTCCTTTAATTGATTATCTATGTATCCCTTGGTGTGAGTGCCTTTATGGAGTATTAATGAGAAGTTTCATCTTTTACTTTTTGCATTTTTTATTTTAGTTTGCAATCTCTATTATATGATGGATCTTGTTGATCAGTATTGGCATCACTTTGGGAGCATCAAGTAAATCTAAATTGGTTTTGGCAAACCGAGCTTTGGTTAGTAGCAACACTTTTTGAGGTTTGAAAGGAAAAGAGAAAAGGCTTACAGGTATTTTGTATCATTTGTTTTCTTTCTTGATTGGATCATAAGCTTAGTATTCTTTATTTAAGATCTTTTGTGTCTTCAAGGAAGATTGCATGTTTGGCTTTATCACTTGTAGGTTTGCTTGTTTCTTTCAACTCTTTTGCTTGCTACCCAGCCTTGCTAGCCAAAAACCTGTTTTGAGAAGGCTTACTTCTCATGTTTCCAATCCCTTTGAACCAAAACCTTTGCCATTTGTGTCCACCATATCTACCTATTAGCATTTCTATTCCAAGCAAATTCTCAAGCTTCATCTATCTTTCGAATTAAAAACTATTTTGTTATGTGAAAACTAGTTAGTAAAGCTCTCACGAACTTGATGGCACACTTTATTTTCTTGCCCCTAATAGACTTGAACCATTGTGTCATCGAAGTTGCATATGCTTGCATCTATACGTTGGGATTATCAGAATCGTGCTTTCACGGGGAACGCTTTCAACATTGCACATGTACGTTGTACATAGTTGATATCATGCTCTTTTGTTTGTGGATGTCAACGGTGTGAAATAAAGAGGGAACTTGTAAGTCCATGGAGTGATGTATGTGTGTTAGAAAAACGCCTAGGCCGCTAGCCTAAGCCATGCCTAATCATGGTGGAAACTTGCAGCATCACCATAATGAGCATTCTGTGAAGCATCCTCAATAAAAAGCTATGCACATAGTAAATAAAAAGATCGATGAGATGCTCATTGTCTCTTGCCTTGTTATTTTGGTTATGGGATAGCTCCTGTACCATGTGCAAGGGGTACCCCGTTGGCGGTTCTTTATGATACACATGTACTTACAATGACAAGAACTTACCGCTGACTAAAGTTGAGTAGCATGAGGAGCGGCCCTCGTACTCAAGGGACATGAGATTGCCAACTTATATTTTGTCAAGCATATACTCCATCTGTGTTCACTTTAACCTTAATCATCTCAAGATGCCTATGATAGGGGCAATGAGGGCTCAAAGCTAGTAAGTACCATAATCTTTTGGAAGCTCTTTATGACTTGAAATCCCTGTTGCCCACTATGAAGGGACCTTTCTCCCACTTCCAAGTTGAGTCAGTAAACCTACTTCCTCTCGATCTCCAGCAAGCATTTGAGTTGTTGTGTTGCAAGCATTTATATGGTGATCTATTCACTCATGTTCTCTATCTTCCTTGTCTCCACAAGACTCTTATCTATTGAGTATTACTTTGAAAGCCTTCATTGTGAAAAACCTTTTTGAGCAAAGAGTGCTCCTGTTATAAAACTTCTACAAAAAGCTTTTTGTGAAAATGTTTGCCAGCTGTTCTCTGACCAGGAACAAAGTTTGCCAATTCCAATTATGATTTATCTTTATGCATCTCTATTGTGGCTCATGTACTTGTTGCAAGCTAAGTTATATAATGGTGAGTTGCTTTCTTCTATGAGTTGTGCAATGGTAAGTGTGATGCTTCTTGTCTGTATTCTTTTATCAACACTTCACTCCATAAACCTGTGGACATGTTTATTGAGCTCATTTTTCTCTTGGGGACAAGCGAAAGTCTAATCTTGGGGGGAGTTGATACATCCAATTTGCATCACCATTCTATATCATAATTTGCCTCTATTCATTGATATATGTCTTATTATGAGGTATTACTTATGTCTTTTCCTCTGTTTGTGCATGTTGGATGATTCTTGGAGGATGGACTGTCGGAGTCAGGTTTCTGATGGAAAAAAAGGTGTTTTGATGCAATTTCGCGAAGATTAGAAAAATACAAAAAAATACTGGAAAATTATTTTTTCCTAGAAGACGGAGGAAGCCAGAAGGGGAGGCGCAGCTGGGCCACAGGGGGCCCACACCCCCCTAGGCGCGGGCCCACCTTGCCCCGCGCCTAGGGCAGGTGTGGCCCACCTGGCCGGCTCTCGACTCCGCCCTCTCGCCTATATCTTCCTCACAGAACCCTAATACCAGGGGAGCGACCACAGAAGGATTTCCGCCGCCTCTGCGGGGCGGAAAACACCGAGAGAGAAAGAGATCTCTGGTAGACAGATTTCTGCCGGGGAAATTCCTTCCAAGAGAGGGGAGATCGTCGCCATCAACACCGTCATCAAGCTAGACTTCATCGGGATCATCATCATCATCCACACCATCATCTCCACTCCATCCCGATGTAACAATTGTGTTGGATCTTGCATTAGTTCTTAGGGGAAACTTTCCCGGTGTTAATTACTACTGTAGTTGATGCTTGTGAGTGAAACCATTGGATTATTGTTTATGTTCAGATTGTTATCCTTCACCATATCATCTTTGATCTTGATCCAAATGATGTCTTGTGAGTAGTTCGTTTAGTTCTTGAGGACATGGGAGAAGTCATGTTGTTAGTAGTGGATTTGTGTTGAGTTACTATTCAATGGTTTAGTATTTAAGTTGTGGTGCTATTCTTCTAGTGGTGTCATGTGAACGTCGACTACATGATACTTCACCATTTATGGGCCTAGGGGAATGCATTGTGTATTTGGCTACTAATTGTGGGGTTGTCGGAGTGACAGAAACCTGAACCCCCGTTAGGACACCATTGCATAAGGGAGTGTAGGATCTCAGAGTTTAAAGTCGTGGTTATGTTTATATCTTAATTACTTTCCTGTAGTTGCGGATGCTTACAGGGGGTTTAATCACAAGTATGTATTAGTCCAAGTAAGGTCTGTACATTATCACAAGTTCACCCACACAACACTTACAAAACCAAAGAAGAGTACTTAGCTATAGAAGTGAAAGCACTTGACAGAATTCCCATGTGTCCTCGAGAACGTTTGGTCCTTATAAGTATTTCCACCGGCTTGTCCTTTGCTAAGAAAGGATTGGGCCACTTGCTGCGTTTGTTCGTTGTCTTTATTACTTGCACTTTGTTTTGTTGCTTTATCAGAAAACCCCTAAAAATCCATTTGCTCAGTATTTACAGAGATTTCCTGCTCCATACCTCTAGTCAACACCTTCTGCTCCTCGTTGGGATCGACACTCCTATTTATCGAAAGTACTAAGATACACCCCCTATACTTGTGGGTCATCAGGGGTGTGTGATCACTAGCCTATCTAGGGAGGGATTTAGTGATGGCTAGGGGGAAATGCTATCAAACTCAGGGTTGCAAAAAATATATCTATGGTAGACATAATCAAGTTTTCCTGATTGTTCCCCAAGTAAATTTCCTGCTACTAAGTTTAACCTCAAGCAGTCCCCAAATTTCTATCCATGCATTGAACTTTTACTCCACCTATGATCTATGATACCATTACTTTTATCACTTTGATATCTTACCATGTTAAAATCTCCACAAATTAGAGTATGTCCCTGGTAATCCACAAAGATACTATGCAGCTCAAAGATAAAAAAAACTCTTTCTATCTTCATAGGTAGACCCATAAACATTAATAAACCTGAAGATCAGGTTTTTAGTTTTGTGTCTGACTATGATAGAAACTAAATAGTTTTTAATTTCCTAGCTGATAACATCAAAGATGTCCAGATCCACTCCAACCAAAATGCCTCCTACAGATTCTTTGGCTGGGAGTGAATTCCAGGAAAACATCCTACCACACACTAAAGAATTAAGGTAACTATCAGAAATACCATCTTTTTTAGTTTCTTGAAAACCAATGAGGTGAGGACACTACTTGTTGAACATATCTATGATGGCAGTTTCTTGTCATCAGCATGAATGCCTCTAATATTCCAGGAAGCACTAATCATAAAATAAGTTTTTCTTGGAGTGCTTGCCCCTTCTATACTTACCTACTTTAGTCCATAAAGGGAAATCATCACCTACAACTCCTCCACCCTCCTGTAGATGAGTGGGGGTGCTGGGAGAATCAGGCCCTGAAGAACCAACATAACTACTAGTAGTAATTGGACTAGAACAAGAAATATTGGGTGCAACACCATCACCAGCACCAATAGGTGCAGGGAAAGAAATAGAAGAACCGGGAGCAGAAACAGCAGGATTATTAACCAAAGCAGGAAAACTACCAACCCAAGTGGTATCAACAAGAGAGCTACAAGAACTATCTACATTGCTACTACTAGACATACTAGAAATAACAACGACTGATGGAAAAACAACACCCACTGTGTTGGCTACCTTATCAAAGTTAGGAGGGTATAATACTTGGAAACGGCTTTGATTTAGGTTACCTTTAAGCTTGGAAGATCCAACCTTGGTCGATTCCAGGTTCTTATTCAATCACCCGTGCACTCTGCCTTGTGTTGCCGATTGGTCCCCAAGCTTCTTTCCTTTTTTCCCAATTGCTTTGGACAGGGGTGGGAACATATCACTGGCTGGTGGTGCTAAGGTTTGGTCTACTACATTTTCCTCATTCAGGACTGTAAAGAAGATCTCATCCTCTTCATCTTGTACAAGCTCCATTTCTCTTAGCAGGGAGATACAGTTATCATCAGTAGTAGACTCACTACACATCCAATCCTGAACTCAATCCTTCAAAGGTTCTGGGAGGGGGAACGCAGGCTCTATGATGGGCAAGAGTTCCTTTTATGCATATAAGCCAGAGCTACTTCCTGAACTTTATCTGATAGGGACAATGTTTTCTGCACTCCATGAGAAGCAGATTTCCTCGGAGTAGACTATCCAGGGGATGGAGCAGAGCTAGGAGCACTTGGGCCTGATTTTTTGTCTGTATCCATTTCCTATGAGGCATTTTCTTTGTTTCCAAAATCATCGGACCGATCATTTGGCTGGTGAGGTTCAGCATGAGTGGCTTCCTCTATTTGAATGTCAGGGGCAGGCCCCTCCACAGTGACCCCAATCTGATAAAGCTTCCTGTTGATATTAAAAATCCTAGAGACTGGAATCTTAATGTGATCTCTATACTGAATTTTGACTCTGACAACCTCAAAGAAAGATTGCCAGATGCCTTGTCAGTCAACATCCAGCAGAATTCCAAAAGTAGAAGAGAATTGGTAGAGTACTTTCCAGTCACACCAAGAAGGTTGCAGACCTCTGAGCTAAATCCAAACTTCCTGCAGGTCAGCCACATAGTCTAGTTCACCATCCTAGGCAGTTACATTGACTGTCACCCCTTCTTTGGGAAGGCCAAAATGTGGGTGACCAGCAGCCTCCTCCACATTGAGGTGGGGAGGAAACTTGACAAGAAAGTTCCATTCATTAAGCTCTCTTACTTTCTAGGGCCAGTTATTCCTATAGATCTTTGTAAAAGCACTAGTCAGTTCTTCCTTAGAGATTGAACCAGACTCCACATACACCACACCCACATTGCCAATGGGCATTTCCCTGGCAGGCTTGTCAGGCAGCACAATATTGAAGAAACCCAGACCGGCTACAGCAGTGCCAAAGAAATCAGAGATATGGCCTTGCTTCTTTTAAAAAGGATAGAGCTCCACTTCATGCCTAGGTTCACCACAAAGAAACACACAATGGGTTGGGGGCAACTCTGTTTGTGATGCCCTGGCTCCCCAAGTTGTAGCAATTTATATTGGCATAGCAATATGCCTTCTCCTTACCTTTCAAGGCAACTTGGGGCAACTGGGATTGATCAGATACATCAGTAGCAGAGGGTATGGCAATGTCATCTTTGGCCTTCTGCCTCTGCTTGTTTTTCCTAGCCGCCCGAGGCTTGCTCTGTTGCATGTTCTAGTGTTGAGGCAATTGTTGTGACTGAACAGGTGGAACAAGTGTAGGTTCTTGTCATGGAGCAGCCGGTGGCTCATATTGCATCAACGGACCTTGCCATTAGCCTTGAGGAGAAGGTGGTTGCTGCCAGGAGTTGGGGGAACTGGCCTGGAAAGCTCGGGGGAATTGGCCAGCAGGCTGCTGCCAAGGCGGCCACTGCGGGGGGGGGGGTCCATAGGATCTGTACTATTGCGGTTGCTGAGGAGGAGCAAAACCAGGAGGGTCTTGCACCCATTGCCCACCCTTAGGCATGTTCTTCCCTCTCCCATGACCTCTGCCCCCATCCGCCATCGCTACCTTCTGATAGATCTCCTCAATAGTAGGACAATTAGCTACCCTCCACTCTCCTAGCGACAGATCAAATTTCCGCACCAGAATAAGAAGATTGTCTATGTATGTGGTGGATATGCAATTGGTAGTGGAGAAAGCAATGTTATCTACCAGCTCTTTCCTGATCCAGACAAGGAGCAGGGTGGGGAAAGGGGCTGGTGGGGCGGCTGGTGGACAGCGGAGCATAGGATGCGGAACCCTAGATTCACGTGCCCGGGGTGGGGTGGGGGTGGGATACCATAACTGCCCAAAGCGATCCGTTGCAGGCAAATCCGTCTCGGTGTCTGTACCAAGAGACCCTGATGGGTAGGCAGAATGGACGAAAATAACCTAAAGAAATAACAATTTCACGAAATGAACTCTGGCCAGAACAAATTCACGGAACTAACCCATTTTGCAACGCCACACAGCGTGGCGCCGCACCCTGAAGAGCGGCGCCAGTACGCCTGGCGCCGCGCACCTGCCAGCGTGGAGCCCCGCGGGCCCGGTCCCGATAGTGCGGCGCCTTGTAGCGTGGCGCCGCACTGTGTAGTGCGGCGCCGTTGCGCCTGGCGCCGCACTTTAGGTCATGTACCAGCGCGCGAGCCAGCCCTCCCAGACCCATCTCATTCCTCTCCCAGGCTCGAGGCAACATACGGCGGCGGCGGCGGCTCTTCTCCCCCCTCCACCTTCTCCCTCCTAGTGTCCAAATCGGAAGCCTCTCTCCGTGGAGTTCGATCCCCCCAAGTGCCTTGAGGTATTCTTCCCCTTCATCTTTGATTTGACCCATTAATTTCTTGTTTTTGGTCCATATCTTGTAAACCCTATTTTTTTTTGTAAGATGCATGGTAGAATGTTCTTGTATTGGCATATGTGTTGGTATTGTGTTAATGTTAGCATGGGTATCTATTAAGTGTGTTGACCATGGTATTGTTGTTGTGATTATGTTAGGCATGGCAAGAATTGTTCATGTTCACCATGTAGACAAGGATGCTTTTTTGAGAGGTAACATAGAACCGGACCCGGACGAGCTCGATTTGGTGTTTGAGCGTACTCCAACATATGCCGAGGTCTTGGAGCAATTGAGGATTGAATTGAAATGGATGGACCCAAAGGATGATATTGAGTTGGAGGGAAGACATAATGTTGGCTTGGGAATGCATGTCCGTTGGAAGACCATGCGTATCTTCTCCGAGGCCCGTTGGCTTGCATACAAGGAGGTGGTGGCCGAATCACTAGACAAGGCTCTTGAGCTATTTGCCACCAAGAAAGTTGGTAGTTCATTGTCTTTGGACTTGAACCGTATGGCATCCCCATTGCGTACTATGAGTCCTGCACCCGTAGACCAAGAGCTAAGGCGTGAACCTCCCTTGACCCAAACATTGAGCCCGATTTCAAGACACCAAGATGATGATTGTGGGGGTGAAGATGAAGATGACAATGATGATGTTGAACTCCACGACAACAATATTGGAGATTTAGAGAAATATATCACACAAGATGACATGGACCATGACCTCCCGTATTCTCGAGGCTATGCATCTGACTCGGATGATGATGGTCCCGAAGAAGAAGTTGACGAGGAGGGGTTCACGGCTAGAGAGGCCGAAATCCACCATACCGTATTGGGGCGGGACCATCGGGTGCCTTTGTTTCGTGATCTCAGTCTCCCGGATGAAGCCACGGTTGATGGTGGCAAAGGCATTGTGCTCGGACCAAGGACAAGTTCTTACCGGGATGGCAATGAAGTGAATAGTGGCTTTTGCAAAGGATCAAGGTTCAGGACCTTGTTGGAATTTAAGCAATGGATAAAGGACTTCTCGGTGAAGCATCATCGTCCTTACACGGTCGTGCACTCGGACATCAAGAAGCGTTACACGGTGAAGTGCGAGGAGGAAGGATGTCCTTGGATAGTGCGTGCAAGACCATTCAAGGGAGGTCCTGAATGGCACATATCTAGTTGCGTATCAACTCACATGTGCCGAGGCCCGGTGTTGGATGGGAAGGATGCGAAGAACGAGCACCGGCAACTCACCTCCGAGTTCCTCGCTTATAGGCTTTCCAATGACATCGCGTCGTTTCCAATAATGACCATCAAGCAGGTCATAGAGTTTGTGAAAGCCCTCTTTCACTACGAGGTGAAGTACGGGAAGGCATGGAAGGCTAAGCAAGCCGCATTCAAGATGTTGTACGGTGATTGGGAGGAATCTTATAACCGAATCCCAAGGTTGTTGTTAGCGATGGCCAATGCTAACCCCGGCATGGTTCATGTGGTTGAACCTTATGGGAACAAGACAAGGGTTGTAAACGGGAAAACCGTGCGAGTATTTGGCCGTGCATTTTGGGGTTTTGAGCAATGTGTTCGGGCTTTTGAACATTGTAGACCGGTCATCTCTGTTGATGGCACCTTTATGACCGGACAATTCAAAGGCACTATCTTGATTGCAATAGCCAATGACGCGAACAACCGGTTGATTCCTTTGGCGTTTGCTTTGGTGGAGGCAGAAAGCAATGATAATTGGGAGTGGTTCTTCTATCTTTTGAGAACCAAGATATTAACCCCTCAAAGGGAGATATGTGTCATCTCTGACCGTCATCAAGGAATTCTCAATGCTGTGATGATTGATATTCCCGGCCATGCTCCATTGCACCATCGTTGGTGCATGAGACACTTTTGTTCAAACTTCTATAGGGCATGCAAGAGCAAGGATTTGTCCGATGATCTACAGGATTGTTGCCTCGCTTTCACGGAACGTCGTTTCTCTAACTTGTACAACAAATTGCTAGTCAACAAAGAACTCAATGCCGGTGGTCGCGAGTGGCTCAATAGGAACATTGAACATATGGGAAAGTGGGCACGAGCTTTTGATGACGGTGGCCGGAGGTATGGCCAAATGACAAGCAACATGTGCGGCGCCAGGGGTCGTGGCGCCGCACCTTCCTGACTAGTACCTGTCTGTTCCTGTTGTTCTGTTTTAGTTGGTTTTCGAGCAGGGCAGTTCGGGAAGGTTTGTTCAAGCATGTTTGTTCCAAAAGATAAGCACCATTGAAGTCATGACAATAACATCCATAAGTAGAGTTCAAGAGATCGAAGTTCACGACAACAACATCCATAGGTAGAGTTCACCACAACCATTCACGACAACATCGAAGTTCACGACAACCATTCAAGACAAAGTGCAACATCTACTCTACTTCCCACGGGTGGTCTTCGCCCCTCGGCCCCTTCTCGTGGGCATCTTCCTCCTCCTCGGTTCCTCTTCATCCTCCACCTCTAAGCGATATGGATTCTTGGGCTTCTTGGGCTTCTTTGTCTTGGTCGTGGAAGGGTTGGGTGTGTAAGGCTTCTTGGGTTGCCTTGGCTTGAACATGTAGTCGGACCGCTCGTGTACCTTGTAGCGAGTGTAGTTGCCCAATGTCATCTCGTCGGAGACGCTTTCCTCATCTTGCGGCTGTCAACAGAAGAAGATTGGTAAGGACAAATTCAGGAGAAATGCAAGGGAGGGTGGGGGATGCAATGGTTGTACTACCTCGGGTGTGTTCGCCTCGTCCTCGGATGTGGAGTGATGATTGCCAGAATTGTCACCTTCGGGCGTGTTGGACCGTGACGCGGACGGTGTTGCCACCTCGGGGTCACGGCAACCTAGCAAGTTCGACAGACGCCTTAACCGTTGGCCCTGCTTCTTAACGAACTCACGAAACAGACCCTCTCCCTTCTCTCCGCGAGGGTATATGTCCAAAGCGTCCTCGCATGCATCGGCAGACTTCCTTACCTGATCGCGCTGTCATAGACAAGAAACTAGTAAGTTATCCATGCAAGGTGTGAGAAGCGCCTAGACGGAAAAAATATTATTCGGCACACTTTACCACAAAGTTGACCAAGGGAGCAAACTCGGTTTGTCGTCCTTCTCTGACCATGATGTTGTATTGTTCGGTTGAAAGCTCATCAAACACCAATGGCTCCTCCAAGATCGAATCCCGAAATGCCCGTGGGTATATCTCCACCCGCGCGTTGTCAACGAACCATGCGATGTAGTTGTTGAAAGCATCCCGACTGAAGGGCCTATCCTGTGCTCCTTTTGCTTTCCTAGCCTCGGTCACACACCTCCTGAATTTCTCAAGGTGCTTCCTATGAAGCTTGGGCCAATCCTTCTCCTTCCTCTGCTTCTTCCTGTCCAAGCTGCACACAACAACAAGTCAAAAAGCGTTATTTGGCGAATGATAAGCACATCACATGGTAAGGCAGTTAGTAGCTTACCTATGGAGCCCTATGTCCGTGTCCTTCCACTCAGGCGGTACAATCTGAAATAACCCAAACTGGGTCATGACACGGTGAAGCTGGTGATACTCAACAGCCCACATGCACACCATGGGGCAACGCATTAGCCACAGACGAGATTCTCTAAGGCAAATAGGGTTAAGGCGATAGTCCTCCGGGACACCAAAGCGGTCCCCTCGACCGTATGGCTCCCACGTCACCTGCATCATACCACACTCATGTCAGGGTCAAAGATTACAAGTTCAAGACATATAATTGACCGCCGTCGCTGAAATTACCTGATCCATGGTGATCGTGTCGAACTCGTTGGTGTACCTCTTGTACGCCTCCAGTGGGTCCGTTGGCGGTTCGGAGACCACATCCCACTTGTAAGCCCACGTGGGGAGAAGGTAGTTGTTGCCGTTATCAATGTAAGGTTTGAATGACAACAATCTCGGCCGTCCAATGGAGAAGCGTTCCCAGCTCCACACCGAAAGAAGGAGCAAACAACCACCAATCCCTGAATCGGCGGAGCTCCTAAGGCAAGCGTCATCCAGCTGCAGATGAAGTGAACAACCATTTGGTAAGAACAATTTTTTTTTGAGATAGTGCAGAAATATACAACAACATTTGTAAATAACTCATTACCTGACGGTACAACCAGGCCAACGCCGCAGAACCCCAACTGAAGGTAGAGTCGAAAAAAAACAGCAACTTGAGCCAATGCCACTGAGCACGATCCCCACTGCTGTCAGGAAACAGAGTCCTCGTGATAATGTACCAGACATACACACGAGTGTATGTCTTGATCGTCTCCTCATCGGCATCCTCGGGGCAAATCTTGAAATTCTGGATGATCCAAGTAAAAGTAGCACCAGCAGCGACCCTAAGTTTTTCCCCCTTCGCGTTTATAGCCTCGGGTGGATCCTTCCCTATAAGGGAGACCATCTCCTCACGCCACCCGTCTGAATCCGAGGACATGCACACAGGGTTTCCCTCGATTGGGAGTGCCAGGATCATGCTCATGTCCTGCAAGGTGATCGTAGTCTCACCGGTCCTAAGGTGAAACGTGTGCGTCTCCGGCCTCCATCGGTCCACAAGAGCGGTGATCGCAGCAGGGTTGAAGGCCGGTGTGGACCGAGTGACCATGTGGATAAAGGGGAGGAGTCCTAGCTGCTGGATGTACGGAGTGTACCGCGCATCATAACGCATCTTGCCGGACGAGACCTCGTGGTACCTAAGTCGAAGGGGTTGAAGCTCCTGCAAACATACAATGGAAAAATGTTAGATTTCCATCTAAACAAACATGGCATCTTGTTCGACTTGCATTGAAGTTTTTAGTACCTGTCTCTTCTCCGACATCTTGTAGGCACGGTGTTGAACATCATAGTGAGCATTGTTTAGAAGGGGGTTTAGAGCCATCCTACATATTCAAAACAATAGAGAGAATAAGAACAATTACAAAATGTCCATCTTATTCCAACTATAGTTGACACATATAGTTCTAGCATCTAGTTCTACCCTACTATACCTATAATTCTAACACGAACAAAAATTTCCTCCTACTCTACCTATAATTCTAGGGTTTCACTATCCCAAAATAGCTAGGGTTTTACATGCATTCCTAATATTGCAATCTAGGGTTTCAAGATCCAACTTACAAGCATTCCTAAACCTAAACATCAAGTAAACATGGCAATGGTTCATACAATCTATGGTTTCACCATCCAATCTAGGGTTAGACCAAAAATTGCAAATAAGGGAGAAAAAAGGAGAAATTTGTGGATGTAATTGAGAGGGATTAGAGAGAATACCTGGGGGAGGGGATTGGGAGCACAAATCTTGGAAGAAATTCACCAATCTGGCCTGGTTGGGGGGAGGGGGGGGGGAGATTACGTGGAGAGCGCCGCCGCCGCCGCCGTCTGTTGCCTCGAGCCTGGGAGAGGAATGAGATGGGTCTGGGAGGGCTGGCTCGCGCGCTGGTACATGACCTAAAGTGCGGCGCCAGGCGCAACGGCGCCGCACTACACAGTGCGGCGCCACGCTACAAGGCGCCGCACTATCGGGACCGGGCCCGCGGGGCTCCACGCTGGCAGGTGCGCGGCGCCAGGCGTACTGGCGCCGCTCTTCAGGGTGCGGCGCCACGCTGTGTGGCGTTGCAAAATGGGTTAGTTCCGTGAATTTGTTCTGGCCAGAGTTCATTTCGTGAAATTGTTATTTCTTTAGGTTATTTTCGTCCATTCTGCCTGATGGGTAGGATCGCCGCACACCATTGACGTGGCACCCCAAAGTCAGAAAACTTGAATCCCACCATGGTTTTGAACTGTCACGCTATGGATTTGGGGGAAATCGAACGGAAGCTCTTCTCACAGGGCGGGTCACATGAACCCGCCGCCAACCAACGACCTCTGACGCAGGAGCTCGGACAGGAGAAACAGGAGTCGACTCTCGATCCAGTCTTAGCAGCACCATTGCTGTCTCCATCTCTGCAATGGTTAGGTCGAGTAGGAACGGGAGCACCGACTCTGCCATATGGACAGCAAACGGCGGAGTTGAGCCGGATCCTACATCCGAGTGGTTGTCCGAGCCACGGATAAACCTTCGCCCTCGAGATCCCTGCGATCACCGTCACGCACGTATCGGGGCGTGTCAAAGAGCGCTCATAGCGGACAGCATGTGGGAAGCAGAATCTGGCGGGCTCGATGATGGCTTCGTGGACCCTGATGACCCCAAATCTGCGGTACCATCAATGGAAACAACGGCCGAGCCTCGGAAATTCCCGTTCCCTCCATCAACCCCTGCTGAATCACCTCTGACATCTGACGATACTTCGGGGCCTTCCTCTTGCGCTTCGGAATTTCCCTCCTGATCTGCTGGATCCGGCGATTCTGATTCAGAAGAGCATCCTCTTCTCGCCTCGTACCAGAAGGTGGCTCCTGAATGCGCGCCGCCACGCGTATCATCTTCTCCTTCAGCCACGTGAACCGCCAGGGTCAATCTCCGAGAAGCTAAGGAAGAGATCTTCGCGCGCGGAGGCACAAAAGGAGGCTCAGGCGACAGAGAGTGGCGGGGGAGGCGGAGAAGAGGAGGTGTGAAGAGTGGGGTCGGGGAAACCGCAGGCCCTGGCGGAACAGTGCCGGCGGCAGGCTACACAGTGTCGTCGCCATGGCCCGCACGGAGGTCCTCGGGAGCCGCGCGAGAGGACGGCATTTTTTTTCACTAGGTAATTTCCCTGATTTATTTGCTAGGTGTACGAAACCACCTTCCTTGGAAATTTACCGTTACGAGGAATGGTCAAAGTCATTGTTTTTTTCTATAGGCCAGGGTAAAGAGCAGGGTCAGCTCCCAGTAGACACCTTGCATATGTGCCCATTAGAGTCTACATGCATAGCTTGGTGGTCTTTCATAACAGTGATGGCGCTTCTGATAGTACTTATAGACGGGGTTATCCTATCCGAGAAGTTACCACACAGACACCAAGCCCCAAATTTCTTCTGCCACGAGCTAAAAACTGCGCCCAAGCTGCAGTTCAGTCCAAACACCGCGCGCATGGACAAGAAACTGGGTCGTGATGCCGTTGCCGAGTAGGGCATGCATGCGCACCTCTCAGCCCAGGATTTCCCTGACAGTAAAACATCACAAGTTACTTATGCACCTCTTATTTATGTGAACCGTTGTAAAATTCTGGGTCCCCCATGCGTCAATGTTCTGGATGTTCAGGATTAATTGCAAGGCCGATATTCCAGTTACTACATGGACTAGGAACACACACAGAATTAATGAAGGCTGAGGGCTGAGGCTAGTCTCAAATGGAATCGACCTGCCTTAGAGACACCGCTGTAGGATTTGGAACAAGAGATTTGCAGAGAAAAATCAGTATACGTGACCGACCAAACCCCGTAATAAACGCCGGACCTGCAAAGGAAAAATAATAATTTTGAAACAAGGCTGCAAAGGAAAATTGCCCATGTAGCTCTCTACCTATCTCGAAATAGGCTTTCGTCCCGCTTTATAGATAAAACTTAACGGCCAAACCGATACAAGGTGAAGAGGGGAACCTCTTACAAGCAGATCAAAAGATAAACACGAAAGCCTAAGAAGCATCTAGCTTGCCACCGAAGACGACGAAGCTAAGGAGACCGGAACTCCACGACAACGCCTCCAAGAAGGTTACGACGCCGCAAGCGCCGCCGCCGTCGCCGAGACCACAGCGGTCAAAGGTTTTCACCCGGAACCCCAATGTGGTGAGAGTAGCCACAACAACGCCCCCAAGAGGGAAACGACACCCACGGGCGTCGCCGTTGTCGGTGCCGAAGCGCTAGGCTTTCGCCTGAAAAAACTCTCACCATAGACGATCCCTCAGACCACCACCAGTCTTCGAGCTGAGCTTCCAACCGCGATCAGAGTGCTGCCACCACTAGGAGCCCCCGAAGTTAGCTCCTTGCCACCCGCATGGACCAAAGAGAAAAACCATCACCACCGCAACGCCGCCCCGCCGTCGAGACGCCCGTGCAGTCCACCTTCCGGGGCCGCCGCCCCGGCATCCTCGAACTCGTGCCAAGGCTCCGACAGACAACACATCACAAAGCCGCCGGGTCGGACAAGGTAAGGCGGCATCGGGGAAGCCGGAAGCAGGCCACAGGACCACCTAGGAAAGGGGAACCGCCCTTCATCACCTACGGCGATAGCCGTCCGGACACCGCAGCAGTGCCAACCAAGCCCGGATCAGGCCCGGCCCGCCGGCCAGGCCCAGATCTGGCCCGTCGGTTCTGCCGCAGCGCTGCAGCAGCCAGGCAGCCCCGTCGCCGCCGTCCTGCTTCCCGAGATGCCCTCCCCTCGCCGCCACTACGCAGGCCGGCCGACATGCCCCGCCACCAGAGGGCCTCGACCGCGCCACCGCAACCGCGTCTGCCTCAGCAGGGCGCCGGCCACCCGAGCGACCCCGCCAGAAGCTTCCCTGCCGCCGTGCCGCGCTGGGGCCAAGCGCCTGGCGCGCCGCCACCAGACGAGCCTATCGCCGCCGCCATGCCGCACCGCCACCAGCAGCAGCACCCCGCGGAGGCACCCCAGCAGCAGGGAGAAGAAGTCCCGCCGCCGCGGGACCGCTCGGTCTTTGCCGGGCGGCGGCGGGGGAGGAGGGGAGGGAGGGAGCGGGGCGGAGGGCGGCTAGGGTTTGCGCCTCCGTCGCCCTCGCGGGGGGCGACGCGAGACGCCTCCTTTTCTAGGCTCTGTCAATCAGCTCTCTACCTACCTGCCGATCGATATTTTGTTCGTGCGATTGATTCAGTATTGTACACATGCATAGGAGCATGTAATACTATGCAATACTACTGTTTTCACGAGTGTGGGCCCCCGTTGATTTATAGTACTTCTATATATCGGCATCACCTCATCAGCTGATACCATCCCTAGACACGTATTTCTCGAGATGATATCATAAAAAATCATTCGGGTAATCTTGGATTGGTTGGGCGCTTCCATTCGCTAGGTGTCAGCCACAAGGTGCGACAAAGAAATACTGGGAGAGGCTGATGGTGGCTTGCGGGCATGGACAACCTCACAACCGAAAAGCAGCTTGGCGTCAATCCGTCCGGTGCTCAGCAACACAGGGCCAGCGAGAAGATGATGTCGGATGCGAGGACGAAGGGTGAGAAACGGCTGCTCACTTTTGTCCAACTCATCGCTTTCCTCGAGAGGATGGGCAACGCCCTCGGCAGGCTAGTACTCATCTGGGCGACCGTGGTTGTGGGATTCTCCAAGGACCTGGGCGAGCATTTCTGGTTCTTGGCGGGGTTTGTCATCCTCGAGTCTTTCAGGTACTTCTATTTGCCTTACCTCTCAACATAGTTAGAGCATACACTAGCAGGACTCCTAAAAGAGGCAACTCGTAAAAATAACCGCCAATTTACGGGTTACGAGCGAAAACGGCACAGATTAGGACCTCGCCCGTAAAAAAATTTAAGGGTTGACCTAAAAAACGCTTCTCGACCTCTACCAGTGGGGTTCGCGGCCCGACCAGTAGGGTAACCCTCATCCCTCCACCTGATTGCGCGGGGGAAATTTCAGCGCTTCCCCATTCCCGACCCCGAGTCGCCGCCGCCGATCTGCTCGCGCCGGTCGATTCCCGTAACGCCGCCATCGATTCTTCGAGGATGAGCCTCAACACCACCCCTCCCACCGCTGGAGGCCTCGCTCCGCCGCCGGTGGTCACCCGTGGCACCAACGCCGAGGTCGCCGAGATAGTTGCCGCCACCCACATCAAGAAGCAGAAGCGCGCCGGCTCGCACTTGGTTCCCCAACCTACGGCGGGCACCAGTGTTGTCCCGGCGGTGAATCCTGTCGCCGTCCCTGCCCCGGCGCCGAAGCCGAAGCCACCACGCACCAAGTCGCAGCCGAAGGGGCCCAAAGACGCTACCAAGTCTGCTCCCCGGGCCACGAAGGCCAAACGGCCGGTGCACCGTGCCGGGCTTCTGTCGCCGGTCGCTGCTCCTCTCCCCACACCTCCATCGACTGGTGCACTGAACGTGTTTGATGACGGGACTACAAGGTATGACCACTCTATTTATTTGGTGGTGATCGTGTATTTGTAGTAGGATTCGGCTAACAATATCCTTTCGGTTGATTTAGCAACACCAGACACGGTGAGTTCATGGATCTCCTCAATGCGTCTGAGGTCGAACTCGCCGATCCGCAAGTTGATCCGTTTGGCATCGAGGATGAGGACGTTGAGGTTGACAATGATGATGGGGAGGATGACGACGAGGTGGAGGAGATTTGGGAGGAAGCGTTTCAGGCGAAGGGGAAGAAGAAGAGGGCGGCAAACTACACCGAAGTCGAAGATGTCTCCTTGTGCTGTGCTTGGTCGCAAGTTGGGATTGATGCGGTGAACGGTGTTGATCAAACAGGGAAGCGTTATTGGACAAGTACCTACGGATCATGCCTCGGGTTAAACAACATGTGTATTGCTCCTATCGATATCTACAAGGCCGGTGGGAGACGATCAAACCGGCATGTAGCCGTTGGAGCACGACTATGGACGCGGTGGCGTTGTCGCCTCCTAGTGGTGTAACCATTGACCAATGTGTGAGTTCATCCATCTGGAGCGTGTCAATTCTTATATGTGATTGTACCTTTATGTGAATTAACACTTGTGGTGTGTTTGTAGGAGTCCATTGTCGTTGAAAGGTACATGGACATAGCTGCATCCAAAGGGAAGCAGTTTTATTCAAGCATTGCCTTGATGTGCTCTAGTTTCTTCCCAAGTGGCAATTGAGGGAGCAAGAAAAAATCATCAAGAAAGGAGCATTGCACAACTTGGATGATGAGAGTGATGATGAAGAAAGGAACAAGGGAAAGCCCGAGGGGAACAAGAAGGCCAAAGAGAGGATGAAGATTGATGCTGAGGCATCCATATTGAGGGACAAGTTTGATCAAATGATGAAAACCAAGGAGGCAATGACATTGAAGACTTTGGAGGCAAAGCTTGTCATCACTGAGAAGAAGAAGGAGGTGAAGCTTGCCAAGTTGGAGGCATCGAAAGAAGAAGCAAGGCTCAAGGCCACGTTGGAGGAGAAGAAGATCAAGATGAAGGAGGCAAAGGCAATGGCGGAGCTCTTGGCTGAGGAGAAGGCTATCATGATGATGCCCACCAAGGATATGAATGAGATACAATTGGAGTGGTGGAATGATACCACCAAGGAGATTATGGAGAGGAGAAGGCTAGCTCGTGAAGGCGGTGCTCCTCAAGGTGGTGTCACGGCTTCTTCTCAAAGTGGTGGCAATGGATGTGTCACCGGTGAACTCGGAGCCAACTCCAATGCTTGATGCGCCATGCTCCCTTCTGTGTGACTAGATGCTACTTTTTGGGTCGCAAGTGGTGATGAACATTGTTCAAGTACTTTAGGTTGAAGTGGCAGATGTGAGACTTGATGTGGAAACTTTGAACTATTCATCAATTTGCTTGCTTATTTGCATTCCCAAGTACTTATTTGCATTGCTAAAGTTAAAATTTTGTCCAAAACCCTGTTTTACGGGCAGGTACAGCGGGCGCATGGAACAGCATAATATTTTGTTTTACGAGTTGGGTTTATGAGTGCTGCTCCTATCGACACGCCTCTGGCCCGTAAAACAGGTTTTCCGCGGCCTGTAAACCGCGAATACGGGTTGCCCTTTTAGGGTCCCTTCTAGTGATGCTCTTACTACAATAGCTCGCCAGTTTGTGGCTAATTCTAGCAGTGTTTTTCTATCGCCACGCTATTTGCTGAACCCTTAATCACGGCTCCTTAAACACAAATTCATAAAAATTTGAAGAGAAATTCAAACAAACTTGACTCAAACAACTACATTAAACTACTCCCTCTGTTTCAGGGCTTAAGGCGTTCTCGTTTTGCGTGTTTTTTCTTTGACCAAGAATTACTCTAAATACGTAAAGAGTTTTGGTATAAAACTAGTATCACTGAAAAGTATTTTTCAATACGAATCCAACGGTACTAATTATGTATAATATAATCAAGATTTTGTTACTCAATTCTTTTGGTCAAACTTTGCTTTAGAAAGCGTGTGCGCCTTAAGCCTTGAAACGGAGGTTGTATGTCTTAACTAGTCAGATCAACTAAACTACTTTGACCAGTACTATCTAGACTAAAATTCGTTGGACAAGGAGCTTGGGAAATAGCCCCTTTCATCGACTCGTCAGTGTTGGAGCTGACGCCAATAAATGCCGCACGGGACTTCCAAGCTCTGGCGGCGCTCCTCCTCGCCGCGTTCTCCACAAACGCATGTCGCTTCTCTTTGACGAGTTCCGGTTTCTTGCGGCGAAGCCTCTCCATGTACTAGTTTGGGGCGATCTGTATCAAAGCGTTCACAGACCTACATGTCCTATCGTTGCTCTTGCGTGGAGGCCGAGCGGGGTCAACGAGGGCCACCTCCGGCACGGCGGTGCCCGTGTTGAAAATAGGAGCAACAATTTAATTGATTTAATTTCAAATTAAACGATAAAGCATGATTAAAGAAACGATAATTAAAATAATCATGCAAACTAACAGAGTAGATATACCGATTGCATTTATACAAAATAAACTGACCAGACCAAACACTAGAACAAGACATTCTAGCACGATCTGAAAGAGAAAGTTTAGGGACACGTGCGGTGCAGTCTGAGCAGCAGCGTTCGTGTCGCCGGTCATATTGTCGAAGATGTTGATGTCCTGAAAGAAGTCGTTATTGGGGAACCCGTCGCCGGATGACGTCCTGGTCGCTAGTACTCGCGCCAAGCGCTCCCCAAAACCTGATCACCCCTTGCCCGTATAGGTTGTCGGGAGGCGGAGTTCCGAAGACCTACTGTCCTGATCTGCGGTCCACGCAACAGGCCAGGATGTACAAGACGAAGGCGTCTGCTCAATGAACTGAAAAACTGGAAGAGTGTATGTGTCTCGTATATTCTCTTTATCCTATGTGTCTATGTTTATAAAGGATAAGATCCTCTTACTTCTTCAGGAAGTTTCATGAGGAGATCCGAGAAGGGAAAATATCTAGGAGAGATATTTTCTGGAGTGTTTCCGAATAGCAAAACAAACACATGAGCTCGGCTCATTCCCACGACGCGCGAGTCGTGACGAGGTGAGACGCGCGGCGTCGGAGGAGTGCGTGTGAGATACTCCATTTTCTCACACTTTGGTGAGTGCTAGAATAGCCACTAGCAATGTGGAACTAAATTTTAGCACCACTAGTACAGACATGAGCTATCTCACCTAATGGGGCAAAGATAATTTCAGAATTTATGGGCCAAAGGCTCGATACTGAAATACCCCAAACTCCAACATGCCCAGCGGGAAGTTTAGCGGCCCTGCCATCCACCTGTGAAGGTGCACGTTCTCGATGCCGTACGCCCACACTGCATGCGTCGCCGATTGGTAGGTCCCAATCCAGATTCGTTTTGTGTGCATTGCGGTCAATGATCTCTGCCACCCACGTCCACTGACGCACGCCGCGGTACTTTCTCTATGGCAGTAACGACAGGCGTAGCCCACCGTGGGAGGAGCCACCGCCTCCTCGAAGAGATTGTTCGTGGCGTCCATCCAAGCTCTAAATCGTTGTGGGTAGGAGGGGTGGGGAGGCAGAAGTCGTCGCCTCCTCGGGACGATTGTATGCGGCGTCAATCCGCATTCTGAATCGGTAAAGGGGGCCCACGACGGGATGATTTGGCCATCTGTGGTGCCATAGTATGTTGCGATGGCAGTGGGGTTATTTGGGGAGAGTGGTGGAGGATGCTAAAATAGCATGTGCCGTCATGCGTGGTTTTCATAATTAATAACAATGAATTATGGACTAATGTTTGCATCGAGTTACACCTGGAGTTTTTTATAGGCAATACATGTAGACCATATATTGATTACAAGGTAAAAAGAAGAAAATGGAAAAAAGATCAAGTGATGACCAAGATAACATTCATAAGTAGATCGAAAGAATGGTTGTGTGAGACTTAAGCCTATTGCAGGCATGTCCTGAAGAAGAAGATTGTGTGAGCTTTCATGGTTAACTCCAAGACATCATAATGAAGAGAGAAGATAAGAATCAAGGGATCGAGACAAATTCCAAGTTTAAGATGGACATCTCAAAGATATCATATGTTTGAAGCTCGTTTTCCATTTGGTGGTAATGGACAAGTGAAGATATTTCTGAGAGGATTTCACATAATGGTGTCTTATGGGGAGAAATTTGCGAGGCTTCACCAAGCGAGCGAAATCAAGAAAAGTGTCCCTACTTGAGGAGGTCAAGATCATCATCATCATCATTATCATCTAAATCAAGTGAAATGTGCAATGCAAAGGTGTAATCTTGATAGGTTTTCTATTTTTCCGGTCTCATGATGTTATTTGGGAGATTGAGTTATAAAAAAGATAGTCGTACTATCAAGGGACCTCTGGAGTGAGTAACTTGGTCGTATTATTTATAGAAAGCTCAAACCTATACGTGCTTGGTATCATATTTCTTGGTTTTTATTTAGCTTCTATTTGTGTGAGTATTTAGAGTTTTTGATCTTCATAATAAGCTCAAGCTCATCAAAAGTGGATTTCCTATGAAAATATTGTTGCATTTTTTATATTGGAGGTTTTGTCGCTTCCTCTTTTTTAGAGAGGTTAATCTTCCATCTTGTGGTTTTATCCTACTTTTTTTGTACTTTGATGGTTGTCTCAATGATCCGGACAGCCCAAGATCATCAAAATCGGAGTTCAGATGCAAAAGTTCTTGAAGTTTTCCTATTGGACAATCTCGATGTTCCCAGATCGGGTAGTACCAGACAAGTACCGGTATACTATCGGACTGGATCGTCCAACACCTGTTTTTTGGGGCAATTCTTGGCCGGTATGACCACGGTAGTACCAGCGAGATCTGATAACAGTTGGTTTTTGGAGAACCTATTTAAGGGGCTTCTTCCCCAACAGCTCCTCGACCCTTTTGAGCAAGTTTTGCCTCCCATTGTTGACCCATTTAGTTTGCATATCTCTCTGAGGGAAAAGAGAGAGGAAAACAAGATCTATCAATGGTTGTTGCATCTGTTTTTGGCCTCGCCATGGGAGAAAAAGAGAGAGAAAGGAAATCTAGATCTATATTTAGGAGTGAAGGACTTGAGCACTTTTTGTGTTCTTGATATTTCATTTGGTGCATCAATTTGAGTTCTTCACAAGGATTCGTTGGAGTGAAAATTCATGAGCTTATTCCTCTTGGGTTCCTGGAACCTAGATGGTTGGAGTAATCTCAAAGCTCAATCTTTGTGATGAAGCTTCGTGGTGATCTCATGTGAGCCTCCAATCAAGTTGTGGAGATTTTTCCAATCTTGTACGAGTTTGGTGACCATTCTAAAGTGTCCCATAGTGGATCAGGTGTTCGCCTTGGTGGTGCGCACACGGGAGGATAGGGTGAGGCATTTGTGGCATTCGGTGTGTTGTGTGCATCCGCATCTTGAGGTGAGGCCTCTATGGCGTTTGGTGTCCATCGAGCAACCACATCTCAAGGTGAGACTTTTTAGCGTCTAGAAAGCATTACGCAGCCGCACTTTTCCAATGAAGATTAGTTTTCTTAGAAATGGACATCAGATAAATCATCATCTTCATGTGGCTCGGTTATTTCTATATCCGAGTTCTTTATTTATGTATTTTACTTTGCGATAGCCTACATACTTTAATGTATATATCTTGAGATCACATAGTTGATTATATTTCTTAGCATAAGTTGTTGGTACACATAGTCGAGCCTAGCATATATAAATTTTGTGCTTGTTAAATTAAAGTTAGTTTTATTTCTCATTTATACAATCCAATACCGTAATAGTTTTCCAAACTCCTGTTCAACCCCCTCCCCCTCCTCTTAGGATACATCCATGTCTAAAAAGTATATTTAAGTGTTATCCAGCAGGAAGTAAAATATTTACTCCTATAAAGTGATTAGGGGATTGGCTAGGTGCTCTTTAACCTCCTAAAACGGTCTTTCTGCTCTAACATTTTTTAGGGGATCGGCTAGAGATTACATAGAAGTCATATTTGAGAGTTTGAACCAGATATTCAGGCCATGACCCAAGCAAAGTTACATTTTAAACTTATGCCCTCGCAAAATTCGCACGGCAGTGATTATCCCTATTTTATGTTCAATCCACCTTTAAAAAGATATAGCTCTAACTCGTAAGGAATTTTCTGAAGCCCTCAACATCGAGCAGTTCACACAAGGTGGGAAGCCGCCGACCACAACTAAAAATCATGAGGGCATCTGAAAAGAACATGCCCACCACCGCTGACTCCATACACTTCCATACACTGCGACGACTTTGGTCCCACGCTTGGGATGGGCTCATCCTCTATTTTACACAGAAATATTTAATTTAAACATTTTTAACTTGAAGCGTTTCTGTGTTAATGCCAAATAGGATACCACCTAACCTCCCATGTGGCGGCGGACATAACCAAATGAAGTCCTTTCCTGCATCCATGTCTTTTGAGAAAGGGACCGTAAAATCGTTTTCAATAGAGCAATAAAGTCTAATTGGTGTTCTCTTATTGACTCACGAATGAACGAATGTTTCTTAGGGTCCCCAAAACTCTCACCGTTCCAAGTCATCCTTTTCAAACCTACCATCAAGATCTACTCGTTTTAATTTTGATTAGTGTGCTTCTTCGGACATTAGTATTATCATAAGACTTTCTGTCTTCGGGATCATGTGGCCTTCATACTTTGAGCAACATACTCAGGAAGATCATCACAACTTGGGTTATGCTCATCCATCATCATCACATAGATTTTATACATGTGAGACTAGCAAATTATTTGATACAACCTTCCCGCCAACTGCATTCACCTCCTCCTTTTATTTAACATATCAAAGATCGATCTAATATCTAAAATCATTTTTGTTGCAGCCCATTTATCTTTTTTTATTAGCAGCCATAGACACTCCAATTCTATCAGGCCTATCAATAATCTCGTCTTCAGTAAAAGATAAAACTGAGAAATTCTTAGTCAAATTCATACCTTGGCCCTAAAAATTATCACGCCGTTAAGCGAGCATACAGTTTACTGGTTTTCATCTATCTCTTGTATACTTTATATTTCCAGGGCGTTCAGTCGGGAAAGCAAATCGGATGACCAATTGTTATTCAAGACTACAGGGGCCATCAAACTCAAAAGGGTGTCCCTACCCATTGGATCTCTGTATTATGTCAATGCAGTAGCGATCGCGTTATTCTTTGTCTGCGGCGTTGCTTCAGTCTTGCCATTAATCAGTGGATTTCTCGTTTCTACAACTTTTTTGCCACTAGTGCTGGTACTAAGCAAGGTTAACAAGACAAGGATTCCCAAACTTGTCGAAAAGATGAGCATGCCCGGAAACTCCTGGTGGTTGCGATTTATGCCCGCGGGTGCACTCATTCTAGCTACGGCTGTAGGAGTGTTTTTTGGTAGTAGTGCATTTGCGCTCCCTTTTGGAGCTGCAGCTATTCTTCAGTGGTTTATCTTCGACTCTTTAGCGAGGGGCCAACTGCCAGCAGTTTTCTCTTGTTTGCAAAGAGTGAAACATTTGCGTGCCATACTAATTACTGGAATAGCTCTGGCACTGTTAGTGGCGTTTCAAAACGTTGGATTTGTAACGATGGTGACTCCATTGGTGCTAGGGAACCTCCAAATTCCAGTGTCCATGACGCGAATCATGCTGGCGCTGTCGATCCTTTTAGGGGAGGATGACTTTGATTTACCAGACAACAAAACACATCTGGAGCAGGCGTTGAAGGCCTTCTACATAATGGTGTTGTGCCAAGGGATACTGTACATCCTCGCGTGTATATTGGAATCATTCTCCTACTTCCCTCGAAGATCACTGGCCCTGCGCTGTAGGCTCGTTGATAAGGTGGGATTGGAGTCCATCAGTCTCTACTACGAACAAGCCTACGACACGCTCGTGCAAGAGAGTGTGCTTGATGCAAAGGACATGGGTCTTGTAACATTTGCAGTAGATTCCCTGAATTCGGAAGTATCCCACGATAAGAAGCTTGCCGCGGTCCGTATCTTGCACTCATTTCTGCAGAAGCAGCAGGAGGAGGTGGAGGCCTCAAACACAAAGGTCGTCTCAGAAATCACAGGCTCCACCAAGGCAGTGACCACCTTGATCAGCATGTTGGGATCTATAGTTCCGGAAGATGCAGACATCAGGCTGTTCGCCGCCAAGGTTGTCGCTGATCTTGCTCGATATCTACGGATCACCGGTATACCTGGCACCATGCAGATGGTATCTTCACTTCTTGATGTCAAGAATAGACCGGGGAGTGATGCAGGGAATGTTGGGGAGGATCAAGAACTAAGAGAAGCTTCAGGCTCTCCAGGAGTGGACGGTAATGGCAGGAACGCTGGTGATAAGGAAATAGAGGACTCTGCTCCAACTTTTGCAACAGTAGACCCTGGGCAAGGTAATTCTGATAATCAGGCCATAAGACATAGTTCAAGTTCTCCAACAGTGAACGACAGCAGAGGGAACATTGTTGATCAACCAATAAGACGGAGCCCAAGTTCTTCAACTTTGGGTGTTGAAAACGAAGATAATCAGTCAAGAATACAAGACTATCCAATCCAAGCATCACGCAACGTTGAAGAGAGCTCTCGAATGTGCAAAATCTATATTTCGGCGAAAAACAAAATATGCAAAATCTATCAGGACATGAAGAAACTGTGGTCAATAGGAAACGATATTCTGAAGGGCGAGGATTCGCTCCCTGTACTAGGCCTATCAATCCTTGGAAGTTTTTCTGATGACGTGGACAACTGCGCAGAAATAAGCATAGCAACAGAAGTCCTCCCAAAGATAATAAGGCTCATAAGCCTGGTCACTAGCACGACAACGCCACAACAGAAGCATGTTACCACTTCATCACTGGTATTGGTGGCAAAGCTCGCAAGCGTCGAGTGGAAAAGTGGTGTAACCCTACGGAAAGAGCTCTATGAGAATCCTTTCCTTCTTAGCAAGCTCGCCGAGATCTTAGTGGACAGCTGCTACAGCGGACCAGAGCAATGGAAGCCGGTGATGGATATCATTGCCAAGCTCGCCATGGATGAGGAAACCAGGCAGGAGATTGGGGGAATCCATGTGATCATTGCCAAGTTGATGCATGTATTTCTTGGTCGAGATGAAGCATCAAACACATATGAATATGATCATTCTCTCCGAACAGCGGCAGGGCAAGCACTTGCAATGTTAGCAATGGAGAGTGTTGGCAACTGCTCTGCTATCTTGGACGAACCGGTATACAACACTATCGTGGATCTCAGCCAGATGTTCATAGAGTATGAGAATGAGTACCTCGTGGCAAATATTCTGCAGAGTCTGTTGGCGCACTCCAGAGACGAGCCTCGCCACCGGAACCGTCTAAACGAACAAATGTCGTCTTGCTTCAGAGTGGTAAGTCCTCCTCCGTATTTACTGCTTACGAATTTTCATTATGTACTCCCTTCGTCTCAAAATAGATGTCTTAGGTTTTTCAAAATTTGGATGAATATATATATATATATATATATATACTAAATAGTGTCTAGATTCATTCAAATTTTAATAAATTTGAGACATCTATTTTGGAACGGAAGTAGTACAACTTCTCAGTTGGCAAGTTTGGAAGTTAACCTAGCTCAATTGGGCACACCTTTGAAGTGGGTGGCTATTTCCTCTGCATTGGCATTCTAGAAGATATCCTGCTACTGGCCTACTGTTATGTCTCATACAAACAAGATCGAAAGCCTGCCTGACATCAGATAGTACTGTTACAAGCAGGAGGTACTGGCGAGAATAATGCGCGCGGAGGGCAAACGAATGGAGGCCCTCATCGGCCTGGCCTCGCAGATTTGCAATGTCTTCGGTGAACTCTTCACCCACGATCTGGAATCTGGATTGCATTTAGATGCTCCGGCATTTGTTCAAAAACTGGTGCATGAACTCAACGCCCACGAGAGACCGAGCCCCGAGTTTCCTAGAATGAGGAGGGCGCTGGTTGAGCTCACGATATCCATGGTGGAATCGTGTGGTCGCTACGCGGCAATCTTCAGGGACCATGGCATGGTGGAAGCACTGTCGAAGGTGGAAAAGACTCCGTCCAAGGTGGAGAAGTACAGGCTATTCTACGGCAGCGCAGGTGTGGTTCGGGAGGGGGGCGCGACTCTGTCCAACCTAGTGGCCACTGCGAAAGGGCTATTATCTTACACAACCTAGATGATCCCTGCGCATTGCTGCAGGATTTTGTACTGTAAGTAGTTTCAAGAGTGGATTTTTAGAGTCCCCGTCACTGGCCGACCTAGAAGGTTCTAAAAGCCTGGGCAAGTGCGACTGTGATGTGTTATTTTCTGAATAAATCTGTATAGAAAATCATGTAGTGTAGTACTCCCTCCGATCCATATTAGTTGATTCAAATTTGTTTAGATTTGAATGAATCTAGACACTATTTAATATATAGGTTTATCCAAATTTTAACAAATCCAAGTCAACTAATATGGGTCAGAGGAGTACGGAGAGGTGTCGCGCTGCCTCCGCGGAGGCCCCAGCAGGGATGGTAGAACCGCCCATGCTTTTAGAACCAGTACATGCACCCCCAACACTCGTTTATCCCAAGCTAGCAGAGACCTGAAGATCTCTGATTTGAACCCCTTTGTCCCTCACTAGTCGCTGCCAACGCCTCACAAGCACAAGCAGGCAATGCCCACACAGATCATTGGTACACAGACCATCCAGCACATGACGAAATCCATGATTTCCGGACAAAAAAACACAGGCATCTAACTACACTTCCAGGTTTCAGGAAAATCCAAGTTTCAAAACGATATCGTCAAATACTTAGAGCATCTTCAGCATGCGCGCTAAAATAGCGCGACGCCAAAATTTGCCCCGCGCGCGCTGAAAACACCTCCAGCAGGCGTGAAAAAATAGCGCGCGGGGCTCTGCGCTATATATCGCGCGCTATCCACGCCATGCGCACTCTTCTTCTTCCTCCCGCGCACTCCTATCCTCTTCTCCCGCGCTCTCCGCCGCCACGCGCGCTCTCCGCCGCCATGCCGCCCCGCAGCCGCTCCCGCTCCGCCTCCGGCTTCCACGGCGTGCGCGCGCGCGAGAACGGGACGTTCTACGCGGAGCTCCGCGCCGGCGGCTCGCGCTTCGTGCTCGGGACGTACGAGCGCGCGGAGGAGGCCGCCCACGCGTATGACGCCTACGCGTGGCGCCTCGGCCGGCTCCGGCGCGATATGAATTTTCCGGAGACGGAGAGCTTCGAGGAGGCTCAGTTCCTCGCCCGGACCCGCCCTCGTCACGGCGGAGGATCGACGCCGCAACCGCGACCTTTAACGACGCTTCGCCGTCGCCGAGGAGGACGAGCGCGCCATGGCGGAGTGGTGCCGGCGCTTCCCGCAGGACGTCATCAACGAGCGCAACTTCTTCGCGCAGAGGAAGGCGGAGCGGAGGTCCGAGCGCGCAGACCGGCCCTGGCGCCGGCAGTTCATCAACGACCAGTTCGAGATCGAGCAGACTATCCCGGACAATGATCCACGCTGGGTGGATTTGGTTCTGTCGACACCGCGTCCGACGAGGAGTAGAGTAGTAGTTTTTAATATTCGTCTAGTTTAATTTCTGTTCGTCTGAAATAATTTTAATGTATTTTCTAGATCTTTGTTTCTGCGATTCGTGTGACAAACTTGTTTGCGCGCTCTAAAATAGAGCCTCTACTATGGGACGCGCAAAAATGACGTGCACGTTTAGCGCGTCTGAAAGTGGGCGCCCTATTTTAGAGCGCTCGAACGCTGCAGCGCGCGCTGCAAACGCGCTCTCCGACGCTCTAAAATAGAGTCTCTGCTGGAGATGCTCTTAGTTGCTCAGTACCAACCTAACAGCAACCAATTACCGTGTATGAGATTTCCTCAAATGGTTGTTCTGAAGACCATGGACACTGAATCGGTATCAATTTCGTGGAGCAGCCAGAAGAGTAAAAGCTAAGGCGCTAATAATACAAGGCTAATAGTCTGCTGCCAAGGGGATAGCTGCCCCCCTTGTGTGTGACGTCTGATCATCATCGTTAAGATATGTGTCAATCGTGTTTAGTTTTGTCTCACACAATGATGCATGATTAACCTCCCTGTAATAAAGTTCAACACTGAAAATACCACAGTGACAAGAGCAGTGAGAGGAAGAGTGTGGACAAACTAGTGCCTGCCACATGTCTTTTTCTACATTGGCGCCTAGTGTTACTTGATAGCAAGTCGCGTCTTTACCTTATAGTACCAGTCATATATATATATGAACCCACAACAATGTATGTCAGAGAGAGCAGGTAGATTAGCATCCCAACCTCAGCAGGAGTGTATTGCCTACCACGGATGAAATTGTCTAATCAATTCATGAACATGGATAAATATCTTATGATTCAGCATTCTAGCATGGTTACTAGTAATAGTTTCATTATACACGTGGGACAAAGCACTATGTATTCTAAGAGTCTTGAGGGCTCAATACATATGTGTCCTTCCGTAAATGGACAAGTTAGCACACCCAGTGTTTTAATACTCGTGGTATATATCTACCTCTTCCAAATCGATTCGGTCAAACGTATTTACAACATTTTTTTAGCCTTTTAGTTGTACTCTTTCCATTTTGTCTGTGAAGCTAATGTATCTAGACATTTTTTAGTGTCGAGTCAGAGTGAACTCTTCGGACCTATAAACTAAAAGATATCTAGCTACATTATCTTTATAAAACTAAAATATCTTATATTATAAAACAAAGGAATTACTACTCCAATGGCAAGTAAAATCTCTCTCTCCCTCTGACTATAGCCATGTTAGTAGATTAGGCATCAGTAGATTAGGCAAGAAAACTGATGTCCACACCTTGTACATAAGCTGCCATCGCAAACACGAAGTTAGCATGTGCCTCGAGAAGAGTATCACGTGCCTGCCTGCCGCGCATGTCTAGCATTGGTCCATGCGTTGTACAGGGATTTTAATATGTCTACAAGTGGCTGCATAAGCATTGCATTGCTTTGCTACCAAAAAGACAAGACCCGTGACTGAATTCAGAGTTGTAGGACAACTTCATGTATACAACTACCATACATGCATTCTTCTACACAAGATATCACCTATATTGAGTTATTAAAATAGGAGGTCGAGTGTCCAAAATAAATCACTCTACAAATGGATGTATAGACGATAAATGTATTGCATCTTTTGGTAAACAATAAAATACTGTAGAGTCCTACCGCAGAGAAAAGCAGCATGCCTGACACCAAGTGTACCCGGTATCTATATGGACAAATATCTCTGTGCATGTCGGTCCAAAATGCGGTAGCGCCAGTCATTATTGCATGCATGCTGACATAACATGACCGTCAATGCATCCCTGTAATTTCCAGTTTACTACGACATCACCAGTAAAATAACACCTAACAATGAGATATCGGTGCAAATCTCAAGACACATCGTACGGTATTGGCATGGGGGACAGCTATCCCCTTGGCAGCAAATCCACACTCATAATACAAACCTCTGTATATTTCCAGTTCTCGGAGACTGAGTAAAGCCGGCTAACCAGAGAAATTCTGCAAAAAATGAGCCCAACTCCGAGCTAGGACAAGACAACGTTTCCACGGCCAATTTAGTTACTTACTTACCAAAAAAAAAGAGCAAAATAATCATCGAGCTTCGGCGAGTAAGGCTCGGACATATACGAGCACGGAAGCGTACTTAACGCTGGCGCTCTTGTTTTACAGGGAAGGCGGTCAGGCAATCAGGGCTTCAGGGCTTCAGGGAAGGCGGTCAGCCATCACTCAAGGGAGCCAAATCGGTCCTTGGTATACTACTGTAGATTCGCATCTACGGTGTTTTCCTTTTTTGCCCTACGGTATCTTTATTCTTTGCCCGGTGATTGAATCCGCACCGCTTTGACTAAAACAGTTTTATTTTATCTCTTCTTTAACGCCGCTTTGACTGCATCTACAAAGTTTCCGGTAGCCACTACACTTTAGTTGTCATGTACCTCCGCCCGCGGACATGTACCCCATCTCGCTCCCATGTTCTCTCAATCTCCACCTCCCAGCCGATTTGCCCCGTCTTCCTCCTCATGGGTCGCCTGCGGATGCCCTCAACTGAAGGCAGTTCTCTCCGCGTGCCCAACCAAGTCGCGCCCTTTCCCCACGGCCAACGAGCTTTTCTTGGATGTTGGTTCTCGGCGGAGTTGATCTTTGGCACAACTTCTGTTCAGCTCCTATGTTGCGCCTTGTCTCGCCGCCGTGGCGCCCTACCTTCTCGTGTTGTAGGCGTGCGTCGAAACTTCGACGAGGTACTGCTCAAGAATGCCCATGGAATCACTACTCGCTTGCCATCTCCTGCCTCGGGCTGCCCCACGCCATCCTCAGCATAGACTCTGCCACGATCAGTGTGCCTTCATAGGCCACTATGTGGTTTTTGGCCCTGTTTTGCAGATGGAGGTGGTGGAGGAGGTCTGGCCTCCTCATCTCTATCTCCATGGACGCCATCTGCATTGTTGCGTCGGCGCACATTGCCAACCAGAAGTACTACATGCTTGGTGAGTTCAGGCATAGCGTCGGTCTGAGACGATCGCCAGAACGCTGGTAACCTGCTTTGGAACCTCTACCTCCTCTCCTCCGTCGCCTTTCCTAAGATGGATGTTGTCGGATTCCAGCTATACCTGCATCAATGCAACAATTTTCAGCGAGCTGTTTTCTGTATTGCATATCCGTAAATTGATAATATATTTTTTTTGCAATTCAATGGATCGCCTATAAGCTGATTCTTTTTTGGTGACCTCAGGTTTTGGGTAGTGGAAAAAAAGGTTCACAGCAACACAATCACTCTCTTGGGCTCAATAACATCAGGAGAGATGAACTAAAATGTCAGGAATATGTCGATTCTAAATATGCTTGCTCACAAAAGAGGTTCCAGATCTCTAATGGCATCAAAGAGCAGCTTCAGGTTAGTTAGATTTTTCAAGTTGCACAGGCCATGTCACACTAGGACAACTCCTGAATTTTGTATTTACCACGGTATCACCAGATCAATGAATGGTATTCCTTAGATTTAGTCCCTATGCAAAAAAAAATAGTGTGTCACCCTAACAAATAATCTCAGAATGGGAAACGTGTTGTGAGTTAGCGAAAATGGCTGTTGGTACTGGAAGCAAAGAGTACAAGAGCTTGGTAAGCATACGTAACTAGAAGATTGTAACATGTCATTTCCAGATTGCAATTATTTGGGATGTCAAGAGAAGAAACAGAAGTTTCTTGCAGTTTAATGTGTGTTGTTTTGTAATACTCTGGGCTGAGTTAATAGCCGTATAATTATGCTTCTAAGGTGCACAGATCACAGCTTTCAAATTGAAAGTTTGACTTCTTTCACTTACTTTCCTTAGATGCACGATACTTGGAGGCGCGCAGTCTTTAGCGAAACGGGCCATCGAGTCTCCTGAGGGTATTCATCCCTTTCCTCTTTTCCTACATGAGTTAACCTCATACTTAGAAAAGGAGCTAGGCAGAGAATTGTATTTTTTGATTACACATGCATTTTCAATGAACTAATGTTATATTTGTTGCCCCCATAGACCTTCCATGTTTTGCTTACAAAATCCAGCCAGGAACATGAATACTTGGCTAAAAGTACCTTGGCTGAAAAAAGGAAACAAAGAACTATATTTACTTGGTTTGACAAAAAAAATGCGCACACCTCAATTATTTGACACTATTACATTGAATCTGTAGAAGATCAGTTTGTCAACTAACACGGGATCGGAATCAACGATTGTGTCCATGTTGTGTTCGTGTTTATATAAGAGGCAACGAGGCCTAGAGATTTACAAGATCGAGAGGGACACGGTCGGTACAAAACAGGAGACCGACTCGGTCCTGGGTTTACACGACTCGGCCTATTACAACTAACACTCCCCCTTAATCTAAACCTTTTGAGAGGTTTAGATTACGCTTAAATTCTTCTAATTGCTTCACAGGAAGTGCCTTTGTAAAACCATCTGCAACTTGATCTTTGCTTGAGACAAATTTGATGTCTAGAAGATTGTTGGCAACTCTTTCTCTGACAAAATGAAAATATATCTCAATGTGCTTGGTACGAGCATGAAACACTAGATTGGCGGATAAATAGGTAGCACCCAGATTATCACACCAAAGACATGGCCTTTCCTTCAATTTAACACCAAGTTCACTAAGAAGAGCTTCAACCCAAATCAACTCAGCTATAGCATTTGCCAAGGCTTTATACTCTGCCTCAGTACTAGATCTAAAAACTGTGGCTTGTTTTCTGGCATTCCAAGAAACCATATTTGAGCCAACAAATATAGCAAATCCACCAGTGGATCGCCTATCATCAATAGAGCCTGCCCAATCTGCATCAGAGAAAGCACTAAGGAGTGTAGATGATGATTTAGTAAATGTAGTGCCAATCTTTGATGTATTTTGAATATATCGAAGAATACGCTTCACAGCTGACCAATGTTCAGTAGTAGGAGCATGAAAAAACAGACACACTTTATTAACAGAATATGACAAATCTAGACGCGTTAATGTCAAATACTGTATTCCTCCAACAATGTTGTGATACTGAGTACTGTCTTCAGGACCCAGAAGTGTACCATCATTGAGAGACAACTGTTCTGTAGATGATAAAGGTGTAGGCGCAGCCTTGCAACCATGCATGCCAACTTTTGCAATCAAATCTGTAGCATATGTTTCCTGTGTCAAGATCAGTCCATTGGACACCTTCTTGACTTCAATACCAAGAAAATAATGCAAGTCTCCCAAATCTTTAATAGCAAAATTGGCATTAAGATCTCGAACCAGAATAGTTATAGCATCATCAGAGGAGCTTGTGACTATAATATCATCAACATATATCAGCAAGTAAATAGTGATACCTGCTCTGTCATATAGAAATAATGATGTGTCAGCCTTGGAAGGAACAAAACCAAGATCACTTAGCTTTGAGCTAAGTCTGGAATACCATGCTCTAGGTGCTTGTTTCAATCCATAGAGAGCTTTATCAAGTTTGCAAATATGGTGCGGAGCGTGAGGATTCTCAAATCCCGGAGGTTGTTTCATATATACCTCCTCTTCCAGAACACCATGTAAAAACGCGTTCTTGACATCTAGCTGCCGTAAACTCCATCCACGTGAGACAGAAAGAGACAAGACTATTCTGATGGTAGCAATCTTAACCACGGGACTCAAGGTATCCTCATAGTCAATGCCATATCTCTGTTTAAAACCTTCAGCAACTAGTCTTGCCTTGTATCTATCAATAGATCCATCTGCTTTCTTCTTTATACGATATACCCACTTCCAATCAATTAAATTTCTATTACTGCTTGGAGGAACAAGATGCCACGTCTTGTTGTCAATTAATGCATCATACTCTTCGTGCATTGCTTGAAGCCACTTGGGATCATTTTTAGCTTCCACAAGCGTACTTGGTTCACCTGTAGAAGAGAACATGCCATATCTAATAGTATCATCAGTGTATTTCTTTGGATGCCTTATACCTTTCTGAAGACGCGTAGTTACTCCAATATTATGAACAGGTTGCTGATCAGCAGAAGAGAGGACTTCATTATGTTCATCATGCTCAAAATTGGCATCTTCTTTAGATTCGTGAGCATCACCAGCCCCCCCCCCCAGCGTCACCTGCCACAGAGGATCCCAGAAGGGAATCTGCTGTGGATAGGGAGCCAGAGACAGGCGAGCGACCAGAAGATGCAGAGCACGATACCGCGTTGTTGCATGTGTCCGTAGCGCCAGATGACAGTTGCCGAGTGGGCTGCGGCGTGTGTTCGCCACGCGCAGGCACACGCTCTCCACGCGCCTCCTCGGAAGCCGCAGCAGGGGGCAGCGGCACCCCACGCGCCTCGCCACGCGGAACAGCAGGAGAGGACAACGGGGAGGAGGAACGCGCAGGTGCGTGTTCACCACGCTGCGTCGCGCGTCGACGCGCATATACGCGGAGTAGTGGCCGACCGTGATCTCTCTCAGGATCTGGGTGACCAGAGGAATGTTCTTCCTCGCGATCCGCATAGTTTTCGTCCTCTTTTGCATGTGGAATAAAACAATGGCTAGGACTGTTTTGAGCATCATTTTCAACCGAATTTTCTTCAGTGTCTTCTGCAACCTGCTGAGCATCAACAATGGGAACAATAATAGGCACATGGTTATCAATATTTTGCACACCCTCATTTGGATAAGATGTAGAATTTGGAAGAAGTAGAATTTGTTGTTTGAGAAGTGCACCGGCATTGGGATGAAGGGAGGCAAAAGGAAAGACATTCTCATCAAAGACAACATCACGTGATATATAGATTCTGCCAGTGGAGACATCAAGACATTTGACACCCTTGTGCATAGGACTATATCCAAGAAAAACACACCTTTGGGATCTAAAAGCAAGCTTGCGCTTGTTGTAAGGACGAAGGTTGGGCCAACAAGCACAACCAAAAGTTATAAGAGCATCATAATTTGGTGTGACATGAAGAAGACGTTCAGTAGGGGTGTCAAAATTAAGAACTTTGCTAGGAAGCAAATTTATAAGAAAAGTGGCAGTAATAAAAGCTTCATCCCAATATTTCAAAGGCATAGAGGCATTAGCAAGTAAAGCTAGACCCACTTCAACTATATGACGGTGTTTTATCTCAGCAGAACCGTTTTGTTGATGGGCGTGAGGACATGAAACATGATGAGTGATGCCAACCTTTTGAAAGAAACTATTTAATTTCTCATACTCGCCTCCCCACTCAGTTTGCATAGTAATAATTTTTCTATCAAACTTGCGCTCAACATATTGCTGATAATTAAGAAAGGCTTGATAAACATCAGAACGCTTCTTAAGCAAATATATCCAAGTAAATTTGCTGAAATCATCGATAAAGCTTATATAATATGCATGTTTGCCCACAGAAAGGAGCAGGACCCCATACATCAGAGAAAACTTGCTCCAAGGGAGCATGAGAGACACTAGATGACACAGGATATGGCAACTGATGGATCTTAGCTAATTGACAAGAATCACAAATATATGGGGTACTATCTGGGGTGTAAACTATTTTATTTCTCCTAAGAACTTGTTGAACCACAAATGAAGAAGGATGTCCTAAACGTCGAAGCCATGTAGATGAAGATGGCTTTATTGAGAAGAAAGCATGCTTGGAGGTCTCGTGAAACATGGGCACCAAGGGATAGAGACCACCATAGCAAGGGCCTCCAAACAGAATTCTTTGAGTTGCTTGGTCCTTGATTAAAAAGAAGAAAGGATGAAACTCAATAAAGACATGATTATCAAGGGTAAATCGATGAATAGACAAAAGATTTTTAGATGCATGTGGAACAAGGAGAATATTTTTAAGATCAAAGGAACCATGAGGGGTACGCAATATTGAATCACCAATATGACTAATGTTCATACATGTGCCTTCAGCAGTGCGGACCTTGTCTTGCCCATGGTACTTGTTGGCGACGAGGAGCTTGCTCAGCTCGCTAGTGATGTGATCAGTAGCACCAGAATCAGCATACCAGTTTGTATCAACACCATAGGGGGCGGCAGCAAGGTGAGCCCCCTTCTCAGCATCATCTCTCCTCTTCTTGTCATCAGCATAGCGCCACCAACAATCACTAGTAGGATGGCCATGCTTCTTGCAGATCTGGCAATCAGTATCAACATATTTAGTGGGTGTACGGTTTGGACGCCGTCCACCACCATCATTGCGCCTCTCACGGCGGTCATCACGCCTATCTCCACGGCGGTCATCATCACGGCGCTCATCACGGCGCCAGCTGCGGTCATCATCACGACGCCATCCACGATCATCATCACGGTAGCGGTCACCACCACCACCACCACCTCCACGGCAGGGGCCACCAACAGGGCTGCGACCACGGGAAGGGGGGGGAGTAGCCACGCCTGGGAGGAGTGCGGCCACGGGGAGGTGGTGTACGGCCACGAGGAGGAGGTGTGCGGCCACGGGGAGCATACCTCGACGAGCTAGATTAGCTGAAGAGACAAACACTCCATTTTCTTCAACTCCATTGCGCATATCATATCCACAAATCTGTTCATAGAACTCATCCACCGTGGTGTTGGAATTTCCATGTACTGAGGTGATGATAGAGTTGTATTCACCCTTGTCTAGACCATGCAGGAGATAACCTAGAAGCTCATCATCAGGAATAGGCTTGCCAAGTGCAGAAAGCTCAGAGGCAAAACCCTTCATCTTAGTGAAGTACTGATCAGCACTCATAGTGAGTTTCTTGGTGTCATTGAGCTTTTCACGCAGGTGTTGTCCCTTGGTACGATATGCTGTCTTGAACATAGCATTGACACCAGCCCACGCAGTGGCAGCAGTGTCCATGCCCAGAACATGGGAGAGAATCTCCGGGGACAGCGAATTCAGAAGAAAACGCAGAATATGCTGATCTCGAGCACGCCAAGCAACATAGGCAGGGTTCTCCACTTGGATCTTCTTCTTCTCAGAATCTTCAGACTCGACGGTCGGAGGAGGAGCACGATCGGAGCCTTCGATGAGGCCCATGACATTGGCACCACGCAACGCCGGGAGGATGAGGGCTTGCCATAACATAAAATTGCTCCTGGTCAACAGCTGAGATGGCGGGCTACCCAGGGCAGCGGCCAAACCAGAGGACGACGAAGAAGAACTCATCTTGACTTGGATGATCGAATCCTGCCGCGACAGAAGATTTGGGAAATTGGGTGGTGGGATATGGTGGGTTTTTTTCGGCTAGGGTTTTTTTGGGAACTGCGGCGGCTTTGAGCAGCGACGGCGGCAGGTGTTCTTGGCGGCGACGACGGTTGTAGGGTTTTTCTGGTCCTGGTTGTTTTGTAGTTGTCTGTGACGGTGCGACAGGGTGAGATCCCGGCGGCGACAACGGTTTTGTGGATGCTTTTGCAGCGGCGACGACAGCTCGAGGGGCTGAGGCGGTGGCGGCAGCTAGGTCTTGAAGAGGGGTCGCTCTGATACCATGTTAACTAACACGGGATCGGAATCAACGTTTGTGTCCACGCTGTGTTCGTGTTTATATAAGAGGCAACGAGGCCTAGAGATTTACAAGATCGAGAGGGACACGGTCGGTACAAAACAGGAGACCGACTCGGTCCTGGGTTTACACGACTCAGCCTATTACAACTAACACAGTTAAGATATATCTAGAATGAATATAACTACAGAACTAGAATATGATCATGTCTGCACTACCTGCTGCTGACCAACATCCATCAACAAGTTTTTTACTGCTAATCCAAACATGTAATGTTTTGTTTTCAGTTTTTACTTTATCATGTAGTCTTCGTTAGTTTGATAAATGTTTTGTTTTGGATATAGGACAGTTACTTCTGCATATCTCTAAAATAAGCTTGAAAGGTCCCCCATGTTCTTTTTTGTCTAAATTTTTTTATCAGAGAATGATTCTCTTCCCTATAGACAAAAGACACGTTCCAGGTCCTGGGAGCAACAAGCACCAAGGACAATTTCTTATACAGCTAATAATCCAAACAAGTACAGATTTGTGTTCAGTTCTTATGCTACCATGTACTTCCTCCGTTTCAAAATATAATATATTTTAGCTTTGTGAAGCAAATGTATCTAGACTCATTTTATTATATAGGTTCACTCGGGTTTGGAATAAATCTACACACTAAAAGGAATCTAGATACATTTAAATCTACACACTAAAAGGAATCTAGATATATTATATTCACAAACCTAAAATATCTTATATTTTAAAACGGAGGGAGTAGTTTGTTAGTTTGATCATTGTAAATGTACTATTCTAAATATGGCATAAGGTAGTTCTCTATTCAAAACATAAGCTTGAAGGTCACCCCTGTTCTGTTTGTTCAAATTTTTATTTGGTTGTTTTCTCAAGTGCAGTGATTCTTCCTACAAAACGCTCCAGGTTTAGGGAGCTGCACACATAAAATCCATGCCTACTCAGACGATTAGACTGCAGCGCAAAGTAATTATAGTCGAATTTCAGCCTTACAACACACGATTTACTTAAACAGTGTCGTCATCTCTCCCTGTAACTCCACCATCAGTTCTCCCCCCATGGCCCACCCCTCAGTACCTTCCACTCCGACCGACACTCTCCCGTCCTGCTCGGGTCAGATTTCGACGCGAGGAGGCAAATCGGCTGCAGGATATTGGAGGAGAAGGCCTAGGAGACGCAGATGTTGGGCCAGCTCCAGCGATTTGGCAACGGAAGCATCAAATCGAGGGCAGCATGACCGCAGAGATCGACGGAGAAAGAAAAAGAAAAGGGGATTGTGGCTTCCAGAGGAACGAGAGAAGGTACCATGTATGTGTGTGCTGTGTTGAGTGTTGTGCTCGCTTCAATTTTTTCACAGCGGTCGTGTTTTTCTTTCACGCGTGTATGTCTCATCCTACAACTGGCTGTTGTCATCAATACTTCAGAAGTACCGCTTGCATATCCATTGGATGAGATCCGGTCATGCGCGTCCTTATTTTAGCCCGAGTGGCTTGGGGGTATGATGCGAAGCTTCGTTGTTTATTGACGTTAAGGGACATGTCAGTGTTTGTTGGAGATATGCCCTAGAGGCAATAATAAATATAGTTATTATTATATCTTTGTGTTTATGATAAATGTTTACATTTATGCTATAATAGTATTAACAAGGAAACATTAATACTTGTGTGATTTGTAAACTAAAATAAGAGTCCCTAGTAAAGCCTCTTTATAATACTAGCTTGTTGGTTAATAGATGATTGTGGTTTCCCTATCATGAACATTGAGATGTTGTTAACAACAAGATCATATCGTTAGGAGAATGATATGGTGGACATACTCCTATAGATAAGCGTAGCATAAATATCAAGTCATTTTAATAGTTCAATTGCTATATGCTTTCTGATACATAGTAATCGAATTCCTTCGACCATGAGATCATGCATATCACCTTTACCGGATGGATACTTTGATGACATCAAACACCACACCGTAACTGGGTGGCTATAAAGGTGGCATTGAGTGTTCAGAAAGTATTGGTTGAAACACATGGATCAAGAGTGGGATTTGTCCATCCATATGACGGATAGATATACTCTGGGCCCTCTCGGTGAAATGTCATCCAATTAGCTTGCAAGCATGTGACTAGCTCACAAGGGATCACATATCACGGAAACGAGAAAAGAGTACTTATCGGTAACGAGGTTAAACTAGGTATGCAGAGATACCGACGATCATGACCTCGGATAAGTAAACTATCGTGAGACAAAGGGAAATTGATATCGTATGTAAGTGGTTCATTCGATCGCAAAGCATTCGTAGAAATATGTGGGAGCCATATGAATTTCCAGATTCCTCTATTGGTTATTGATCGGAGAAGTGTCTCGATCATGTCCGCATAATTCACGAACCGTAGGAAGACACACTTAAGGATTCGACGTTGTTTGAGTAGTTATGGAATGATGAGAAAGATTCCGAATGTTGTTCGGAGTCTCGAATGGGATTCGGGATATCACGAGGAGATCCGGAATGGTCCGGAGAATAAGATTCATATAAGGAAAGTCCCGTTTCGGAGTTGGAAAATGGTTCTGGTGTTTTCATCGGGAATGTTCTAGAAGGTTCCGGAATGTCCGGCACTCCAGAGGGGAAGGGTACATGAATGTGTTATATCAAGTTGGTATGATTGCATCATGTACTCGGTGTCATCGCTGAACAAAATAGAGGGTTTATTCAAATCCTAGTTTGAAAAGTCAAACGGCTAGTTTGAAAGTCAAACGGCTGTTTTTGGGAAGTGGGGAAGGAGGTGGAAACCGAGTTGGGGAGGAGTCCCTCCTCCACCGCCGGCCCACCTCCAAGCCTAGTTGGGGAGGGACTCCCCTCCCCTTGGCCGGTCGGCCCCTCCACCTATAAAAGGAGGGGCACGGCTCCCCTCCTAGACACACAACTCTACCACCTCTAAACCCTAGCCGCCGGCGCCGCCACCTCCACTGCCGCCGCCGCCTAGATAACCCTAGCCGCCGGCTTGCCCCCTCCTCAGCGTGTCTAAACCCTAGATCGTCGAGGGACTCTCTCATACTCCACCATACTCGCTCCGGCTTAAGGCGAAGCCCTGCGAGATCTCCCCTCTACTTCCGGTACCACGCCGTTGTGCTGCCGGAATCGCGAGGAGAGTGCTACAACCTCCGCTGCCTGCTGGAACAAGGGAGAGGAAGGTCTTCGTCGAGTACCGAACGTGTGACCGACTGCGGGAGCGCTGCCGGAACGCAGCGCCGGAAGGATCGTCTATGCGATCTTGAGATCGGGAAGAGTACGACTACATCACCCACGAGAATCCGCTCTCGTTAAACACTTTGGAATCTTCGAGGGTGAGTTATTCTATCGACTCGTTGCTACAATCTAGTAGATAGATCTTGGCTTGTTTGTTTGTATGCGATAGAAATTTTTTGTTTTTCATGCTACGAAACCCTATAGTGGTATCAGAGCCGTGTCTATATGTAGATCTGTTGCACGAGTAGAACACAATGGTCATGTGGGCGTTGATGCTTTTATTGTCGATTGCTTCTTGTGTACTTTGCATCTTGCGGGATGTTGGGATGAAGCGGCCCGGGCTAACCTTACATGACATCGTTCATGAGACTTGCTCCACGCTTGACATGCAACTTGTATTGCATAAGTGGCTTTGCGGGTGCCTGTTTCTCCTAGCATTGTTAAGATCCAATTTACAACGGGTGATTAACAATACTAGTATCAATGTTGTGGTTCATTTTCGTAAGTTATAACGACACTTATTGAAAGCCCCAAACCACGTAAAATATGCAAAGAAAGTAGAGGCGTCTAACTTTGTTTTGCAGGGGTGTGCTGTGATGTGATATGGCCATGATTGTGATTATATTTGATGTATGCAATGTTCCTTATTGTAAGTTGGCAACCGGCAGGAGCCATATGGTTGTCTTTAATTTATGTTAAGACCCGCGTGTCTATTCAAAGTAGCTGTAATAGTTGAAGCCGGTGGACGACAACCATGGAGAAGCGTCATTGACCTTGATGCAATGCCGGTGATGATGGAGATCATGTTCGTGCTAGAAGATGGAGATCGGAAGCACAAAGAAGAAAGGCCATATCATATCACATATTATGAATTGCATGTGATGTTAATCCTTTATGCATCTTGTATTGCTTAGTAGACGACGGTAGCATTATAAGATGATCCCTCATGCACATGAATTTCAAGTCATAAAGTGTTCACCCTTAGTTAGCACCGTTGCTAAAGCTTGTTGTTTTGAAGCACCACGTGATGATCGGGTGTGTTAGATTCTGCAAGTGTATACAACGTGAGCAAGCCAGATTTGCTCATGCGGAAACTAAGGTTTGATCTTGACGAGCCTAGCATGTACAGACATGGTCTCAGAACACGGATCACCGAAAGGTAAAGCATGAATCATATAGTAGTTATGATGAACATGTCGATTGTTCGCAATTGAAACTATATCAACTCTCGTGATGATCGGTGTTGACGTGGTGGATTTGGTTCGTGTGATCACTAAAACAATGTGAGGGATATTGTTTTGAGTGGGAGTTCACCTAGATTAATTTTATTATTAATTTGAACTCAATTTGTCATAAACTTAGTCTAAACTGTTGCAAATATGTTGTAGATCAATGGCAGCCCCTACCATCAATTTTAATGCGTTCCTAGAGAAAGAAAAGTTGAAAAACAATGGAAGAAACTTCGCGGATTGGTTCCGCAATTTGAGGATTGTCCTCACAGCTGGTAATTTGACCTATGTGCTGGATGCACCGCTGGGTGACCCACCTGCAGCTGATGCTGCCGATGAAGTAAAGAATGTTTACCTCACTCGGAAGACTTAGTACTCCACAGTTCAGTGTGCTATCTTGTATGGTTTAGAATCGGAGCTTCAGAAAAGGTTTGAGAATTCAGACCCATATGATATTGTCGAGGATCTCAAATTGATCTTTGAGACTCATGCGACAATTGAAGCTATGAGGCTTCTGAAAAAAGTTCTTTAACTGCAAGATGGAAGAGGGCAGCTCCGTCAGTGAGCATGTGCTTAAGATGTCTGGGCACGCAAACAAACTTCAAAGCTTGGGTATTGTGATTCCTAATGCTTTGGGGATTTACCGTGTCCTCCAATCACTACCACCAAGTTACAAGAACTTTGTGATGAACTACAACATGCAGAACATGAACAAGACGTTGCCAGAACTCTTTGCCATGTTGAAATCTGCAGAAGTGGAGATCAAGAAAGAGCACCAAGTGTTGTTGGTCAATAAGACCACCAAATTCAAGAAAGGCAAGTCTAAGCAGAAGGGACACTTCAAGAAGGGTGGTAAGAAAGTTACCACGCCGACGAAGAAGACCAAGGCTGGACCTAAGCCTGATACTGAGTGCTTTTACTGCAAGGGAGAAGGTCACTGGAAGCGGAATTGCCCAAAGTACTTGGCGGATTTGAAGAACGGCAACATCAAGAAGAAAGGTATATCTGATATACATGTTATTGATGTGTATCTCACTAGCACTCGTAGTAGTGCCTGGGTATTTGATACTGGTTCGGTTGCTCATATTTGTAACTCGAAACAGGTGCTGCAGAATAAACGGAAGCTAGCGAAGAACGAGGTGACGATGCGCATGGGAAACGGATCAAAGGTTGATGTGATCGCGATCGGCACGCTACCCCTTCATCTACCATCGGGATTAGTTTTATACTTAAATAATTGTTATTTGGTGCCTGCGTTGAGCATGAACATTATATCGGGATCTTGTTTATTGTGAGACGGTTACTTGTTTAAGTCCGAGAATAATGGTTGTTCGATTTATATGAGTAATATGTTTTATGCACATGCACCTTTGATAGATGGTCTATTCTTATTGAATCTCGATAGTGGAAATACACATATTAATAACATTGAGGCTAAACGTTTGAAATCGAGCGATAACTCGACCTATATGTGGCACTGTCGTCTTGGTTACATTGGAGTGAAGCGTATGAAGAAACTCCATTCCGATGGACTTCTTGAATCACTTGATTTCGAATCACTTGATAGATGTGAAGCATGTCTGATGGGTAAAATGACTAAGACTCCATTTTCTGGTATGATGGAGCGAGCTACGGACTTATTGGAAATCATACATACCGATGTGTGTGGTCCAATGAGTGTAGCATCGTGCGGTGGTTATCGTTATGTTCTTACCTTCACGGATGACTTGAGTAGATATGGGTATATCTATTTCATGAAACATAAGTCTGAAACTTTCGAGAAGTTTAAGGAATTTCAAAGTGAGGTAGAGAATCAACGTAACAAGAAGATTAAATTTCTACGTTCTGATCGTGGAGGTGAATATCTAAGTTACGAGTTTGGCGAGCATTTGAAGAAATGCGGAATACTTTCGCAATTGACACCGTCGGGAACACCACAGCGTAATGTGTGTCTGAACGTCGTAATCGAACTCTCTTAGATATGGTTCGTTCTATGATGTCACTTACAGATTTACCGCTATCATTTTGGGGTTATGCATTAGAAACAGCCGCATTCACTTTAAATAGGGCACCATCTAAATCCGTTGAAACGACACCGTATGAATTATGGTTTGGGAAGAAACCTAGATTGTCGTTTCTTAAAGTTTGGGGATGCGAAGCCTATGTAAAGAAGTTATAACCGGACAAGCTTGAACCCAAAGCGGAAAAATGCGTCTTCATAGGATACCCGAAGGAAACTATTGGGTATACCTTCTATCATAGATCCGAAGGCAAAATCTTCGTTGCCAAGAATGGATCTTTTCTAGAGAAGGAATTTCTCTCGAAAGAAGTGACTGGAAGGAAAGTATAACTCGACGAGGTTATCGAACCTTCTCTCAAAATTGCGAGTAGCGCAGCACCGGAAGAAGTTCCTGTGGTGTCTGCACCAATAAGAGAGGAAGCTAATGATGATGATCATGAAACTTCGGTTGAAGTTGCTACAGAGCCTCGCAGGTCAACGAGAACTCGTACCACTCCAGATTGGTATGATCCCGTTATGAGTGTCATGTTGGTGGACAACACCGATGACCCTGAGACATATGAGGAAGCGATGATGAGCCCAGATTCCAATAAATGGCAAGAAGCCATGAAATCCGAGATTGGATCCATGTACGAAAACCAAGTATGTACTTTGGTGGACTTACCGGATGGCCGGAAGGCTATCGAGAACAAATGGATTTTCAAGAAGAAAACAGATGTTGATGGTAATGTTACTGTCTATAAAGCTCGACTTGTCGCAAAGGGGTTTCGACAAATTCAAGGAGTTGACCACGATGAGACTTTCTCACCAGTAGCGAAGCTAAAGTCTGTGAGGATTATGTTAGCAATCGCTGCATATTATGATTATGAGATATGGCAGATGGATGTCAAAACAGCATTCCTCAATGGAGACATTGATGAAGAGTTGTATATGATGCAACCCAAAGGTTTTGTCGATCCTAAATATGCTAACAAGGTATGCAAACTTCAACGGTCCATCTATGGATTGAAGCAAGCATCCCGAAGTTGGAATCAACATTTTGATAAGGTGATCAAAAGTTTTGGTTTTATACAAACTTATGGAGAAGCTTGTATTTACAAGAAAGTGAGTGGGAGCTCTGTAGCATTCTTAATACTATATGTAGATGACATATTGTTGATTGGGAATGATGTAGACCTTCTTAATAGTGTCAAGGAATATTTGAATAATAGTTTTTCAATGAAGGATCTTGGCGAAGCAGCTTACATATTAGGCATAAAGATTTATAGAGATAGATCAAGATGCCAAATATCATTGTCACAAAGTACATATTTGGACAAAGTTCTAAAGAGGTTTGGAATGGAAGATAGCAAGAAAGGGTTCTTGCCCATGTTGCCCAATACGACCTTGAGTAAAACTCAAAGTCCGACATCGGCAGAAGATAGAGAAAGGATGAGTAAGACTCCCTATGCCTCAGCCATAGGATCTCTAATGTATGCCATGCTATGTACTAGACCCGACATTGCATATGCTGTTAGTTTAACTAGCAGATATCAAAGTGATCCAGGAGTGGATCATTGCACAGCGGTCAAAAACATCCTTAAGTACTTGAGAAGAACTAAGGATATGGTTCTTTCTTATGGAGGTGATGAACAGCTCGTTGTTAATGGTTACACCGATGCTAGTTGGAACACCGATCCGGATGATTCTAAATCACAATCTGGATACATATTTATTTTGAATGGTGCAGCAGTTAGCTGGAGGAGTGCAAAGCAAAGCGTTGTGGCGAGATCTTCAACTGAATCAGAATACATGGCTACTTCGGAGGCTTCACAAGAAGCGATATGGACGAAAGAGTTCATTACAGAGCTGGGTGTGGTTCCTAGTGCGCTGGACCCAATGTCTATCTACTGTGATAACATGGGCGCCATAGCCAATGCGCAAGAACCAAGGTCACACAAGAAGCTGAAGCATATCAAGCTACGTTTTCACGCTATTCGAGAACATGTCCAAGATGGGGACATAAAGATTTGCAAAGTACACACAGATCTGAATGTGGCGGATCCGTTGACTAAACCTCTCCCGAGGGCAAAACATGACCAGCACCAAACTGTCATGGGTGTTCGGTATATTACCATGTAATCTAGATTAGATGACTCTAGTGCAAGTGGGAGACTGTTGGAGATATGCCCTAGAGGCAATAATAAATATAGTTATTATTATATCTTTGTGTTTATGATAAATGTTTACATTCATGCTATAATAGTATTAACAAGGAAACATTAATACTTGTGTGATTTGTAAACTAAAATAAGAGTCCCTAGTAAAGCCTCTTTATAATACTAGCTTGTTGGTTAATAGATGATTGTGGTTTCCCTATCATGAACATTGAGATGTTGTTAACAACAAGATCATATCGTTAGGAGAATGATATGGTGGACATACTCCTATAGATAAGCGTAGCATAAATATCAAGTCATTTTAATAGTTCAATTGCTATATGCTTTCTGATACATAGTAATCGAATTCCTTCGACCATGAGATCATGCATATCACCTTTACCGGATGGATACTTTGATAACATCAAACACCACACCGTAACTGGGTGGCTATAAAGGTGGCATTGAGTGTTCGGAAAGTATTGGTTGAAACACATGGATCAAGAGTGGGATTTGTCCATCCATATGACAGATAGATATACTCTGGGCCCTCTCGGTGAAATGTCATCCAATTATCTTGCAAGCATGTGACTAGCTCACAAGGGATCACATATCACGGGAACGAGAAAAGAGTACTTATCGGTAACGAGGTTGAACTAGGTATGCAGAGATACCGACGATCATGACCTCGGATAAGTAAACTATCGTGAGACAAAGGGAAATTGATATCGTATGTAAGTGGTTCATTCGATCGCAAAGTAATCGTAGAAATATGTGGGAGCCATATGAATTTCCAGATTCCTCTATTGGTTATTGATCGGAGAAGTGTCTCGATCATGTCCACATAATTCACGAACCGTAGGGAGACACACTTAAGGATTCGACGTTGTTTGAGTAGTTACGGAATGATGAGAAAGAGTCCGAATGTTGTTCGGAGTCTCGAATGGGATTCGGGATATCACGAGGAGATCCGGAATAGTCCGGAGAATAAGATTCATATAAGGAAAGTCCCGTTTCGGAGTTGGAGAATGGTTCCGGTGTTTTCATCGGGAATGTTCTAGAAGGTTCCGGAATGTCCGGCACTCCGGAGGGGAAGGGTACATGAATGTGTTATATCAAGTTGGTATGATTGCATCATGTACTCGGTGTCATCGCTGAACAAAATAGAGGGTTTATTCAAATCCTAGTTTGAAAAGTCAAACGGCTATTTTTGGGAAGTGGGGAAGGAGGTGGAAACCGAGTTGGGGAGGAGTCCCTCCTCCACCGCCGGCCCACCTCCAAGCCGAGTTGGGGAGGGACTCCCCTCCCCTTGGCTGGCCGGCCCCTCCACCTATAAAAGGAGGGGCAGGGCTCCCCTCCTAGACACACAACTCCACCACCTCTAAACCCTAGCCGTCGGCGCCGCCACCTCCACTGCCGCCGCCGCCGACCTAGGGCAAACCGCCGCCGCCTAGCTAACCCTAGCCGCCGGCTTGCCCCCTCCTCGGCGTGTCTAAACCCTAGATCGTCGAGGGACTCTCTCATACTCCACCATACTCGCTCCGGCTTAAGGCGAAGCCCTGCGAGATCTCTCCTCTACTTCCGGTACCACGCCGTTGTGCTGCCGGAATCGCGAGGAGAGTGCTACAACCTCCGCTGCCTGCTGGAACAAGGGAGAGGAAGGTCTTCGTCGAGTACCGAACGTGTGACCGACTGCGGGAGCGCTGCCGGAACGCAGCGCCGGAAGGATCATCTATGCGATCTTGAGATCGGGAAGAATACGACTACATCACCCACGAGAATCCGCTCTCGTTAAACACTTTGGAATCTTCGAGGGTGAGTTATTCTATCGACTCGTTGCTACAATCTAGTAGATAGATCTTGGCTTGTTTGTTTGTATGCGATAGAAAATTTTTGTTTTCCATGCTACGAAACCCTACAGTGTTTTGATTTTCATGGTGTATACTGGCGGAGAATGTCACGGTGGCGAAGGTTTGAAAACTAGTAATGGCGGAGCGAGTCTTTGAGGCGATGAAGACTTTGCTTGGTGATTCGTGACTTATAGTAGCTGCATCGGCAAGTGGAGGCGGTAGCACATGAAGAGTATAAAGTCTTATCTTTTAGAGAGAACCACTAAGGCATGGTCTTAATTGGTTGTGTCTGACAATTGTTTTATAGGCATTATTTTGATAGCACGGATTTCCTCCAAAATCTAAGATCTATATCGGTGATGACGGCGCTTGTGCACCGTCGTTTTTGGAGAATTTGAACTTAGGTGTCGTCTTAGCGGTGTTTTCGTTTTTGGAAAACTTGAACTCCTTTGCCTTCTTAGTGGTGGTTTTCGGCGATGGTTTGTGCTACAGCTGCAACGAATTGATCACTATAACAAGATTTTTTCTTTTTGTTTTTCTTTTTCCTATTTGTATCCGTAATATCTTTTGGATATTGCATTTCATTAGTGCAGAAGCTAGGTGTAATTTGTGTCTCTTTTATATTAATATATTCTCTTTAAAAAAAATTAGAACACCAATGAGAATAATCCAGGCATCCAGCTATACGTAACCACTCCATTTCCAAAAAAAAGCTATACGTAACCACTAGCTAGACGTACACCATTGGGGTATTCTAGTGGTCAAAGTTCAACAACCTCGTATCAAAAGAAAAAGGTTAAGCAACCTAACAGACTATACTCATCATTTTAGGAGATTCTGTAACACGTTTTCACTGCAACCGATCACAACACGTATATGTGTGTGTATATATATATATGCTCTGTATATAGATACATCAGAGAACAGAAATACAACAATTTGTACAAAGGTGGTGCTTTATAAGTTTATTCTCAATGAAAACTACAAAACCGTTGTTTTCCTATGAAATCAATTTAAATCCGTTTTTCCAGAACTGATTCCGAACCCTCAGGAGCATAACAAGCACACAGGTGCGCTACCAGCAATAATCAGAAGAAAGTAATAACCAACCAATGCCCCCTCACAATCATAGCTAACAAAGATATTAATTAATAGTCAGTGCTTGAGAATTACATGCAGAACTTTTTTTTTTTGCTTAGTGCTTTTAACTGAATTACAACACAAGATCACAAGGTCCACATACACAGCATACATACTTTACATTCAGTTTTTTCAGTGCGGAAGTAGACATGACTGCTAATAACCAGACAGAACGAAGTAACAGCTTCTAGTAGTGATGGGGAGGGGAGGGGGTGCAACCTACCGTTGTAGTCAGTCGCTACAAAACAGGGCAACGGTGATGAGCCAGCATCATCTCGGCTCTTGTCATTTGGTCATTTTCGACTGATTCTACCGGTAGTAAGCCTGGTGAAAGGGTGGGGCCATTGAATTGCCATAGACTCCCAAGCCGCTGTTGTATCCGGCATAGACAGGGTAGGTCATCGGAGGGGGTGGGTATGACACTGCAATGCCGACATTAGGCACCACAGGTGGGTATGTCATTGGCAGAGAGCTTTGGCCACAGTAGAGGGTGTGTCCAGCTGGCCTATCATAAGAGTAAGGAGATCCGGCACCGTAGGAGGCATGGGAGGAGGGAGAGCCAATGAATGTGGTGGTGGTGGCAGGCGAAGATGGCGCACCGGTATTGTCGCTCATACAACCAGCCTTGGCAGGAGGCATTGCTCCTCCATTGCTTGCTCGTATGCGCTTGCTGGCTGGACCAGAGCTACCACCGCTGGAACAACTTGACACTGCCTTCTTCTCTGTCTTGGCCTTCTCCAATTCTTCCAACCGTGTCCGAAGATCCTCCAATGGGAACTCAGCTTCGAGTTTGTGGTCCTCAACACACTTTATAACAGCCCGAAGGGCAGATTGCTCCTTCTTATTTGCATTGACCTGCAAGAGAAGCTATATTAGACCCACTAACATGGTACGAGAAACTGAGCAGGCAGAAAATGCTCGCCAAGATCCACGGAAGAGAATGAGAGAATTTAGATACATGGCTAGCTAGCAAACAGAGGTAGACTGGGATGCACAAAGCAGCATCTATATCTTTCAGAATGCCCTGCCAACAGAATACTTCTACATTTTCAGGCTTGCGATGCTGACTTCAAATGATTTTTTTCAATATTACTGCTAGTCTTACCCCAGATTGGCCACTGCTAGTGCTCAGGTTATCTGAAGTACATGATATCTTCTTAGAATCCTCCAGGTAGGATTTCAGAAGAGGGACTGGCGAGAACTTCTCCAGAAGACCAGCCTCATATGCGAAGTTCACAGCATCAAGTTGTTGCCCCTTTGTCACAAGTTCTTCAATGATATCTGCAAGCATGATTCAGGTCAAGATAATATAGCATAATTCTCAGCAAATTCACTTGAAAATGATGACCCACAAAGCGACCACTAAGGTACAAAGCTCCAGCGACATACATACACGATCAGGCCAATCAAAACTATCAACTCAACCTAATAAGGTTAGTCTCATACATTAATAAAAACTAGATAACTGAGATTATAGTTGTTTTCTTGCAGAAAGGGGCTGAAATAAGTAATAAAGAGGATGCTGAAACATAAGAGAAGTGTTCCATAATGAAAAGCGCCACTCCATTATGTAGACTAAAAAGGTACCCATTATTTGATACGAAAACAGAATAAAAACTAATCATTTAGCAGCTACAAAAATAGGCAGAAAAGATGGATATTTCTAGTAACTGAAACCTCATGCATGAAAAAACCAGGGAATCCACATGACGTTATTTTCCTGATGCTTACAGGCTCATTAAACAGTGAAATAATATCATAGGCCCAGAACAGTAAGCATAAGAATCCATACAAATAAGGCCCATCCCCATGGCAATCACTGAGGCACCACTAACCCGATTGCAATAGGCAGAGTGGTCCGTAGTGCTGGCCATACTGACCATGAAAGTTTGTAATGTTTCCCAGCACTTGTCTACGACAGTGACAATTCATCTAGGTAGAGAACACACATATCACAGCTATGCAGAGTCGAATTGCATTCAGCCTACTCGTGGCTTGTCAATTACCAGTTCAATAAGACTTGGCTAAAGAATCTAAATCTACTCTACTGATATAATCCACAATTCCTCGAGCAAGCTATAGCATTGTATACCTAGGAAACTCAAAACAATTTAATTCCTGCTCTGTGTCTACTAGTAACAACTAGTTGGCCATTTCAGTATTCGATCTAGAGAACATCCGGAGAGAAAGGAGCTCAAATGAATTACTAGTACCTTCCATGTCATCCTCAAGGCCAAGCGTGAGAGCAAGGCGCGGCATCTGCCTGCGCCAGGAGAAGCTCAGCACAATCCTCCTGTACAGCTCCCTGTCCTCCTTCTCCGCCACGGCGAAGGTGGCGACATGCTGCAGGAAGGCGTGGGCGTCCGGCGGCTTGGCGCCCTCCACCCCGCCCTTCCGCTCGGCGGCCTCCTTCCACTCCGTGGCCATGCCACGCGCCCTCTCGCGCGCGGCCTTTGGCACCATCGGCCGCGCCGCCCCGATCTCCGGGTCAGGGTCGGCCAGCGCCGGCACCACGGCCTCCAGTATGAGCACGCACGCCCAGGCGAGGTCGGCGGGCGAGCGCACGGCGCGCCTGTCGACGGGGAACACCTCGGAGACCGCGTCCATGACGAACCTGGCCGGATCGACGCAGCGCTTGAGCGCGGCGGGCAGCTCGGCGCGGAGCGCGTCCACCTCCTTGCGGCGCTCGACGACGAAGGCGAGGAAGCCCGCGGAGTCCATGCTGGCGCAGAGCGGCGCGAGGCCCTCGGCGACGCCGCCGGAGTCCGACTGGGGGGAGGGGGAGCCGTCCCGGTCCCGCTTGTTGTTAGTCAGGGCCTCGAGGCGGGAGAGCGCGAGCGAGACAGAGCCGTCGAGGGAGAGCTCGCGGCGTCGGAGCGCGTCGAGCCTGCGGGAGGCGCGGAGCTCGACGACGCGGCGCCTGGCACGGAGCGAGTCGGAGCGGGACTTGATGCCGCGCTCGAGGGAGCCGAAGTGGTCGGTGAGCTGCTGGTAGAGCCGCGTGCAGGTCGCGAGCAGCTCCTGCTGCCGCTCCAGCTCCGCGAAGCCGTCCCTGATCGCCGCGGCGCCCGTCGCCTCCGCGGCTGCGGCCTCCGCCGGCGCCGCCGCGGCGGCCATGGACGCGGCCGCGCCGGTGGAAACCCTAGGCGGCGCTCCGGTCGATCCGGGAAACCCTAGCTAGAGGCAGTGTTTTCGGGGGAGTTTGGAATGGGGAAAGGGAAAGCGAGGCAGAGGAGAGCGACGGGGTGGGAAGGGGAATAAAGGCGGGGACGACAAGTGTGAGGGCGCGCCGCGGGAGAGATCGTGTCGGGTTTCGCTACTGCTACCGTTCGGGTGACGCCGTGTGATGGGACCGGCAAGAAACGGGCCCATCTGTCGGGGAGATGGAACGTGTTGGGGTTTGGAGAGGGAGGAGTGAACGTAGGATCGGGGGGTGGGAAAAGCTGGAGGCGTGGCGTGAGATGCAGAGGAACAGTAGTCAGTAGGAGTGGTCGGCTGTGTGCGCCTTTCAGGAGCACGCGAGCTGATTCGGGCATGTTCGCTCCGCGGACAGCAGGAGTGAATTATGCAGGCCAATCCTTTTTTAATAAACATATAATATATGCAGGCCAAATCTAATTACGAACTTATGTACTAGGATAACCTATATTAGTCTGCAAACCACCTATCAGCAGCTAATTATGCGGATAATAATTTAAAAGTTGCTTAATTATGGATATGCTCATTGGTAGTCAGCTAACTATGATTCCGTCACAGGTGGAGCCTTTTTTTTCCTTGCCAAAATCGTGCTCCGGGGGTCACCCACCAATGCAATCGCCGCCTCTACTCTCAGCTCAACTCAGCAAATGCCATATTTGGCACTGACAGCCATTGTCCCACATAGTCTTTCTTTGTTCAGTAGTAATAAACCAAGCTTGGTTGAGCAATGCTGAACTAAATAGAATAAAACATCCAAAATATTTTTCTCGCAGAGGCAGGTGGCAAGATTTTTTATTCATCATTGTTCTTGAAAAAAAAAGGTTTACTCATCCTCAAAGACCAAGTTACCCAGCACAAGCCAGCATTGTTGTCACAAGACACAGCAGGGGTGATGTTTCAGTTCCCTGCTTGCTACCGGCAAGGGAAATTGTTCAGCACAAAACAGTTTAGGGTTACAGATTTACAATGGCAGCGGTTGCCGGCTGCTCACATCTGTATTATACTAACTAAAAAGGCTTAATCTAAATAATTGTCCTAAAATATTACCAACTCCACTCGACATCATACAACAGTTAAAAATCCGACCGTGATCAACAGTTCAAGTCCATTTCACATGATACAACACAGTCCAGGGATGGGATATGAATCAAGAGGGGCCACACAGAAACAAACCCCTCTGGCTGCTTTCAACAGGAGTAGGTTGTGTTGAATGAATCTCCTGGTGTAGCGCGTCGTTTCGCAGCATGGAACACGACACATCATTTTGCAGCAACTCGGTGAATGACTTGTGTTGCTGATTCTTCATGGTTACCTTACTCTGGCAGGCCATTAGGAGCTTGACTTTTGACACGGTATACTGCCTTGGCAGCCTGCTGTCTGTTCTCATGCTGTGATCTTGGGTTATCCTGCTTAGGCTGTCTATTCGCCCTTGGATCCTGCTTGGCAGGTATACCCTTCTGGCCCCCTCCGCTTGTTTGCTTGCCAATCCAAGTACTGGGAGGTAATGGTGGAGGAACCCCATTTACTGGTTGCTGCTGCATGAATCCTGCATTTTGAACAGGTCGCTGCTGTGGGAATCCGGCATTTTGAGCAGGTCGCTGCTGTGGGAATCTTGCATTTTGAACAGGTCGCTGCTGTGGGAACCCTGGATTTTGGACAGGTCGCTGCTGTGGGAATCCTGGATTCTGGACAGGTCGATGATGCGGTGCATAATTGTTGTTCTGGGAGGGCCGCTGAGGTGGGAACCCAGCATGCTGGTTCGGATACGGTTGATTTGGAATATATCCCGGATTCTGCATCCTGTTATTTTGATGCATCCTTGGCCCGTCTTGGACTGTCAGTTTTGACATCGCTGAATGGATGCCACCATCGTGGCTTTGAGTGTTTGGCCGTTCTAGTATCCGCACATTCTTTCTGTTGGCTTGAGCTTCATTAAAGAACTGAGGCCGAGGATTTGGAGCGCTTCTGGACATGTGTGCATGGTAGGGATTATCCACGAAACCCCTCTCGTACCCCGAAGGTCCAAAGGGCCTTGGTCCATTTCCATGGCCATATGGTGCACCCCTATATGGCATATCAAGCAGCCCAGCAGCACTGCCAGATTTCATCTTCAGGGAATTTTTCAGTAGACGATGTGCAGCCTCTCCCAAGACAGAACCTGTCAGAGCTCCATGCACCTGAGGCCTGGAATCATCAAATGATTTACAGTAAGCAAAACAGTTTACCAATTAGTCAACCTAAAACTCCAGAAAGAATGTGCTACTAGGTAAGTATTGTTCCCATGAAAAAGATGTGTATTAATCCTGCATCTGGTAGAATATCATGTACTATACAGTATTTTTAATATAAAAGTGGTATCAGCGGGTTTCTGGTAAGATGCGTGTGAAACGGTAACCGTACCTGTCTCTTGTTTGTCGCCGACTATTATCTTCATGCCACAACACGGGAAAAGGTTTGAAATCATAAGGCTTCAATATCTACAAAATGGTGACCTATGTTAGCCCATGAATTTATATCTCTAACAAAAGAGCCGATATATTTAAACTGTGGTTAATCAATCCAAATAATTAGATAGTCACGGCAATACTTTTCGGAAACATCATCGTATTGTAGAAAAATAATGGTCAGATTTATATATCCGAGACAATGAAAAGTATAAAAACACACCAAAAGCATGAAACTGGTGAGGCGCAGCAGGGCACCAAGAGAACTAATTAAGATCAATACCACTCCTTACATTCGTTTATTAGCTGAGTCAAGTCAACAATTCCTCCATTTAACGAGGGCAGAAGTTCAAAAGGGTGAACTAGAAATGATTATGATCTAATAGCAATAAAGCCAAATATGCTAAAGCTATCCCAAATAAGTATTTGATTATCCAGCTTTCTTTGGGAAAACGCAATGACATTGTGTTTCTTTTCATTGCAAAGAAGAGTTATTGAGTACAATCCACCGAGTAGGTGGGATTACAATGCTTACGAAAGCTTGATTACAGAAAAAGAGTTATTTGATTATCCAGCTAAGCGCGCACAGGGTTAGGAAATACCTTTGGAGGTATAATGACACCCTGTGGAGGCTCCGCGATGTGTTGGTGATACTGAGGGTTAAGATAGGTACCATTCCTGGAAAACAATAGAAGATCAATATAGCACTTGAAGACTTGATGATGACTTTTGGCTTACAATGTGCTTTTTCATCTTATAATACTTACAGAACTCTGTTATGGGTGATGTTATTGAACCCCTTAACTGGAGATCCTACAGAAATGCTGTACCAATTTCTTTGTGATAAACAAAGAAATCCATTCATTCCGCCACTGACACAAGGAGGCAACATACCAACAGCGCAAGTAATTATTGGGGGAACAGTATCACCAAGAAATAGACAATCCAGATCAATCTATATAGTATATACCAACCTAGCGGCAGGGTCAATAGGGATAAGATAGGAAGGATCTGTTATTGAATGTTGGGAGTACATCTGATACAGGAAGGCAATCTGGGCAGCCATTGGATGAGTTTCCCGCACATAAATTATGTCAAACATTGTTGTATTCCTGAATCTCTCTTCTTCCTGCAAAAGCCAGCAACAACCAAAGCACACTGAACAACAGAAAAATAAATACAAGCCAACGTTCACATAAAAGGATCCTAAAATAAAAGTCAAAAAAAAAGAAGCCTAGAGCATTGATACAGAAGGATCCTAGAAACTACTTACTGTTAATGAATCTTCAAGTTTATGTGTCTCCGCAAGCAGCCGCGTTTCATCAATAAAAGGTAATTTTGCAATACCCTGGAAAAAACAACAGAAATGGATCTTCAAGCATCAATTAACCAGTCACCTGAAGCAAAACAGATCTATCGATTGATTGATTACCTGCCATGCAAAACGTTTCCCGTTCATGTCTATCTCAAAATCTGCAGTTGCATAAGGAAGATGGCATGGAGTAAGAGCTTATATGTATGGTGAGGTCCTCAGGAATGGGGCACACACAATATTCTTAGTTCTTTATCTTTGTAATTTTTAAGCATTTCTACTCCCTGTTAGACAAGAGATGGTGGTACCTTTGGGATAGAAATACTTCAATGGTGAATTTGGATCAGACATCAAATCCCCATAGTGCTTTGGCAATGCATTAGAGCTACAGAAGAAATGGAAGAATATATGGTGATTTTCAACTTACCATTCATGATATGTGTATGGTATATGGATAGACTCGTTAGCACAGAGAAATGACAAACCTAGCAGCTGGCAGTGTTCCCATTAGTTGATCAAACGGCTTGAAAGGTTGACCCAAGAAAAAGGTTATCTCAAACTCAGTCAAGCCTTTCAGGTCAGATGCAAAAGGCGCATAATGGTATGGATAGAACCTGTTTCAGTGAAGAGAAGTAAAAAACCAGAGTTCATACTTGATACCAAACAAAAGGGTTACTTATGAGCTTTGTCAACCAAACTGCAGAACTGCTATCTGCCTACATCCAGCTGATCAGCTGTGCATGTGGATATGACAGGGTGTGAACGGTTTCTGGCAACATGACTGGTTTAATATTGACTAGTTTAATAATGCTGCAACATGACTGGTTTAATATTAAGACAGATTCCAGTTTTCAACAGCTGCAGCATAATGTCACACTCTAGACGAATTGCAGACATTCCTGACATCATCACAAAGAAGTATCACCTTGGATTTCATGGTTTGCAATTGAACAGTATTGGATTGTTTTATTACCAAGTTAAAATGCATGATGGTGCAACAAATGGCAACATACGCATTCTAAGATTTAGACTTAGGGTTGCTATAAATAATAAGACAACTGATAATTTCATGCATACTCGACTATGATCGTGGAGTTGAGTTGAGAATCTTTAACAAGACCAATTGACATGATTAGTGAAAAATGCTTGCTGAAAGATCAAGTGATGTTTTCTCAAACAAAAGAAAGAACAGTAGCCATAAATCCTCACAGCTGATGGTCAACAATTACCTACCATTGCCATGAACAAACACCCTGATAGTAGTATCTCATAACCCAGCAAAGACCCTCCACATATTTCTGAACCTGAAAACATGGATTGTAGATAGAAATAACATCAGTTAAGAGCGGGTATGGCCAAATAGGCCGATACATACTAGATAGTCTACAAATTTTGCTTTGAACAGTAACCTAACAAACTTTTAACATAACATATGAATTGGGCTGATGAAAACAACGCATCATAATATTCTCAATTAATCCAGAACCAACTTCTCAAGCATTAATATGACATGTAATCTGTAGGATGGAGAGTGTGCCTAGTCTTTACTTGTAGATCTAAGAGTCAAAAATCACTTTGGCTATATGCATAATTACTGAAAGCCCAATCTGGGAACCCTTTATATGAAGTATACTTTTGATTTTAGAAGAAAGTGTGATCTTTTTTAAATTAATCTGTTCAGAAATATGGCAGCCACCATTGGGACACAGCAGGAGGTTTATTGCAGTCAGTAAATTGCCAGAAAGTAATGTCACTTGTTTTGCAAGACTAAATATGGTGTCTTCATGGCAGCAATGTGATGTAAATATTGCTGAACACAAAAAATCATCCATAATGTCATGCAAGATGCATCATGGTTAAATTCCAATTTTATAGCTGCAATGCAATCATGGAGAGCAACACATTCATGTTGTCACTGTAGATAAAAACATTACTCTGGGCCACTAATTTTCTAGCATGTGAGGTCCAGTCATATTCCACGTGTCAAATTAAAATAAAGAGGCACACTAGGCCTAATAGCATATGGTAGTGCTTGATGATTAAATTAGGAACAAGTGCAACTTTAAATGATTAATAGTCAATAGCAAGACTCACAACATCTCTCTGAACTTGCTCAATAGGTTTTGATTCTGCCTCTTCTCTAAACTTCTCAGCATAGTACCTCTCCCTGTATCCTGGCTCTCCTAGTTTTACCTGAAGCGCAGTCAGTGCAAAATAAAAGATAAGCAAAAATTATAACACAAACTGCCACACTCCCTAATCTACTATAAGAGAACCAAAACACAAAAAATTACTATCTGAACAGATTCTTTGGATTTTAAGCATATGTGAATTGCCAAATACAACAATTCTCAGACTTTGGAGCAACCAAGTGTTGTAATCTGAAATACCGTGTGTTACACATACTGTTACTCCTACAAAAGATAAGAAACTAAGAAATGAAGCCTACAAAGACAACCAACAGTGCCGACTAGGAAAAGCAATCACCAGATGGCATTGTTTCACATAGTGACAGATGATCATCTCTGAATCACGCAAAGATATCATCTGCCAACGCATGTGCAAATTGTGTCAAAGAAACCCAAAAGTAGATTTGAAGTATTGATAGGGGATACAAATGAGAATAGTGCAAACTAGAAGTCTGTTTGGAAAGGTTGTCCGGATTGATTTCATAGCATCTTGTATAAATGTACCACCAGTTTACCACTCTCCCACCACAAGTAGAGAAACAAACCATGTCCACATATTTATTCTCCTCCAAGTTCTCTCCTTGCGCTCTACGTCTCTCCTCGTTATTCTCGTAAGCCTGCAATATAGCAATCATAAAATTTCTTTTCAATTGGGATAAGAGTAGCAAAGACAAACTTAGGAAACATGGTTCTGTACACTTCCTTCATTAGTTGAAACTAAGGATACCATGAATCAAGCAAGTTAACAAATTGTTTTTGTATGTTCACATGACAGTTCAACTGCAGTCCATGTGGAGGTGTTCAAGAAGTGTTAGCATGTAAGAATCAAAAGCAGCAGCTTATTGCAATCCACTTTCACGATTTCAATGCAACTTAACTCAAGTCCCGACTCACATTGTATGGATACAGATACATTGCACTAAAATCATATAATTACACCTTAGAACTGGGCCAAGTAACTTGACGTGATTAGCATAAAATACACCTCAGCATCTTCATCCCAGACATATATTTGCAGCATAAAATAGTTATTACAGGAAATGACATATGTAGGCTTCTGTACATGTTTACATGCATAAGTTGTATAGGACTACATAAGTAAAGAAGGCATGGATAGAAGAGTAGCTAGAAAGTACCTTCTGCATTCGTGTACGCTTCCGGAAAATTTGTTCTTCGTGGATAGCAACAGCCTGAATGAAATGCTCCACTCGTTCCAATAAAACCTTCCACCGAAAAGGAGAAAATGTCATGCTATCAGACAACTGTGAATGTCACCACTAGGGTGTCAAGTGGGATCCCACCAAAGTCCCACTTTTAGTTCATTTGTCAAATTCTAGTTCAAATTTTTGCTCAAATTAAAATAGATTCTAGCAAATGAACTAGAAGTGGGATTTCATTATAGATAAGGTTATACCACCAAGCCAATATATCATGCTTGAAGTCAGGCACAGCTATTTATTTATTTATTTATTTTTCCGATTACAGGGAAGAAGACATCCACCACCTTGCACATTAAGGCAGACAAGCTAAACAAGGGGAGTTCTAATGACTGTTACACAGCCAAAACCTCTTCAACAATAACAGATGTTCCTACATTCTCAAGTCAACAGAATTACGTTTTTAGAGGTAATGAGCGAGAAGATGTATGTAACCCCCATGAAAAATCCCCTGGCACATCTAATTAGCACTATCTACCATATTTAAGAATGCCAGTCACATCGGTAGCACAGCGGTTTGATTTTGAATGGGGTGGATGCGGTCCTAGAGATGTGGTATTATAAGGGAAGCAGCATGTACACAAGGAGAAATAGATGTGCAGGAGGGAGAGAGTGGACTAGATGTGCGAAAAAATGGATGTCATAAGGGGCAAGAGCTCAATGCTTCTTGTTTGCCGACCTAATGGCACGAGGTTCCTTTAACGGACAAGCTAGCAAGCTAACCGTGACAAAATTTCATTCAGAAATAAACCGGTCGAAACAGAAAAAAACTAACAGCTATCTGTCTGAAAATAACAAACGTGACATTCTGTTGGCAATTCGGCATCTCCTTGCTGCTGCCGCTGTTGTGTTGACATGCTGTGGTCCATACTCCATAACGTTAATTTAATTAATGTACGTTAATTTAATAATGTGTCACGGAAATTGAGCCTGATGCAGTTAGTTGATCATGATCAAGTAAGACTGTAAGAGTCCAAAAGGAATTTAGACATGACATGATGCTTCAACAAACTGTACGTATAGAAATCATGTTCAATCTATAGTGCATTCACCTTAGTAATATTACTATAATATCTCTAGTTCACCTTATTCTACCATTGCAAATTAGTTGTTACGACTGCTATCATTCATATTCATGAGCGTTTACATTGTAACTTACAAAGTAATGATACAATATTAAAACATGTGCAGGGATGTCCTTCTCAGTTGGTTTCCCTAGAGGATCCTAGTGATACAACATGGAGACACCTCAATGGTTATTAGTTTATTACATTACAATGTTACAGCTAAAGCTGGTAATAATCCAGTATAACTCAGTTATACATTATATAAGAATTTTTACAGCAAAAGTGATGCAACGGTATTGCTTGAACCATAGAAAGAATAAGAGCGCAAAGAAACTGTACCTCGCCCCCATCAGTGAGGTAACCGCCCATTGGTTTGAACTCTGCTCTATAAATACTCATCAAAAGATTAAGGGCACCCTACAGTTTACATCAAGAAACTGATCACTTAATAGCTACACAAAAATTATCTAACGAGACAAATGAAACTATTAAAATAAAGACGGGTCAGTAAATCAACAGACCTCGCGAATTTCCAAAGTCGGCATGTGAGGCAAAAAGTCATTCCCAACAAAGAAACAGATAAATACAAAATCATCCACGATGCGTTCAAAGTTTATCTTGAAGGGAGGGTCTACAATTTCCAAATCCTTCTCGAGGTATTCCCGCAGCACCCAGATGTTAAGAAACTGTTAACAGGTCAACAGTTACACAGTGAATGAATGGCAGCAGAAGATATCGAGTTGCAAATTGCATATCCGATGCATATCCCAAAAGATACGAGACCGACAAGAAAAATAAAAAAAATAGTAGAGCAAATATGGCATGCTTCTGAGTACCTGGTACTTCTTTTTATGAATTGGAGGGAGCTCCACGACATTGTCAGCCGGGCCAGGGCCTCTGCATTCGGCAGCTAAATGCCCAACTTGACCACACAGAAAGCATTTATCATGTTGCCCTGGCATGGTGATCACCTGTAAAGTCAGTTGAATTCTGTAGTTATGGAAGTACTCCTAAATTACCGTAAAGAACACGAAATTTGACTTTCATGAATGGCCAGAGTACAGATGCATGCGTGCATTTCTGAACAAAGAATTGTTACAAATTTACCTCTCTTAAAATCGAGAAGTGGATCTCATGAGTTGCCAGAGAAAGCATGATCAAATCAGCATCCTGAAAAATGTGGTGGTCAATGAGTAATAAGAAGGTGGGAGCACAAAAAGACAGTTAGTTAGAAATTTGGAAGTAAACTTACGAGGCCATATAAGCAATGGCGTGTATTTGGGTCAAACCCTGGAAGATTGCGCTGCAGTCGGATATACGACATGATCTTGTGTTCCCCCTCTCCAGGAACATTCGAGTCAGACAATAATACCTTGCAAAATGCACCCAAAAGCAGTTTCCGTTTAGTGAAATACAACACAAAACCAACGGATTAATTAACCCAGAATGCAATAGTATCAACACCTTGACCGACTGCCACCCAGGGGAGTGATTCAATCTCAACTGTATGTAGTACTGAAGCGCCGAAGAGAGTACAAACATGAACTGCGTCCCGGGTGTAATGACATTCGAGTCGATTGCTTCCGACTTCTCCTTCTGGACCAAAGTCCTCCCCTCCGCCTCAAATTCCAGCCTCAGCCGTTCCTCCTCAGCCGCCTGAACAAAGCAACAAGCATGAGAACAAACACAGGTAGGCCCAGTGGCATCACACACCCAAGCAGTAACCTTACCGCATCAGCAGCATCTTTCGCAGCTCGGAACCGCCTGGACCGCTGCTGATTCATCTTGGCCCTCGGTGCAACACCATCTGCACAATTCAGCGGGTGAAGCTGGCTTAGCATAGAGCGGGAAACGGCATTGGCAGAAAGCGGGGAGGCAAGCAGCTAGCAGCTCACCGATCGCCATGTAGAGGACCTTCCTGGGGCGAACGAGGCAGAAGAGGTGGTCGATGTAATCAAAAATCGACTTGAACACCTCGTCGTAGGTGGTTGGGGCGGGCTGCAGGGAGAGGAGAGGGGCAGAGCCGTGAGACCAGCAGCACAATAGCAGAGAAGCAACAACACTTAATAACACGAGCTTTGGGGGGTTTAAGGGGGGAGCGGGTGGAATCGGGGCGTACGCGGCCGTCGGGGTGGAAGCAGGGGTGGATGATGCCGTTCATGTCGAGGTAGAGGTTGTCGAACTCGAGGCCGTTGGGGTTGGGGCGGCGGAGGTCGACGGGGACGAAGGCCCCGGGCTCGAGCTCCACCGGCTCCTCCTCCTCGGCGTCCGACACCGTCTGCGGGTACCGGTCCGCGAGCCACCTGTAGAACGCCGGGACTCCCATCTCACCGAACCTCCTCGCCGGAGCCGGATCCCTCTTCTATCGCCTGGCCTCCTCGGGGGGGCGGCGCTTCGGGAAGCTTCCGGCGCGGCGGTGGCGTGCGCGGGCGGTGGCTGTCTCTCTCTCTCTCTCGGTTCGATCTGGATACGAAGGGGGACGAGAGGAAGCTGCGGGGTGGGGAAGACGGGCAATGGGCTCGAAGGAGCGTGCGACGTGCGTGCGTGCCGGAGCTGGTGGTTGGTTGGGTTCGGCTCGGTCGCTGCGGCCTGTAGTAGTTGTTGCGCGATATCCGATCCAGGGGGAGTGATGCGGTGCAGAGTAATTGCAAGCTGCGGGAGAGGACCGGAGGAGTAAGATAGGTATCTTCCGACGGTCAGGATCAGAACGTGCCATCGCCTCGCCATGGCCGTGCGGTAAAATCTTCATCGCATGAAAACTCATCTGGTGTAAAAACCGTCCATTTAGAGCGTGCCAGATAGTTTTTAGTGCTCCGACAAATCGTTATAAGAGCATCTCCACAAGTGATGCTATTATAGCGCAGCGCTAAGGACATGTTTGGTAGACCGGGTGAATTCAGATATTTTCTCTCCAATCTATTTAAAAGTTTTTTTTTTGTTTGTTAGCTCGGGTCGGACACCTCAGCACTGTCCATCTCATACGAAAAAGAGCTCTCAGTCCTGCCCGATAGAGAAGCTGAATTCGAGCTTCGCTCCTCGGCAAGGCTGAACTCGCCCCGAAAAATTCCCTTCGCACTCGCACCTGGGCCGAAACCCAATAGGGGTCAACCGCCCCGCCCCTCATTTGCCCCCCGACGGCTGTCTCCCACTCCTCTCAAAAGAGCCACGCCGCCCCGCACCTGGACGCCGGCCTACGCCCCCTCCTCCTCCTCGACGTCGGCCTACGCCGCACCAGCGCCCCGCACCGCGCCTCCGCGGCCTCCACCGCACCATCGCCTCCACGGTCGGCGCCTCCCCGCACCATCGCCTCCATGGTCGCCTCCGCCACACCAGCGCCCCGTCCCACACCTCGACGAGCACCACCCCGTTTAGAGCATCCACGGCTAGCACGGTCGCCTCCTCGACGGCATCAAAGCAGGTCGGTTGCACTCCAATTTGCACCACCTCCGGCACCTCAACGAGCAGGACCAGCCGCGGCCAACGATGCCCCGTCCAAAGCCTCGACGGCCAACCACGGGCAGCACCACCACAGCCAGCCACGTCGAGTGCCACCACGACCAGGACCTGATTGCGTTTTTATTTCTATTGACAGGACCCATTGCTTCTTATTTTGCACACAGGGACCCAATTGTGTTTCATTTTTGTATTCAGGGTTTCTTTACAAGTATTGGACCTCCTCAGCATTTCTTCCCCCATACAACTCACCAAACAGCAAACACATTTGACATGTCTCAACAAACACGAGCCACCAAACACGTGTGAAAATCTGAGCTCAGCCTAGTTAGGGGCAGCTTATATGAGTGGAGATAGCTATTTTCGGCTGGCTAACACACCCTAAATTAACTGTTAATATATGTGTCAGCTCCTTTCATGGGCGCGGGAAAATAACACGGACGCTGAATATTTTGTTGCGCGTGGACGTTTACGATATCCGAAGCGCCAAATATCGTGCCCCAACTGAAGCACTTCACCATGATAGGACCGGAGGGTACGATAGGTATCTTTCGACGGTCAGGATCAGAACGTGGTTGTGCGGTAAAATCTTCGTCACATGGAAACTCCTCCACATGTATATGATGGGAACATCTCTGCCTTTTGTTGACCACATAGCCAAGAGCAACTCCAACTGAAACATTAAAACACGTTCGCGCCATAAAAAACATAAATTTAGCGCGTGGGAGATAGTTTTGAACGCTCCAACACGCGCTGTAAAATAGCGCGTGCGCTAAATTTTTGCGATGACCCAGCATACCATTACATGTGTAGTATACTATAGTCGTTGGCATGATACTTACAGAACACTGTTTCGCAAATATCGCATCCCTCAGAGTGGTACAACAGAAACATCGTGAGTCCAAATTACAAACATACACAACTTATTATTATACCAAAAGATCAGTACTTCAAGTTATTCAAACTTACAAACCATACTTAGAAGTTTTAGGAAGAACAAAGCTTCAAATTCATATCCATACTTGAGCTCAACAGCTTATTATATAAATTTTGTGTTGTTCGGCTCATCTGAACTATTATATAATTACATGCAACTACTTGGACTTGTTGCCTTCTACTCCATAGAGTATCTCGTAATCTACCCATTCCACTCCTCCGGACAAGTCTGGTTTCTCGTAGTAAACATCGTCTTGTCCTTCAGTAGCGTACATTGGAGTGTCTTCTAACTCCTCAGAGTCTAATCAGGGGATCAAAGGAAAGAGTGAGTAACAATGTTACCCAACAAGTTCATTATATGCAAGGTGTGAAGTTTGATGCTCTTTCTACCACCTCGTACTATCAGTCCTTGGCACTATGCAATTTTTATAAATATTTCTTCAAAGATGGATTTTAATATCAAAAACTATGCCCATCATCCTTCACAGGTTATTAGAACTTTATGGAGTTCCTTTTCATGATGCGTTCGTAGCTCTTTCTTGGAACAAGGAGTAATATATCATAATTATTACACTCTGCAGAGGTGTGTTACTTTATCCACAAAAGACTAAATCCTTGTTACACAACCAGACGTACTTTCTCGTCCACAATTCTGTGATATGGGCCTAGTAGATGATACAAGCCAATCACTACTCTTCTCTGCAACCCTAACACGACTCTCCAAGCAGGAATACCTTTGTTAACCCCATATAGGCACATATAACCCCGGTAACCCCTTGAAGACTCGAGTGAGCAGATCATGTCCCTGGCAACCCCCACCAAAGTGGATGATCTATCTCCGACAGCCCCTCACGGATAATCTAGACATCAGTATCGTGGGGACATAAGAGTTCCCACCCATGCCGAGTCCTCGCGGGAAATTTACAACTTCACGATGAGGTTATCCGTTCATGTGAAAGGAAGAAGATCCAGCTAACTTCTCCGTCTCATTCCAAATATCATGGTTAACACGTATTATAGATGCTAGAATTACTGATATCATGGGTTATTAATTTCCTATGTGGTGAATCTTTCTGTACATGAAATCCTAGATTCCATTGCCAATCTTGTATCTATCATCACTTAGGATGATAATGGAATTTTTTATTTATTTTATAAAATAGTGTTTTCTTATTCCTTATTAGAACATAGGTGATAACACACAATTTGCAGATACTTTCATAGAACTTTTTAAAGGACATGAGCAAGTGATGAACTTGCCTTGTGACTGCGAGGTAGTGAAGTCGGATGCTTGCACACGACCTTGAGCTTCTATTTCTATAAAACACCATTATTGCCCGGTAAGGACAATATTTAAAGAAGCAATAATGAATATTCATAATAATGCAATGCATTTATTATTTATCTTCTTCGTGTGTTTTACCCACATTATTAAAATCTGGAAGTTTCTTTATTAAAAGAAAGTTAATAAATGATAATTCTTAAAATATTGTAATATTATATTTAATATTTTGTGATAATTTACATTAATATAAGAGTTCAAAACTAGTTTTTAATTAATTTTAACTCTTATTAATATTTTCTCAAAATTCTATTTAAGAATAAGTGTTTAAATTTATGGGATTTTATTTTATTAAACTAAAATACAATTTAGTATTTTTATAAAATACGATACCTATTTAGGATTATAAAAGTTAATTTTATTTATTTTTATAAAATTCCATAAGGAATTTATATTATAAAAATAATTAACCTAAATTTATTCCATTAAAGAACAATCAACTAATTTTATTGAGTACCTTACATTTTTATGAACACATAGGTATTTTATTTGTATTTATTTTCTTAGAGCTTAATTTATATTTGAAGTTATTTTAATCTTCTTAATAATTAATTTTAGTCTCCTTTTCTTTTTTAAACTAGGCCTGACCCATTTGGGCTCGCCTAGCCCGACTAAGCCCAACTGGGTTGGGTCAAACCAACCCACTGGCCTAGCCCGCCTCTCTCTCTCTATCTCTATCTCTCTACCCGACCCCTGTCTTCTCTTCTTCTCCCTCTGGTGACCGTGGCTTGCCTTGCCGTCGCCGCTCGATTATGGCCGCCTTGGACCTTTGTTGTTGTTGCCGTGGTGCAGGGTGACGATACTGATGATGCTGCGTCATCCTATCCGCGTCGATCTGTATATCATGCTCACTACTAGTGGTTCCGCCACCTCTATATCACCTAGGGTTTGATACCTGCCAGTGCCTTGGCGCTCCGACACCTCCCTGGTGCTCCCCTGATGCTTTGGCAATGTTGAGGTGTCGCCCCTCCTTAGTAGCCACCATGGACCTGCCTGGCGTGGGTTGCAATGCCCTTGGGTGCTCCCCGTGCCGTCGTGTTCTTCCCTGACGCCAGCCACTGCTTCTTCTTCTATTTTCTTAGCGAGGACCTGAGGTAAGTATTTGTTTTCCCCTTTATGATCATGATCCTCTCTGTAATCTCACACTATGGTGTTGGATTGCTCCAGATAGTCCATGTTTGGTTCTAGGATTCTCTTATGTGTAATACTGCTTATGGTTTGTGGCTAGATTGTTGTAAGATTGATGGGTTCAGAATTAGCTCTTAATTTCTGAATCTAGAAGTTGGTTCATGTCTGGTATGATTCAATATTGTCTCTAGCTTGTGACTATCTGAATATTGGCTCAAATACTATGGATATAGATGATTATAGTGCTATTGATGATGATATGGTTAGCTAATTAGATATAATGTGAATCTTTGAGAACTAGTGTTTCTGGTGTTGTTCTTGCCAGTGTTTATTAGTAAGGTATACTGAATATTAATTGGTATACATGGTATCTTGAGGTGCCACTAGTTGTTCTTATCAAATGATTTTAACTAACGATTCCTAAAATATTTAGGAAGATGATTTATTGGTTTTCTTGAGAAGATGTGGTTGAAATGGTCCTGATGATAATAATAATTTGGTTTCTACATAGGTGCTACCCTCTATTGGGATGTGCCATGTATCATAATGCTTTGATATGTTGTTATCTCGCTTATGCTCGATAATAAGGTCAATGGTGTTGGTCTGAGACCAATTTTTTATTAAGAACAATTGTTATTTGTTTGCTTTCCATTATCCTTTGTGTTATGTGATCAGTATATCATATTCTTGCACGAAGACAGATGCTTCTAAAATGATCAATAGATAGATCTAGAGCTTTGAGAAATACCCTGATGCTGGATTTGATTATGGTAGCCTATAGCTCTATGTTGGTGTTGCCTGCTCTTCTAGTACCAGTGGTTGTTCTCTCCTTGATCAGCTATCTTGGCTTGGTGTTGTCTGGCGCGGGTTGCAACGCCCTTGAGTGCTCCCCGTGCCGCCGTGTTCTTCCCTGACGCCAGCCACTACTTCTTCTTCCATTTTCTTAGCGAGGACCTCAGGTAAGTATTTGTTTCCCCCTTATGATCATGATCTTCTCTGTAATCTCACACTATGGTGTTGGATTGCTCTAGATAGTCCATGTTTGGTTCTAGGTTTATCTTATGTGGTTTGTGGCTAGATTGATGGGTTCGGAATTGGCTCTTAATTTCTGAATCTAGAAGTTGGTTCATGTCTGGTATGACTCAATACTGTCTCTAGCTTGTGACTATCTGAATATTGGCTCAGATACTATGGATATAGGTGATTATAGTGCTATTGATGATGATATGTTTAGCTAATTAGCTATAATGTGAATCTTTGAGAACTAGTGTTTCTGGTGCTGTTCTTGCTAGTGTTTATTAGTAAGGTATACTGAATCTTAATTGGTATGCATGGTATCTTGAGGTGCCACTAGTTGTTCTTATCAAATGATTTTAACTAACGATTCCTAAAATATTTAGGAAGATGATTTATTGGTTTTCTTGAGAATATGTGGTTGAAATGGTCCTGATGATAACAATAATTTGGTTGCTACATAGGTGCTACCCTCTATTGGGATGTGCCATGTATCATAATGCTTTGATATGTTGTTATCTCGCTTATGCTAGATAATAAGGTCAATGGTGTTGGTCTGAGACCAATTTTTTATTAAGAACAATTGTTATTTGTTTGCTGTCCATTATCCTTTGTGTTATGTGATCAGTATATCATATTCTTGCACGAAGATAGATGCTTCTAAAATGATCAATAGATAGATCTAGAGCTTTGAGAAATACCTTGATGCTGGATTTGATTGTGGTAGCCTATAGCTCTATGTTGGTGTTGCCTGCTCTTCTAGTACCAGTGGTTGCTCTCTCCTTGATCTGCTATCTTGGCTTGGTGCTGCTGCTTCCCATGATATTGTTCTTTTCCTCCTGGTGCGACTACTCCAAGCTCCATCTTGCCCTTGCTGTCCAGCTATTCCACGCCCTCCATTATGTGACCATCTTGTGTGGTTTCCTAACTTATTCCTATGGTGGATTTTAGTTTGACCTAATGGAAAGCTTATGAAAGCTGCTACGGTTTGGTTGTGTTCTTGAGATGTAGAACTGTGGTTGTGTTTGTGAAATGGTGAGAAAAAACATCTTGGTCGTGTGTGTGTTGTGGTTTCGATCCCTTGCTCTCCTTCCTGCTATCGACAACACACAACATGCATTTAGTTGTGTGAGCTGCTTCACCGTGCCCTTTTTCTTTGGATCATATCAAGTGAAATTTATTCACTGCCCGTCCTTTTACTATTGTCTGCTCTAGTGAAACTTGCCCCTTTTACTTGGCTTATGATGTTGTACTGAAGCCTTCTTGAATTTACAAGAACATATATTATACTGTTGGTGAAACTTGCTCCTTTTATTACTCAATGAGGTAAAATAAACAGTGCATTTCACCGCTCAAAACCGAGAGTAAAACTAACAAAGTTACTTTCTTTTGTTTCTCATTTTCTTTGTTTTGCAGGTACAGAAGCAATGTTGATCAAGATATGTAGTTTAGGAATAGATAGATATTAGTTTAGGCTTTTATTTATTTAGTTAATTTTGTAATTTTCTCTCTGTAAAAGGTCAATGTAATATTATTCTTTATTCAATAAAGTTTCCCATTCTTTAATAATTATTACTGTAATGTAATTATTTAATATACATTTGTATTTGTATTGTTGCAATTGAATAAAGGAAAGAAATAAGAAGTACTTTCTTATTTAAGTTATTCTTTTTGTATTCTTTCAAGTCTCAGTATTGTTTAATAAATATTATATATTCAAACAATATTAACTAAATCATTTTGAAAAACAATAAAATACTAATTAATTCTAATTTTTAAATCATTTCCAAATGATTCAAATTTTAAACTTGAACTCAAATTGTTCACCCAAAATCTTTTAAATTCCTAAAGATCATGTCAAAATGTATAGCAATCACTATAAAGAGCTAAACCTATATCCAAATAGTGAAAGAAACTCTAATCTCTCTAGGGTTTTGTTTGGAAAAAATACCCTAATTTTTACAAATGAATGCATGCAAATGCACAAATTCCTATATCTATCCTACGTTGGGTCCTAAATGCTGGGATGTTACAAAAAATTTAGCGTGCGACATATTGCGCTATTGAGAGCGGCAAATTTTTGCTTTGATGCAGAGCGCTGGAAAAGGCGACGATGCACGCGAAGACCAACGTCTTGAAAAATCCACGTGTGAGCTCCCCATTTCCCCATCCACTCTAGCGTCCCTCCCGCTCTCGTCGGCGTGTGGCCTACAACAGTAGATCTGCTGGCGCCACTGGTCCTTCTGATGGCTATGGAATATAGGCATCCACATCCATATTTAAACTAGATATTATTCATACTTTTGATGAAATAACTCTCTAAATCCTGCCACTAATGTCTAATGATCAATGGGTTATGCAATCTTGTCTTTCTATATTTCCCTGCACAGAAAATGATGTTTGATGATGGGAATCACAACATTAAAGTCAAAGATACGAGATTTCCAACAACCCAAAGAAATCAGGGGTCGTAAAAAGAAAATAAGGGATTTAAGGACCAACTATACGGCGGGAATATTTTCCGGCCATATAGTTTCAATCGAGACCGCAATGTCAAACAGAACAACTTTCGTGAAGAGACCCTTGTATAAAGAGACCTCTCGTAACGAGAAACGAGAAGAGGAGATCAAAAAACATAAGACCGAAGAGCCGCCGGAGGAATAGATCTAGATACAATCTCATAAACCCTTCTCCACCACCATAGCCATAATCCACCACTTGTAATAGTAGATCTCGTCTCCAATTGGCGATATTGTAAGACTATTACTATTGATCTCATGTTTTCCAATACAATGTTTATGATTGTTGATCTCATCTCTATGTGTGAGTAATTATCCTTGGGCTAAGGGCTTCGGCCTAGCCATGTAGTTTGTGCATCATATTTATCATAGATGGAATCGTGTATTAGTTTGTATGACATGATGATTATTGTATCCTCTTTTGCCTCAATTAAAAGACTTGTCAGGTACCCCAAGACCCCGAGGATTTATCCAGGTATAGGGAGTATGAGTAATGACTAATTTGCAGGATGGGAACCTTAGTGACAGAAAGGGTAGTACGGCTGTGCGGTGACCTAGCATACCACTGCATGTGTAGTACACTATAGTCGTTGACATGACATCCACAGAACACCGTTCCGTAAATATCACATCCCTCAGAGTGGTACAACAAAAACATTGCGGGTCCATATTACAAAAGTACACACGTTATTATTATTACAATACCGGAAGTTCAAGACTTCCAAAACATCCAACTTACAAACCAAAATATAAAGTGTTCAGCGGAAATTTAAAAGTAACAACTTCGACTAGGAGTGGGGCTCAACAGCTTATTCTATAGAGTTCATGCTGCTCGGCTCCATTAGTTACTACTAACTAGATACTTAATTGGACTCGTTCTCATCGACACCGTAGCGGATCTCGTAATCCACTCCTTCAACTCCTCCGGACAGATCAGGTTCCTCGTAGAACACGTCTTCTTGGCATTCGGATGCATACATTGGCACGTCTTCGGGATCCTCAGAGTCTAAGCAAGGGATCAAAGGAAAGAATGAGTAACAACGTTACCCAACAAGTTCATTATATGCAAGGTGGGAAGTTTGATGCTCTAACTACCACCTCGGATTATAAATCCTTGGTACTATGCAGTTTTTATAAATATCTCTTCAAAGATTGATTTTATTCTGAAAAACTATGACAATCAGCCTTCACAGGTTGACCAGAACTTTCATGGAGTTCCTTTCCTGCCGCATTTGTAGCTCCTTCCTGGAACAGGGAGTAACAAGTTATAGTTCTTACAATCTGCAGAGGTGCGTTACTTTACCCATGAGAGATCAACTCCTTGTTGCACAACCGGGCGTACTTTCCCGTCCACAATTCCATGATGTGGGGCCCAGTAGTTGGTCCAAGCCAATCACTGCCCCCTTCGCGACCCTGCATGCCTCCTTGGTGTACACCATGCCTACATAATGAATTACGGCAATGGTTTGTACAAACCGTTAGATGCTAGAACTATCGTGGGACGATGAGGGTTCCCACCCATATGCTGCATATCCTCTACGAATTACCAATTAATATGCACGCTACGAGGATAACAGCCACGACCTGCACATCCGGCTTCATGCGAGAGGAAGAAGATACAGCTGACTTCTCTGTCCCATTCCAAATCTCATGGCTAACGCGTAATATACGGTGCTAGAATCACTGATGTCAGGGGTTATTAAGTCCCTACTTGATCATAATTGTTCAAAGTAGAACCCTAAGTTCTATTGCTCCATTATATCACCACTTAGGATGATATCTATGATTTCTTTATTTATGAAAATAATATTTTATTTCCTTTATAGCATATATGATAACACACAATTTGCAAATACTTTGATAAAGACTCTTCAAAGGACATGAGAAAGTGATGAACTTGCCTTGTGATGGCAAGGTAGTGAAGTCTGATGCTTGCACTGGATCTTGAGCTTCTAGTTCTACAAAACATCATTATTGTCCGGTAAGGACAATATTTAAAGAAGCAAAATGATTATGCAAGTAATGTAATGCATTATTTAATTCTCTATGCATTTACCCTATATAAGGTGCCTTTTAATAAAGCATTTATAAATATATTTTTTATATATTTATTGCACATGTTGAATTGTTTTATTTTATTTCCCTTTTTATTTGACTTTTACTGATTTAATAATTCTTTTAGGAATTACTAATTATACATTAAATTTATTACTAAATATTTATTTAGTATTTTTTATAAATACTATAATATTAATAAATAATGAGAGTGATTTTTATTTATTTTTATCACCTTTCAATAATTTTGTAAAATTCCATAAAGAATATATAAATTACAAAATTCTTATAAATATTTAAATGTCCAAAATTTTATATTTTATTTTATTTGGACGGAGTGGATTATTGTGAATCCAAAATATTTTATTTATAATTTTTTGGATGTTTATTTTATTTTCTATAATTTTATTGAGGTCAGTGGCATTTTAGTCCTTTCTAATTGATCAAAAAGATTTATTAAACAACTTGGGCTGGCCTTTTGGGCTTATTGGGCCAGTGTGGCCCAATAGGGCAAGGTCAAAATATCACCTAAGAGGGGTTTTGGCCCACCCAGGCCGATCTCTCTGCCTACCTCTCTCCCTCGACCTCATCCTCTCCTCCTCTTACTCGACCCCGTGGTCGGCGATGTCGCCACCGTCGATTCCCGCCGCTGTCGGCCGTCCTGGTCGCCGCCGTGGTGTGAGTTGGGGTTGTCGACGACGCTCGTTCGTTCTATCCAATTGGATTTGACTCCGGGGCTTCCCCGTGGCCAGGTCTACCTTGTTCCCGAACCCTTGGGTTAAGGAAAGGTGATGTCGTCGCTGCCGCGATCCCGCCTGCGGTGGTGTGCTGGGCTCGTGTGCTGCTGCAGCCACTGCCGTGGCTGGTGCAGGTTGCAGCGCCCCCTAGGTGCTCCCTGTGCCGCCGCGGTTCGTCGGCCAATCTGCTTCCTCTTCGATTCGTCAGCGAGGACCTCGGGTAAGTTGCTTCTGTGGTCCTTGTTCATGCAATTACCATGAATCACTCGATGTGTGCCTACTGGCTTCTCGGGCCAAGTGACTATGTGCTGATTAGGGTTCATCTCTGAATTAGGGTTCTTGCTCTGATTAGGGTTCATAACCCCATGTTGATCATGTCCATGATGCTTTAGATGTAGTGGTGATCATACTTTAGCATGAAGAATGATTGTTTGCTGTGGTTAATGATTTGTAATGGCTTTGATGATGCTAGTTGCCTGTCAGATTATTCTAGTGATGGTTCTTTTTTGATCCTATGCTAGTGTTTCTATGAAATCCCAGATTGGATTATGTTGTTGATCTAAGAATTTACTCTACTGTCAGAATGCTTGTACTGACAGTGGTTTCTCTCAATAGTTGCTTACTGTAATTATAATGGTAGGCTTGTATGAGATTGTACATACTGAATCAAAGCATTACATGTAATGATTTCTGTGGATGAATAGATGAATTTAAAGTTGATTCCTGGCACTTGGCTTCGGGGAAATGATATTTATTGGTTTGTCCCTTTTATCTGTGGGAACTAAGCAAAGATTGGTTTTAGCTCATTAAGAACTTGTCCTTGTGATACCATTGTATTCTGGCACACAAGTGATTGGGTTTTTATTTCTGGGCTTAGCTTGATAATGCTTGTGATTAAAACTGATAAGATGATATGGAAGCTTTTATTAACTTTCCTGCCTATGATGTTGGTCTGAGGCTCTAGGATTTAATTCCTAGTTAGCTAAGCAAATAGTTTGTTTGAAACTTATAGGATTAGAGGTGCTACTCTCTTTGAGAGATGTGCCCTGATCTGATAAGATCAAATGAAGAATGATCTAAGTTGCAAAAGTAACACTGAACTCAGCGATGTTGGTCTAAGAGTTCAGTGCTTGTGGTTGAGCTTGATTTCTTATCCTTATACTTGAAATCTATAGGATAAATTCACCTCTCTTGGGTGATTATTGAGAGATTATTTCATAAAGCAGCACATGCTTTTGTTTAGATAATATGATAAAATCATGTGATGGTTTGATGAGGCTCACCACAAAATTTGATGTTGGTGTAGTAGATTGATGATGATCTTGATCTTGATCTGCTTTTGCTGGGCTCCTGAGCTTGCTCTTGAGCTTGCCTGCTCCTCCTAGCTCCTGGGCTTGACCTTGCTGTCCACCAGATTCATCCCCCTCCTTATGTCACCATCCAGGTGATGTTTGGGTTGATCTGGGTGGTTTGGTTTGGCTGTTGTTTTTGGTTTGGCTGTTGTCTACACTTGTTAGTCTTGTGTAATGTATAGTGGAGTGATGCACTAGTGCTTTCCCCACGGCTGTGCTGTGGTTTTGTGTGATTTGGTTGTGCTTGTGAGGTCGACAGCACACCCTTTGCATGCTGGTGTGTGTCCAGCTTGTGTGCCTGTTATGCACTTGCGGATAGGTTCAGAATTTTTGAACTTACCATTACCAGCTTACTTTCACCTGGCAGGTGAATTAATCCCTTTTGGTTGTCATTTGCTTTCTGGCTTTGAATTTATGAAAGATGAAATCTTTCATATTGGTGAAACTTGCCCCTTTATAACATTTCTCAATGATGAGTTTGTCAAGTGCACCTCACTAACATATCTGATAGAAATATACTAACAATAATCTTATTTTGTTTCTATTTAATCTTTGTTTTGCCGGTACAAATATAATGATGAAGATTTAGTGTAGATTTAGATACAGGATAGTTAGTAGATATACAAATGTAATTTTCTTATTCTTTTGTAATTTTTCTTTTATAATTCTTGTAATCTTTATTTTGTTCATTTGTAATAAAGATTATATATTTATTAATAAAGAATATTCTTATTCTTTACTCTTTTGTAAATTGTGAAGTTTGGAATAACTTCAGTAGGTTACATTCTTTGTAACTTTTTTATGTATATGAAATGAATTTCAAATATTGTTTTTAGATAATATTTAAGTTATAATACTTTTCTCTTAATTAATTTAAGATTCAAATCTTATATCAAAATCATTTAAATTATAAAACAATTAAGTTTTAAAATCCAAACTCATTTCAAAACACACATAATTCCTTTAAGATCATATCAAAGTTTATAGCAATCCTCCTTTAAGACTAAACCTAATCTCAAAGTAAGAAAGAAACATTGATCACTCAAGGTTTTATTTGGCGAAAATTTTACCCACATTTTCACAAATGAATGCATGCAACAATTCATATTCCTAAATCTACCCTTCGTTAGGTCCTATATGCTGGGATGTTACAGGCTGTATGCGAGGGATTTACTTGGGATTAACGGTGATGTCACTACGCATATCATTAGTTCTCTTTCTTCTATGGATGAGACTAATAGGCTATTTCTATAAGCGGTTGCGGAGGCAATACCAGTTATGGATGCACTGCCCACATATAATTATCTTGCTTTAACGATTGCATGCGTACTTCATTATTATCTTTTATTACCATGAGATGTTTTGCACAGCTAAAGGTGAAACCAGACGCCCCAGGCCCTCTCTCTCCATCATCGACAACAACAAAAGATCGCACACTCTTGGTCCGGTAAAACACTAAAAAATTCTAAAATTCCTGAAGGTCTGTTAAAATAACTTCACCAAGCTTTCTGCTTCTAAGGATTCGATAACCTAGGTCTACTAGAGAAAAGGAGCTATACTACATTCGTAATCTGAATCAAAGGTATCACCTCCCTAGATAGTTATGTCGCAATCTAGGCTCGTGTATCAAGTGAAACACTTGCCCAGCTACAACGGGCAACACCATTGGCCCCAGTAATAATGACTTGGTTCACGATAGGAGTCCTAAATAGATCTAACATGCGAGACAAAATCTGACCGTAGAGCTAGACAATGGATTCCATGTTTTTATGACCTAACTTTGGATGATGTGTGGCTACAAGGTCCTTACACAAGTTCACCTTGAAGCCGCAAAGAAAGAGGATGGAGGCCGGGCATATCGTATTCTTACATTTGGTGAATGAATTTGGCATTAGGGCAACTATATTTGCTTTGGATTCTTCATATTTATATTTGGTAATTCTTCAAAATGGAGGGAGCCGGTTTCTAAAAGGTAATGTGCTATTTGGCATCCCTTTTTGGCTCATGTTGTGGTTGTTGTTATATAAACAACCCTTGTGTCATTCATTGATCATCTTGGTTTGCTACCTCTACAATCTTCCATGTAGTTATCCTCCTTGCCACTGTACCATATATGTGCCATTGTAGCCAAACTTCTACTTCGTAAGAGTGATGATGATGCATGCATTGACTTTGTAGTTTACTCTCACATATTCTAGTATGTTTGCATCATATATCATGTTATATCCATGTTTTACATTGATTTATGGAGATATACCAATGATCCTCTTTATTTGGTTTATAACTCTACAGAATAATAAAACCTTGTTTTGTGTACTTTTAACTTTTAGGGACCTAAACGGAGTAAAATAGATCTAGAATATTTTGAGAATGATTTTTTCACAAGGAGAAGCATCTGAAGCACTAGAACCTCACAAATGGAGCCCAGAGGGCCGAAAAAGGCATGGTGGCATGAGTAAGGGACTGCGCCAGCCCTCCTATTTCCCTCCACAAGCATCGTCGTCCCTCTAGCTTGAGCCCTATATCAAAGTCTTGACCTAAAAACTCCCATAAAAAGGTCCACTATCGCTATCTCAGAAAAAGCGGAGCGAAAATACAGAAACCACAAAACATATAGCTAATTTGGCCAAAACATTTGGTAACTCTTATTTATTATGATTTAAACTAAAATCACGACAAAATAGAGAAGATAAAGCAAATTTAAATTAAAACTAAAATCATGATAAAAGAAATGGAACAGAGGGAGCGTTAGGAGAAAAATGTTGCACGGTTTTCCCTTTTTTCAAGGCATGTTATTTTTGCTCAAAGTATGAGTCTATGTTGACTTGAAGAGCGTATAATGCTCCATTTTATTCACTACATGTCGCTCACTATATGTTACTACAACTCACAAAATCCATCTAACGGTGACATTGCTTATCCAAACGTAGATACTATCCAACGACTCTCTTAAGCTAGTCATATTGGTAGTATCATAAAGGGTATCATATCATCTTGGCAAAAATGCTGATATGGCACAATAATTAATGACGAGAGATGTGCTAGTAGTATTATAATATCATATCATATCATCACACATGTAATAAAAAGTATAATATCAAACACATCTTGTATACAAAATTGGATTGAGATTCTACGGATAACTAAATACCATTGAACTATGATACAACTAAAGTATACTAAGCGCGCTACATGAATATTATTACAAAGTTGTATCATATGCATAATACTACTATATGACACTATGACCAACCTTATGAAGCATTAATGCATTGTGCATTCTACATGTGTAAAATACTGTACTATGAAGAACTTTTTTTGGACAGTACTATACAAGTGTTGTTAGTTACTTGTAACATCAAACCTAGTTTATTTCAAAAAAGACAAAGAAATTAATACATTGTCCTGGCAGAGAAAATCGAGATCCATGATTGTATCCATCATCGTGCTTGTTTCCTGGTCACAAACGTATCCTTAGACATTTTGTTTTCTCATATCCTACCATGTGGTGTGATACGTCGTAAACGTATCTATAATTTTTGATGCTTCATGCTTGTTTAGTATCCACTTTGTTATGCTTTGTCTATACTTTGAGGTATTTTTATACACTTTCTGAAACTAACCTATTGACAAGATGCCACAGTGCCAGTTGCCTGTTTTTTGCTGTTTTTGGTTTCAGAAAGCTAAAAATGAATATTATCGGAATTGAACGGGACAAAAACCAAAGTTCATAGTTTCCCTGAGCGATACGGAAAATCGAAGACGAGATGGAGGGGGACACCAGGGTGGCCACACCCTAGTTGGGCGCGGGGCCCACCCTGGACGCGCCCACAGGGGGTGTGGGCCCCCTGGACCTACACCGGCCTTGCCTCCTTCGCATATAAGAAGCCCCCGACTCAGAAACCCTAAAGAATCGACCAGAAAGCCACAAAAAGTTCCGCTGTGCCGTCGCCACCGAAGGGGAGATTCGAGGGACATAAAGTCTCTGTTCCGGCACCCTGCCAGGACGGGGAAGTGCCCCCGGAGCCATCTCCATCGATCTCCACCACCATCTCCATCACCGTTGCTGATTCCCATGATAAGGAGGGAGTAGTTCTTCCTCGAGGCTAAGGGCTCTACCGGTAGCTATGTGTTCATCTCTCTCTCTATGCCTGAGCATGTTGTGGTCATGAGCTTTGTAAACAAGTAGATCTACTCTGTTACTCAAGTGCTTAAACCAATCTCTGCTCTCCCCACGTGTGTGAAAGTGACAGCGTGCGCACCGTGGTGGCACTTGGGCTAGAGGTTGCATAATTACTCAATTGCTTTAATAGATCTATGCTTTTACCCATGTGTGTGAAAGTGACAGCGTACATGCCATGTGTGGCACTTAAGCTAGATTATATACATATTTATTATGAGTTATATTTTGAGTTGGTTGTCTCTATAAAATTATGGTGTTTGTTGGAACCATCTAGCGCTCAAGGTGACAGTGTGGGGTTATCTGGATTGGTAAAGGCGGACTTTGAGGTGTTCTTTTATAGCCCTGCCATGGATTAGAGTGTCCAACTGGAGAGTATTTCAGGGTAGTATCATGAAGAGAATATATTTATGAGAGAGTGTTCACTAGTGAAAGTATGATACCTAGGCCTTGTTTCTAAGCATTGAAACATCGTTTACAACTAGATCTGTTGCATGTTTTCTTGCTTCCATCTTTTTGACTTTAGTCTTTTCCTCATCGTCAAGCTATTTTCTGGCACCGTTGCCACTTGTATTTTACTATCTCTTCGCCGAACTAGTGAACCTATACACCTGACAAGTGTATTAGGTGTGCTTGGGACACAAAAGACTTCTTGTATCTTGATTGTAGGGTTGCTTGAGAGGTGATGACCCGCACGTGTAGGGGATCGCAACAGTCTTCGTGTGTAGTATTACCCAATTTATTGATTCGACGCAAGGGGGGTAAAGAATACTTGCAAGCCTTAACAACCGAGTTATCAGTTCAGCTGCACCTGGAAATAGTTCTTGCTCATAGAAGTTTATCAATAGAAACAGTTTGTAGTAGCAACAACAAAGCAACAGCAGTAACAACAACAACAGTGAACAGTAGCAATAGTAACAGTAGGATTTGAGTGCGGTAGGCATTGGGATGGATGGACGGGCGTTTCATGGACGAGTCTAAACATGTAACTTCAAGATCTAGGGCATTGCAGATAAATAATAATAAGCATCCAAGTACTAAACTGCGGTGACCCAGCATACCACTGCATGATGTAGTATACTATAGTCGTTGACATAACACCAATGAAACACCGTTCACTAGTATTACATCCCTCAGAATGGCACAACAGAAACACAGCGGGTCCAATACATGGCTAAAGGTTACAACTCACTCTTTACATAAGATCCAGAGAGCACTCTAGGTTTAAGAGAGAGAAAGAACTTCTTTACGAAGAAGAATCAAAGATAAATAACGCAAAACTATTATACTATTAAAACTAGTATTTAATTAAGGAATTGGCATTGCTCCTATTGCAACGCACTACAGAGATAGGTTCTTTGGCTAGAGATTTTATTTCTATCTAATCAGTAATTTCTTCTTCACTTGAGTGGAGATATACAATGTCTTCCTTGTCTTTATTGAAGAGCTTTAGCTGGTCTTGATAAGTCCTGGATCATATCTTGATGCAGACATCGCTTTAATGGCTTCAGAATCTAGCAAGGGTTAAGAAGATACTTTGAGTATGAGCGTACTCAGCAAATTCACTAGAAAATGAGTGTTTGATGCACTATAACTACAGCCACAGACCATAGGTCGTAAGCAATGCAAGTTTTCATAAACATTTCTTCAAAGGTGGATTTTATTCTAAAAATCTATGTCCATCAGCCTTCACGGGTTTACCAGAACCTTCATGGGGTTCCTTTCCCGTTGCGTTCGCAGCTCCTTCCCTGAACAGGGAGTAACAAGTTACAGTTATTACACTCTGCAGAGGTGCATTACTTTACCCATGAGAGATCAACTCTTTGTTGCACAACCGGGCAGCTTATTCCCATCCACAATTCCATGATGTGGGGCCCAGAAGATGATCCAAGCCAATCACTACCCCCTTCGCGACCTCGCATGCCTCCTTGGTGTACACCATGCCCACATAATGAATGACGACAATGGTTTGTACAAACCGTTAGATGCCAGAACTATCGTGGGACGATGAGGGTTCCCACCCATATGCTGCATATCCTCTATGAATTACCAATTAATATGCACGCTATGAGGATAACATCCACGACCTGCACATCCGGCTTCATGCGAGAGGAATAATATATAGCTGACTTCTCCGTCCCATTCCAAATCTCATGGTCAACGCGTAATATATGGCGCAAGAATCACTGGCGACATTGGTTGTTAAGTCCTAGGTGATATAGTTCTGAACAGTGGTATCCCAACTGTCAGATTTAATAGATTAGCTGATCACCCTGGATCAGTAATCAATAGTTCTCATTATTATTGAAAATAGTGTTTTTTGACTTTTGTTTCAAATGCAGGTGAAGACAACACTGGATTTGTAAAATACTTTACAGAAAATAAACAAAGGACATGATCAAGTGTGAACTTGCCTTTTGTGATTGCAATATTATGCACTCACGGTCTTCGAGTTAGTATAAGATCCCAAATCTGAAATCAGCATCATTGGTCCGATAAGGACTAATGTTTAAAGAAGCAATATGCTTTTATGCATAAGTAGTGTGATGCACGTTCTAAGCGCAAATCCCTGGAATAACGTTTTCCTAGGGTTTGGATTTCGAAAATGGTTACTTTGGAATGTGTGGTCCTTTTGGATAATTTTCATAGTTGTACTTTTATTAGAGTTTATGAGTGGTTGTAAACATCACATATGTAGGAATAAAGTATACATACTCATGACATACTAGTTAGGATTACTTATACAAGGTTTCTTATTTAAAGTGGCAAAAAGGATAACCTTCGAAGAAAAGGTTTCTTTTCTAAGGTCTAAACAAACTTTGTAATTAGTTAGTGGTGGTTGATTTCATTTGTTTGTTCAAATGGTTTGACTTGAGTTGCTTTATAGTTTAACTACTTCAGACCAAAGTTAACTGTAAAACATATAATAATGCCTATAGTGTTATATTAAGATTTTGTAGACTAAAGTTAACTTTAAAGTATAAATAGTTTTGAAAGTATCGTACTTATACCTTGGTATCCTGTATATCTGAAATGTGTTTTTGAAGTTACTTAAGAATGTTTATTTTGTTACTTGAGAAATGGTTTCTTGATGTGTGTATTGAGTAATATCCTTATCTTTTATAGATAAATGAGTATAGTTTATGAACCCAACATAATGTTACTTAACCACTTATGGATTTATATAGTGTTGTAATAGTTTTTTTGTAATTTGATGATTAATATGGTTTAGAAAAGATTTGATTGATCACAAGTTGTTCTTTGAGGATTTTATTATTAGTGGAATTTGTTTTAGAGATAATCTTCATTTAAGGTTGTGGATTCTTCTAAAATAAGAACATTTATAATTTTTTAAACCATTATGGCATTATATTATTAATATTTAAGACTAATACTATTTATTAGACTTATTTAACTCATTTTAGGAATATTAGTAAATTTTATTTATTTTATATGAATTATTAATGAAATAAATAAGTTTAAATTTGAGTTATTAAAATATTTAATTTTCTTGTTTATCTCAAAAGGAGATTATTAGATTTTTAACATGTAAATAATATTTTTGTGATCATTTTGGTATATCATATTTATTTTTGTGATTTATAAACACTAAGATATAATGTTTACAATTCTTATTACTTTTATAATTACTTAATAAATAATAAATATTTAATTAAGTGAAGTAATAATACATGATTATAGTTTTAAATTAGAATTCTTATTTTTCTAAGATTTTTGGTATTTTATTACTATTATTAATATTTATTATTATAAAAATATGAATTATCAAAATTTATTACTTATAAACCTTTATTAAATAATATTTATTTAAATAATCATCATAATAATATTTGGTAATAGATTTAAGTTGTATATTTTATTTTTTTGAAAATTTTCATATATTATACATATTTTTCTGAATTATAAATCAAAAGTTATTAATTAAATAACATTTAATCATTTATTAAATTTCTAGAATAATATTAATTGGATTATAACATTTTATTTATTTCTGAACAGAAAATACTTTTTACACCTTATCCAGAGCTAGCCCCAGTCACTGACTAGTGGGCCAGCGTCCACCTCAGCTCTCAGATGAAAGAAATGCACTAGCTACAGACCTCCTCTCTACTCGTTGTCTATGACATGTGGGCCCTGGGCCATGTCATCCACCACGCGAGGCAAAGACTAGTCAAACAGGCTGACGTGGCTCGATAATGAGGTAAGCATGGCGTCAGCATCGCCACCGTCGTCGGTGAGTAGTCACCGGTGGCGATCCACTGCACCCCAGCAAGCGAAATAGGTCTAGTCCGAATCAGCCGACCCACTGAACCTAATAGTGGCAGCGCCGCTCGGAAATGGTCATTGGAAGGTCATCGGCGACGAGCTACTGCGGCGGCCAGCGACGGTGCTCAACAAAACTAGACCTACGGTGTGAATCCGCAAACGAAACTAGGGTCCAGAGATGCGTATGCTTACCCTGATGACGATAGAGTGGTGGACGAGGACAGGCGCAACCGGAATCGAGTTTCCCGACGAGGATTCCGACGAACTGCTGCAAAGGAAAATGATCAAATTCACCCGCTCCAGTGCTCCCCTTGATGCAAGCTTTTACCCAGAGGATCTACGGAGGACGGCGCTTCTCCATGACAGCTCAGAATGGTGTGGGGAGACGTGGTTCGACAACGAGAGGTGGCTCCGGCGAGCTATGGTTTCGGTCTCATTCGTATCTGAGAGGATAAGGAGGGATTGAGGATAGGGATGGAGGCAATGCATCGCGGTGGCCTTCTTATCCCCTCCTGGCAGCGGCGGCGAGTATCTTGGCGCAACAACGACGATGACGACATCGGGCGGCGGTGAGATCCGCCAGCGAGCTGCTTGTGTGCGTGATGATGATGACGATGGTCGTTTTGTGGATACCCCCGTGGCGATTTCTTTAGCTCAACACGCGGTCCTCTCCTGATCCCACTTGTCAGTTGTTGGGGATATGCTATATGGGTATCCTTATAGCATGTCTCTTATCCGACTAACCCGGGTGGCCCATAGTCGGTAGCATGGCCTATGGCCTCCTGGGCGGCCCAGTTAGGTGGATCCAGAAGGGAGACCCATGCCGGATAAAGGAAGGCTACGGTGGAGTCACCAGCGTACCCGGAGCCTTGGAGTGCAAGATACACAAGACTAGTAATAGACGGTGTAGGACTCTGTAACCTGTCCGGCTAGGACTTTTCCCTGTAACCCTAGGACCTGGAGACTATATAAGTCGGGCCTATGGGAGCCTTTAGGGCATAATCTCATACAACATCAGACAACCTCGCACAGCAAACCTATCTCTGTAACTCGGCGTATTGCCCTTATAGTGATTTATAGCAGGAGTAGGATTCCGCCACCGTTGTGGGATCTGAACCTGGGTAAGCTGTGTTACCTCGTACCCGTCAACCGTCCGCCTTACCCCACACCTCTAAACACGCAATGTGAGGACTCCTCCATGGCGTACTCGTCGGCAATACCACGACAGTTGGCGCCCACCGTGGGGCAAGAGGCGCTTCAGGCTCTTCAGCGGGCGAGGACCAAGATCTTCGCGGGAATCGGCGAAACCATAGCCATTGGCCATGTTCTCTTCTCCAGCAACATTTCGATCGTCCCTCCCGACGAGTTTTGGATCCCGGCGAAGACGAACCCTACGCGGTGTTCGATCGTTCCTATCAGAGACATCCACCTCTTCATCGGCGAAACCGACTCGGGCACTAGTTCTCTGGGAGTCGGAGGAGCATCAAGACCCGCACGGACCGCCAATGGGCAGGATACGTTCGCAGAAGGATCGATGTCGGATTTCTCCTCAGAGTTTGCCGGCAGAGATCGGAAAAAATCAAGGCCCACCCAAACCGCCCCTGTGCAGGATATAAAGGTGGAAGATCACTGCAAATCCGCCGGCTTAGTCCGTGCGCCTGGACAGCAGAGATCCAAGTTCGTCGGCGTGGTTACCATATTTGATCTGGCGCGCTGCGTTCAGAGAGAGGGCGAAAACCCCTGCGATTACCTGGCCAGGTGGCTCCGTATACGAGCCGACCTAGCCCACTACCCCGATGATAACGCTCTATATCACTTCGTGGAAGGACTGGACCGTGTCACGCTTCTCCGACATTCTTTAAGACGGCAGAAGGCAACAGGACGCCTTACCCTCGAAGATATGGTGAGCACCGTCAACAACTACGCGGAGGCCGAAGCGGCAGCTCAGACAGCACTTGCGCTCATTGACTGAGCCCCTCCGATTCAGCCACCGCCACCACCGCCTCCAGCCTCCATCGTCGCAGCAGCACCACCACCTCTAGTCATCGTCGAGCCCGTTGCACCTCCACCGCCCGTCATCGAGGAAGTCCTGGCACCCTCCGACTCTGTCATTGACACGCTCTATGCTGATTTCAGTGCAGATTCAGAGGAGATAGACTTCAGTCCAGAAGAGCTAGACTCCGCTATGCAGGAGATGGAGGAGGAGTACTCGCGCGACAAGCAGGCCAACAACGTCGTCGCGTCCCGAGGGGTGTTCGTCACCATTGGGACGGTGATGGATGAAGATCAACCCGGACGAGCTCCGCCTATGGCGCTGGAAAAGGGGAAGGGGGCACTTATTGCTGCTGACGATGATCGCGCAAAAGACATGCCTCCTCCGCCCAACCCAGTGCAGTAGCCGCAGGAACTCGGCACCGGCCCGAGTAACAACAACACCGCAAACTTGCCGCCTCCAGCATCTACGCCTGCAACAACCCAAGTTACTCCAGCTGATAGAGTGATGTACGGCAATCTCCTCGTCAAGCCACTGGCCGTTGCTCATATCCGGAACGTGACCCAGCTTGATGAGAAATGCCAGCAGCTGCTGGAGGAGGCGCAAGCAATCGCGGTGCAGGGCGCTAAGCTAGATCGAGATCTGGTCAAAGCGCAGAAGTCCATAGAGAAAGCTAGAGCAATGGAGGCCGAGTACAAGACTCTGCTACAGCAGCAGAAGGCTAAGAAAGCTCCAGCTTGCGTCATCAACGATCCTGGTGTATGGCACAACCTAGGATGGGCTCCCTCGAAGCCGGCACAAGCCAAGCCATACATTGACAGTGAAGGCAAGCAGGTGATGCCCACCCCACTACTTAACCTCGTCGTCGCCAAGACCCTTATGGAGCAGGATAGATCCCCTGGGGCAGTGGAACAGGTCTACGACCTAGTGGCCAAGGCGGTAAAGCAGCAGGAAAATGCCACCTCTCAGAGGCTTGAGTCTAACCCAGCGCTCTGCTAGTATAGCCAGTACAAGCCGCCAAGGGACAAATCTCCTCTTGATGTTGGGTCCCAGACGGGTTCCTCAGAACGAAGACGGAGGGATGCACGCAACAAGAAGGATGCTATCCCAATATCCTCCGACCACGGAGAAAATGCCCGACCTCGTCTCCCATCGCCACCGCCCCGGTCTCCCCGACATCGTGAAGATTACAAAGCTCACCATCGTACGAATATGCCCCCACCAAAGCAGTCTGGCATCGTCATCCGCGACAACACGGAGCAGGCCCGTCATGACGAAAAGCACAACGAAGGACATAAGAGCAGGTCGCGCCATGACCCTCCACGTCCGACAAGCAACCGTGACAGACGTGAGGCGTCGCAGGAGGGTAACAGCAAGAAGGATAACCCACCGCCACCTCCCCCTCCGTCACCACCAAGCAGTCACCATGGCAGAGGAGGCCCGCGTCGTTCACGCATCCCATCCCCTATTGACAAGAAGAAGAAGAACCCGGAGCCATACGATGCACGTTCGCGGATCGATAAGATCCACGAGGCCCGAGAAGGACCATACCTGGGACCACGTTGCTTTGGACCTGCAATACGGTCCGCAACTTACCCCAAAGGCTTCCGGATTGACAAGACCATCAAGCCCTATGACGGCACCGCCAAGCCAGCCACATGGTTGCAGGAATACGACAACGCGGTGGAGATTGCCGGAGGCAACCCCAACGTCGCCGTCAAGTACCTCCCATTAATGTTGGCGGGTACGGCCCGTCAATGGATCGACGACTTGCCGGAGAAATCTATCTACAACTGGTTGGACATGCAAGAAGCGTTCACCAAGAACTTTGAGGGTACATACAAGCGTCCCTGCACTGTGGGCGATCTACAGCGGTGCGTGCAAGAGAAAGACGAGACATCTCGCGCCTACCTCTCCCGCTGGCTGGACATGAAGAATTCCTGCGTAGGAGTGCACGCTCAGAGCGCCATGGCCGCCTTCATCGATGGGTTGGAAAGGGGCATGTTGCTCCGACATAAGCTGAAGCGCTTGCAGGACAATCACCAGCTTGACTTGATCCAGACGATTCAGTTGGCTAGTGAGTTCGCAGCTGCCGCCGACGATGCTCGTGGCTCCTTGCCGGCAACGGTCGTTCCAACTCAAGCTCAGAGGAACAGCAGTACAAAACGAAAAACCGCTCCAGAAGAAAAGCAATCTACCGACATGGTCGCTGTGACTTTTGCAGGACGAGGAGAGGGCGGACAACGTGGCCGAGGAAGGGGAGCTGGTCGTGGGCAGCAACGAGGAAGTGAAACCACCTCGACGCCGCTCCGCGTTCCCCAAACCTACGAGGACTACCGCGATATGCCATGCCTCGTACACCTCGACGTCAACGGCAAAGCCACCCATACCAATCGACACTGCAAGTTCGTCAATGACCTCAAGGAAGACCCGGAGTCCGGCTACAAGCGAAGTCGGAAGAATAGACCACGTGGCAAGGGCAAGGGGAAGAAGAAGGAGGAGGAGTCCAAGGGTTCAAGTGACATGGACGAGGACGTTGACCCCAAGCACGCCGCCAAGAGCGATGACAAAGGCAAGAACCCCTTCGGAAGAAGGCCCCAGTCTACCACACTTTCCTTGGCACCCCCACCGTCCGACAACAGAAGACCTCTCTGAGGATCCTGATGGCTACTCTCCCCCCAGTCCCCAGTACCCACGCTGGTCGGAGGTTCCAATAACTTGGGACAGGACGGACCACCCAGACCTTATACCCATGGAGAACCAGTACGCCATGGTCATCAACCCCTTGATTGACGGCGTGGAGTTCACCAAGTGTATGGTGGATAGTGGAAGCAGCATCAACATCATGCACCTGGATACACTTCAAAAGATGAACTTGACGGAGGCAAACCTAAGACGGACCAACACCATCTTCCACGGCGTAGTTCCTGTCAGGAGGCTCGGTCCCTTGGGTGCATTACACTTCAGGTTGCCTTTGGCGATGTAAATAATTACCGCTAAGAGTGCATGACCTTCGAGGTGGTCCCTTTCAAAAGCGTGTACCACGTCATATTCGGCCGCGACATATTCCACACGTTCATGGTCAAGCCATGTTTCGTCTACAACAAGCTCAAGATACCCGGACCAAACGACATCATCACCGTATCCGGAAGCTTTACCAAGGCAAGGGACTGTGAGATCAATGAAGCAGCCGTTGCAGAAGCTGTCCTCTACAACAAAGAATTCAAAGAAATCCAGAGCAAGGTCAATGACTCAGAGATGCCCGCGTCGAAGAAGCAGATCTCCGACTCCGCTCATGCGTTCAAGGCCGCCATCGAGACCAAGCCGGTGGAACTTGTGGTAGGCGATGCCTCCAAGATCACCGCCATTGGGACAAACCTGGATCCCAAATAGGAAAGGGCGCTCGTCGAGTTCCTCCGTGAGAACAGGGACATGTTTGCCTGGCAACCTGCCGACATGAAAGGTGTACCTAGGGAACTTGCCGAGCACATCTTAAACATTGATCCAAAATGCAAACCAGTGAAACAACCTCTACGACGCTTTGGAGATGAGAAGAGACGCGCCATTGGCAAAGAGATAGCTAGGTTACTTAAGGCTAGATTTATCCGAGAAGTTCTTCACACCCAATGGGTGGCCAATCCTGTACTTGTCCCCAAAAAGGGAACCAATGAATTAAGAATGTGCGTTGATTACACCGGCTTAAACAAAGCATGTCCCAAAGATCCGTTTGCTTTGCCTCGCATTGACAAGGTCATTGACTCGACGGCTGGCTCGGAACTTTTGTGTTTTCTCGATGCATACTCAGGATACCACCAGATCAAGATGAGGAAGTTGGACCAATTGGCCACTTCGTTCACTACCCCATACGACACGTTTTGCTATGTCACGATGCCCTTTGGGCTGAAAAACGCAGGTGCTACCTACCAGCGGATAATGCAGCGTTGCCTTCACGACCAAATTGGTCGGAACGTTCATACCTACGTGGACGATATCGCGGTGATGTACAAAAAGTCAAACGACTTAATCTCCGACTTAAAGAAACCTTTGATAATCTCCGGAAATACAACATGATGCTTAACCCTAAGAAGTGCGTCTTCGGGGTACCAGCCGGCAAATTGTTGGGCTTCATCAGTTCCCAGCGTGGAATCAAGGTCAACCCGGAGAAAATCAAGGCCATCTTGAACATAAACCGTCCGACATGCCTAAAGGACATTCAACGACTAACAGGTTGTGTTGCAACAGTTAGTCGGTTCATCAGCCGACTTGGAGAGAAGGCTCTGCTGCTGTACAAGTTGCTGAAGAAGGCGGACAAATTCACATGGACGGACAAGGCTGACGCAGTATTAAAGCAGCTCAAGGAGATTCTTTCCTCATCGCCCATCCTTGCAGCACCCGAACCTGGAGAGCCAATGTTAATTTACATGGCGGCAACTAACAGGGTTATCATCATCGTCGTCGTGGTAGAGCGGAAGGAGCCAGGCTATGAGCACGGAGTTCAACGTCCAGTTTACTATGTAAGCGAGGTCTTGACGAAGTCTAAGCAGCGTTACCCGCACTACCAAAAGATAGCTTATGTAGTATTCCTTGCTTCTCGAAAGCTGAGGCATTACTTTCAGGAGCACCCAATCACAGTGGTGAGCAAGACTCCACAGTCCGACATCATCAATAACAGCAACGCTACAGGAAGGGTCGCGAAGTGGGGCATTGAACTTGCCGCCTTCGAGATCACTTACAAGAGACGCGACGCTATCAAGTCACAAGCCTTGGCGGATTTTGTTGTGGATTGGACGGAGATGCCAGATGCTACTCCGTTGCCAGAACCAGAGTACTGGGTGATGCACTTTGACGGATAAAAGCTGCTCAACGGCTCGGGGGCTGGTGTATTGCTACAGTCACCAACAGGAGACAAGCTACACTACGTTCTGCAGATCCACTTCGAGGCTACAAACAACATGGCGGAGTATGAAGCACTCATTCACGGACTACGTGTAGCCAAGGATATTGGCATCAAGCGCATAGTTCGTTGTGGAGATTCCGACTTGGTTGCCCAGCATGTGGCTGGCACCTGGAATGCGCGGAACCCTATGATGGCGGCATATCGAGACGAAGTGGACGAGATAGCCAAGAGCTTCTTGGGCTACGAAGTTAAGTATGTGCCTAGGGAACAAAACGAGGCGGCTGATCTGCTGTCTAAGCTAGGATCAGGGCGCAAGCGAATTCCGCCAGGAGTTTTCCTAGAGCATCTGCGCACACCATCCGTGGAGGGAGCCGACATCGACAATCCGGATAGAGCTGACTCTTTCGTCAACATGGCGACAAAAGTCCCTCCGGCTTGGACAAAACCGTTCATGGAATACCTCGAACATGGAACTTTGCCCGACGACGAAGTCGGAAGACGGCAAATAGTACGACGAGCAAAGGGTTATACCATAATCAATGGGCAACTCTACAAAAAGAGTACTATTGGTATATACCTATGGTGTGTTTCCCAGCTAGAAGGTATGGAAATCCTACGCGAAATCCATCTCGGAGATTGCGGGCATCACGCCGCTCCTCGATCATTGGTCGCGAAAGCCTTCCAGCAAGGATTCTATTGGCTGACCGCGAAGGCGGACGCCGACAAGCTGGTTGAGACATGCATGGGATGCCAGTATTATGCCCGACAACCACATGTTCCTGCTGAAGAACTGCGAATAATACCAATAACTTGGTCGTTTGCAGTCTGGGGGCTAGACATGGTGGGACCGTTACAAACGACACCTTGTGGGTTTATGCATCTGCTTGTAGCAGTTGACAAATTCACTAAATGGATAGAAGCTAAACACATTAGAAAGCTTGATGGGGCAACTGCCACATAGCAATATCACCGACAATGGCAGCAATTTATCACTCGGAGAAGTGGAGGCATATTGTTGGGAGAAAGGCATCCGACTTGATCTTGCATCTGTGGCGCACCCACAATCCAATGGACAGGTCGAGCGAGCCAATGGATTAATTCTGCAGGGAATCAAACCACGTCTTGAGGCACCGCTACATAGAGCAGCTGGAGCCTGGGCGGAAGAATTGCCATATGTGTTGTGGAGTTTACGAACTACACGCAACAGATCTACCGGCTACACCCCTTACTTCATGGTATATGGAGCAGAAGCCATCCTGCCTTCCGACATCCTCCATGATGCACCAAGAGTTGCCGCCTACGACGAGGATGACGCTGAAGAATCCAGATGCCTGGATGTGGACCTTCTCGAGGAGGAGCGTGTTTTGGCATGCCAAAGATCCGCCATCTACCAGCAGAAGCTACGCAGCTACCATAGTCGCCGCGTTCGGCATCGCTCGTTTAAAGAGGGGGATTTGGTGCTCCGACTTAAGCAGAAGAAGTCACACAAATTATCCCCACCATGGGAAGGACCGTTCATCATAAGCAAGGCGCTGCTCAATGGGTCTTACTACCTTGTTGACAATCGTCAACTAAAGGATAGACCCAACGAGGATCATAAGCGTAAGCGACGTGACCCGAATGATGACTACCCGGAGCTTGATCGGCCATGGAACATAGCACAACTACGTCCATTTTACACTTAGCATTTTTTATCTAATTGTGTACCTCTTATATGATCAATGAAATAAAGCTCTTTGGTTCACTCATATTTCTGAGTCTTTTACCTCCTTTAGTGTTCTTTTTAGATCATGTAAAACCTTTATGCACAAGCTTTGCGTTTGCACTTGTGAAAATTACGCCTACGGGCGTTAGCTTAAGTTTTCTTGTCTACACGTTCTTTGTCGTTTTTATGTGGATTCTGGAGTAGTGACTTTTGGCACTTATTGTCGGCGATTTTGTGCTCAGGTTATTGACGGTGCCATTGGGCATCATCACCTAAGCGCGTGGTTCCAACAACGAGTCTTCCGACTCACGAAAAGTCAAGCATAAGAACCAAAGTAATGGATAAGCCAGCACTTTCTGAAAAAATATATACATGCTGGGAACTAAGTTCTTAAGTAGCAGGAGATAACAACCATTGTTTTCGGCCTTAAGTTACACCATCAAGTTTTTTCACGCATACACCAAAGGCAAAACAAATATTACATAGTGTTTTCACTCTTTGGGCGCAGGAGACTTGGAAGCAGCATCGTCCCCAGCCGGAGAATCACCCTCAACGTCGGCGCTATGATGAGACTCGGAGGAATCTTGGTTGACGCTATCGATGGTGTTCATGGGAACGAAGACGTCGATGCCCACCAACTCGGCAACTCTGGTGTCATATCCCGCAAGTGATGACAAGATGGCCTCGTGATCAATATCTTTGCCGTCATCATCAACGCCAGGGATGCCAGAGGTCACCGTGTCGATGTCGGCATCTTCATAGTGTGCCTTCACCATTGAGAGCGTCATCCTCGCGCCAGCCTGTGCACATGAAGCTTTCCAGCTTGTAACACGCTCGGGGGATCGGCGCAGAATCTCTGAGTACTTCGCCACGGAGCCCGATGCCTTGACGTATATCTAGAGAGGCTTGGCAATCTCCTTGGCTTGGGTGATGGCGGTGTTGATGAAGTTGCCGGCAAGAACCATGCATTCCTTGTCCGAAGGAGGCGAGCGGGTTAAACCCATAGGAGCTGAAAATTTCGACAAGGAGCGCATGAGTTCAATAAACTCTAAGTATCCAGACTACAGAAATACAAGGCGGAGGAAACTTACTGAAGATGCTGGCCTTGGCCTGCCAAACGGTGTCCGCCAAGGATTCCTTTTCCTGTTGGAGGAGCTTAAACGCCTCGTTGTGGCGATGGTTTTGCTCATCAGCAGCTTGCTTCTGATCTTTTAAGATCGCAAGCTCCTCCTTCAAGTGATTGATTTCCGCGGAGGCGGAATCCTGCAGGGCTTTCATGGAATCCTCATGCATCTTCAGCATCTCTTCCCTCTCCTTCTTAAGGATTCTGTTCTCGTGTCCAGCTGCTAGATATGCTTGGACTGCTCGACAATATCCTTGGCATTGGCGACATGTTCTGAAAAGTCGGAGAAAACAAAGTACACAGTGAGTACTCGAAGAATAAAGGCATAAAACCAAGACGGAATGCGCAAAAAAACAGACTCTTGTTTTTGATGATTTGTTCCTTCAAGATGTCAGTTTTACCCTTTTCGGCTTCAAGATCTGCGCGCATCTTCTGGTACTTGTTGTTGTCCATGCCCCTCCGAGCATTCTCGTTATGTGGAACAAAGGACAAAGTTAAACTGTTGTTTAGTCTGCTTGGAGCACCTAGTCCGAAACTTTCCATCTAGGCGCTCGGGGGCAACAGCGAAAGTTTTTCAACTTAGCAATATGCTTAGCTTTTCTTTAAGCATCTAGTCGGATCTCCTTCAGTTCTCGATTAGAAGCTTGGGGGCTACAGTATAAAGTTTTAACTCGGAAAATGCTTAGCTTTTCTTTAAGCATCTAGTCGGAACTAATTCAGTTACAACTAGAGGCTTGGGGGCTACAGTATTGAAAATTATAAACACTGCATATGCTACTCTTAAAGCATCTAGTCGAAATAGTTTCATCCATCTAAATGCTTGGGGGCTACAGTGAGAGTTCTTTGTAATTTAGTCACTCTTAGAGCATATAGATGCAAAACCTATGGTTTTTCGTCTACATCCTCGGGGGCTACAGTGGGATACTCATATGAAATGCAAAAGGCAAAGTAAAACTTACAAGTGCAATAATCTTGAGGTTTGTAGCACTCTCGACCAGCAGCTTGCCAAAGGAAATGCTATTTCCCCGCAAGATATCTGCTTGTCGGAGAAGCTCCTCAATACCGCACGTCGGAGATGACGACACTCCTCCAGGAACCAGAGTTGTGTTACTCGGCATAAGCGCTGGATAAACTATCTTCGGGAACTCGAAGGGCTTCTGGGGAGCGGGGGCGCCGCCTTCGGCAGAGGTACCAGCTCCCACTGCCGCCTTGCCGCTACCGATGGCATCCTTAGCCGGAGCTTCAGCCATTTGTAGAGCAGCGCTCTCCTGCGTCGCTTGCTCGCCGACAACAGCGAGTTCGGTAGAAGCGCCAGAATCCACTTCCATGGCGGAAGGGCCTGGTGCCTCATGGGCTTGAGAGCTTGTCGGGGTAGAGGAAGGCTTGACGGCAGGAGTAGCAGGGGCGATAGCGGGGGAGGAGTCGCGATGCAGCATATCCTTGATATTTCTAGAAGCCCCCAAAGTCTTGGAGGTCTTCTTGAGGCTGGTCGTTGCTTTCTTCCTGAAACGTGCAAAGTGCATAAGTACAGGAACAAGACAGATAAATAAGACAATGTCGGAGAATGAGAAGCTTATACTAGGGGGGTGCTTTGGCAAAAATCCCGATGGCCTTTCTCTTTTCCGCCTCCAGGGCGGCGGTAGTCTTCTTGGAGGCTTCACCCTCCGTCTTCTTCTTCTTCTTGCCTCCGTCGGCAGCGTTAGAGGTGGAGCTCTTCCGCTTTCGTGCTAACGGGACATCGTCGTCGGACACGACCGTGACTTCCTTCATCTTTGGATCGTAGATTTGGGCAGCCAGGTTGTCCTCATCTAGATTGTTAAGCTGTTAAGTTAGAAATCACCGTGTTAGATGGGATGGTAATGACAAGACGGAGAAACTAGAGCATATGTTGCACACGGAAAATACATATCTACCTTTGGGCACTTGCCGTATATGTCGTGGTTTTACACGGCAGATGCTACTGGGGGTAGCTTACGTAGAGGGAGCAAGGCGATGTAGGAGAATCCGGGAGCGAGATTGGCACACTATGTACCCAGGTTCACGTACCCTCGGTGGAGGATCGCTATGTCCTGCTGTCAATCCAGTATATGATCATAGATTGGTTTACAAGGGAGCCGCCGTAGGCGGAGGGAGAGACTAGGAGACTAGATCTAATATGACATACCCCGTGGGGGTGCCCCTGGTGGCCTTATATATGCAGCCAGCTAGGGTTTACAAGTATTTTGGTGGGTTTTCTATTGGAGTCGCCGTCTTGGGCCTCCAGTCGGCGCCACTCGTCTGGGTCCAGCATGCGCCAGTCGCCGTATTGGGCGAGTCGACCCGCTCTGGGCTTGGCTTCAGTCGGCTCGATCCATCTGGCGAATCCGCTTCATGGGTATACCCCGATTGGTATTCCCCCATCAGTAGTCCCCGAGCGCGTTGTTGATTCGATGCGGGATTGAGGCAGGGCGCGGAGAGTCTTGACGATGGGTCGTAGCGAATCGGCGACGAGCTCCTGAACAGAGAAAAGAACCGTGAAGCGGGAGGCGGTCGACGTGAGCCAGTCGGTGATGGCCAGTTGGCAAAACACGCAGGGTGTCGGTGAAGCTGCCAGTTGCGGCGTGTCCCCAAACGTGGAGCGTGCCGAGTCCTGAGCGTGGCGAGTGGCGAGGTCGAGAGACCAGAGAGTGCCGTGCTCCCGAGCGTGCCGAGTGGCGAGGTTGGGCGACCGGCGAGTGGCGCTGTCTGTAGCACACCGAGTCCACGAGCGTGTTGAGTACGTGAGGGCGAGTCCCCGAGCGTGTCGAGTACGCGAGGGCGAGTCCGCGGTGGAGAGTCCTCGAGCATGCCGAGTCCGCGGTGGCGAGTCGACGAGGGCGAGTCCGCGGTGGCGAGTTCTCGAGCATGCCGAGTCCGCGGTGGCGAGTCGACGAGGGCGAGCCGCGGTCGCGGAACCACGCGTACACGCAGCATGCCTAGGAGTAGTCCCCGAGGCTCGAGTTGGCTCGTAGAGGCGACTTGAGGCTTATATTTTGAAAATAGTAGTGGTTGTTGCCGAGCGTGCCGAGTGGCGAGGTTGGGCGACCGGCGAGTGCCGAGTCCCCGAGCACGGCGAGTCCACGATGATTGCGAGTCCGCGAGGGGAGAGTCCCCGAGCATGGCGAGTCCGCGATGATTGCGAGTCCGCGAGGGGAGAGTCCCCGAGCATGGCGAGTCCGCGATGATTGCGAGTCCGTGAGTGGAGAGTCCCTGAGTTTGGCGAGTCCGCGATGATGTTGATTGCGCTGTTTCTGTTAGCGAATCTCTCGTCTTGGCCCGGGGGGCCAGTCGCATGGTGACTCCAAAGATGGCTCTCGGCTTGGCGTTCTTCCTGGACGATCCGAGGCTCGGTTTGCGAGTCCTCGTCCGCAGTACTTGGTCGTGCGAGTCGCGCTATCTAAGGTTGAGGAGGACATGGTGCTGTTTGTGTAGCACTGCCATTTGTCTTGGCCCGGAAGGCCAGTCGAGCAAGGCGACTGCAATGATGGCTCTCGGTTAGCTTTTTTCGTGGATGAACCGAGGATCGGTTTGCGAGTCCTTGTCCGCACTACTTGGCCATTGCGAGTCGCTCTATCAAAGGTTGACAAAGGCGAATTGATTTTTCCCGGAGGGAAGAGAAGCCCAGTGGTGAGTCCATGCAGCGTGGCACGCGACCCTCTCTGGCGACTCGGACGATGAAGGTCCCTTAGCAGGCGCGGCGTACGCATTTGACGTAGCGGATGGGGTCGCACCCTGGCGAAGTCGACGCGGCGGACATAGGGTCGACGCGGCGGACAGGGGTCACGCTATTGCGAAGTCGACGCAGCGGACACGGGGTCGACGCCGTGGACGGAGGTCGCGCTACGACGATGTCGATGCGGTGGACACGGGGTCGACGCCGCGGACGGAGGTCGCGCTATGGCGACGTCGATGACGGCGAGGCTGCGAGGGCGAGGTCGCGATGGCGATCACACGGCAGGCGAGTCCGCACTGGGCGAGTCTCCGAGCCTAGCGAGTTCGCGTTTAAGCGTGTTCGCGTTTAGGCGAGGTCCGGAGCATGTCGAGTCCGCGATGGACGAGTCGCCGACGTGGTGAGTACGCGGCGGGTAGGCGTGCCACATGCATCCGGGCCGCGAGAGTGCAATTTGCTTCTTCTCCGCACATATGCATCAACACACATTTAGTAAAAAGATAATTAGTATACAAATAGAATATTTAAAATAAGATCAACTGGGAGAAAATTATTCAGCCATAGCCAAGTCGTCGATGGAATTGTAGGAGCCACGGTGGTGAAAAGTCGAAGAAGCTGGCGGTAGAGTGGTTGTTTGATCCTTTGGTCGAGGTCGCGACAGCGCGCGTCCGACTAGACCTTTGCATGGCAGAGTTAGTCGGGCCTGCTTCGTACGCGTGTTGCCGTCGAGGTGCTCGTGTGCGTACTTAGGTCGCCAAGCCTGAATTTTTATGTTTCCTTATGTGCACGTACAACGTCGATCGATTTGTTCCTCGTACATAGACCAAATAAAGTAAGAGATTAGTAATCATGCCAAATTATATGCTCACAGAAGGGAGTGCAAAGTCTAATCGTGCCAACGGAAGTATACGAATTAGATAAGCATTAATATTAGATAACCGATGCACGTACTGTTTACTAATTAGTCAAATTACTCGTCTGGCACCAAAGTCAAACTAATTCATAATTAAAGAGCAAAGGAGGGGTTGTCACCGATGTCTCTTTAGGGGACTGCAATTGCTGTCGCTCGCGTACGATGGCCAGCTCTGTGCTTTTCTCGTCAGGACGTGGCAGTAATCGATCTGGCACAGAGCTCCGTGAGGATTTCGTGCGAGTGGAAGTTCACGTACCTGTAGAGCTACCGTTGCTAGCTGAGAAGAATTGACGGAGACGAAGCCGATCGGACCGGTGTAGATGATCGATGAGATGCGATCTCATTCTGTTGACGATGAGGGATCCCGCCCAGATTATCACCCTCCAAGCACCGCTTGCCCCACGGTGGGCGCAAACTGTCGTGGTATTGCACGGCAGATGCTACTGGGGGTAGCTTACGTAGAGGGAGCAAGGCGACGTAGGAGAATCCGGGAGCGAGATTGGCACACGATGTACCCAGGTTCACGTCCTCTCGGTGGAGGATCGCTACGTCCTGCTGTCAATCCAGTATATGGTCATAGATTGGTTTACAAGGGAGCCGCCGTAGGCGGAGGGAGAGACTAGGAGACTAGATATAATATGACATACCCCGTGGGGGTGCCCCTGGTGGCCTTATATATGCAGCCGGCTAGGGTTTACAAGTATTTTGGTGGGCTTTCTATTGGAGTCGCCGTCTTGGGCCTCCAGTCGGCGCCACTCGTCTGGGTCCAGCATGCGCCAGTCGCCGAGTTGGGTGAGTCGACCCGCTCAGGGCTAGGCTTCAGTCGGCTCGATCCAGCTGGCGAATCCGCTTCATGGGTATACCCCGATTGGTATTCCCCCATCAGTCTACGAACATGTCGTAGGTGATGGTGAAGCCACGCTTCTTATCCTTTACCTTGACGATGTCCTTCAGGCGGAGCTTGACGGAGTCGCTCGAGAAGTTATCCACGGAGATCCGGAGGGTATCCCTTCGGTCACTGGTATACTCGTGCATGAACTTTGCGCGGTGTTGCAGAGGTTGGATTCGCCTGATGAACCAGCACATGGCCAGGTCCAAGCCGGTCAAACCCGTCTCTACGAACCATTCGATTCGCCTTATTGCGCGAGAAGCGTCGAGGTCGGAGGGAAGGGAGGCATGGGATCTCCATGTGGAAACTTCAGCGGCGGCTCCATCCGCGAAGTCCGGGTACGTTACTTCTCGGCCCGCCAAAGGAATGTCGGGGCCAGTTTTTGCAGGACTCGTGGCCGACGATGTCGGGGAACCGCCGGCCAGGTCGAATCTTGAAGCTTATGGTGTCGCAGTTCCTAAGCTCCTCCATACTGTGTTCGGCTTCACGTTTGACGGTGAAGAAGTACACGAACAAATCTAACCTAGGCCTAATCCCTAGGTAACCCTCGCAAAGTGCCGCGAAGTTGCTAAGCACTAAGATGCTATTGGCGGAGATGTTATGGGGTTGGACCTTGTAGTGGTTCAAGACGGAAAGAAAGAAGTGGGAGATGGGCAGGGAAACGCCGCGTACCAGCTGAGCCTTGAGGTACACCTTTTCTCCGGCTTAGGGAGAAGGTGTCACCTCGCCGGCCGGCGCCGGCCGCCAGGCAAGCCCCTCCGACGTGGGGAGGTAACCTTCGGCGACCATCTCTTGGATGTCGCGGTCGGTGATGTACGAGCCACGCCAGTCACCCTTGTGTGAGTCTGGCTCTTCTTCCAGAGGCTCTAGCGCCGCCAGATTATGGTCGCCGTCGGTGGTTTCGATCATCGCCGATGCGGGGATGACCAGGCCCTCTGGGGGCACGACGACAAATCTCGCCGGGCTTCGCCGTGGCTTCGCTCGATGCCGCCATCGATGGGGAGGAGCTGTTGTTGGCCATGGAGTGCTGGAAGGATGCGACTGACGCAGAGGGAGGCTAGGGTTTTCAAGGTTTCTCGCGGATAGGTCGAGGAGGCGTGCGGCTGGAGGAAGAAGACGATGACGCGAGAGGAATGAGGTAAAAAGTGGAAAGTGTCTCACGGTTACTATTTATCATACTCTGCATCAAGATTCGTGCAGCTGGTCGGACGGTTGCCGCGTAGACAACGTGTTCGTGAACGTGCGCGGTAATTTCGCCACGTCTCCAACCGTCGCCGCCAACGGTTCGTATCACTCGCACGGGAAAATCGGATATGATTGCGTTCTCTGCATGTGTGAGTTACGAGGCGTCGTTGACCTAAGCCTACGTCGTCCTAGCTGACACGGGTAGATGAGCCGTCGCATCGAAGATTCCGGCATGGACGGATTTAATCCGACTACGGAAGAGTATGATGGAAGATTCAGCATTTCTCTAGCTTACCTTTTGAAGACGGAGAAAACATTGCAGGGTTCTTTGGGAGGACTACAAGATATTGCTTGACGATTTGCCGACATCCATCTAGACGGAGCATTCAACGTGAAGAGGCAAGATGGCGCAAGATCTCGGAGTTCTCCGGGGGCTACTGTTGGGGATATGCTATATGGGTATCCTTATAGCATGTCTCTTATCCGACTAACCCGGGTGGCCCATAGTCGGTAGCATGGCCTATGGCCTGCTGGGCGGCCTACTTAGGTGGATCCAGAAGGAGGCCCATGCCGGATAAAGGAAGGCTACAATGGAGTCACCAGCGTACCCGGAGCCTTGGAGTGCAAGATACACAAGACTAGTAATAGACGGTGTAGGACTATGTAACCTGTCCAGCTAGGACTTTTCCCTGTAACCCTAGGACCTGGCGACTATATAAGTCGGGCCTATGGGATCCTGTAGGGCACAATATCATACAACATCAGACAACCTCGCACAGCAAACCTATCTATGTAACTCGGCGTATTGCCCTTATAGTGATTTATAGCAGGAGTAGGATTCCGCCACCGTGGTGGGATCTGAACCTGGGTAAGCTGTGTTACCTCGTACCCGTCAACCGTCCGCCTTACCCCACGTCTCTAAACACGCACTGTGAGGACCCCAAATAGGCTGGTTACTGGGCTGTTGTGGGCTGCACAGAGCGTGAGATAGGTGTACGGTGTTGGGCTGCGGCCAGGCTTGGTTTTTATTTGTTTTATCCTTTTTCTATTTTCTGTTTTCTTATTCAGATTTGAATTTGATTTATATTTGGAACCTTTCTTTGTATAATTTGTTTGCTGGACATTTATAACAATATTTAAATATATTTGGTAACCTTTGTGAACTTTTATTATGCCTTCTTTTATTTACTCAATAAGAACTCCTTTTTAATAATTGGAAGAAACTTCTTCTTATTATTTTTCTCTTCTATTTTTAATTAGGAATTTCTTGACTGATATATTCTTATCTGTTTATAACTCAACTTTTTGTGAGCTTATAGTTCGAATGGAAAATTGAGATATATGTATAATGATTCTATACCATTCTTTGATGCATGAAATATAAAGACATTGATATGATGATCATTACTCCCATTAAGTTGGAAATAACAATGTATGTGATAAACAAAGAAGTTTAGGGTTTTGAATTATTAGTACTACCCTTGGCTTTAGGGTTTTGTATAAGCTTAGATTCCTTTTAAGAGTTAAGATTTAATAACTAAGTATATTTCCTTATGTGTATACTATTGGATGAAGTCTCCCTTTTTAATAGAAGTTATATTTAGAGTGTTTTATAGAAGTGAACTTATAAAAATATACTTAGGCACACATAGTGATGATGGTTGAAATTAACAGAGATATGCTTATGTAATTTGTTATAGGAAAATATTTCTATAAAGTGTTATAAGCATCAGGTGATGGATCAACAGTATGGGATGGCTATTATGTTTGATTTGAGATGTAGAGTTAATTGCTTAACCAGTTTAAAATAGGAAAATGATTTATAACATATAATTATATTTCTCAATCTAGAATCTCTAATTAAGGAATTCCTTTCCTAGATATAATACCTTTTTCTATCCATCACCATGGTTAGTTTGATGGTCTTACTTATTAAAATCTTCTTATTCAATATATCACTCTTCTAAACTTATGGATGAATCCAGTGAGTTTGATACAAAGGCATTTTATAATCTGTTCATATCCTTGGTTGGTTGTATTTGCTATTCTACTGTTGATTATCTTCCATCACTAATCTTTCTCTAAAGTTGACTATTCTTGAAGATGAATAACACCATCTTAATTACTTAACCCTCATGACTTACACTTCAATCCCTGAATTATATTTATGGGGTTTGCAAAGACTTCTCTAGGATCACTTATCTTTACTAGGGTTCCAATCATGTACTACCCACCAGTATTACCTTACTAAATATAAGCATTCCATGTTGGTGGCCAAAACATTACCATTATAATACTTTAATCATTTATTACTGAAGTTCTTAGTTGGCTAAGCAGGGCTTTATCAATCCTACCTTTTATTGTGTGGAAATTATCTTCTTAGTATCTTATATTGGATTAGGGTTATTAATGGACTATGCCCTCATTAGAATATTTGAGTAGATGTTCTGATAAGATCCAATAATAGATCAAAGACTAATAGTTAAAGAAGTTGTGAATCAATGGGGAATCATCCAACATTGATGAACAACATATATTGAGATAAGTTCCATGAAGATTATATAGAGAGAAAGATATATATATATATATATAGTGGATGATCTTGACTTAATCTCTTTCCTACTCCAACTCATCAAAAGAGTTTTTAAGATTAGGTGTTACTATGATTCTCAGAATGTATGCGGATGGGATTTAAGATATAGTGGTTACATTCCTATTATTTGTTTTATATCCTTAACTTGGTACTTATGAATGGTTATAATGAATACTATAATATGATCACCTAATGATCAAATATCCTTCACATTATATTAAGGTTTAACTTATGGTACATTTTGTTATACCCTTAGATCAAATATCTCTTACCCAAAAATGATATTTTAACAAAGGTCTTATTGAAACTTATCGCAGTCAACTTGATGATCTACTTCAATTCCATCATGCTAAGAGAAGTTTCAATCACTGTGACAAGTTTTGTTTAAAAGCGCGAAAATTATTCGGATTTTATATGCATGAATGCAATGCACACATCTGGGTTCAACTTATTTCTAGGCTCTAAGCTGGGATGTTACAGTCTCTACCCCTTAAATAAACTTCGTCCTCAAAGTTCGCAAACTCTCATGTTTCGGAGTAAGAAATTGTTTTGTAGTGCTTGCTACACTCTCCACTCCATGATCATCTTTAATGGAATTAATTGTAGTATTCCATAACCTAATTAGACATCCTCATTCCATTCTTTTTCTTGAATCATCAAAATTCATTACTATATTAAGTACAGTTTAGAGGTTCTCACTACCATAAGTTTTTTTAAAAGTTTCTATATACGCATTTTAATAGTTAATAGACTATCTTACTATTCCTGTCATTATATAGTTGATACTGGTATTCCTTCCAAGATTGGATGTGAACTCAATTTGTTCATACCCATTGGATTTTTTCATTCTCAACACTTGTTCAATTAGGGTTCTCTATTATTTCTTAAGGGTTACTTAAAAGTTGTTTCTTTTTAAATTTGATTGTTAAATTTATCCTTTATCACCCTCAAGTTTATACCTTCTTAAGATTTTTAAATAACTTTTCTTTATTCCTATCTTATTCTCTTTGACTTTCATTCCTAATGTTTACTCTCCCCCTTAAGTTTTACTAATAGTTTTGAAACTCCATACATAGAAGATATTGATTCTTGAACTAAAATGTTGGTTCCTGTTCGGTTTGTATTTTACTGGTTTAATGTCCAATGGAAGATTATACGGTGCATCCACTTAGTTGTGGATCTCTGAAGAAAATCTTTTAGCAGTAAATTTCGTACTTACTATTAGGGCATTCTTGCCGAATAAACTGGACCTTGCAAAGCATCTTGCCAAGCGATCATCTTCAAATCTGTTAAACTTTCTTAGGTCTTACTTAACTTAGGCCAAATTTAATGCTCTTTATGCAACTTTTAATAAGATTTGGTTCACTATTTCAACCAAATACCAGTTGCGGACAAAACACCAACGGTGAATTAGTTACTAGCTGTGGATCAAATACCAGTTGCGGATTATTACCAGCTGCGAACCGTCCTAGGGTGTGTGTATTACCCTATGGTTTCTCACATACCTCTCACATTCTCTCGTAATTGTCAGAGTTTGAATACCATTTTGGTTCCAAAGCTAACTATTTGTACATATTCATGATACTTCCATGAACCTGGTACAACTATTCCATTACTACTTAGTAATATTACCCTCTTTGATTGAAATTCAAGTTCAATATTTCTTGTGGCTCCCTACATCTTCTATACCCAACTTCTTTCTTGGGCCTGTCTAGGAATAATTTATGCTTTACCTATTCTCCAAGTGGTCTTAACACTCCTTATATCTTGCTTCTTCCTTCCAGTAATTCTTCCTTTTTTATCTTTGAATCGTCGCTCCCTTACACGAATTTCCATTCCTATCTAGGTCTATATCATCAAGTAATAACTGGGTGTTACATCATGCATTTGCGCACCTAATTAAACTTCATGTATAGATCTAGTCAATCAAGAAAATCCAATAAGATCCAAAAGTCGATAAACAACAAAGCATATACCCTGTATTACACATAGGTTTTAACTAATTTACAAATGTATTAGATGTTCCAACGGTTTGCTCCAAACCTATTTACATAACTATCTTACAAGAACTTCTTGCTCTTGTGGATATATCCTCACTTATTTCGGCAAACTCTTCAAACTACAATACGCATTACCCTCTATATACATTATTCAAGCCCTCATCCCTTGGGATGTTGTTTCTGTCTCACTTTCATCTTCCTATAGTGCTTCCTGGAGTTCCGTCCATGATGACGTGAAGTCCTACGACTGCCTTCTGGAGCATATGAGCATCCAGGAGGTGCGTAATCTTGATTAGAAGTACCAAGACTGAGATTAGTCATTGAAAAATGACTAGAGTTGGCGTAAGCTTCCACCTAATAGTTCGGGTTTTCTGGCAACGCTTCCTCATAGTAAGTTGATTCCTTAGCTTTTTCTTGGATCCAGTCATATATGTTGGTATAGTAGCTATTGGAGTACTCTTCTAAGTTGATTGGATTCGTATTACCCCCATATGGTCCATAAGGCTCTCTATGGTTATAATTGGTCTCTTCTTCAATACCCGCATCACAAGGTATAGGATTCCCTATGGTTTTACCTTGAGATTCTATTTCCCATCCATACTTGTTAAGCTCAGGTTTATTTGGAATAACTTTATTCCATTCCTGTTGTTCGGAATTATACTTGGTCCATAGGTCTTCAGGTGGCTTGAAGTCATTCTGGTAATAGGCATAATTTTCTGAGTTTGGGTCATCGAACTCAGTTTCCTCAAACACCTCTCCTAGAGGTATGTATTTAGGATGCCTAGCTTCTTTATCTAACTTCTTCCTACGAGCCATTGCTTTATCAGGATTAGTAAAATCCTCAATGACCGTATCTAGCTCCTGAACGAAGACTTGGTGAGTGTTATGATAAGTGTTTAGCAAAGACCGATAATGATCCATATACTCTACAGCTAGAGTAGGTTCAACTTGGACTAAGGTAGAGTGGTCTAACTCATGCTCTGAGTTTGAGGTTTCATGTGGTATAATGGTGTGAGTACTACCTTCTAGAGCTTGGGATTTATGCTCTCGGATCATGGTTATGGCTGCTGCTACGGCAATCTGATATGCAGATGCCATGCACCTTGCCTCTCCTGCTGGCATTTCTCCCTTAAGTCCTAACTTCTTGGGTAACATGATCATGACACGGTATTTAGCTAATACCTGCCCATCATAGTAACTGTAAATCTTGACCATAAGTCTTGATTTACACTCCAAACTCCATAGAAGTTGTCGGATATTGTCTGTCCAATCCCCTCCGTAGTCATCCAATGTCCTGTTCATCACTTGAACATTCCGGGGTGGACATCGAGGTGCCATGTGGAACTGTGGATAAGAAATTATCATCAGTCACATAGAGTTAAAACTCTTGGGTAATGATTGGAATTGCGATCATATAAAAGAGTTATCGCACTAGTAACATAACAAGATTATTCTCAAGTGAATATCCCTCATATAACTAGAGAACTCTTCATTATTTCTAGGATGTGTCCTACAGGTTCTACCCATTTACTAGGTTTCCAGCCTAAGGTCAAAGCTGTAGGGGTTCGTAGCATGGAAAACAAAAAAATTCTACCGCATGCAAAAAAACAAGCCAAGATCTATCTACTAGATTGTAGCAACGAGTCGATAGAGGAACTCACCCTCGAAGATTCCAAAGCGGTTAACGAGAGCAGATTCTCGTGGGTGATGTAGTCGTACTCTTGCCGATCTCAAGATCGCGTAGACGATCCTTCCGGCGCTGCGTTCCGGCAGCGCTTCCGCAGTCAGTCACACGTTCGGTACTCGATGAAGACCTTCCTCTCCCTTGTTACAGCATGCAGCGGAGGTTGTAGCACTGTCCTCGCGATTCTGGCAGCACGACGGCGTGGCACAGGAAGTAGAGGGGAGATCTCGCAGGGCTTCGCCTTAAGCCAGAGCGAGTATGGTGGACTATGAGAGATGCCTTGGTGATCTAGGGTTTAGAGGCACCAAGGGGGAAAGCTTGGCCGGCGGCTAGGGCTTGGGGAAGCCCCAAGTCGGCGACTTGGAGAAACCCTAGGGGCGGCGGCGACTTGGAGGAGGCCGGCGGCTAGGGCTAGGGTTTTGGGTGGTGTTGGGTGTAGGGAAGAGGGGCAACCCTGCCCCTCCTTATTTGGTGGGAGGGCGCGTCTTGGGAGGAGAGAGTCCTCCCCCAAGTCGGCCTCCTTGGCCGGCGGGTGGAGGGAGAGGAACTCCTCCCCAAGTAGGTTTCCTACTCTCCCTCCACCAAGCAAACTTGCTGTTTGACTTTTTCAAATTGGCGTTTGAATTTCAAACTAGCATTTGATTTCTCCCTTTATTTTGCCTAGCCAAGTGACCTAGAACATGATGCAACCATTCCATATTGTCATGACACATTCATGTACCCTTCCCCTCCGGAGTGCCGGACCTTCCGGACCCTTCTAGAACATTCCCGGTGAAAACATCGGAATCCTTCCCCAACTCCGAAACAGGACTTTCCTTATATGAATCTTATTCTCCGAACCATTCCGGATCTCCTCGTGATATCTCGGATCCCATCCGAGACTCCGAACAACATTCGGTCTCTTTCTCATCATTCCATAACTACTCAACAACATCGAATCCTTAAGTGTGTCTCCCTACGGTTCGTGAATTATGAGGACATGATCGAGACACTTCTCCGATCAATAAAAAATAGAGGAATCTGGAAATTCATATGGCTCACACATATTTCTACGATTACTTTGCGATCGAATGAACCACTCACATACGATACCAATTTTCCCTTTGTCTCACGATAGTTTACTTATCCGAGGTTTTGATCGTCGGTATCTCTGCATACCTAGTTCAACCTCGTTACCGATAAGTACTCTTTTATCGTTCCCGTGATATGTGATCCCTTGTGAGACAGTCACATGCTTGCAAGCTAATTGGATGACATTCCACCGAGAGGGCCCAAAGTATATTTATCCGTCATATGGATGGACAAATCCCACTCTTGATCCATGTGTCTCAACCCATACTTTCCGAACACTCAATGCCACCTTTATAGCCACCCAGTTACGGTGTGGTGTTTGATGTCATCAAAGCATCCTTCCGGTGATGGTGATAAGCATGATCTCATGGTCGAAGGAATTAGGTTACTATGTATCAGAAAGCTTATAGCAATTGAACTATTAAAATGACTTGATCTTTATGCTACGCTTATCTATAGGAGTATGTCCATCATACCATTCTTCTAATGATATGATCTTGTTGTCAACAACATCTCAATGTTCATGATCAGGAAACCATGATCATCTATTAACCAACAAGCTAGTATTATAAAGAGGCTTTACTAGGGACTCTAATTTAGTTTACAAAACACACAAGTATTAATGTTTCCGGTTAATACTGTTATAGCATGAATGTAAACATTTATCATAAACACAAAGATATAATAATAACTACATTTATTATTGCCTCTAGGGCATATCTCCGATAGTCTCCCACTTGCACTAGATTCAACTAATCTAGATTACATGGTAATATACCGAACACCCATTGCAGTTTGGTGTTGGTCATGTTTTGCCCTCGGGAGAGGTTTAGTCAATGGCTCCGCCACATTCAGATCTGTGTGTACTTTGCAAATCTGTATGTCACCATCTTGGACATGTTCTTGAATAGCGCGGAAACGTAGCTTGATGTGCTTCAGCTTCTTGTGTTACCTTGGTTCTTGCGCATTGGCTATGGCGCCCATGTTATCATAGTAGATAGACATTGGGTCCAGCGCACTTAGAACCACACCGAGCTCTGTAATGAACTCCTTCATCCATATCGCTTCTTGTGAAGCCTCCGAAGCAGCTATGTATTCCGATTCAGTTGAAGATCTCGCCACAACGCTTTGCTTTGCACTCCTCCAGCTAACTATTGCACCATTCAAACTAAATATGTATCCAGATTGATATTTAGAATCATCCGGATTGGTGTTCCAACTAGCATCGGTGTAACCATTAACAACGATATGTTCATCACCTCCATAAGAAAGAACCATATCCTTAGTTCTTCTCAAGTACTTAAGGATATTTTTGACCGCTGTCCAATGATCCACTCCTGGATCAGTTTGATATCTGCTAGTCAAACTAACCGCATATGCAATGTTGAGTCTAGTACATAGCATGGCATACATTAGAGATCCTATGGCTGAGGCATAGGGAGTCTTACTCATCCTTTCTCTATCTTCTGCCGTTGCAGGACTTTGAGTTTTACTCAAGGTCGTATTGGGCAACATGGGCAAGAACCCTTTCTTGCTATCTTCCATTCCATACCTCTTTAGAACTTTGTCCAAATATGTACTTTGTGACAATGATATTAGGCGTCTTGATCTATCTCTATAAATCTTTATGCCTAATATTTAAGCTGCTTCGCCAAGATCTTTCATTGAAAAACTATTATTCAAATATTCATTGACACTATTAAGAAGGTCTACATCACTCCCAATCAATAATATGTCATCTACATATAGTATTAAGAATGCTATAGAGCTCCCACTCACTTTCTTGTAAATACAAGCTTCTCCATAAGTTTGTATAAAACCAAAGCTTTTGATTACCTTATCAAAACATTGACTCCAACTTCGGGATGCTTGCTTCAATCCATATATGGACCGTTGAAGTTTGCATACCTTGTTAGCATCTTTAGGATCGACAAAACCTTTGGGTTGCATCATATACAACTCTTCATCAATGTCTCCATTGAGGAACGTTGTTTTGACATCCATCTGCCATATCTCATAATCATAATATGCAACAATTGCTAACATAATCTTCATAGACTTTAGCTTCGCTACTGGTGAGAAAGTCTCATCGTAGTCAACTCCTTGAATTTGTCGAAACCCTTTTGCGACAAGTCGAGCTTTATAGATAGTAACATTACCACCAGCATTTGTTTTCTTCTTGAAAATCCATTTGTTCTTGACAGCCTTCCGGACATCTGGTAAGTCCACCAAAGTCCATACTTGGTTTTCGTACATGGATCCAATCTCGGATTTCATGGCTTCTTGCCATTTATTGGAATCTGGGCTCATCATCGCTTCCTCATATGTCGCAGGGTCATCGGTGTTGTCCACCAACATGACACTCATAACGGGATCATACCAATTAGGAGTGGTACGAGTCGTTGACCTGCGAGGTTTTGTAGCAACTTCAACCGAAGTTTCATGATCATCATCATTAGCTTCCTCTCTTATTGGTGTAGGCGCCACTGGAACTACTTCCGGTGCTGCGCTACTCGCAAGTTCGAGAGAAGGTTCGACAACCTCATCGAGTTCTACTTTCCTTCCAGTCACTTCTTTCGAGAGAATTTCCTTCTCTAGAAAGGATCCATTCTTAGCAACGAAGATTTTGTCCTCGGATCTATTATAGAAGGTATACCCAATAGTTTCCTTCGGGTATCCTATGAAGACGCATGTTTCCGCTTTGGGTTCAAGCTTGTCCGGCTGTAACTTCTTTACATAGGCTTCGCAACCCCAAACTTTAAGGAACGACAATCTAGGTTTCTTCCCAAACCATAATTCATATGGTGTCATTTCAACGGATTTAGATGGTGCCCTATTTAAAGTGAATGCGGTTGTTTCTAATGCATAACCCCAAAACGATAGCGGTAAATTTGTAAGTGACATCATAGAACGAACCATATCTAAGAGAGTCGATTACGACATTCGGACACACCATTATGCCGTGGTGTTCCCGGCAGTGTCAATTGTGAAAGTATTCCGCATTTCTTCAAATGCTCGCCAAACTCGTAACTTAGATATTCACCTTCACGATCAGAACGTAGAAATTTAATCTTCTTCTTACGTTGATTATCTACCTCACTTTGAAATTCCTTAAACTTCTCGAAAGTTTCGGACTTATGTTTCATGAAATAGATATACCCATATCTACTCAAGTCATCCGTGAAGGTAAGAACATAACGATAACCACCGCGTGATGCTACACTCATTGGACCACACACATCGATATGTATGATTTCCAACAAGTCCGTAGCTCGCTCCATCATACCAGAAAATGGAGTCTTAGTCATTTTACCCATCAGACATGCTTCGCATCTTTCAAGTGATTCGAAATCAAGTGATTCAAGAAGTCCATCGGAATGGAGTTTCTTCATACGCTTCACTCCAATGTGACCAAGATGACAGTGCCACATATAGGTCGAGTTATCGCTCAATTTCAAACGTTTAGCTTCAATGTTATTAATATGTGTATTTACACTATCGAGATTCAATAAGAATAGACCATCTATCAAAGGTGCATGTGCATAAAACATATTACTCATATAAATCGAACAACCATTATTCTCGAACTTAAACAAGTAACCGTCTCGCAATAAACATGATCCCGATATAATGTTCATGCTCAATGCAGGCACCAAATAACAATTATTTCAGTATAAAACTAATGCCGATGGTAGATGAAGAGGTAGCGTGCCGACCGCGATCACATCAACCTTTGATCCATTTCCAACGCGCATCGTCACCTCGTTCTTCGCTAGCTTCCGTTTATTCCGCAGCACCTGTTTTGAGTTACAAATATGAGCAACCAAACCAGTATCAAATACCCAGGCACTACTACGAGTACTAGTGATATACACATTAATAACATGTATATCGGATATACCTTTCTTCTTGATGTTGCCGTTCTTCAAATCCACCAAGTACTTTGGGCAATTCCGCTTCCAGTGACCTTCTCCCTTGCAGTAAAAGTACTCAGTATCAGGCTTAGGTCCAGCCTTGGTCTTCTTCATCGGTGCGACAACTTTCTTACCACCCTTCTTGAAGTTTCCCTATTGCTTAGACTTACCTTTCTTGAATTTGGTGGTCTTATTGACCAACAACACTTGATGCTCTTTCTTGATCTCCACTTCTGCAGATTTCAACATGGAGAAGAGTTCTGGCAACGTCTTGTTCATGTTTTGCGTATTGTAGTTCATCACAAAGTTCTTGTAACTTGGTGGCAGTGATTGGAGGATACGGTAAATCCCCAAAGCATTAGGAATCACTATACCCAAGATTTGGAGTTTGTTTGCATGCCCAGACATCTTAAGCACATGCTCACTGACGGAGCTGCCCTCTTCCATCTTGTAGTTAAAGAACTTTTTAGAAGCCTCATAACTCTCAACTGCCGCGTGAGCGTCAAATATCATTTTGAGTTCACGGACAATATCATGTGGGTCATGGTTCTCAAACCTTTTCTGAAGCTCCGATTCCAAACCATATAAGATAGCACACTGAACTGTGGAGTACTGATTGTTCCGAGTGAGGTAAACATTCTTTACTTCATCGGTAGCAGTAGCTGCAGGCGGGTCACCCAGCGGTGCATCCAGCACATAGGTCAAATTACCAGCATTGAGGACAATCCTCAAATTGCGGAACCAATCCTCGAAGTTGCTTCCATTGTTTTCCAACTTTTTTTTCTCTAGGAACGCATTAAAATTGATGGTAGGGGCCGCCATTGATCTACAACATATTTGTAATAGTTTAGACTAAGTTTATGACAAATTGAGTTCTAATTAATAGTTAAATTAATCTTGAAGGGAATATGCCCTGAGAGGCAATAATAAAGTGTTTATTATGTATATTCCAAGTATATGATATATGTTTATTTTGCATGCTATAATTGTATTAATACGGAAACATTAATACATGTGTTTTTAATAAACAAACGGAAAGTTCCTAGTTATGCCTCTCTCATAAACTAGCTCGTTGATTAACAAGATGATCAAGGTTTCCTGATCATGGACATTGGATGTTGTTAATAACGGGATCACAACATTAGTGTAATGGTGTGATGAACATTCATCTGAAGTATAGCATTACGATCAAAGTCATTGAGTTTATATTGCTATAACAACTTACGAAGTGATCCTAATCCTTAGACCATGAGATCACGTCAATCACTAACACCGGAAGAGTTTCTTGATAACATCAAACGTCACACCATAACAGGGTGATTATAAAGATGGATTCAGAACTAATAAAGTGTTATGTTGAGGCTCATGGATCGAGAGTGGAATTTGTTCATCCCGATGACGGATAGATATACTCTGGGCCCTCTCGGTGATATCACATTGGTTAGCTTGCAAGCAAGTGATTTGATCACTAGAATGTTATATCACGGGAACGAGAAAAGAGTGCATGTCGGTAACGAGATCAAACTAGGTATGGAGATACCGATGATCGAATCTCGGACATGTAATATATCGTGAAACAAAGGGATTAAGATACTAGCATAAAAAGGTTCCGACGATCACAAGAAAGTCATCGTTGAATGTGTGGGAGTCAGTATGGGTCTCCAGATCCCGCTTCTGATTATTGATCTGAGAGGGGTCTCGATCATGTCCGCATTATTCACGAACCGTAGGGCGACACACTTAATAGACACCGACATCCAATTGGAGCAAAAGTTTCATGCCGAAAGAATGAACAAGCGCACGAATTTATTTCACTAGATACCGAAACAGGTTTTCGGGTGAAATTGCATAAAGTGGTTATGCATGTGAAATGGAATTATAGCAAGGGGTTATTTTTGAATGTTTGTCATTAAAGTAATTGACAAAATTCTGAATAAAATAAAAGAGTTTTATTTAATGAGAGTTTGCATTAAATTTGGTGGAAATTTAATGGGAATTTGAGTGGACTTTTGAGTGGAGGGAATTTAAAGGAGATTTGTGAGTGGAGTGTCCACCCACATGAAGAGGGGAGGGCAAGGGGGCAGCCCCATGCTCCGGCCACCCCCTTGGGGTTCCCCCCTCCTCCTATAAAAGGATCCCCCCTCCTCACTTGTCTCTCACACCTCCTCGTGGAGGATCTCTCTCCCCTTCTAGAATTTATCCCCCATGGTCTCGAACTAGCGAGATACATGTTCCCGGTGGCTATTCGGCAAGAAAGAGTTGTGCTTCCGCTGCATCGCTGGAGCGAGGAGGCGGAGGTTGCTCGATGCCTCGAACGTGTGTGCGAGCACGGATGCGCTGCTGATTTGCGGCGCTAGGACTTCCTCCCGATCTTGAGATCGGCAAGAGAACGTCTACATCAACCACGAGTTGAACTCGTTAAGCTTTGTCGGTCTTCAAGGGTATGTTCTCTAGTGGATATACATCCGCTCGTTGTTTGTATCTAGTAGATAGATCTTGGAACATGGTTCCCATCGTAGGAATTTTTTTGTTTTCTATGCTGCGAACCCTACAGTGGTATCAGAGCCGGATCTATGCGTAGATGCTTTACACGGGTAGTACACATATGAGTATGTGGGCGATGATGATCATGTTGTTGATCCTTTGTTGTAATTTTGGATATTGGTGGCATAGTGGGATGAAGCGGCCCGGACAAACTCTACATGTCCTCGCACATGAGACCTGTTCCACGCTTGACATGCAACTAGTTTGCATAAGTGGCTAGCGGGTGTCTGTCTCTCCTACTATAGTCAATATCTATTTTGCAAACAAGTTGCCAACAATTTGGTTATCCTCGTTGTGGTTCATGTTCTTAGGTAAGAACGGTTCTATCTCGAAAGCCCTAAGCCACGTAAAACTTGCAATGGATAAATTAGAGGCGTCTAGTTTAGATTGTTGCTGGGCTAGTGTTATGATAAGGTAGTGTTGTAAGTAGAAGTATGAGATGATACTCTTACAACACACATAGCGTGTAAACTCCATAGACCTTGGATTTACACATATAGGTATGATAGTGATCATACCACGATGCACATGATAGAGATCATCTGCGGGAACCATATCATTTCACTAATAAACATGTGATGTTTGATAGCATCTTATATTGCTTGTTTAGCGCTTTGTTAGCATAATAAGATGATCCCTCTTTTAAATATCAAGATAAGAATGTGTTCTTCCTTTAGTATGCACCGATTATGTTTTCGTCGCTCCAAGACATCACGTGATGATCGGGTGTTCTTGGATCCACGATCATATTTCGGGTGTAAAACAGTTACACACGCGAATACTAAGGTTCTAACTTGGCGAGCCTAGCATGTACAGACATGTCCTCGGAAGACAGACCGAAAGGTTAAGCATTAGTCATATAGTTGATATGATGCCCATTTGATGCTCGCCTTTGAAGCTATATCGACTCACGTGATGATCGGACTTGGTATAGTGGATTTGGTTCATGTAATCACCAAAAAGGCACGAGGGATGACGTTTTTGAGTGGGAGTTCATTCGTAATATGGATTAGTTGAACTCAATCTATCATACACTTAGTCTAAACTTTACAAATTCTGTTGTAGATGGCACCACCTGCTTTTAATTTCAATGTGTTCATGGAGAAAGAGAAACTAGCAACGAACGGTAGCAACTTTACCGAATGGGCCATGAATTTGAGGATTCTCCTCTCTGCTACACAAAAGCAATACATGCTAGAAGCGCCACTAGGCCCCCCACCTTTTGATGATGCCCCTGACGAGGAGAAGAATGTCTATCAGACTCGTTAGGAGGACCACAACTTAGTTCATTGCGGCATTATTCACGAACCGTAGGGTGACACACTTAAGAGACACCGACATCCAATTGGAGCAAAAGTTTCATGCCGAAAGAATGAACAAGCGCAGGAATTTATTTCACTAGATACCGAAACAGGTTTTCGGGTGAAATTGCATAAAGTGGTTATGCATGTGAAATGGAATTCTAGCAAGGGGTTATTTGTGAATGTTTGTCATTAAAGTAATTGACAAAATTCTGAATAAAATAAAAGAGTTTTATTTAATGAGAGTTTGCATTAAATTTGGTAGAAATTTAATGGGAATTTTAGTGGACTTTTGAGTGGAGGGAATTTAAAGGAGATTTGTGAGTGGAGTGTCCACCCACATGAAGAGGGGAGGGTAAGGGGGCAGCCCCCATGCGCCGGCCACCCCCTTGGGGTTCCCCCCTCCTCCTATAAAAGGAGCCCCCCTCCTCACTTGTCTCTCACACCTCCTCGTGAAGGATCTCTCTCCCCCTCTAGAATTTATCCCCCATGGTATCGGACTAGCGAGATACATGTTCCCGGTGGCTATTCGGCAAGAAAGAGTTGTGCTTCCGCTGCATCGCTGGAGCGAGGAGGCGAAGGTTGCTCGGTGCCTCGAACGTGTGTGCGAGCACGGATGCGCTGCTGATTTGCGGCGCTAGGACTTCCTCTCGATCTTGAGATCGGTAAGAGAACGTCTACATCAACCACGAGTTGAACTCGTTAAGCTTTGTCAGTCTTCAAGGGTATGTTCTCTACGGATATACATCCGCCCGTTGTTTGTATCTAGTAGATAGATCTTGGTACATAGTTCCCATCGTAGGAATTTTTTTGTTTTCTATGCTGCGAACCCTACAAATCTAGGTGAACTCCCACTCAAAACAATATCCCTCGCATTGTTTTAGTGATCACACGAACCAAATCCACCACATGAAAACCGATCATCACGAGAGTTGATGTAGCTTCAATGGCGAACAATCAACATGTTCATCATATCTACTATATGACTCATGCTTTACCTTTCGGTGATCCGTGTTCCGAGACCATGTCTGTACATGCTAGGCTCGTCAAGATCAAACCTTAGTTTCCGCATGAGCAAATCTGGCTTGCTCATGTTATATACACTCACAGAATCTAACACACCCGATCATCACGTGGTGCTTCGAAACAACGAGCTTTAGCAACGGTGCTTACTAAGGATGAACACTTTAAAACTTGAAATTTGTGTGCTTGAGGGATCATCTTATAATGCTACTGTCGTTAACTAAGCAATACAAGATGCATAAAGGATTAACATCACATGCAATTCATAATATGTGATATGATATGGCCTTTCTTCTTATGCTTCCGATCTCCATCTTCAAGCACGAACATGATCTCCATCATCACCGTTATAGCGTCAAGGTCAATGGCGTCGTTTCATGGTTGTCGTCCACCAGCTGCAACTATTACAACTACTTTGAATAGACACGCGGGTCTTAACAGAATTTAAAGACAACCATATGGCTCCTGCCGGTTGCCAACTTACAATAAGGAACATTGCATACATCAAATATAATCACAATCATGGTCATATCACATCACAGCACACCCCTGCAAAACAAAGTTAGACGCCTCTAATTTTCTTTGCATATTTTACGTGGTTTGGGGCTTTCAGTAAGTGTCGATCTAACTTACGAACAAGAACCACAACGTTGATGTTTGAACTATCAAGCGCCCATTGTAAATTGGATCTATACTATGATGGGAGAGACAGGCACCCGCAAAGCCACTTATGCAATACAAGTTGCATGTTGAGCGTGGAGCAAGTCTCATGAACGATGTCATGTAAGGTTATCCCGGGCCGCTTCATCCCATCATACTGCAAGATGCAAAGTACACAAGAAGCAATTGATAATAGAAGCACCACCGCCCACAATGACCATTGTGTTTTACTCGTGCAACAGATCTACATATAGACACGGCTCTGATACCACTGTAGGAGTTCGTAGCATGGAAAACAAAAAAATTCTACCGCATGCAAACAAACAAGCCAAGATCTATCTACTAGATTGTAGCAAACAAGTCGATAGAGGAACTCACCCTCAAAGATTCCAAAGCGGTTAACTAGAGCAGATTCTCGTGGGTGATGTAGTCGTACTCTTGCCAATCTCAAGATCGCGTAGACGATCCTTCCGGCGCTGCGTTCTGGCAGCGCTTCCGCAGTCGGTCACACGTTCGGTACTCGATGAAGACCTTCCTCTCCCTTGTTCCAGCAGGCAGTGGAGGTTGTAGCACTCTCCTCGCGATTCCGGCAGCACGACGGCGTGGTACCGGAAGTAGAGGGGAGATCTCACAGGGCTTCGCCTTAAGCCGGAGCGAGTATGGTGGACTATGAGAGAGTCCTTGGTGATATAGGGTTTAGAGGCACCAAGGGGGGAAGTTTGGACAGCGGCTAGGGCTTGGGGAAGCCCCAAGTCAGTGACTTGGAGAAACCCTAGGGGCGGCGGCGACTTGGAGGAGGTCGGCGTCTAGGGCTAGGGTTTTGGGTGGTGTTGGGTGTAGGGAAGAGGGGCAACCCTGCCCCTCCTTATATAGGTGGGAGGGCGCGGCTTGGGAGGAGGGAGTCCTCCCCCAAGTCGGCCTCCTTGGCCGGCGGGTGGAGGGAGAGGAACTCCTCCCCAAGTAGGTTTCCTACTCTCCCTCCACCAAGCAAACTTGTCGTTTGACTTTTTCAAATTGGCGTTTGACTTTCAAACTAAGATTTGATTTCTCCCTTTATTTTTCCCAGCCAAGTGACCTAGTACATGATGCAACCATTCCATATTGTCATGACACATTTATGTACCCTTCCCCTCCGGAGTGCAGGACCTTCTGGACCCTTCTAGAACATTCCCGGTGAAAACATCGGAATCATTCCCCAACTCCGAAACGGGACTTTCCTTATATGAATCTTATTCTCCAGACCATTCCGGATCTCCTCGTGATATCCCGGACCCCATCCGAGACTCCGAACAACATTCGGTCTCTTTCTCATCATTCCATAACTACTCAACAACATTGAATCCTTGAGTGTGTCTCCCTACGGTTCGTGAATTATGCGGACATGATCGAGACACTTCTCCGATCAATAACCAATAGAGGAATCTGGAAATTCATATGGCTCCCACATATTTCTACGATTACTTTGCGATCGAATGAACCACTCACATACGTTACCAATTTTCCCTTTGTCTCACGATAGTTTACTTATCTGAGGTTTTGATCGTCGGTATCTCTGCATACCTAGTTCAACCTCGTTACCGATAAGTACTCTTTTCTCGTTCCCGTGATATGTGTGTAAAGCTTCATGCACTAGCCAACACAACCAAAAGTCTGAACTGATGGAAAGGGCTAGTGCAATCCACTTATACACTTCAACACCCCCTCTCACGTGGGACGGGGAGAAGTCAGCACATGCAACCGGGAGAGAGCGACGGCGCGCGAAACTCATGTATGACTCAAGAGGCCTATACGTGGACACAGAGGGGTCAACAACAATTTTAGGATAAATTGCGAAAGCCAAGACTCGAACTCGAGAGTAGGCTCTGATACCATGTAAAGCTTCATGCACTAGCCAACGCAACCAAAAGTACGAACTGATGGAAAGGGCAAGTGCAATCCACTTAGACACTTCAACAATGTGATCCCTTGTGAGCCAGTCACATGCTTGCAAGCTAATTGGATGACATTCCACTGAGAGGGCCCAGAGTATATCTATTTGTCATATGGATGGACAAATCCCACTCTTGATCCATGTGTCTCAACCCATACTTTTCGAACACTCAATGCCACCTTTATAGCCACCCAGTTACGGTGTGGTGTTTGATGTCATCAAAGCATCCTTCCGGTGATGGTGATAAGCATGATCTCATGTTCGAAGGAATTAGGTTACTATGTATCAGAAAGCTTATAGCAATTGAACTATTAAAATGACTTGATCTTTATGCTACGCTTATCTATAGGAGTATGCCCATCATACCATTCTCCTAATGATATGATATTGTTGTCAACAACATCTCAATGTTCATGATCAGGAAACCATGATCATCTATTAACCAACAATTAGTATTATAAAGAGGCTTTACTAGGGACTCTAATTTAGTTTACAAATCACACAAATATTAATGTTTCCGGTTAATACTGTTATAGCATGAATGTAAACATTTATCATAAACACAAAGATATAATAATAACTACATTTATTATTGCCTCTAGGGCATATCTCCAACAAAAGCATATGCTCTGATACCAACAACGGTGACCCAACATACTACTGCATGATGTAGTATACTATAGTCGTTGACATAACACCAATGAAACACCGTTCACTAGTATTACATCCCTCGGAATGGCACAACAGAAACACAACGGGTCCAATACATGGATAAAGGTTACAACTCACTCTTTACATAAGATCCAGAGAGCACTCTAGGTTTAAGAGAGAGAAAGAACTTCTTTACAAAGAAGAATCAAAGATAAATAACGCAAAACTATTATACTATTAAAACTAGTATTTAATTAAGGAATTGGCATTGCTGCTATTGTAACGCACTATAGAGATAGGTTATTTGGCTAGAGATTTTATTTCTATATAATCAGTAATTTCGTCTTCACTTGAGTGGAGATATACGTTGTCTTCCTTGTCTTTATTGAAGAGCTTTAGTTGGTCTTGATAAGTCCTGGAGCATATCTTGATGCAGACATCGTTTTAATGGCTTCAGAATCTAGCAAGGGTTAAGAAGATACTTTGAGTATGAGCGTACTCAGCAAATTCACTAGAAAAGGAGTGTTTGATGCACTATAACTACATCCACAGACCATAGATCGTAGGCAATGCAAGTTTTCATAAACATTTCTTCAAATGTGGCTTTTATTCTGAAAATCTATGTCCATCAGCCTTCACTGGTTTACCAGAACCTTCATGGGGTTCCTTTCCCGCTGCGTTCGCAGCTCCTTCCCGGAACAGGGAGTAACAAGTTACAGTTCTTACACTCTGCAGAGGTGCGTTACTTTACCCATGAGAGATCAACTCTTTGTTGCACAACCGGGCAGCTTATTCCCGTCCACAATTCCATGATGTGGGGCCGAGAAGATTATCCAAGCCAATCACTGTCCCCTTCGCGACCTCGCATGCCTCCTTGGTGTACACCATTCCCACATAATGAATTACGGCAATGGTTTGTACAAATGTTATATGCCAGAACTATCGTGGGACGATGAGGGTTCCCACCCATATGCTGCATATCCTCTACGAATTACCAATTAATATGCACGCTACGAGGATAACAGCCACGACCTGCACATCCGGCTTCATGCGAGAGGAAGAAGATACAGCTGACTTCTCCGTCCCATTCCAAATCTAATGGTCAACACGTAATATACGACGCAAGAATCACTAGCGACATTGGTTGTTAAGTCCTAGGTGATATAGTTCTGAACAGTGGTATCCCAACTGTCAGATTTAATAGATTAGCTGATCACCCTGGATCAGTAATCAATAGTTCTCATTATTATTGAAAATAGTGTTTTCTGACTTTTTTCAAATGCAGGTGAAGACAACACTGGATTTTTAAAATACTTTACAGAAAATAAACAAAGGACATGAGCAAGTGTGAACTTGCCTTTTGTGATTGCAAGATTATGCACTCACGGTCTTTGAGTGAGTATAAGATCCAAAGTCTGAAATCAGCATCATTGGTCCGATAAGGACTAATGTTTAAAAAAGCAATATGTTTTTATGCATAAGTAGTGTGATGCATGTTCTAAGCGCAAATCCTAGGAATAACGTTGTCCTAGGGTTTGGATTTCGAAAATGGTTACTTTGGAATGTGTGGTCCTTTTGGATAAGTTTCATAGTTATACTTTTATTAGAGTTTATGTGTGGTTGTAAACATCACATATGTAGGAATAAAGTATATATACTCATGACATACTATTTAGGATTACTTATACAAGGTTTCTTATTTAAAGTGGCAAAAAGGATAACCTTCGAAGAAAAGGTTTCTTTTCTAAGATCTAAACAAACTTTGTGATTAGTTAGTGGTGGTTGATGTCATTTGTTTGTTCAAATGGTTTGACTTGATTTGCTTTATAGTTTAACTACTTCAGACCAAAGTTAACTATAAAACATATAATAATGCCTATAGTGTTATATTAAGATATCATACTTATACATTTGTATCTTGTATATCTAAAATGTGTTTTTGAAGTTACTTAAGAATGTTTATTCTGTTACTTGAGTAATGGTTTCATGATGTGAGTATTGAGTAATATCCTTTATCTTTTATAGATAAATGAGTATAGATTATGAACCCAACATAATGTTACTTAACCACTTATGGATTTATATAGTGTTGTAATAGTTTTTTTGTAATTTGATGATTAATATGGTTTAGAAAAGATTTGATTGATCACAAGTTGTTCTTTAAGGATTTTATTATTAGTGGAATTCTTTTTAGAGATAATCTTCATTTAAGGTTATGGATTCTTCTAAAATAAGAACATTTATAATGTTTTAAACCATTATGGCATTAGATTATTAATATTTAAGACTAATACTATTTATTAGACTTATTTAACTCATTTTAGGAATATTAGTAAATTTTATTTATTTTATATGAATTATTAATGAAATAAATAAGTTTAAATTTGAGTTATTAAAATATTTAATTTTCTTATTTATCTCAAAAGGAGATTATTAGATTTTTAACATGTAAATAATATTTTTGTGATCATTTTGGTATATCATATTTATTTTTGTGATTTATAAACACTAAGATATAATGTTTACAATTCTTATTAATTTTATAATTACTTAATAAATAATAAATATTTAATTAAGTGAAGTAATAATACATGATTATAGTTAAATTAGAATTCTTATTTTTCTAAGATTTTTGGTATTTTATTACTATTATTAATATTTATTATTATAAAAATATGAATTATCAAAGTTTTATTACTTATAAACCTTTATTAAATAATATTTATTTAAATAATCATCATAATAATATTTGGTAATAGTTTTAAGTTGTAGATTTTATTTTTTTGAAAATTTTCATATATTATACATATTTTTCTGAATTATAAATCAAAAGTTATTAATTGAACAAGATTTAATCATTTATTAATTTTCTGAAATAATATTAATTGGATTATAACATTTTATTTATTTCTGAACAGAAAATACTTTTTACACCGCATCCAGAGCTAGCCCAGTCACTGACTAGTGGGCCATCTTCCTCCTCAGCTCTCAGATGAAAAAAATGCACTAGCTACAGACCTCCTCTCTACATACTGTCGATGACATGTGGGCCCTAGGCCATGTCATCCACCACGCGAGGCAAAGACTAGTCAAACGAGCTGACGTGGCTCGATCATGAGGTAATCATGGCGTCAGCATCACCACCGCCATCGGTGAGTAGTCACCGGCGACGATCCACTACACCCCAGCAGGCGAAATAGGTCTAGTCCGAATCAGCGCGACCCACTGAACCTAATAGTGTCAACGCCGCTCGGAAATGGTCATCGGAAGGTCATCGGCGACGAGCTACTGCGGCGACCATCGGCGATGCTCAACAAAACTAGACCTACAGTGCGAATCCACAAATGAAACTAGGGTCCAGAGATGCGTATGCTTACCCTGATGACGATAGAGTGGTCGACGAGGACAGGCGCGGCCGGAATCGAGTTTCCTGACGAGGATTCCGACGAACTGCTCGGAAGGAAAATGATCAAATTCACCCGCTCCAGTGCTCCCTTGATGCAAGCTTCTACCCAGAGGATCTACGGAGGACTGCGCTTCTCCATGACGGCTTAAATTGGTGTGGTGAGACGTGGTTCGACGGCGAGAGGTGGCTCCGACGAGCTAGGGTTTCGGTCTCGTTCGTATCTGAGAGGATAAGGAGGGATTGGGGATAGGGATGGAGGCAATGCGTTGCGGTGGCCTTCTTATCCCCTCCTGGCAGCGGCGGCGAGTATCTTGGCGCAACAACGACGATGACGGCAGGTCATCGACGACGCCGCTCGGAAATGGTCATCGGAAGGTCATCGGCGACGAGCTACTGCGGCGGCCATCGGCGATGCTCAACAAAACTAGACCTACAGTGCGAATCCACAAATGAAACTAGGGTCCAGAGATGCGTATGCTTACCTTAATGACGATAGAGTGGTCGACAAGGACAGGCGCGGCCGGAATCGAGATTCCCGACGAGGATTCCGACGAACTGCTGGGAAGGAAAATGATCAAATTCACCCGCTCCAGTGCTCCCTTGATGCAAGCTTCTACCCAGAGGATCTACGGAGGACGGCGCTTCTCCATGAAGGCTTAGAATGGTGTGGGGAGACGTGGTTCGACGGCGAGAGGTGTCTCCGACGAGCTAGGGTTTCGGTCTCGTTCGTATCTGAGAGGATAAGGAGGGATTGGGGATAGGGATGGAGGCAATGCGTTGCGGTGGCCTTCTTATCCCCTCCTGGCAGCGGCGGCGAGTATCTTGGCGCAACAACGACGATGACGACATCGGGCGGCGGCGAGCTCCGCCAGCGAGCTGCTTGTGTGCGTGACGATGACGACGATGGTCGTTTTGTGGATAACCCCCTGGCGATTTCTTTAGCTCAACCCGCGGTCCTCTCCTGGCCCCACTTGTCAGTCTCAGATGGAAAAGGAACTAGGCTAGTTACTGGGCTATTGTGGGCTGCACAGAGCGTCAGATAGATGTAGGGTGTTGGGCTACGGCGAGGCTTGGTTTTTATTTGTTTTATCCTTTTTCTATTTTCTGTTTTCTTACTCAGATTTGAATTTGATTTATATTTTGAACCTTTCTTTGTTTAATTTGTTTGCTGGACATTTATAACAATATTTAAATATATTTGGTAACCTTTGTGAACTTTTATTATGCCTTCTTTTATTTACTCAATAAGAACTCCTTTCTAATAATTGGAAGAAACTTCTTCTTATTATTTTTCTCTTCTATTTTTAATTAGGAATTTCTTGACTGATATATTCTTATCTGTTTATAACTCAACTTTTTGTGAGCTTATAGTTCGAATGGAAACTTGAGATATATGTATAATGATTCTATACCATTCTTTGATGCATGAAATATAAAGACATTGATATGATGATCATTACTCCCATTAAGTTGGAAATAACAATGTATGTGATAAACAAAGAAGTTTAGGGTTTTGAATTATTAGTACTACCCTTGGCTTTAGGGTTTTGTATAAGCTTAGATTCCTTTTAAGAGTTAAGATTTAATAACTAAGTATATTGCCTTATGTGTATACTATTGGATGAAGTCTCCCTTTTTAATAGAAGTTATATTTAGAGTGTTTTATAGAAGTGAACTTATAAAAATATACTTAGGCACACATAGTGATGATGGTTGAAATTAACAGAGATATGCTTATGTAATTTGTTATAGGAAAATATTTCTATAAAGTGTTATAAGCATCAGGTGATGGATCAACAGTATGGGATGGCTATTATGTTTGATTTGAGATGTAGAGTTAATTGCTTAACCAGTTTAAAATAGGAAAATGATTTATAACATATAATTATATTTCTCAATCTAGAATCTCTAATTAAGGAATTCCTTTCCTAGATATAATACCTTTTTCTATCCATCACCATGGTTAGTTTGATGGTCTTACTTATTAAAATCTTCTTATTCAATATATCACTCTTCTAAACTTATGGATGAATCCAGTGAGTTTGATACAAAGGCATTTTATAATCTGTTCATATCCTTGGTTGGTTGTATTTGCTATTCTACTGTTGATTATCTTCCATCACTAATCTTTCTCTAAAGTTGACTATTCTTGAAGATGAATAACACCATCTTAATTACTTAACCCTCATGACTTACACTTCAATCCCTGAATTATATTTATGGGGTTTGCAAAGACTTCTCTAGGATCACTTATCTTTACTAGGGTTCCAATCATGTACTACCCACCAGTATTACCTTACTAAATATAAGCATTCCATGTTGGTGGCCAAAACATTACCATTATAATACTTTAATCATTTATTACTGAAGTTCTTAGTTGGCTAAGCAGGGCTTTATCAATCCTACCTTTTATTGTGTGGAAATTATCTTCTTAGTATCTTATATTGGATTAAGGTTATTAATGGACTATGCCCTCATTAGAATATTTGAGTAGATGTTCTGATAAGATCCAATAATAGATCAAAGACTAATAGTTAAAGAAGTTGTGAATCAATGGGGAATCATCCAACATTGATGAACAACATATATTGAGATAAGTTCCATGAAGATTATATAGAGAGAAAGATATATATATATATAGTGGATGATCTTGACCTAATCTCTTTCCTACTCCAACTCATCAAAAGAGTTTTTAAGATTAGGTGTTACTATGATTCTCAGAATGTATGCAGATGGGATTTAAGATATAGTGGTTACATTCCTATTATTTGTTTTATATCCTTAACTTGGTACTTATGAATGGTTATAATGAATACTATAATATGATCACCTAATGATCAAATATCCTTCACATTATATTAAGGTTTAACTTATGGTACATTTTGTTATACCCTTAGATCAAATATCTCTTACCCAAAAATGATATTTTAACAAAGGTCTTATTGAAACTTATCGCAGTCAACTTGATGATCTACTTCAATTCCATCATGCTAAGATAAGCTTCAATCACTGTGACAAGTTTTGTTTAAAAGCGCGAAAATTATTCGGATTTTATATGCATGAATGCAATGCACACATATGGGTTCCACTTATTTCTAGGCTCTAATGCTGGGATGTTACATAAACAATCCTAGGCACTGCTCCAAATATAGTCATACGTGCTCGCAATGAGAACTTGCACAACATCTTCTGTCCAGCCAGCCCGTGGCAGCGGGGCCTCTAGGGAACTACTGGCAATGAAGGTGCTCCTTTTAATAGAGCACCGGAGCAAAGGATTAACACTCCGTGAACACATGTGATATGTGTACACAACTTGCAGATAAGATCATGTTGGGGCCTTTGGATCCGGACAATGATATGTGTACACAACTTGCAGATAAGATCACAAACAATACTATAATAATAATTTAATAATAAGTTCAGATCTGAGATCATGGCACTCGGGCCCTAGTGACAAGCATTAAGCATAACAAGTTGCAACAAATTCAAATAGCACAAGAGATACTAGGCACTATGCCCTAACAATCCTTATTCGATTACATGATAGAACTCATCCAATCCCTACCATCCCCAAGCCTACAGCGGGGAATTACTCACTCATGGATGAGGGAAACATCGGTGGTTGATGGAGATGCGTTGGTGATGACGATGACGATGATCCTCTCTAAATTCCCCATCCCGGCAGGGTGCTAGAATGGAGTTTCTCGATCCGAATCTTGGTTTTTGGTGGCGGCGGCGGAGCGGAACTCTTTCTAGAAAACTATCGACCCCCCCTGAGTTTTTAGGTCAGAAGGCAACTTATAGGCGCGGAGGGAGGCCGAGGAGCTGCCTAGGGTGGCCAAACCTCCCCCAGGCGTGGGTTCAGTGGGCCCGCGCCTGGGGTGGGTCTGCCCCCCCAGGCCTCCTCTCTGTCTCCCCTTCTAGCACCGTGGATCTTCTGGTGAGAAATAGTTTTTGGCATATTTTCCGGGATTTTTCCTGATAGTTCATTTTCTGCACAAAAACAAGACACCAAGGTAATTCTGCTGAAAACAGTGTCAGTCCGTGTTAGTTATATCCAAATCTAACAAGGTTAGAGGAAAAACAATAGCAAAGTGTTCGAGAAAGTAGATACGTTTTGGACGTATCAAGAAGGATACCTTTAACCACTTCCTCCCTGAGTTCGATAAACCTTGGGTAATCCACTTAAGGGAAACTTGATGTTTTTTGATACGTCAGAAACATATCTATAATTTTTTATGCTCCATGCTTGTTTAGTATCTACTTTGCTTTACTTATCTACACTCTGAGGTGCTTTTTACATGTTTCTGGTACTAACACATTAATAATTTGCAACAGTGCCAGATGCCTGTTTTCCGCGATTTTTGGTTTCAGAAAAGTTAGTAAAGAAATATTCTCGGAATTGGACGGGACAAATGACAAAGTCAATTACTTTCCGTGGGTAACAAGAAGTCCAGAGGGGAGATGGAGGGGCCAGCCAGGGGGCCAGACCCACCCTAGGTGCGACAATAGGTGGGCTCGCGCCTGGCTAGGGTTTGGTGGCCCTGGCCACCTCCTCGGCCTCCCCCTTCGCCTATAAGAAGCCCCCGATGCAGAAACTCTGGGCACCCAATCAAAAATCCACGAAACCGTCTGTAGCCGCCGCCACCATCGTCCCTAGATCGGGGGGATCTGAAGCTCTTCCCGGCACCCTGTCGGAGGGGAGATCATCCCGAAGGCCTTCTCTCTGGTATGATTCGTGAGTAGTTCTACCTTGGACTATGGGTCCATGTAGTAGCTAGATGGTCGTATCCCCTCCTTTGTGCTTTCATGTATAGATCTTGTGAGCTTCGTTCATGATCAAGATCTAATCTATTTGTAATCATGCATGTTGTGTTTGCGGGGATCCGATGGATATTGAGATTATTATGTTGGTTTGATTAATGGTTTTGTCTTTATGATTCTATCATGTTTGTGTTGTTTGTGATCTTGCATGCTCTCCGTTGTTAGTATCTATCTTGGCCAAGTAGTTGCTAGTGACTCCAAGAGGGGTATTTATGCTCGATAGTGGGTTCATGCCTCTAGTTTCCAAGGGAAGTGACAGAAATCTCTTCGGTTGTAGATGTGCTATTGCCAGTAGGAAGAAAACAACGGTGTCTTGTTCATGGAACATGTGGACTGTTTACCTTACACACTTTGCTTAAAGCAGTTCTGTTGCTTGCAACTTAATACTGGAGGGGGTTCGGATGATAACCTGAAGGTGGACTTCTAGTCATAGATGCAGTTGGATGGCGGTCTATGCATCTTGTTGTATTGCCCAATCGAATCTCATAGGATATTTCTGACTAGTACTTGCATTGTTATGCCTTGCTCAGTTCCTGTCAATTGCCCTGCTGTAATTTGTTTACCCTTCATGCCATGTTGTTTATCTAAGGAGAGCACCTCTAGTGAACTACGTACCCCGGTCCAATCTTTACCATCAATACATCCTCCATTGTTACTTGTTTACTTGTTGCAAACCATTACCTTCCACACCATACGTTTAATCCTTTGTTACAGCAAACCGGTGAGCTTGATAACCTCACTGATTCGTTGGGACAAAGTCTTGAGTTTGTGTTGTGCAGGTCTCCATGTTGCTCCCAACACCTGTGTGACGTTTCCTTCCTCCTTCTGGTTTGATAACCTCGGTCTCTATTGAGGGAAGACTTACTGCTGTGTTGCTTCACCCTTGCTCTTGGGGTTTCCAACGAAGCGCTCCTACATCAACTTAGGCTCCATCAGCAAGTTTTCTGGCGCCGTTGCCGGGGAGGCTAAGGACGTCTTCACTAGGGGAGTCCTTCACTTCCTTTCTCTTTACTTTGTTTTTAGTTTGCTTTGTTTCTTTTGCTTAGTTTTGTTTGCCTCTTTCCAAAAAACCCCAAAAAATCTATCTAGTTTGATTTGCTTTATTTATTCAAAAACACAAAAAAATTACTTCCTACTCTGGTTGCTGGTCTGTTATTGCCTTGCTTGGTCATGCTTCTATCAATGGATGGTTTCTTTGAAACTAGTTCTTGTTGGCAAGGTGGGTTCACATAAGAACAAAAGTATTATTATAAGGAACACCATTTGTCACAAAAAGGGAAACACTTATGGGAGCAAAATGATAAGTTGAATACTATTGCTAGAGACGTGTGCTCCACTTATAATGTCACTTATTGCTTTGATAAGTCTTGTTTCTGTAGGAGGTATAAAAACCTCCCTTTTCAATGTGAGTATAATGATAATGTTACCATATATTCATATGTTAAGGGAAAGTATGACTTTTATGATGTGGAACAAAATGAAGAATTTATTGCTTTCAATGGTGCTTTTGAACTTGCTAGTTTGCTTAAAAATACTGATGATGCACCTTATGAACATGAGGTTTATGACATACTTAAATTTTGCTTTGATAATTACAAGGATGCAAATGGCTATATTCTTAAATATTTTAATAGATGTTTTCCACAAATGGAAGAGACTAATGCCATGCAGGAGCCTATGGAAGAAGAAATTGTTGAAGCTTGAAGCTCATTAGATGAAAAAGAGGAGGAGAGTGATGAACAAAAGAAGGAAGAATGGATCTACCCATGTCTATCTTCTAATGAGAGTAACTCTTTATCCCTTACATTATTTGATTGTCCCCCATGTTTACCAAATGAGGATGAATGTTATGTTCCTGTGGATTATTTTGAAATATCTGCTATGGGTAAAACTTATGATAATATTTATGCTCATGTTATCTATGATAATCCTATATTTATGCCTAACTTTGAAGTGCATGGTACTAAAGAGTTTTTCTTAGAAAATGTTTATTATAAAGCTCTAGATGATGGTCCTATATTGAATGATCAGTCTTCTTGTTATAAAATTGTTAAAAGTGGGTTTGAAGGTTTTAATCCCACTATTTTTGAGGTTAATAAAAATCATGTGTTTGTAGATCATGAAAAACATACTTTATGTGATAGTTATATTGTTGAATTTATTCATGATGCTAGTGAAAGTTATTATGAGAGAGGGAAACATTGTTTTATGCATCTCAATAATATTAAGTTCCCTCTCTTTATGTTGAAAATCTTGAAGTTGCACTTGTTTTACTTTCCTATGCTTGTTGCTATGTGCTTCTTTGATTTATTTTCTTACAAGATTCCTATGCATAGGAAGTGGGTTATACTTAAATGTGTTTTGAATTTGCTTCTTGATGCTCTCTTTTACTTCAATTCATATTTCTTCTGTGAGCATCTTCTCAAACTATCAAGCCTAACTTAAAGGCATTAAAGAAAAGTACTTGTTGGGAGATAAACCAAGAGTTTACTTGAGTATTGGAAGTTATTACTTCAGTAATGACCTCTCCTTATCCTTTTTATTTGCTTTTTGTGCCAAGAATGACCTCTAATGAGAGGGAAGTGAGATTTGGGGAGTTGTTGTCCCTAAACAGATTTTTGTCCTCCACCAAAAAAAATCGTGAGGAGTCTCTGTAACTCAGATTGATCGCAAAATTTACTAATAAATCCCCCAGTATGTTAGATAACTTTCATTAGTTCAACACTTTTTGATTTGAGCAACAAAAGATGTTCGAAAAAAACGGTTTCTACCTGCTGGTCTGTTTTGACAGATTTCTGCCATTATTTGCATTTGCTTCTTATTGATTCCTTTTTGAGTTCTCTTCAGGTAAATTGAACTTTTTGAAAGAGTTGCTACAGTAGCTTGTGTTTTTAGTGAAAAGTCTTATTGTTACAAAGCTTTTCCAGTGGTCTAATATCTTTTGAATACACTAATGTTGCTAATATTGTGTGAAGTTTTATATGAAGGAAAAATTTCAGGTGTAGAGAAAAAATGATATAATGAGACGAAGAATGGACAAAATCTCAAGCTTGGGGATGCCACCATGGTGTCACCCCAAGAAATATCCAAGAGGTACAAGCGTCAAAGCTCGGGGATGCCCAATGCATACCCTTCTTCATCAATAAAAAGCTCAGATATGTCTAGACACTTCACTTTTATTGTTTCATGCACAGTTGTGTTGTTCTTGGAGCGTCTTAGTTTTCGTTTGCTTTGCTTAGGTTGTTTAGTTTCCTTGAATAAAGTAAGTTTGGATCCCCGTTCTCGTTGTGTTATTTTGCAAATAAGTTTTCTTGGTGTTGGAAAGGAGTAGTAAGTTCTTGCTTGTAAGTGCAAGAGGAGCTTGCATTGACTGTGACTTAGACTTTAGAATGACATGCTAGGTGTTGTTTTAGCATGATGCTTAGTGATTATTGTCGTAGCATGTCTTGTTCCAACCAATTGGGATTGCTTAGTGTGCCTTGAAGAAATTATGCGTTGTTTTAGCATGCAAAAGTATAGTATTGTGGTATTCTCCTTTGATGCTTTGCTTGGGTTGACTTGGAACATGCTTACACCATGTTATGACTATGACAAGTCACCATTAGCCTCTATGATCATTTAGTCCTTGACTTGTAGTACCACTCTTTGCTTTGATTAGTATGCTTTGTTGCATTGAATGATTATGGCCATTATGCTCTCTTAGTTGGTTGCTCCCAGTTTTTTGCTAGCCTCCACTTGTATGAGTAAGTTCTACTCATGCTTCCAACTCCCAAGAAACCAAGTTATTCCAAAGTGTCCACTATAAACTCCCATGCATGGTGTGTTACACCATTCCAAGTATATTCTTGTTTTCAACTATCTTCCAATTAAAAACTATCTTGTTATGTGAAAACTTAGTGATTAAAGCCCTCACGACCTTGATGGCACATTTTATTCTTTGTCCCTAATAAACTTGAACCATTGAGATAACTTTGTTGTATATGCTTGCACTTATAAGTTGGGATTAGCAGAACCGTGCTGTCACCCGGAACGTTTTCAACATTGCACTTGTACTTATGTACTCCGTTGATATCATGCTCTTTTGTCTATGGATGTTACCGGTGTGAGATGAAGTGGGAAATTGAAAGTCCATAGAGTTTGTATTCTGTGTTAGAGAAACGTCTGGTCCGCTAGCCTAAGCCATGCCTAATCATGGTGGAAACTTGCAGCATCACCATAGTGAGCTATTTATGAAGCATCCTCAATAAAAAGCTATGCATATGGTAAATAAAAAGATCACTGAGATGCTCATTATCTATTTGCCTCGTCATTTTGGTTATGGGAAAGCTCCTGTACCATGTGCAAGGGGTACCCCGTTGGCAGTTCTCAATGATATGCAAATACTTATAGTGACAAGAACTTGCCTGGGCCCTAAGTTGAGTATCCATGAGGTGTGGCCCTCATATTCAAGGGAGTTGAGATTGCCAACTTATACTTCGTCAAACATATATTATTGAATCATTATGATAGTATTGTTTGAGATCTTATCTGCAATTTGTGTACATATATCATTGTCCGGATCCAAAGGCCCCAAAGTGACATTAATTGGGACAACCAGAGGGGATAGCTATGGTGTGAGGATCACATGTGTTCACGGAGTGTTAATGCTTTGCTTTGGTGCTCTATTAAAAGGAGTACCTTAATTGCCAGTAGTTCCCTAGAGGCCCCGCTGCCACGGGCTGGCTCGACAGAAGATGTTGTGCAAGTTCTCTTTGCGAGCACGTATGACTATATATGGAGCACATGCCTAGGATTGTTTAGTACTTGGATGCTTGTTATTATTTATCTGCAATGCCCTAGATCTTGAAGTTACATGTTTAGACTCGTCCATGCAACGCCCGTCCATCCATCCCTATGCCTACCGCACTCGAATCCCACTGTTTACCGTTACTGTTACTATTGCTCTTGTTCCACTGCTGCTATTGCTACTACAAACTGTTGCTACTAATAAAACTTCTGTGAGCAAGAACTATTTCCAGGTGCAGCTGAATTGACAACTCAGTTGTTAAGGCTTGCAAGTATTCTTTGGCTCCCTTGTGTCGAATCAATAAATTGGGTAATACTACCCTCGAACACTGTTGCGATCCCCCTATACTTGTGGGTCATCAAGACTATTTTCTGGCACCGTTGCCAGAGAGCATAGCTTTATTTGTAAGTTCACTTGGATCTATTATTGTTCACTGCTACTCCTTTCATCATGGGAAAGTCTCGTGATGGAAAGTTTCCTATTTTACCATCCACTACAAGAAGAGGTACAGTCCTAAACACCTCTGCTGCTCTTGATTCACCGTCTGTCATAAGTAAGCTTGTTATTCCACCACCACATACTCATGCTACACACACTGCTACTACTGCTGAATCTGAAATTGCTTCTGATACTCATGATGTCACTTCTACTGTGCTTGATACGAGTGGTTCATTAGGTCCTTTCCTAGATGCTATTATGGATAGACTAGGAAATACTGAAACTCCTAGTGAAGACACTATTACACCTGTTAGCTCACCTGAGTCTAGAGAGAGGTATAATATTAATGATGGTTACATTGAGTTTACTGATGAATTTATTAAAGAATGCCAAAACATACATGGTGCTAGTGCTATTAAGAGTCTCCTTGAGAGACGTACCATTATTCCTAAATTTTCCTCTGATCCTAAGTTTGCCACTTCTCCCATAGCTATTAAAGATAAAGATTATGATTTCTCTCTTGATTTATCCTACTTGGATATTGTTGATAAAGAACCTTTTTGTGGGACTGAAAATGAGAGTGTTGTGGCTCATATGAATGAGCTTTCTACTATGAGTGCTTTATTCTCTGATGATTTTAAGATGCGCAAGCACTTTGTTACTAAGATCTTCCCTTTTTCACGAAAATGAGAAGCTAGGGCTTGGTTTAATAGAATACCTCCTGGTTTCATTGATAGTCCTGATTGTTTGATTGCTTATTACTTCTAGAAATATTTTCCTCCCAGTGCTAGACATGTTGCTTTGTAGAGACTTTTTGATTTTAAACAGGGAGAAGAAGAGAAATTGACTGATTCATGGACAAGGTTCTGTGCCTTGATTCATGCACATCCTGGATGTCCATTACCTAAGAATGAGCTTCTTGATATTTATTATAATGGACTAACTGATGATTCTAGGACCTACCTAGATAGCTTTGCTGATTGTGTTTTCAGGAAAAGGACTCCTACAGATGCTGAAGAATTAATGGCTAAAATAAGCAAGAATTATGATGATTATACTTCAAATGAGCTGAATACACCCGAGTCTATTACTCCCGAACCAGTTATTCCTGAACCAATTCCAATAACAACACCAAAGAAGAGAGGAATTATTGCATTAAATGATGAAGTGATGAAGGGAGCTAAGAAATGTCTAAAGGAGAAAGGTATTAGAGCTGAAGATGTAAAGAATCTACCTCCTATAGAAGAATTATGTAAGCCAATTCCCCATTCATCTACTATTGAGGTACACTCTCTCCAACACTTTGATGAAGATGATATTCCTTATGGTAAGCCTCCTGATCAATGCTTACAGGAACTTGACATTTTTATTGTTAAGCAAGGTAATTTTAATAAACAAGTTCAGAATCATTTATTGGAAAACTCTAGAGCTATCAATGAGTTGAAAGATATTGTGGAAAGAACTTCTAATGATATTAAAATGCTTTGTAAACACTTTCAAATGGTTCAAATCCAACTTGATCAACTTGCTAAGGTACAAAAGGATATGCTAGTTAATGCTTCAGGAGATAAACATGCTTATGGAATTAGAACTAGGAGTGTTATAGCTACTCAAGATCCTTTATATCCTAAAGGACACCCTAAAAGAATTGATCAAACTAGGTATGGGGATACAGATGATCGAATCTCGTACATATAATATATCGCGAGACAAAGGGATTGAATTACATGCGTATAAGGTTCACACGATCACAGAAGTCATCGTTGAATGTGTGGGAGTCAATACAGATCTCCAGGTCCCGCTACTGATTATTGATCGGAGAGGGGTCATGATCATGTCTACATTATTCGCGAACCGTAGGGTGACACACTTGAGGGATACTGACACCATTCGGAGCAAATGATATGCCAGAGAAAGAAAAAGAAAGCGCAGGAATTTATTTCACTAGACACCAGAATCGTTTCGGTTGAAATTGCTGAAACTGGTTCTACATGTAAAATTGAATACTAGCAAGGGGTTTTATGTGAATGTTTGTTAATTCAAGTAATTAACAAAATTTTGAATAAATAAATAAAAGAGTTTTATTTAATAAGAGATTGCATTAAATTTGGTGGAAATTTAATGGGATTTGAGTGGGATTTTGAGTGGAGGGAATGGAGGGGCATTTGTGTGAGTGGGAGCTCCACTCACATGAATGGAGGAAGAGGTGGGGGCACCACCTTGGCCGCCGGCCATGGCTAGTGGGCTGCCCTCCCTCCTCCTATAAAGGAGCCCCTCATCTCACTTCTCACTCACACCTCCTCGCGAAGGATCTCTCTCCCCCTTTAGAATTTTCCCATGGTCTCGGATCAGCGAGATACATGTTTCTAGTGGCTTTTTCTGGAAGGATTTGTTGCTTCCGCTGCTTTGCTGGAGCGAGCGCGCGGAGGTTGTCGGGGTACCCGGATGTGTGTGCGATCACGGATGCACCATTGCTTTGCGGTGTTGTACTTGATGATGCTGGACCGGCTGGACCAGATGGACTTCATCATGATCTTGAGATCAGCAAGCGTTCGTCTACATCATCCATGAGTACAACCTCGTTAATGCTATTCGGTCTATGATGGTATGTATTGTATGGATGTATATCCACCCATTGCTTGCATGTAGTAGATAGATCTTGGTACATAGTTGTTCCTATCGTACGACATCTCCACCGGGCCGACCCATACGGTCACCCCAAACTATCCGTTTGTATCCGTTTGGCTCTGACCGCGGTCGATATGGGTAGGGGGTCCGTCCTGTCCGACCGACTGCGCACAGTGGCCCGACCCATTTATCCGCGCTTGGCCATCGCCAACGCCGACGTATTTTCAGTGTCTTTCCGCCGCCACGCCGTCTCCGCCTTTCTTTCCCGTCGCTTCCCGTGAGTTCTCGGCGTTTCCCGCCGCATCCAGGCGTGGCCATAAAAGGGTGAGGTCGCCGAGCTATCTTCTACCATACCAGCGCAACCGATAACACAAAAAGACACCATGTCTGGTTGCCGACGTCGACACGACGAGCTCCGTGGCAACCCCGATGCCGGCAGAGAAGACGTGCCAGAGCGCCCGCTACCATCACGGTAGCCGAATTCGCCAGAGTTGCTGGACGTGCTGCCTCCTACGATTCCGGGGCGCACGCGAATTTACAGGATGGGACGCCGCCGGTTCGCCCTTTCTACAACCGTCACGTGACCACTGGCGAGCCTTTCACGACGGCGATGGCGGAACGCGTCTTTCTGCCGGAATACCGGCGATTGGACCAGCTCGGATTGGTGCATGGAGACCTCCGGGAAGCGGTGTGGGCCAATCCTTATGATGCTTTCCTGCGTGCTCGTCTCGACCGAGTTGAATAGGAGGTGCAGACGCAACGAGCGCTCATCAATTCTTTCAATGACGAATGGTGTATCTGACCCGCCGCAGCCGCCGCCCCCAGCGTCGGCGGCCGCGCATTGTCCTAGGTTGTGTGGCGTGATGAGTGTAACAATGTTTTAGGGCTTGAATAAAGATTTTCATTGCAAATGGCCAATGGCAACATTCATACATCATACATGGCGCGCGCACAGCCTAGCCTACTCGTAGGAGTAGAGTGGTAGCAGCGGCGACACATGGTGTGGTCGAAGATACAGACGCCAAACTTTCCTTCGCCGTCGTACTTGAAGACGACGATGTTGCCCGCTTCGATCTGGTGCGAGTAGGCGAAGCGCTCCCAGCCGCTGCCTAGGTACATCTGGCCGAGGTGATTGGACTGCAGGTTGACTGGGTACCTGCCAGTCCTGAAGCCATTTGCCCATAACATGGCGAGCGGGGGGCGGCTCATCGCCGATCAGCATCACGAACTCGCGTGGCAGTAGCAGCCTGTCACGGGGCATGCCGTGGTGGATGGCCACGACGAACTGGGTGCCTGGGTTGAAATCTTCGGGCGACGACGGCGTTGAGGGAGAGCATGGTAGCGCGGTGAGTTGGCCGCGTCCTCCACGCCTCCCTCGGTGTCCACGGCCACCACGACCTCCCCTCAACCCAGCGCCGCCGGCCATGGCTAGCTACAAGTAGTGGAGAAGGAAAAGGGGAAGGAGGAGATGGATGGTGTTCTGTGTGGGAGAAGATGGCCGCGGATGGCTGGTTAAAAAGGGCCGACATCGGATGCCGGTGCGAAGGCTGAAGAGGGGCATTGAAGTGTCCAGTCAGTAGGGTGACGCCTGCAGCGGCGGTGGAGAGCGTGTCGTCCTGCCAGTCTGTTGCCTACCAAAACCCACCGGCGAGCAGCGACGGGCAACACGAAGAGCCGGGAGGCTCCCAGAACTACTGGTGGGCCCTGGTCCCTCGGGCAACGGCCCGCAAAACTCCGGCACACGTCCTGGCTTGGTTCGAGGGCGTGCCACCTGACCTATACCTGGTCAGGAAGGTGAAGGATTGCTTCGATTGGTTTCCTGCATGGTAAACAAGTATACGTAAAATTCGAGCCACGACCGGCTCCCAGGTTTCCCTGTAAATCGGCTCTTAGAACCGATCAACCCATGGTTCTGCATTAGATCTATGATAACATGGGGTTTTGCTTCATCAATACAAATCAAATCGATCTACGACAGTTTAACGTTTTCACTACATGACTGGAACATCCTACACGTAATTGAGCCCGGTGGATACGAAAGATGATGGAAAACTAACCCTAGAGAAGGCCTAAAAATCGACGTAAAGTCAATTCCCGGAACAACTCCTCTTGGATTAGCAAACCATATCTTACATATTACTGGATCATTCAACCCTTTTGCAAGGCCTGATCATGTAGATATCAAACTAAACCTTGGGGAACAAGGCACAACTATAACAAATCAAATCGATTTAAATAAAGATCAAGCAAGATGCCACCCTTGTACCCGGGAAAAGGTGCAAAGGCGGCGAGATAACTAGAGGCAGCATAACTAAACAATCATAACAAAGAGGTACCGATGCTAGCCTACACAAATCTATGATAATAGTATTACTCGCCATCAACAAGGCTTCAGTACGAGTAACACCAGATAACGCATAAGTAGATACTGCCTAGATCGCAAGATGCGATCTAGGCAGCATGGCACTTATCCGAGAAAAAACCCTAGAAACAAGGGGTGGCGATGCGCCGAGATTGTGTTTGTTGTGAACGTGATTGTCCTCCTTTTCTCGATAACCTTAGGTACATATTTATAGTCCGGAGACTTTCTGTCTTTGGAATAACTCTACAACTCTATCTCTTACCTAAATCTAAACGGAATCTATTACAATATAAGATACACGGGCAATTTAGCCCAAATCAACGCACGAGGCCGATGCAACAACACGTTGCATATACGTATCTTCTAAGCCCATCTTGATCACGGCCCAACTCCTCCTTTGGCCAAAATATGGCGATAACACATGCCCCCTGGTTTTGGCAATAATAATTCCAAAACCACTCTGTTATTTCCTTCTCCTCTTCCCCCCTTTTTTTTTGTATCGGGTTGCGCGTTGACAGAATGCGTTGCAGAACAGGATCGTCACGCCACCCCCTCATCATGATGCCTTGTCTTCTCCACTTCCCCGCAGCGCATGATTTGACAACTTCGGCAGTGCATTCTGGGAAACCGCTATAGCATTGAACCGCTTCATACTATTCCCCTTATTTAAATTCACCTAAGCAGATTGTAGTCCCCATCTTCCTCCAGTAGCCACAAAAAACCCTTCTTCCTCCTTCGCCGAAAAAACCCTCTATCTCCGCCATGGCTTCCTCCGCTTCATCTGGCCTGTCCTCCCAAGCCTCCAACTCAATGAGCGACCGAGAGCCGATGCCAGAACACCCGCCGATGGCGGCGTACAACACTCTCGCCCCACAATGGTGGGATGAGAGGGATTGGGACTTCGCCGCTTGGTCGGAGGACGACGCGTCCTTGACTGACGGCGAGGAGGACCTGCAGTTCCTCGCCGATGGGGAACTGGAGGCGGACAGCACCGATGACGCCATGTCCTGGGACGGCGTCGACTCCTCCGACGAGGAGGAGGAAAAGGAGGACACCTCCTCCGAGGAGTACCAGCCGGTGAAGTACTTCCGCGCCGGGTCCAGCGAGGACACCGAAGACGATGACGAGGACGAGGAGGCCCCCGCGGGCATCTGGATCAGCAGCAGCGAAGACGACGCCGGCAGCAGTGCTGAGGACAGCGAACAGGATGGCGGCGACGACAGCGACGACGACCTCGGCCTCTAGATTAGGAACCAGTAGTAGTAGTAGTAGTAAGCTCCCTTTTGTAGTCAATCAGCCTTTTGTAAGCAATCAACTTTTGAATGAATGAAAATCTGTTTCTCGAAGATTGCTTTTTTCGTCCCAATTTTGCCGATAGCCAAAATAGGTCGATTCTCCAGAAGCCGATAACGCTGTATCGGCTTTTACCATACTGCACTCATTCCGTTAACTAAGTCAAAGCTCAAAGAGCCGATGGACATCGGCTTTCCAAAAACGTTGACAAGGTCAAAACTTGGTCGCATATTTAGGCAAACCTAAGCGGCTGCTTTTCAGTTTCAAACGGTAACCTGCGACCTTCTTCAAAAAGGGCGACCTAGATCTTCAATCGCCCACTGACCAGATCGAGCTCACAGCGACAAGAACCCTCGATCCCCAACTACATAGATCCATCTCCGCCGGCGAACTAGATGGCGGAATCGTCCAACACCAACCTAGAGGTCTCCGGTCTGAAGGTACGCCTACTCCTCGCAGTCTGAACACGATGCTAGACTTAATGGCGAACACCTGAATTAATGCCTTATTCCACCATTAAATTTTCTAGGTTTCAGACATTCTGCTGCCGCATCCTTCTCTCCCAAACTCTCTCTGTCTTGGCCCTCGCACAGAATCTAGCCCTGCTCATCTGATTTCTTGCGAAGCAAATAGAATCCCCTTCGTAAGCCAAGACCTAGATCTGAACTCTTGGGCCGACTGTCCACGAGCCTGGCCTAATCCCCCTGAACACTGGGTATCTTGGTTCAGTAGAGTAGCTAGAGCTTACCAATCCCAATGGGAAACCACAGGAATAGCCGATGCATTGCATTTATCATTGTCTCCTCTTGAGAAACATGAGAACCTTCTGAAAACCATCGGCTACTTCTGGTCTGACGCTCTAAACTGCTTTATGTTCGGTCATGGCCCTATGTCACCAACCCTGTTAGACGTGGTGATGATCACTGGCCTAGATGTCACATCACCCAGCCCCTCTGCTTTTAAACTGACCAAAGTCCCCTACAAACTGTCTTCTAAAACAGACTGCACAAACTGGGGTGCCTACCTCCAACGCCATATGAAAACAAAGGGCCCTGTCTCAGAGAAAGAACATACAACCTTTCTCAACTTCTGGCTGGAGCATTTCATATTCTGTGGCCCTTCCCTTGCTCCAACCAAGAACTATCTCTCCCTAGCCCACGAACTGGCCAAAGGTACTCAACTTGGCATCGGCAAACTGTTCCTTGGAGAGGTCTATCGATATCTCCAGTTGATGTCTGTCAAGCTGTTCTCAGGCATAGCAGTCAAAACAGGTGGTCCTTGGTGGTTCATTCAGCTATGGGCTCAGCTTTACTTTCAAAATCACATCCCAAACTTCCCCCTTCTGGCGAGTTGTACCTTTCCAGATGTCAAAGGGAAGCAGATCCGATGCACTAGTTATGGCCAAGCTTTGTATAGGCTGCCAGGCAGCAAACTATCCCCTCAGGAAGCAGCCAAGTGGTTCAGCACTTTCTTTCAAGGCCTGGACAATCCTACCTTCTTCCCTTACATGGAAGAATCTGAACATTTCGAAAATCCACTCTCCTTCAGGCTAGATAACTTTGCCGATGACACCAGCACTCGGCAACTCTTTTCCATTGTGATCCGTCCCTGTTTCCTTCCAGTTGGTATGAGTACATCCAACAGAATCATCAAACCTGGGTATGAATTCTACCAGCCGGTCATAGTGGCCTGGCAATTTGGCCTTGGACAAGTATCTCCCAATCTCTTTCTCCATCATCTTACGGAGTGCAGAGCCGACCTGCCTGATCCTCTTACCAGTCAGAGGTGTTACTCCTTCTTTGATGCTCTGACCATCCCTATTCCGAATGACCTCACCTTCGCTTCATCAACTGATGGCTTCGAGGACTGGTGGTCGATGTGGAAAACCCACGCTTTCAGGAAAGCTCTGGGACCGTTGCTGAAACAACTTGATGCCGATTATGACATCCCCGCGGAACAGGTACCACTACTTGTAAATTTTCCTAATGCAGCTCATAAATGACTCTTCTACTAACCCAATTTCTCCCTTTGCAGCAAAAAGATGGCCCTGAACCTACACACAGTGATGGCTCCCCCTTTGAGTTCTTTCCGCCAGCTCCTGTGGTTCTTTTCTGCAAAAACTCGCCGCCTTTGAAAAAGGTCATGATGCAGAAACAGCCGATAACACGTCAATCGGCTTCTAAGAAGCAAGGCACTTCAACATCAGCTGCCCCTCGAGTTCCAACTAAGACAAGAACGATGACGAGGAATGTAGCTGCCAGGAAGACCTTGAGACACCGGAGCCCTTCTGCAGAAAGCTCGCATGTAGGCTGATCCATGTCTTGGTCGATTCTTCTCATTCTTTCATTCTTGCAGACGTGCTCGTGCCTAACAGCCTTCCTTCTTTTGCAGGCTTCCGTCGAAGACACATCCCACGAGGACACACAGCCCAATGAGGGAGAATCGAGCCCAACGGACTCTGAGAGGACCATCACACCGAGCCAGCCAGATGTGCCACCATCGGCTTCCAGAAAAAGGTCGGTTCCTGAACCCGCTGCCCCCCGAGCGCCAGTCGAGGCGGGGCCAGCTGTGGGTCCCAAAAGAGCTCGTAAAGGACCGCAAGCTTCTTCATCGAGCCAAGAGGTTTCGAAAATCATCATCCTTTATGCTCTTACCACTTACTTCCTTTTGTATGCCGATTCATCATCATTGACATCGGCTAATCACCCTTATGTAGACAACCGATGCTTCTAATGGGAAGGCAGGGGCCACGCCGACGCCTTTAGCCAAACCAGACCTGGCAATCCCCGAAAATGCAGATGAAATGGCTACCACTTTGGCAACGCCCCCAGCAACCACACACAAGCCGATTGCCTCGTCGTCTGCTATCCCCTCGGTCTTAGGAGAGGTATGTTAACTTCTGTCGGCTTATTCCTCCCTGTTGGACGCACACTGATGCCTTTTCGGGCTGCCAGGGTTGTGACATTTCAGGCTTGCTGACCTTTGATCCTGACTCCATCGATACAACTCCCTCTGTCGCCACCGATGAACCACAAGCCAGGGCTGTTCTACCTCAATTCCAACGACTTAGAGCCTTACTGTCTTCCCCGATCGAGGAGCTGATCGAGGTTTCTGAAGAGGTGAAGGGCGTTCTTGCCGAAATCAAGGACCAACTCCCAGTAGCATTGCAGGTGAAGCTTTGGCCCGTCGTAACTCTGTCATTCTACGGGTCAAGGGTGAAGCTAGCTCGTGAAAGGATCAACCTGCGCCGTGCCCAACTCCCGCTGAAGGCGAATATTGCCGACAGATGTCAGCAGCTCAATGAGAAAAAGGTGTCCCTTGATGCCAAAACTGACACCTCTGTCAGTACCGCCGAGCTCGCATCTTTGAAAAAGGAGCTGGAAGATCTTGAAGAAAAGGTCCGGGCTACAAAACAGCTCATTCGTGACAAGGAAGCCTCCATCGCCCGCTCCCAAGATGAAGCAGAGAGCCTCAAAGCTGAACTGAAGACCGATCTGGCAGAAATACGTGCCCTGAACAAGCAGTTAGTGACGGGCAAGGATGAAGATGACGAAGCCGAGATCGCCGAGGTGGACCGTGTCCGTGCTGACGCCCTCCAAGCCTTCGAGGCATTTCTTCAGTAGCTCGTTTGTGTAAACTGGCATCTGCTTGTAACAGTTTTGAACCTCTAAAGTCGATGACTGTGCATCGGCTGTATACTTCTATTGGCCGATTTCATGTATCGGCCCCCATATCTCACTGTCCATCATCCCACGTGCTTGGGAAATAATAATATTTTTTTTGGCCGATTTCGTGTATCGGCTCCCATATCTCACTGTCCATCATCCCACATGCTTGGGAAATATTTCTTGAGATGCTGACCGTTGATAGTCACTGGGAATTTCACGCCATCCAGCTCCTCCAGCATGTACGCGTTCCCTCTTAGAACTTGATCGACCCTGTATGGCCCGTGCCAATTCGGAGACCATTTACCATATGCTGCATCCTTAGTCCCTAATGGCAACACCGCTTCCCATACCAGATCGCCAACGTGGAACTCCTTAGGTCTCACCTTCTTGTTATATGCACGAGCTACTTTGGCCTTGTTCTCTTTGATTTTCTCGAGCGACCACAACCTAAGCTCAGTCAAATCTTCAACGCTGTCACTCATCAGGGCCGCATATTCTTCAGTCGTTAGATCGTTCTGAAAAGTGATACGTCTCGATCCAGCCGTAATTTCCCAAGGCAATACGGCTTCTTGTCCATAGACCAGATGGTACGGCGAGGTTTTTATCGCTCCATGACATGACATGCGGTAAGCCCATAAAGCCTCTGACAAAACCTCGTGCCAACGCCTAGGGTGCTCATCGATTTTCCTCTTGATCAGCTTGATAAGGCTCTGGTTGGACGCTTCAGCTTGCCCATTTGCTTGAGCATAGTATGGAGATGATCGAATCAGCTTAATCCCTGTGTCCTCACAGAACTTTCTGAACTCGTGAGAAGTGAAGACCGAACCTCCATCGGTCGTGATAGTCTGGGGAATCCCAAACCTATGAATGACGTGTTCTTTCACAAAATCGACAACATCCTTTGAACTTACTGACTTCATAGGGACGGCTTCCACCCACTTGGTAAAATAATCCGTGATGGCCAAAATCCACATGTGGCCTTTGCTTGACGGAGGATTGATCTTGCCGATCATATCCATGCCCCAACCTCGGAATGGCCAAGGCTTGATGATGGGGTTCATTGCTGACGCGGGTACCATCTGAATTTTTCCAAATCTCTGACATGCTTGACACCCTTTGTAGTACTTAAAACAGTCCTCAAGCATGGTAGGCCAGTAAAACCCTGATCGCCTGATCAACCACTTCATCTTGTGAGCCGATTGGTGAGTTCCACAGGCGCCTTCGTGTACCTCGTGTAGGAGCCGATTGGCCTCGGCTGTCCCTAGACATTTGAGCAATAACCCCTCTAGGGTCCTGTAAAACATGTCGTCCCCAATGAACACATACTTCATGGCCTTGTATCTTATCCGTTTAGGTGCCCCCCGAGCCGAATCCTTCAAGTAATTGAAGATATCAGCTCTCCAGTCGTCTGCGTCCAGGAATTGCACCTGAACATCGGCTCCCTCTGCCACGTCCTTGTAGCCTGAAGCCATTTGTGCAAGATCATTTGCCTCGGTATTCTGCAATCGCGGGATCCAGGTGAAGTTTATGTATCGGAACTGTGCCATCAGCTCACGGCATTGCATCCATAATGGGAAGAGCGACTCGCTCTCACACTTGTATTCCTCCGTGAGTTGAGAAATCACCAGCTTGGAGTCTCCAAAAAATTCCACTGCTTCCGCTCCAGCTTCGATGAGCAACTCCATTCCCTTGCGTATCGCCTCATACTCAGCGACGTTGTTGGTGCGAGGGGCAGATAACCTGATAGAGAAGGAAAATGTTGCCCCCCGGGGTGACACGAGTAGCATGCCGATGCCGCACCCATCGTCACAAACCGATCCGTCGAAGAACATAGCCCACGCTCGTATAGACAGTGCTGCTATATTGGTGTTGATCCTTTCAGCGATAAGGTCGGCCAATGCCTGCCCCTTAACTGCTTTCGCGGGTTGATACCGGATGTCAAACTCCGATAATGCAAACATCCATTTGCCCAGTCGGCCTTTCAACATAGGAGCCGACAGCATGTGCTTTATGACGTCTGATTTGCAGATGATGACAATCTCTGCTGATAGCAAAATGTGGCGCAGCTTGGTGCAGGTGAAAAACAGGCAGAGGCACAACTTGTCGATCTCAGGGTACCTTGTCTCTGCATCCAGCATCCTTCTGCTGATGTAAAATACCACTCGCTCCAGCCCATCATAAACTTGCACCACCACTGAGGCGATGGACGTGTCCGCTACTGACAAGTAAATGTAGAATGGCCTGTCCGGCTGGGGTGGAACTAAAACTGGCGGCTTCGTTAAATATTCTTTGATTTTGTCGAAGGCTCGTTGTTGTTCTGTTCCCCAGCGGAACTCCTCGTCAGATTTAATTTTTACCAGTCCCATGAACGGCTCTATCTTTCCTGACAAATTGGAGATGAATCTTCTGACGAAGTTGATCTTGCCGATGAGAGACTGTAGCTCTTTCTTCGTGGTAGGTGGCTTCATTATTCGCACGGCCTCTTGACTTTTCAGGCCGATCTCAATCCCGCGTTCATGGACCAAGAAACCCAAGAACTGACCGGCCGTTACACCGAAGGCACACTTCTTTGGATTCATCCGTAGGCCGAATTTTCTTGTTCGGTCCAGGACGCGCTGTAGATCGCCCAAGTGTCCTTCTACTGAGGCAGACTTGACCACTACGTCATCGATATAAATTTCCACCAGCTTGCCGATCAGATCATGGAAAATGTAGTTCATGGCTCTTTGGTACGTGGCACCGGCATTCTTCAGTCCAAACGTCATGACAACGTATTCAAACAACCCCACCGAGCCTGGTACTCTGAACGCAGTCTTGTGTATGTCTTCTGGAGCCATAAAAATTTGGTTATAACCGGCATTACCATCCATGAAGCTCAAGATCTTATGGCCAGCCGCTGCGTTGATTAACATCTCTGCCACCGGCATTGGATACTCATCCTTTGGGGTAGCTCTATTGAGGTCCCGAAAATCTATGGCAACACGCCAACGGCCATCCTTTTTCTCTACAGGTACGATACTAGAAATCCACTCAGCATACCGGCATGGCCTGATTAAATTGGCTGTTAACATTTTCTCGACCTCTTTCTTGACTTCTGCCAAAATTTCGGCCTTCATCTGTCGTGCTCGCTGCTGGAACGGCCGAAATCCTTTTTTAAGCGGGAGTCGATGCTCAATGATGCTCCTGTCTAGTCCAGGCATCTCTGTATAGTCCCAGGCGAAGCAATCTGGATATTTTTTCAACAGGGCTATCATCGGACCCCGTAGACTCGGATCTAATTTTTTGCTGATAAATGTTGGTCGTGGCTTATCCCCAGGACCAATGTCGATTTCTTCTAGTTCATCAGCAGATGTAAATCCATACCCTAGCTTTCCGTCACCTGCCAAATCGACGCTAAGCACAGGGCAAACAGTAGGTGAGGTTAACAAAAATAATTTGGGCCGATTGCCTGAATCGGCCCCCTTTTTGATTGCATTAGTCAAGGACGGTTTACACCTTATGGTTTTACAATGGCTGGGAATCTCCCTGCTACGACTGCATGATCTGCTCGTCGTAAGATTGCTGCTTTTTGTTTTTTGTGGCCGATCGCAGGGATCGGCCGTACCACGTACCATCGTGGACTTTGCTACTCCGTCAGGCCGGTGGATAAGACCAGCCTCACCCCGTTTTTTGTAGCTTCAATGCGTTCACAGCCGTCTAGACTGATTCCAGAGATCGGCTCTTGGTCTTCTGCTTCCCAGACGTTCATGCCAGCAATGGAGACCTCGACAGAATCGTCTGCATGAATGACCTCCACCTCATCTCCATCCCACTGTATTAGGCACTGGTGCATCGTGGATGGGATGCAGCAGTTAGCATGAATCCAATCTCTCCCTAACAAGACAGCGTAGGTGCTTTTGCTGTCCACGACGAAGAATAACGTAGGGATGGTTTTTCTGCCCACGGTCAGGTCCACGTTCAGTACGCCTTGCGTTTCTGAAGTCTGGCCGTTGAAGTCGCTTAAAGTGACGTTGGTTTTGATCAGATCTGCAGTGGAGCGTCCCAAACGCCGTAGCATGGAGTATGGCATTATGTTGACTGCCGCTCCGGTGTCCACTAACATCTTGCTGACAGGTTGCCCATTGATGTAACCTCGTAGGTACAGGGCTTTCAGATGTTTGTAACCCTTCTCCCGTGGCTTCTCAAAGATAACTGGCCGTGGGCCGCAGTCGAACTGTGCCACTGGTAGCTCGTTGGTTCTTGGCGCGCAGAACTCTGACGGAAGTATGAATACCATGTTTGTGCCAGCCGATGTCTTTGCATCGGCTTTTACCGGTTTGGGGCGCCACTCTTTCCTTTTCGGGTGATCTTCCGTTTCTAAGGTCTGCCTAATATTAACGGCCAGATCGGGCCGTGCTTTCTTTAGAGCGTGGAGATACTGCGCTTCGGCTTCCTCCAAGTTACGCAGCCGCTGCACTCTACGCTTTTGGGTGTGTCTGAGTCCGTCGGGACACCACCTTGGACGGTGATACCTGTCTTTCTCTTTGTCATCCATTGGCTCCTTGAGACCTTGTGGTCGAGACGACTCCCTGCGTCGGCTCTGAGGTGGGAGAGGCCCTAGGCGCTTAAACACTGACACTGGCTCCGTGTCCTCCTTCTGCTGTCCGCATTCCGGGCAGTTATCGATCGTAGGCAATCGGCTCATTCCCGCATCCCAGCAATACTTGAAGAACGGACAATCCCAATGTTTGTCTGCGCCTTCCTTTTCTTTTGACGGTCCCCTAGCGAGGTGCCCATATCCTTCATCTTCTCCGTCGCGCCGGCGACGTTGGTCATACTGACGCTCATACTTGTTAAGGAGATGCGTGGAATGTGGTTTCTGATATCGCACACTTTTCACTTGTTCCTCAGTTAAGTACCGCCTGTCGTTGTAGCTGGGCCGGTCGCGTGGACCAGCCTCCTCTCTTACTCTGCCGCGAGAGCGACCGCCTTCCTCCCTGTACGTGCCATGGTGGTACCCTGGTCCTGCCATGTTGACATCGAACGAGAAATCCAACTGGCGCCTCGTGGAGTGGCTGTGTTCTACCATGTTGACGCCGGGGAACGGGTTGGTCTCAACTTTCATGGCGAATTGCCCCAGGATGAGACGGCCCTGCTCTATCGCCGTTTGGATCTGGCGACGTAGCTCTTTGCAGTCATTGGTGGTGTGGGTGAACGGGTGATGCCACTTGCAGTATGGTCTTCCGTTCATCTCTTGAGCCGTAGGGATTTTGTGGCCTTCGGGTAACTTCAGCTGCTTTTCTTTCAGCAGTAAATCGAATATTTGCTCAGCTTTGCTCACATCGAAGTCGAACCCTTTTGCAGGCCCTTGCTGTTTCACCCATTTGCAGGATACGGGATCTGCCCCCCGAGCCCATTCAGCCACGGCCACCTCCTGGTCTTGCGTGGGGTCTTCTTCTTCTGTATCGACCATGCCTATCAGACGTTTGAACTTGTCCTGGTACAACTCAGGGTGGCGCTGCTCATACATCGTCAGCTTCTGGGCCATGTGCGCCAACGAGTTGTACTCTACTTGGAAAGCCAGATCTTTGATGGGTGCTGCGAGACCCAACGCTGCCAGCTCGACTGCTTCCTTCTCAGTTAACCGAGCTGAGTAACATCGGTTCTTGACAGTCCTGAAGCGCTGGATGTACTCGGCTACCATTTCTCCCCGCTTTTGCCGCACCTGTGCCAGGTCTGCAATGCCAGCCTCGGTAGCTTCTGAATGGTACTGAATGTGGAACTTCTCTTCCAGTTGCTTCCAGGTCTGGATCGAATCAGGTGGCAGCGAGGTGTACCACCCAAAAGCTGGCCCTGTCAAAGATTGCGCAAAGAACCTTACGCGCAACTGATCTGATGCTGATATCATGCCTAACTGTGCCAGGTATCGGCTCACGTGCTCGATCGAGCTCGACCCTTCTGACCCGCTAAATCTCGAGAACTCAGGGAGCCGATACTTGGGTGGCAGCGGGATCAGGTCAAACTCGTTGGGGTACGGCTTTGAATAGCCGATTGTCCTTCTCTTCGACACGAAGCCGAACTGGTCTCTCAAGATGGTACGGATTTGTTCCGTTGTTTGGGCTGCAGGGGCTAGATTCTCATGACTCGTTCCAGTGGCATACTTGGCTAGCCACGCCTGTTTGTCGGCGTCCATCCCAGAGATTCCTGCTCCAGAAACACCTGCTCCCGAAGCCCCTGCTCCAGAAACTCCTGCCCCAGCAATCCCTGCGGTTGCAATCTGGTTCGTGCGCGTCAAGCTGTTGCAGTCTGGCACGTAGGTGCACACGTATCCATGTGGGATTTCTTTAGGTGGTTCACACAGGAATTGGCAATCGCCAGGGTCGCCTCCGACCTTGTAGACGACGTACGCCGGTGCCCCTGGTGGCTCCGGAGCTGCAAGTGTGAATGGCAGCGGTGGCCTGGCCTGGAGCGGTCTTTCTCCCTGGTGAGTCCCCAGAGTAGGCCCCGACGGAGAGTACTGATGTTTCATGATCTCCTGAACTACGCGAACTGCGATCCGCTCGAAAGCGTTTACCAAGCTCTCAGAATGGCGGTGAAGAGAATGAGCCACCATGTAGTTGACTTCCTGGCGTAGAGCTCTGGTGCGCTCCTCTGAAGGAACAGACAGATCCACCTCATCAAGAGCACCCTCGGGTGAGAATCCTTTCCACCTGATGCCATGCTTACGAGTCATCTCAAAAGAGCCGATGAGATCGGCTTCGAAGAGAGCTTTGACGTCATCATACTTCGCCTTGTGCTCCTCAGGCAGCTCATCGTACGTGACCTGTCTGTTGTCCATCGCAGCGTCGGATGTTGATGTAGACGTTGTTAAAGGTCCCACCGGGCGTGCCAGAATGTGTTGCCTACCAAAACCCACCGGCGAGCAGCGACGGGCAACACGAAGAGCCGGGAGGCTCCCAGAACTGCTGGTGGGCCCTGGTCCCTCGGGCAACGGCCCGCAAAACTCCGGCACACGTCCTGGCTTGGTTCGAGGGCGTGCCACCTGACCTATACCTGGTCAGGAAGGTGAAGGATTGCTTCGATTGGTTTCCTGCATGATAAACAAGTATACGTAAAATTCGAGCCACGACCGGCTCCTAGGTTTCCCTGTAAATCGGCTCTTAGAACCGATCAACCCATGGTTCTGCATTAGATCTATGATAACATGGGGTTTTGCTTCATCAATACAAATCAAATCGATCTACGACAGTTTAACGTTTTCACTACATGACTGGAACATCCTACACGTAATTGAGCCTGGTGGATACGAAAGATGATGGAAAACTAACCCTAGAGAAGGCCTAAAAACCGACGTAAAGTCAATTCCCGGAACAACTCCTCTTGGATTAGCAAACCATATCTTACATATTACTGGATCGTTCAACCCGTTTGCAAGGCCTGGTCATGTAGATATCAAACTAAACCTTGGGGAACAAGGCACAACTATAACAAATCAAATCGATTTAAATAAAGATCAAGCAAGATGCCACCCTTGTACCCGGGAAAAGGTGCAAAGGCGGCGAGATAACTAGAGGCAGCATAACTAAACAATCATAACAAAGAGGTATCGATGCTAGCCTACACAAATCTATGATAATAGTATTACTCGCCATCAACAAGGCTTCAGTACGAGTAACACCAGATAACGCATAAGTAGATACTGCCTAGATCGCAAGATGCGATCTAGGCAGCATGGCACTTACCCGAGAAAAAACCCTAGAAACAAGGGGTGGCGATGCGCCGAGATTGTGTTTGTTGTGAACGTGATTGTCCTCCTTTTCTCGATAACCTTAGATACATATTTATAGTCCGGAGACTTTCTGTCTTTGGAATAACTCTACAACTCTATCTCTTACCTAAATCTAAACGGAATCTATTACAATATAAGATACACGGGCAATTTAGCCCAAATCAACGCACGAGGCCGATGCAACAACACGTTGCATATACGTATCTTCTAAGCCCATCTTGATCACGGCCCAACTCCTCCTTTGGCCAAAATATGCGATAACACAGTCAGCGTGCCGTCGCGACACCATTGATGGCGCAGGCTGCCGCCAATCATTCTTCCGCCAGCGCCTCTGAATCGGTGCTGCTTCGTGTGTCTGAATCGGTGCCGCTGATCTCGTCTGAAATCAATGCCCGGGTCAAGGTGGCTGACGGGTGGGCTAGTAGCACGCGCGTCCGGACCGACGCAACCGAGCCCTAGATTAGATGCACAAATGAATCGGGCCGAACGCGTTTCGGCGAATAGATGCCCCAGCGGGGCTCCGTGCACGTCCGCGTGGATAGTTTCGAACACACGCAGACAGTTTGGGTCTCCCGGGCACAGACGGTGGAGATGGCCTTATATTTGCAAAGGGCACCATGAAAAATAATGTTTTTTTTTCAGATGACGAGGTAAAAAAGAGACAAAGGTGTTTGCTGCTGCGAGTAAAGTTCCTATAACGGCCCATTTGAGGCCACCAAAGCCCAAGAAAGCAAACCACTTGAGCCCGCAGAGATCGGCACCCCACAGATCACAGCCGTCCGATGAAGCACTAGGGTTTCCTCTCTGATATATAATTGTCCCCGCAACACCGCCCCCAAAACCTTAGTCGCGCGAACACCCACCTCCGCCTCCTGCCCCCGAGAGCCCCAGCCGCCGCCGCCGCCGCCGCCGACGCCCGCCGCCGACTGCAGCCATGGTAAGCGCTCTCGTCCCGCTTCTCCAGCTTCCCTTCTCCTCGCGCGGGTCCCTCCTCGTGTACTAACGTCTGCGGTGATCTCGTTCGCAGTCTCTGATCGCGGGTGAGGAGTTCCAGCACATCCTGCGTGTTCTGAACACCAACGTCGATGGAAAGCAGAAGATCATGTTCGCGCTGACCTCCATCAAGGGTATTGGGCGTCGCTTCTCCAACATCGCCTGCAAGAAGGCCGACATCGACATGAACAAGAGGTAAGGAACATCCCCCTCCCTCTTCTGTACTCGTCAGATCTCGTCGTTATGTTAGCTGAGCGGCGTGGTATATGTTGTGGTGGTGCAGGGCTGGAGAGCTCACCACTGAGGAGATGGACCGTCTGATGACCGTGGTGCAGAACCCACGGCAGTTCAAGGTTCCGGACTGGTTCCTGAACAGGAAGAAGGACTACAAGGACGGCAGGTTCTCCCAGGTCGTCTCTAACCAGGTCGACATGAAGCTCAGGGATGACCTTGAGCGTCTCAAGAAGATCCGGTATGAACTTATCTGTACATCTGCTAGTACTAATACTGTTTGATGGATGATGATTTGTTAGATGCAACGACCGATATGCTCGCATGTAGACATCCTCAGTGGCAGCAGTTAACATTTGGCACTACACAGTTTAACTTGTTAAGTAAACCTCCGTTTCAAATTATAGATGTTTTGGAATCCTATAGCCTACCAAAACATCTAATAATTTGGAACATAAAAGTACTTATTAACTAACGTTATTGATTGGCAAGTAGCGCGTAACATCTGATTGCCTGAAATGTCAGTAGCGAGTAGTATTATCTTCTTGTATCGAGTTTGTTGTGTTACATGTTAATGTGGTTTAAGATTTTGGTTCCTGCACTGTCTGTAGACATCTGTTAGGTTGCATCTGTCTACAGAAATACAATGTCATAGTACCTTGTCAATGGTTGATGACGGTTTTTTAGCCTAATCTAGATTTATGCTTAGGCTGATCTCGCTAGTTACCTGCTACTGATGTATTGTCAGTCATAAATTTACTTACTGGACCTCTATGCTGTGTTAAACAAGTTCTAACTCACTTCTTAGAATCAGTTAATCTGTATTAAATGAGTGTGGTGTATTCCCTGTGCCCAGTTGATAATATGATAAAATGATTGTTAATGTATTAATGTGCATGCTTTATCTTTTGATAACAAATAACTTTGTTCCTGAGAGACATATGATACATATGATTGTACCTGAAGGCTGAGGGATTTGAACTTTAAGATTGCTGTATCACGTAGTTATTAATATGATGAGATTTTTTATGTTCTATACTGTGTTTTCAGCAACCATCGTGGTCTGCGTCACTACTGGGGCGTTCGTGTCCGTGGTCAGCACACCAAGACTACCGGAAGGAGAGGAAAGACTGTTGGTGTCTCCAAGAAGCGATAAGCTCCATATTCACCCCACATAGCTTGCCACTACTTCTGTGTTGGTCCATTTCGAGAGTCTTGAGGAAGTGTTCCTGCTTAGACAATTACCTTGGATAATGTTTTGCGCTAGATCCTATTTTGCAGTTGTGGAACTTTAATATATTGTATCTTGGATTCCTCTTTTGAAGTAATTTGGTTCCCATGCCCCTGTTGTGGGTTGACTCCTTTCACTTCCATCTGGTCTTGTTGCCTATGCTGATAATCCATGCCTAATATCGTTTTTTTGGGAAATATATGAATGGAATTCTAGAGAATTCAACCTCTTCCATTTCGTAATGCCTGGCATGTTTGCTTGCAATGTCTGTCTGTTTTTGTGCACACAGCATTCTGAAGCCTGAAGCATTTATCTTGGAATTCCCAAAAAAGAAGCATGTATCTTGGAATTTTAATACTCCCTCTGTCTCAAAATAGATGTCTTATAGGTTTTCAAAAATTGGATCAATCTGTATACTAAATTGTGTCTAGATTCATCCAAATTTTGACAAATTTTAGACATCTATTTTGAGACGGAGGGAGTACTACCTAATTACCATGTATTGTGCCACAATTGTAGAGAACAAATGCATATATCCCTTCTTTGTCACAATAGATGCATTTTATCTATGGCTTAACCACTATCACAACCTCATGTATTAACCGAAGAAGTTTGCAGAAGACTTCCTTGTGCATGATGACATTTCTACTTTGACTATCATTTCTGCCTACTGCTTTTGTAGCTGAAATGGGCTGTCAGAATTTTTAAAATAGCACCACTAACACAATGACTCGAATGGATCTTAACAGAAACATGCTCAGGGTTATTGTTACTTGTAAGTGGTAGTCCTAATCGACATCCAGATTGTGGAATAACTACGCCTGCGCTCTTTTCCTTTACACGGTTACACCTTATGGTAGGCATTGACTTCAGCACACTATCTTAACAAGTCCATGAACCTGTGGTCTAAAACAATTGTACTATGAAGTCTAGTGCTTCTTTGTGACACAGACACGAAAGTCACTGAACTGCACAGAAAAAAACAAGGCAATCGTGTAAACAACATTGTTAATTTCAAAAGATGGCCTGATTATATGGGGTTTTGCTGTAACTTTAACAGGGAACATAACATAGTGTATTCTTTCCTCAGGGTTATAAGAACTTCCTTTTGGGTTTCGTGTAAACAATACCCTATGAATTTCATATCGATCATATAGGCGCAAGCCTCTCGTTCGACATCTGGGGACATTTTCCCATTTGTATAGGAGATTAATCGAATCTACCGAGTTCTTGTATTCCAAATAAATCATAATTCCATAAATCACAATTCCTTTGTTCTGAAAGGATATGTCAGATTTTTTTTACTGTTCCCTCAGAATTCCTCAAAATTCCAGAAATTCTTGAATCGTTAGCAGTTGGCAAAACCCAAGTGAAGCTTTAAAATATGCTTCTGAAAAACCAAATCCTGAAACAAGACTTATGACATGTCCAATGCTAGCTCTTGAACAGTGAAACAGAAGGCTCATCACAAGTTGGTGTATACCACGGTTGGAATCTTTTAGATACTTAATATATAAACTTTATGCTCAAAGAACCTTCCTGTGATCCTTTTTGGGTGTGCTTTCTCGGCCTAATGCAGCATGATGCTTTGTCCATGACAACAGCAATAATGGTCTAGTAGTAACCTATGCATTTCCCACCAAAGAAACACCAAGAAATCCATCTACTGGAATTCTAAAGCATCATGGCTCCGGGGGTGGCAATGCTGTTGGACTCCAATTGCGCCAATTTGCACCGCGCATCCAGCGGTTTTCCCGGTCCAGTGACGCAACTACGCAAGGATACGCCCCGTCATATTTCATGACCACTGGCTTTCGGGTTGTGGGTGAATTTTGATTCGGATTTTCTAACACTAGTTGCTTCTTAGTAATGCATGGACTGATTCTTTTTCCGTGGATCACGTATGGCAAACTTCTTTTTGATGCTGGAAGTCTTCCTTTTCCTTTTTGAACTATGCTATGCAAAATTAGGCCCTGTTTGTGACTCTTGTGCGTTTAGTACCGGTTTATGCCTTATGAACTTTGATAAATCTGTCTACAGTTCTGTATCGACGAGGGAGATCGACAATTTGGGGTTCCAAGTAATCACTAAAAATTCAGAACACAAGAGGGTGGAGAGGGAAACAAGAGGGGGGTGGACCCTCTGCCCATTTGGCCTGGGAATAGCATAGAAATGAACGGAATGCGATGCAACTCAGCTCAAGCAGCTGGAATCATATGTGGATTCCAACCCCGGAGTCTTTGGAGGAATCTTGATCCCAACTCCTAATCCCTCCATATCTCTGATCAAATTCCGTGTATCGTATTCTCAACGTTTCTCCCTATAAAACCCCTTTCAATCCTCTGCCTGAATTCTACAACAGCGTGGACGACATATCGACTTAGACCCGGCTTCACTCCTCTAACCCGTCAGGTGTGAGTAGAAAGCATTATCTTGCACTCTCCTTTTGTGACTGCTGTGACTTATTTTGTTAGCGTTAGTTGCATGGTCTGGATAAGGTTCATGGTTACTCCAAGCTCTGAGAGTTCATCCGTGCTGCTAACATCTACACCTACCTGATCCGGGATCGGATTTGAGAATATTGGCTTCGTTATCTTCCTATCCCGTGGCGATAGTGGGGTGCTTATTATATCATTCTCTTTAGAGCATTGCAAATAACAGGATCATGATGCAGGGATTCTAAAATATGGAACAGGACAACCAAACCCACTTCCCATCCATATAATCTTTTTTGTTTTGTTTTTAATCCTCACATGATTTTGCTGTTTGTTATAGGATTGCCCCTACACCCCAATTTTGTTCCACCTTTTCAAGAGAACAATACACTCAGCTTCTTCCTAGAACATGTGCCCTCTTGTCCTGTACCCTACATGCTGTACCAATAAGGCCATTTAATTATCACCAAGAGCCAAATGACTTCTCTTGTCACGACAAGACAAATATATATATATATATATGTGGCATATTTTTTCTAAGAAAATATGCAAGGCATATGCTTCACATGATGCGGCGCCCAACTCTTAACAACCGTTTGATCCATGGGATACATGTGCCGCATTGGACATTTCGTTCTTGTTGCTTGAACAATGCAGAACTAAAATGGTTCGCTGAATAATCCCAGAGCGTATCGCAGCTGAGTCGGCCATGTGCTTTTCCTACTTTCTCAGCGCCTGAATTTTTCTCTCTTCTCTGCCTGGTAGGTCCATCACTCTTATTTCTACAGTAGTATTGACCCCAGGGACTTAACTTTTTTTACACAAAGTTTTTAGGCTAGTTCCAAGAACATGATCGAGATATGTGTGTTAGTCTAACCAAGAAATGTCAGCGATCACCGTCAGCGTATCAGCAAGCAGTACAACCAGTAGAGGCACAACCTTGTACATTCAGAGTACACCTGAGTGCATAACCGAATGAATCAGTCCACCATTTCATTTAACTGATTTGTTGTCTGAATCTTGATCAAATTTTCTACAGTAAGGGGAAGGGTGATTCCTTTCCATAGATTGACACACCTTTCTCTGGCAGGCGATCATAATTAAATAGGGCCCGGGTCTGGAGGGCAATTAATTTCAAATAGGGCAAGAACCAGATCTTGTACTACTATTTATCCTACTAAGAGACCCCCCACCCATATTTTTTTTTTGCCTCTACGTTTTGAACTGATCCAAAATCCACCAAGGAGCTCCGTGCGTGTGCGGGCTATATATACACACCACCTCCCTGAAACTCCTCCACAGTCTTTGTGCCGGTGCCCCTGTTCGCCACTAACAAACACTTCGCTGCTACTCCTACTCGTCGGTAATATAAAAGCAGATTATCCTTCGCCTCCTCGCGCGGAGCCCGATTGGGTCATATTTGCTTGTTTTCAGCGCCCGTGTGATTGGGTTTTCTTGGGTTCCTACTGACGCTGTCGGGTTTTCTCGATCCGTTTTTCAGGCGCGGCGTCCGGAGGGGAATTCCGTCGAACAGGATGAACGCATTGGCGGCCACCAGCAGGAACTTCAAGCAGGCGGCCAAGCTGCTGGGCCTCGACTCCAAGCTGGAGAAGAGCTTGCTCATCCCGTTCAGGGAGATCAAGGTGACGATCCCATCTTCTTGCCTCAGAAAAATGATCCGAGTTTTTTTTCTTTGCCTCTGAAGGGGTGAATCTGGACAGTTGCGAGTTTTTTTTATGCCTGCTTGGTTTATTGAGCCCAGTTGTTACTGAAAACTATCACCTTGGTCCTTGGGGTAGTTGACTAGTTGACCTATGATTATTTTTCACCTGGTCCTAGATTTATGAGTTTATAATTTGATTACTAGGTATTTTTTATTATATACATTGTATTTATTATAATACTACTTGATTTGATTTAATTTGATTTTTCTCTCACACACATTCTCACTCGATGAGCCCCTGTCAAGTTATTTCGAGACATTTTCCTGCTAAATATGGCAAAAAGAAGTAGCTGAACTGTCTCCATAGTCAGTTACTCTGCAAGGTTAAAAGCTGTGTGCAGAATCCTTAAAACTTATGAGCATGCTTCCTGTCTATATATGCAAGATGATGTTTCCTTCCCAGCTTTCCGTTCTTCAGTGACATGCTGCTTGTGTGGTTGCAGGTTGAGTGCACGATTCCTAAAGACGATGGGACATTAGCATCCTATGTTGGGTTTAGGGTGCAGCATGACAATGCCAGGGGCCCTATGAAGGGTGGAATCAGATACCACCATGAGGTGAGCACACACACACACACACATATATTCCTGGGTTCTTCTGTCCTTCACTGACACAACCAGCCAGTACTTGATTCTTGCCGCAACTGTTACCGACTTGAAATGGTCCTTCAGCATAGATTCTTCCTTGTTCAGGAATCTGTCATACTACTTAGCGTAATCCTGTCCAGATAGTTGACATGACTGATTGTTCAACTGAGAGTTGGTTCTGCAGCATCTGCAATATCTAGCTGCAGTAATGTAGAACAAAACTGGAGTATGCTGTAACTTGGACACTAATGTCATCTCACTAAAGGTCTAAATCTGCTGCATGGGAGTTGGTTTCTGTAGAATTCAGTCATGTTTATACGCCATTGTAAGACACTGGATTTTGTCCTCGCACTGAAAGTTTATTATAAAATTCAGGTTGAACCTGACGAAGTCAATGCGTTGGCGCAACTAATGACATGGAAAACAGCCGTGGCCAATATCCCATATGGAGGAGCTAAGGGTGGCATAGGATGCAGCCCTGGAGACCTGAGCATATCGGAGCTCGAAAGGCTTACCCGTGTTTTCACCCAAAAAATCCATGATTTAATTGGAATCCATACCGACGTTCCAGCTCCAGATATGGGCACCAACGGACAGGTTATTTTCCTTTTTATCTTCCTTTCTATGCAACAATACATGAGAATTAACCATCAATACTCTCATATGGATTTTCTTGCTTATTCCATGAATGCAGACAATGGCATGGATACTGGATGAGTACTCCAAGTTCCATGGTTACTCACCTGCTGTGGTGACAGGAAAGCCTGTGGTAAGTATCCATCCCGCAACACAAATGATGCATTGCAGATGAAATTTGGAAGATACCATGGATAATTGTACCAAAAAATTGTCAAGACTACATTTTGATTGTTCAGAGAAATGTGGTTTCTAGTTATCCCTACACATAGTCATGATTTTACTGCTCAATGCAGGACCTTGGAGGATCACTGGGAAGAGATGCAGCTACTGGAAGGGGAGTCCTGTTTGCTACTGAAGCTTTACTTGCAGAGCATGGCAAAAGCATTGCAGGCCAGCGTTTCGTAATACAGGTAAATGGTTTAAGCTCTCTGAATTTTAAAAGATGAGCGGTTGAGAATTCAGTGTGGTATGAGTCATGAAGCCTCATTCTTTTAATATACCATAGATTAAGAAATGCTACTAGGGAAAAAGTGACAGTAAAGAACTAAGCACCTTCAGTGGATTGCATGATATGTGCCATTGAACTTCATGGTTACAGAAGGGGCCACCATTACCTTTCTTAACCCTACATTTGCATCGAAAGGCAGGATAGCTGATCACACATAAGCAACTATTTACCTCGCTTGCCCTTTTCAGGGATTTGGTAATGTGGGCTCCTGGGCTGCTCAACTGATCACGGAAGCTGGCGGCAAGGTGATCGCCATCAGCGACGTCACAGGAGCCGTCAAGAACATCAATGGCCTTGACATCGCCAAGCTAATGAAGCACTCGGCAGAGAACCGCGGGATCAAGGGCTTCGAGGGAGGCGACGCGGTGGACTCGAACTCTCTTCTCACCGAGGAGTGCGACGTCCTTATCCCGGCAGCGCTGGGTGGAGTCATAAACAAGTAATCTTCTTGTTCCTCATTGCAGTTCACTTCATCCTAACTTCTGTCAGGTTACGGCAGTGGGTTCAGTTAGTATCCTTCTAGCTGTTGTTTATCTATCTGAAAACATTGTTCTTGACCATGTTTTTTCTTCACAGGGACAATGCTGATGACATCAAAGCGAAGTACATCATCGAGGCTGCCAATCACCCCACGGACCCGGAGGCAGACGAGGCATGAACATAACATTTTCCTGCCATGAAAATCAAATTTCGCATCTACCTGACAGACTTCACATACTGACAGTAAACTGTAATGAATATTTGGCTCTGCGCAGATCTTGGCGAAGAAGGGCGTGCTGATCCTGCCGGACATCCTTGCCAACTCCGGCGGGGTGACGGTGAGCTACTTCGAGTGGGTGCAGAACATCCAGGGGTTCATGTGGGACGAGGAGAAGGTGAACCGGGAGCTGAAGACGTACATGACCCGCGCCTTCAGGGACACCAAGGAGATGTGCAGCAGCCACCACTGCGACCTCCGCATGGGCGCCTTCACCCTCGGCGTCAACCGCGTCGCCCGCGCCACCGTCCTCCGCGGATGGGAGGCATGAGCTCCAGCCGCCACACCGATCCCTTCGCTCTCCTGCCCGTGCTCTCTCGTCGATCTCCTCCCGCTTCGATCGTCGGCTAATGGGGATTCGGTCGAGTCGCAGCTCAAGAAAAGAACTCAATAAGCCCGCATGTTCTGTCAATCTTCGATATCTGACAGAACGGTCGTACCAGTAATGCAGTATCGATCTCTACTGGACGCTGTATCGTCTCGTCTTCTCGGAATTCGTAGCTGAAATGCGGCAATGTAATCTAGTTTCCCGAAACTTCGATCATGCGTTCATCTGATGAAGTTTACAAATCTGTTGCTTCCGATCATGCATCCATATGATTGGCATGGCATTGACAACAACATGTTGTAGTACATCAGTCGAGGAGTGGATCGGTGGAAATGAGGCTGTAGACGGCCACGTCCGTGAGCTGGCCCTCCACGGCGCGGTAGCTCCGCAGCACGGCCTCTAGGCGGAACCCGGCGTCATCCAGCACGCGCCGGGCCGCGGCGTCGTCGGCGTCCACGAGCGTCTCCACGCGCTCCACGCCCTCCAGCTCGCCGAACGCCGCGCTCACCGCGCGCCTCAGCGCTGCCGCGGCCGTCGCGCCCTCGCCCCAGTGCGTGCGCGATAGAGCTATCCCGACCTCCGCGCGGCATCGGTCGTCCGTACGCGCCACGGACACGGCGCCCACGACGGCGCCGCCGAGGCAGACGGCGCGGAACCAGGGGTGCGGCAGGGCGGTGTCACGGAGGAACGCGAGCAGGGCGTCGCGGGACGGGTCGGGGTAGGGGCACCATGTCGTGGAGGCCGCGGGCAGGACTACGGGGTCCGACGCCCACGCCGCCATGTCGTCCACGTCGGCGAGATCAAACTGCCGGAGAGTCACCTCGGTCGCGCGCTCCGGCGCCCGCGCAGCCGCTTCTTGCTCCATCTCTGGGACCAATTCTTTGGACAGAGTGACAAGATTAAACTAGTATGAAATGGTCGGCAGGTTGGTCCAAGGGCGTGTCCGTGTCGGCATCGAGAACGATGATGGCGAGCCCGCCACGTCGTCACCAAACACGGCCACCTGGTTGTCGCGTTGCGTCTGGAAATGGCACACGACTCCACTCAACGGTTGCCGTCGTCGCCGTCATCTGTCGGTTGAGTCATTGATGGAAACGCGCAACACAAGAAAATAACAACTATACCATGGATTTTATTGATCGAAATGCATTTTTTTTTCAGACGGACGCCGCGCAGTGCAGTGTCCGGCAGAGTGTACATTCACTGTGGCAAGGGGTCGCCGGAGACGAAGCTATACATGACGAGGTCCCGGGCGCGGCCCTTGTGCCAGTAGTGGCGTCGGAGGACGCCCTCTCGCCGGAACCCGGCCTTCACGGCCACGCGGTGCGACGCCGCGTTGTCCACGTCGACGAGCGCCTCCACGCGTGCCAGCCCCTCCACCTTGCCGAAGACCGCGGAGAGCGCGCGCTTCACGGCGGCCGTGGCAACGCCCCTGCCCCAGTGCGCGCGGGCCACCACGTACCCGAGCTCCCCGCGGCACCGGTCCGCCGTGGGTTCCAGGGACACCGCGCCCACGGCCACGGGGCGGTCGTCGCCGTCGCCGGCGAGGCAGATGGCGCGGAACCAGGGGTGCGGGAGCACGGTGTCGCGGAGGTAGGCGAGGACGGATTCCGTGGAGGCGTAGGGCTCCCAGCGGCAGAAGGATGCCACCTCTGGGTCCGACGCCCACGTCATCATGGCGTCCGCGTCGGCGAGGTCGAAGCGGCGGAGGGTCACCTCCATCGCCGTGTACAAGGCACGTTGGTTTGGTTTTGATGGTCTGAGGGCCGATCGCCAATATTCAGAGGGGTATAATTGCTTACGGAGAATTTATACTCTTAAAAAAACGCGGTTCCTAACCAAACTCTTAAACTTAGAAGAGTGAAAGTTTAACATAATTTAGACAAATTTTAACTGAAATTAGACAACATCAGCGTCCACTAGTTAAACTTGTACAAACTACAACCAAAACATGCTGGCACTAGCGATGGCCCGTTGGTGGAGCTTAATCGTCCCACTCGAATGAGGAGGAGTCGTCGAGTCGAGCTTGATGACCGTTGGTGACATGGATATATCCTATGGATGCATAACGTTGGTATACCCGGTCCAGCCCAAAGAAGGCCTATGTGAAGACATGCAGTGCAGGAAGATTTTGGGTGGCTCAAGCCCATGGCGAGTTCGACTCCTTAGAGGACAAGTCTAGATATAGATAGAATTTCAAAGGTTTAAACCTAATTTGTAACCGACTCGACCTATTCCAGAATCTGGCCTATTCATATAAAAGCCAGAAGGGTACGGCGAGAAGGATCTCAACTCCTCATATGATTGGCACGCAGTCATTGGCAACAGAGTAAATTGCAAAATACTACGACAATTGGGACTAGCTTCAAAAAACTACGACAATTCAGGATTGCTTCAAAAAACTACGAGTTTTATGCCTAATCGTTGCAGACAACTACTAATTCTGTGTAAGCCTAGTTTTAGCTCAATAGATCATGTTTCTGACACGTATGGCCCACCTAGGAGGATGACATGGCATCGGTACCGTCGCTGGCTCGCTGCCATCTGTGGCAAACGGCCATCAGCAGCCCCACTCCGTTTATTTATTTTCTTTTTATTATTCCTTATTTTCTCTATTCTTTTTTTTCTTTTCCCCCGTCACGCCCCAACCACCTGGGTGGATCGGGTATAGCTGCAGCACAGCCGCCGGCCGCTCCGGCAAAGCCTTGCCGCGTTAGGACAGCGCTGGCGCCGCTCGCTCTCTGCCGCTTTGGTCGTCGACGGTGTCGTGCCGCGCTCGATCCACCGCCGCCCCGCCCAGGCCACGTCCGCCTCCGCGCCCTCCTCCGCGTCGGCGACCTCGCGCCTGCTCGAGCAGTTCCGCGCCGCAGCGTAAGGGGTTGCCCATGGCCATGACGCCCCCGCGCTGGAGCACCTCCACCCCTGCGCCTCCCCGTGTCCCCGCCCGTGGCTTACCTCCGCGTGTCCCCGCCCGTGAATGAATCACGTCGTGTCGTCCGGACGCGCGCCCTGCTGCTCAAGCATCTCCTGGAACAGAGACAGCGCGGGGCTCGCCGGCGCGCCCGTGCGCGGAGATCATCGTCCCTGGCCAGAGCGAGGTCCCTGGCGTCGGCGCGGGCCGCGAACGCTGATGCCGCGGCCACGACGTCAACGACGACCGCACAGTCGGCCACCATGGCCAGGAACAGAGACGCGGCCTCGTGGAACAGGCCCAATCGCGCGTGCCGGTCACCATGGATGTCCAGCAGATCACGTCAGGCGCTGGGTCGCCAGAGAAGAGGATGCGCGTGGCGCCGCGCCGGCCGCACGCTAGGTAGAGCGCGATGAGGGCGTCACGGACGCCGCGATGGCGACGGTCCAGGCCGAGCTTCACGGCATGGGCGCGCAGTGCTGGGGCTTCTTCTTCTTACCTCTCCGGGCAGGAAGTGGCCAGGCGCTTTAGAACGGTCCGCAGCTCACCGGCGTGGTTAGGTGCGCCGACGCGACGGAGCGACGCCTGGTCAACGGGCCAGTGCTATTAGTTCGACCCGCACCACCGACCGCTAGGTGGGTCCCAGCTTTCTCGTTAACGGCCGTTAATGCATCCGTCCCATGCCTGCCACATCATGATCCACGGAGGGCCCGTGCTGTCAGAATTGCTATCAAACCAGCTAAATGAACTGTTATATAAAAGTTATAGTTCTTTGGAATCATTAGCCCTAAAAGTTGTAGTTTTTTAAAGCAAACCTGAAAAGTCGTAGTTTTTTGAAGCCCTAGTCTCAATTGGTGGTAGCTTTCCGCACTTTACTCTTGGCAATAACATGAGTACATCGGCAGAATGGACGAAAATAACCTAAAAAAATAACAATTTCACGAAATGAACTCTGGCCAGAAGAAATTCACGGAACTAACCCTTTTGCAACACCATACAGCGTGGCGCCGCACCTTGAAGAGCGGCGCCATTACGCCTGGCGCCACGCACCTGCCAGCGTGGAGCCCCGCGGGCCCGGTCCCGCTAGTGCGGTTGCGCCTGGCGCCGCACTTTAGGTCTTGTACCAGCGCGGCGCCAGCCCTCCCCAGACCCAGCCCATTTCCTCTCGCAGACAGAACCGCATGGCGGCTAGGGTTTGTCGCCGCTGGTGATTCTCCTCTCAAGAAATCGACAGATTTGAGCAATTTGGCCAAGGATCTTCCTCCTAATCCCTCCCCCAGGTATCTCCTCTCATTCCCATCCGAAAATCCTTTGCTATTTGTCTCCTTTTAGTCAAATTTCGGTCGAACACTAGTTTCAATTGGATTTGGAGGTTGATTTGAAGCAATGATATGTCTATTTGATGTTTAGGTTTAGAAATACTTGTAAGATGGATAGTGGTCTCCTAGGTTGCAATTTCTCTTTATATTATGAAGCATTGCCAATATATATTACCAATTGTATGGTTACATATAGGTTTGTTGATATTTGTTCATGTAGGATGAAATAGAACTATAGTTAGAACTATTGCCAATATATATTACCAACTCTAGATGCTAGAACTATAGGTAGAGTAGGATAAAATGCTAGATTAAGATGTAGAACTATTTTTGTTCATGTTACAATTATAGGTAGAGTAGGGTAGGATTTTTGTCATGTTACAATTATAGCTAGAGTAAGATGGAGTATATGTGACAACTATAGTTGGAATAAGATGGACATTTTGTAATTGTTCTTATTCTCTCTATTGTTTTAAATATGTAGGATGACTCTAAACCCCCTTCTAAACAATGCTCACTATGATGTTCAACACCGTGCCTACAAGGTATCGGAGAAGGGACAGGTACTAAAAACTTCAATGCAAGTCGAACAAGATGCCATGTTTGTTTAGATGGAAATATAACATTTTGCCATTGTATGTTTGCAGGAGCTTCAACCCCTTCGACTTAGGTACCACGAGGTCTCGTCCGGCAAGATGCGTTATGATGCGCGGTACACTCCGTACATCCAACAGCTAGGACTCCTCCCCTTATCCACATGGTCACTCGGTCCACACCGGCCTTCAACCCTGCTGTGATCACCGCGCTTGTGGACCGATGGAGGCCGGAGACGCACACATTTCACCTTAGGACCGGTGAGACTACGGTCACTTTGCAGGACATGAGCATGATCCTGGCACTCCCAATCGAGGGAAACCCTATGTGCATGTCCTCGGATTCAGACGGGTGGCGTGAGCAGATGGTCTCCCTTATAGGGAAGGATCCACCCGAGGCTATAAACAAGAAGGGGGAAAAACTGAGGGTCGCTGCCGGGGCTACTTTTACTTGGATCATCCAGAATTTCAAGATTTTCCGCGAGGATGCCGATGAGGAGACGATCAAGACATACACTCGTGTGTATGTGTGGTACATTATCACGAGGACTCTGTTTCCTGACAGCGGTGGGGATCGTGCTCAGTGGCATTGGCTCAAGTTGCCGGTTTTTTCGACTCTAGCTTCAGTTGGGGTTCTGCGGCGTTGGCCTGGTTGTACCGTCAGGTAATGAGTTATTTACAAATGTTGTTGTATATTTCTGCACTATCTCAAAAAAATTTGTTCTTACCAAATGGTTGTTCACTTCATCTGCAGCTGGATGACGCTTGCCTTAGGAGCGCCGCCGATTCAAGGATTGGTGGTTGTTTGCTCTTCTTTCGGTGTGGAGTTGGGAACGCTTCTCCATTGGACGACCGAGATTGTTGTCATTCAATCCTTACATTGATAACGGCAACGACTACCTTCTCCCCACGTGGGCTTACAAGTGGGATGTGGTCTCCGAACCGCCAACGGACCCACTGGAGGCGTACAAGAGGTACACCAACGAGTTTGACACGATCACCATGGATCAGGTAATTTCAGCGACGACGGTCAATTATATGTCTTGAACTTGTAATCTTTGACCCTGACATGAGTGTGGTATGATGCAGGTGACGTGGGAGCCATACGGTCGAGGGGACCGCTTTGGTGTTCCGGAGGACTATCGCCTTAACCCTATTTGCCTCAGAGAATCTCGTCTGTGGCTAATGCGTTGCCCCATGGTGTGCATGTGGGCTGTTGAGTATCACCAGCCTCACCGTGTCATGACCCAGTTTGGGTTATTTCAGATTGTCCCGCCTGAGTGGAAGGACACGGACATAGGGCTCCATAGGTAAGCTCTTAACTGCCTTACCATGTGATGTGCTTACCATTCGCCAAATAACGCTTTTTGACTTGTTGTTGTTGTGTGCAGCTTGGACAGGAAGAAGCAGAGGAAGGAGAAGGATTGGCCCAAGCTTCATAGGAAGCACCTTGAGAAATTCAGGAGGTGTGTGACCGAGGCTAGGAAAGCAAAAGGAGCACAGGATAGGCCCTTCAATCGGTATGCTTTCAACAACTACATCGCATGGTTCGTTGACAACGCGCGGGTGGAGATATACCCACGGGCATTTCGAGATTCGATCTTGGAGGAGCCATTGGTGTTTGATGAGCTTTCAACCGAACAATACAACATCATGGTCAGAGAAGGGCGACAAACCGAGTTTGCTCCCTTGGTCAACTTTGTGGTAAAGTGTGCCGAATAATATTTTTTCCGTCCTTCTCACACCTTGCATGGATAACTTACTAGTTTCTTGTCTATGACAGCGCGATCAGGTAAGGAAGTCCGCCGATGCATGCGAGGACGCTTTGGACACATACCCTCGCGGAGAGAAGGGAGAGGGTCTGTTTCGTGAGTTCGTTAAGAAGCAGGGCCAACGGTTAAGGAGGCTGTCGAACTTGCTAGGTTGCCGTGACCCTGAGGTGGCAACACCGTCCGCGTCACGGTCCAACACGCCCGAAGGTGACAATTCTGGCGATCATCACTCCACATCCGAGGACGAGGCGAACACACCCGAGGTAGTACAACCATTGCATCCCCCACCCTCCCTTGCATTTCTCCTGAATTTGTCCTTACCAATCTTCTTTTGTTGACAGCCGCAAGATGAGGAAAGCGTCCCCGACGAGATGACATTGGGCAACTACACTCGCTACAAGGTACACGAGCGGTCCGACTACATGTTCAAGCCAAGGCAACCCAAGAAGCCTTACACACCCAACCCTTCCACGACCAAGACAAAGAAGCCCAAGAATCCATATCGCTTAGAGGTGGAGGATGAAGAGGAACCGAGGAGGAGGAAGATGCCCACGAGAAGGGGCCGAGGGGCGAAGACCACCCGTGGGAAGTAGAGTAGATGTTGCACTTTGTCTTGAATGGTTGTAGTCGTGAACTCAGTACTTATGGTTGTTGTCGTGAACTTGGATGTTGTCGTGAATGGTTGTCGTGAACTTGGATGTTGTTGTCGTGAACTTTGATGTTGTTGTCGTGAACTTGAATGGTTGTCGTGAACTTCAATGGTTGTTGTCTTTTTGGAACAAACATGCTCGAACAACATCGAACAAACCTGCTCGAAAACCAACTCAAACAGAACAACAGGAACAGACAGACACTAGTCAAGAAGGTGCGGCGCCATGATCGCTGGCGCCGCACATCCTGCAAGATAGCCCAGGAAACGTCTAAGTCAATGTGCGGCACCGTCTAGCGTGGCGCCGCACATGGGCTCGAAAATAGACAGAAGTCGCACGGTTTTCCCGTTTACATCCCTTGTCTTGTTCCCATAAGGTTCAACCACATGAACCATGCCGGGGTTAGCATTGGCCATCGCTAACAACAACCTTGGGATTCAGTTATAAGATTCCTCCCAATCACCGTACAACATCTTGAATGCGGCTTGCTTAGCCTTCCATGCCTTCCCGTACTTCACCTCGTAGTGAAAGAGGGCTTTCATAAACTCTATAACTTGCTTGATGGTCATTATTGGAAACGACGCGATGTCATTGGAAAGCCTATAAGCGAGGAATTCGGAGGTGAGTTGCCGGTGCTCGTTCTTCGCATCCTTCCCATCCAACACCGGGCCTCGGCACATGTGAGTTGATACGCAACTAGATATGTGCCAATCAGGACCTCCCTTGAATGGTCTTGCACACACTATCCAAGGACATCCTTCCTCCTCACACTTCACCATGTAACGCTTCTTGATGTCCGAGTGCACGACCGTGTAAGGACGATGATGCTTCACCGAGAAGTCTTTTATCCATTGCTTAAATTCCAAAAAGGTCATGAACCTTGATCCTTTGCAAAAGCCACTATTCACTTCATTGCCATCCCGGTAAGAACTTGTCCTTGGTCCGAGCACAATGCCTTTGCCACCATCAACCGTGGCTTCATCCGCGAGACTGAGATCACGAAACAAAGGCACCCGATGGTCTCGACCAAATACGGTATGGTGGATTTCGGCCTCTCTAGCCGTGAACCCCTCCTCGTCAACTTCTTCTTCGGGACCATCATCATCCGAGTCCGATGCATTGCCTCGAGAATACGGGAGGTCATGGTCCATGTCATCTTGTGTGATATATTTTTCTAAATCTCCAATATTGTTGTCGTGGAGTTCAACATCATCATTGTCTTCTTCATCTTCACCCCCACAATCATCATCTTGGTGTCTTGAAATCGGGCTTAATGTTTGGGTCAAGGGAGGTTCACGCCTTAACTCTTGGTCTACGGGTGGAGGACTCATAGTACGTAATGGGGATGCCATACGGTTTAAGTCCAAAGACAATGAACTACCAACTTTCTTGGTGGCAAATAGCTCAAGAGCCTTGTCTAGTGATTCGGCCACCACCTCCTTGTATGCAAGCCAACGGGCCTCGGAGAAGATACGCATGGTCTTCCAACGGACATGCATTCCCAAGCCAACATTATGTCTTCCCTCGAACTCAATATCATCCTTTGGGTCCATCCATTTCAATTCAATCCTCAATTGCTCCAAGACCTCGGCATATGTTGGAGTACGCTCAAACACCAAATCGAGCTCGTCCGGGTCCGGTTCTATGTTACCTCTCAAAAAAGCATCCTTGTCTACATGGTGAACATGAACAATTCTTGCCATGCCTAACATAATCACAACAACAATACCATGGTCAACACACTCAATAGATACCCATGCTAACATTAACACAATACCAACCCATATGCCAATACAAGAACATTCTACCATGCATCTTACAAAACAAACTAGGGTTTACAAGATATGGACCAAAACAAGAAATTAATGGGTCAAATCAAAGATGAAGGGGAAGAATACCTCAAGACACTTGGGGGGATCGAACTCCACGGAGAGAGGCTTCCGATTTGGACACTAGGAGGGAGAAGGTGGAGGGGAAGAAGAGCCGTCGCAGCCGCCGCCGCTGCAGCTCCTGTGTGGGTGGGAGAAAATGGGCTGGGTCTGGGGAGGGCTGGCGCCGCACTACACAGTGCGGCGCCACGCTACAAGGCGCCGCACTAGCGGGCCCGGGCCCGCGGGGCTCCACGGTGGAGATGACGCTGTAGACGGCCATGTCCCTGAGGCGTCCCTCAACAGCGCGGTAGCTCCGCAGCACGGCCTCTAGGCGGAACCCGGCGTCATCCAGCACGCGCCGGGCCGCGGCGTCGTCGGCGTCCACGAGCGCCTCCACGCGCTCCACGCCCTCCAGCTCGCTGAACGCCGCGGCCGTCGCGCGCCTCAGCGCTGCCGCGGCCGTTGCGCCCTCGCCCCAGTGCGCGCGCGATAGCGCGATCCCGACCTTCGCGCGGCACCGATCGTCCGTCCGCGTCACGGACACGGCGCCCACGACGGCACCGCCGAGGCAGACGTCGCGGAACCAGGGGCGCGGCAGGGCGGTGTCCCGGAGGAACGCGGGCACGGCGTCGCGGGACGGGTTGGGATAGGGGCACCAAGTCGTGGAGGCCGCGGGCAGGACTACGGGGTCCGACGCCCACGTCACCATGTCGTCGACGTCGGCGAGATCAAACTGCCGGAGAGTCACCTCGGTCGCGCGCTCCGGCGCCCGCGTAACCGCTTCTTGCTCCATCTCTGGGACTAATTCTTTGGACAGAGTGACAAGATTAAACTATGAAATGGTCGGCAGGTTGGTCCAAGAGCGTGTCCGTGTCGGCATCGAGAACGATGATGGCGAGCCCGCCACGTCGTCACCAAACACGGCCACCTGGTTGTCGCGTTGCGTCTGGAAATGGCACGACTCCACTCAACAATCGTCGTCGCCGTCATCTGTCGGTCGAGTCATTGATCGCAACGCAACACAAGAAAATAACAACAACCATGGATTTTATTGATCGAAATGCATTTTTTTTTTCAGACGGACGGCGTGCAGGTGCAGTGCAGTGGCATCATCCGGCACGGTGTTCGTTCACTGGGGCAAGGGGTCGCCGGAGACGAAGCTGTACATGACGAGGTCCCGGGCGCGGCCCTTGTGCCAGTAGTGTCGCCGGAGCACGCCCTCGCGCCGGAACCCGGCCTTCACGGCCACGCGGTGCGACGCCGCGTTGTCCACGTCCACCAGCGCCTCCACGCGTGCCAGGCCCTCCACCTCGCCGAAGACCGCGGCGAGCGCGCGCCGCACGGCGGCCGTGGCCAGGCCCGTGCCCCAGTGCGCGCGGGCCACCACGTACCCGAGCTCCCCGCGGCACCGGTCCGCCGTGGGTTCCAGGGACACCGCGCCCACGGCCACGGGGCGGTCGTCGCCGTCGCCAGAGAGGCAGATGGCGCGGAACCAGGGGTGCGGGAGCACGGTGTCGCGGAGGTAGGCCAGGAGGGATCCCGTGGAGGCGTAGGGCTCCCAGCGGCAGAAGGCGGCGACCTCTGGGTCCGACGCCCACGTCATCATGGCGTCCACGTCTGGGAGGTCGAAGCGGCGGAGTGTAACTTCCATCGCCCTGGTCACAGGCATCGAGGCTTTGCTGGTCTGTTGGGTTGGGGCCGCGAGAGCATACCCAATGGTGCCTCTAAATGGAATTTTGTAGTAACAAAATGGAGTAACAAAATGGTACTCTCTGGCCCAACCCAATAGCGTATAGTAGTATACTAAACGCTATCTGTAGACAGAAAGACCCAAAACAACAAGCTCCCAACGGGACCGAAACCGTCCGCAGGTCCTGGACCGACGTGTCGGCAGCACAAATCGGGGCAGCGTTTGCGCTAGCTTTTGCGTGGACGAGAGACGGCCAGCGCAAGCGTCCTCTCTGGCCTGCTCGTCAGGGCCAATCAACCACTAGAAAGCCATGGACGAGCAGCATCCGTCGCCCCAACCACCCCCGTCTTTTCTGTCGTCCCGGCTCCATCTTACGGCCCCGCAACCGCACCGCAGGCCACCGTCGAGGCTGTATGCAAGCCGAAGGAAGAGCCATCTGCGGATAGCAAGAAGAGGGCCGCCCGTCGGTTGATCAGAAATCGCTGTTGGAGTAACCTTGTTGTTTTAAAAGTTTCTTTATGTTTAAGTTTAGTTTATGCATGTAGTTGTACTGGTTGCGGCAAGTACACACACACGTAGAAGTGATCATATGTGTACATGCAAGCTTGTGATTAGTTGATTAGCAATAATGCATGCAGTTTAGACTAGAGAGCATATCAGGTTTAGTCATGCCAAGATGTGTGTGTCGCATGATGCATGTATGTGTTGTAGTGGTAAATGTGCGTGCCTTTGGAGGAGTCATCTACATGGGTAAGTGTTAGCTAGCTGCTGGAGCTGAAGCATCCGAGTCTTGCGGCATATCTGCGTGGAGGAAGAGACGGGAGCAAATCAGTTAAGACTTGGTCCCTGAACGTTGGACTTGGTTGCCACTCAAGCTGAACGCGTGTGTGTAGCTAGTGGAGTAGAAAACGGATCATGCCGTTGTGCGTGCGTGTGTTGCATATTTCTCTTTAAAAGGCTTTTTGTAACCGGCTTGTATTTTGTTAAGTGTGAACAAGAGAAGAAAAGCACAAGTACGTGTGCATAAAATTCCCCGCGCGTTCTCTCCCGTGTGTGTTTGTGTGTGAGTCTTCTTCCACCTTGGGCTATAGCTTTCAATCACGACGGATGCATGCAGCTGCTGATGCCGCGCTCGCGGTAGAGGCATGGCCATGTTGGTGACGAATGCATTACTCTACTTCAAAGAGTGTCATGAAGGGAAGCCCTTCATAATGGTCCATGCTTGGAAAGAAATCAAGAATTGTCCTAAGTGGGAAAAAACTATGAGATATATAAGAGGGACAACAAATTGGGTGGGAAGGAGAACAACTCCTCGATGGTAGATCTTGAGGAGACCGAAGCTAGTGAGGACCCAAAAGGGAACCATGCGGGTCGGCCAAAGGACAAGCCCGATCTTCTCCGTGGAGCGTCCTTGCAATCCACTTTAAAGGTAATGATAGCCGAGGAAGAGGTGACAATTGAGATGAAGCACAATGATAGAGAGGACCAAAGAGCTTCATGGACTAACAAGCTAGGAAGATAGAGCTCGATGAGAACAAAACAAGGGCCAAGACCATAGAAGCGAAGCTCAACTTCCAACTTAAGCAAAAGTAAGATGGGCTCAAACTCAAAAAAGTAGAGTTGAATGCCCAAGCAAGGTCCAATGAGGTTGGGCTCAAAGAAAGGGAAGTTGAGCTCAATGCACTAGCAATGCCCAAGGATTTTGAGCTCAAGTACAAAGAAGTTGAGATCAAGCTACTCAACAAGGAGAACCATATCATGACGGTCGACACAAGCAACATGGCTCAAAGCCAAAATGTTTGGTTCAATAACAAGCAGAAGATGATCCTCGAAAGAGATTCATGATCATCCCATGTTTATCTATTATTTTGTGTTGAACTATGTTGGTCTTTTATTTGAAAATTTGTATGTTGGATGAATGTATGTTGAGTTATTGTATGTTGAACTATCGTATGTTCACATATTTTGTTTTAAATTGTGAGAAAAAAGCTGTGAAATGGATCATTTTTAGGCCAATAACTGTGAAAAGTCCTATGTGGTCACACACCCACATCCGTGGGAAAATTGGCGGGAGCAGCCAAATTTGGAGGAAGAATTGCTCCGAAAATGCTCCCCCCGTTGGGCACACGCGCGAACAAGGGAGGACACCGCCGCCTCGGCCCGCCCCAATTGGACAAATTTGAACATATTTAGTGTCCTAAATGGGCTGCAACCATTTTTAAAACTCTTGTTTTTTTAATGTCAGCAAGATAACTCTTGAATATAGAAAACCGACAACTTGGTTTATTAGGGAAACCAAGCAAAAAACCTAGCCACACCTAGAACTCCACAAGACATACAAGATGCCGGAAGGCGAAACACACGACACACACCGTATCTATTTGGGCCAACCTCGACGACGCTAGAGAGAAACGACATGCCAAGAAGAGAGCATGTGCCTATCTAAACCAACGAGCAAAGAACAAAGGGCTCATTTGACACTCCTTGCATGTGGAGGGGGATCCTGTAGCTGATGTCACCCGACACCTCCGCGAACAGCAAGTCCCTCCGACCGGATCCACCTCCAAGAATATTTCCCTAAAGAGGGAAAATGCGGTGACCCAACATACCACTACATGTAGTACGCAATTTGTTGACATAACATTTAAGAAACACCGTTCCACAAATATTACGTCCCTAAGGGTGGTACAACGGAAAAATTGCGGGTCCATATTACAAACATACACACATTATTATTATTACAATACCAAAAGATCGGATGTCATCAGTGCCTCAAACTTACAAACCTCAAGCAACTCACTGATAGAGTTTCAACATAAGAGTGAAAGATCCAAATTAATAAACATAGCGTGAGCTCAACAACTTATTATATAAGTTTATGCTGCCCGGCCCAACTTAAGTTCTAAGTACTACTATAGCAACTATTCTAACTCGTTGCCTTCAACTCCATAGAGGATCTCGTATTCCACTCCTGCAACTCCTCCTGGCGGATCTGGCTCCTCGTAGAAGACGTCATCTTGGCACTCTGTGGCATACATTAGAGTATCTTCCTGGTCTTCAGAGTCTAAGCTGGGGATCAAAGGAAAGAGTGAGTAACAATGTTACCCAACAAGTTCATTTTAGGCAAGGTGGGAAGTTTGATGCACTAGCTACCACCTCAGTCTTTTATTGTAAAAACTATGCCCATTAGTGTTCACAGGTTGACCAAAATCACAGAGTTCCTTTCCTGCCGCGCTCGTAGCTCCTTTCCGAAACAGGGAGTAACATGTCACGATTCTTATACTATACAAAGGTGCCTTACTGCGGTGACCCAACATACCACTACATGATGTAGTACACTATAGTCGTTGACATAACACCAATGAAACACCGTTCACTAGTATTACATCCCTCAGAGTGGTACAACAGAAACACAGCAGGTCCAAGACATGAATATAGGTTACAACTCGACTCTTTATATAAGATCCAGAGAGCACTCTAGGTTAAAGAGAGAAATAAACTTCTTACAAAGAAGAATCAGAAATAATCAACTCATAACTATTATGCTAATAAGATTAGCATCTAACTATTTGGCTTGTATTGCTGCTATTGCAATACTCTACAGAAGTAGGTTCTATGGCTAGAGATTATATTTCTATACTTCATTGAAGAGATTGAGCTTTTGATGATGATTCCTGGAGCATAACTTGATGTAGACGTCGTCTTAATGGCTTTAGAACCTAGCAAGGGTTAAGAAGATACGTTTAGTACGAGCATACTCAGAAAGTTCACTAGAAAGAAGTGTTTGATGCACTATATCTATAGCCACAAAGCATAGCTCATAGGAAATGCAGGTTTCGTAAACATTTTTTCAAAGGTTGCTTTTATTCTGAAAAGCTATGTCCGTCAGCCTTCACAGGTTTATCAGAACTTTTATGGAGTTCCTTTCCTGCCGTGTTCGTAGCTCCTTCCCGGAACAGGGAGTAACAATTTACAGTTCTTACACTCTAGAGAGGTGCGTCACTTTACCCATGAGAGATCTTAAGCTTTGTTGCACGGCCGGGAGTATGTCCCCGTTCAAACTTCCTTGGTTTGAGGCCCAACCTAAGATCCAAGCCAATCACTGTCCTTCTCCGCGACCCCACATACAACACAATTGTTGTATGTCCACACTCAAGGTAGAATTTTCCCCTTATAAAATGGCTATACCTTAGTTGGATACACACAATAACCATTAACACTAGAAATCTTTCTTTTGTAAGCCTAGATGCATAGTAGACCCCCGTATAAAACAACTATACCCATGATCTGCAACTTACAAATGCCCAAAACAGTGTCCGATGCATGCGAAAGGGAGCCGATCCATCTGACTTCTCCGTTGCTGTGACCCAACATACCACTGCATTATGTAGTACACTATAGTCGTTGACATAACACCAATGAAACACCGTTCACTAGTATTACATCCCTCAGAGTGGTACAACAGAAACATAGCAGGTCCAAGACATGACTATAGGTTACAACTCAACTCTTTACACAAGATCCAGAGAACACTCTAGGTTAAAGAGAGAGAAAGAAACTTCTTATAAAGAAGAATCAGAAATAAACAACTCAAAAACTATCATACCATTAAGACTAGTATCTTAACTAATGGTCTGGCATTGCTGCTATTGCAATACACTATAGAAATTGGTTCTATGGCTAGAGATTATATTCCTACCTAATCAGTAACTTCGTCTTCACTTGAGTGGGTATATATGTTGACCTTCTTGACTTCATTGATGAGCTTTAGCTTTTGATGATGATTCATGCAGCATAACTTGATGTATACAGTCTTAATGGCTTCAGAATCTAGCAAGGGTTAAGAATATACGTTGAGTACGAGCGTACTCAACAATTTCACTAGAAAATGAGTGTTTGATGCATTATATCTACAACTACAGACCATAGGTCGTAGGCAATGCAAATTTTCGTAAACATTTCTCCAAAGGTTGCTTTTATTCTGAAAAGCTATGTCCACCAGCCTTCACGGGTTTACAGAACTTTCATGGAGTTCCTTTCCCGCCGCGTTCGCAGCTCCTTCCCGGAACAGGGAGTAACAAGTTACAATTCTTACACTCTACAGAGGTGCGTCACTTTACCCATGAGAGATCTTAAGCTTTGTTGCATGGCCGGGAGTATGTTCCCGTTCAAACTTCCTTGGTTTTAGTACCAACCTAAGATCCCAACCAATCACTGCCCTCTCCGCGACCTCATATGTCTGCACGATCCTTCGGGGCCGGCTCACCTCCGTTAAGCCCCGTTTCGGGCAGGCTAAAACCCTGATGAGTTCCCGAAGACTCTATGACCTGGTGTTGCCCTGCCAAGTGCCATATTAAATGGTCCATACACTAAACACCATCCATAGATAATCTAGATACCAAAAGTGTGGGGCGTAAGGGTGCCCACCCATATGTTGGATCCGCACAAGGAATCACAACGTCACGTTAAGGTTATCTTGCCTCCATACGAGAGGAAAAGGATACAACTAACTTCTCCGCCCCATTCCAAATCTCATGGTCAACGCGTAATATATGGCGCAAGAATCACTGGCGACATTGGTTATTAAGTCCTAGGTGATATATTCCTGAGTAGTGGCATTCCAACTACCAGGTTTAATAGATTAGATGATCACCCAGGATCAGTAACCAATAGTTCACATTATTATCAAAAATAGTGTTTTCTGACCTTTTTCAAATGCAGGTGATGACAACACTGGATTTGCAAAATACTTTACAGAAAATAATCAAAGGACACGAGCAAGTGTGAACTTGCTTTTTGTGATTGCAAGATTATGCACTCACGGTCTTCGAGACAATATAAAAGATCCAATATCTGAAATCAGCATCATTGGTCCAGTAAGGACTAATGTTTAAAGAAGCAAGATGCTTTTATGCATAAGTAATGTAATGCAATTTCGTAAAATCGAATCCCGGGGATAACGTTGTTCTAGGGTTTGGAAACTGGAAATGGTTTCTTTAGAATGTGTTGTCCTTTTAAGTAAGTTTCACACTTGTGCTTCTTATTAGGGCTTGTGAGTGTGTGTGAAACAACATGTAATTATAATATCATAAAACAATAAGATACACACAAATGTGAAATGCTACTCAAGATTGCTTACGCATTACTTGTTTATCTTCAAATTTTATTTTACAAGTAATGTCACTTATAAAGAGCTTAAGTGTTATCAATCCTAAGTTTATAAGTGAAGTATAAAGTAATGTGATTACGATTAATTGTTAACAGTTGACTAAAGTGGCAAAAATAATAACTTTTGAAGAAAATATTTCTTTTCTAAGGTCTAAACATTTTTTGTGGTTAATCAGATGTGGTCGATGTTTGTTTGTGCTTGCTTGAATAGTGTGGACTTGCGATGCTTTACGACTTAATTATAATAGACCAAAGTTAACTATAAAACACATAATAAAGTCTTTAGCATTATATTTAAAGTCTTGTGGAGTAAAGTTAACTTTAAAACATAGATGGACTTTAAGGTGTAATGCTTATTATATTTGTACTTTGTTCACTTCATAATGTTTCCTTAAAGTTATTTAAGAATGGCATTACTTCTATTTGAGTAGTGGTTTCTTAATTTTATAATGGAATAGAAACTTTTATCTCTTTATAAAGGTGTTGTTATGATTTGTAATTAAGGAAACAATATTACTTAATTACTTATGAATTTCCTATAGGGTTTTGGTATGTTTATACATTTGTGATTAAAACAATGGTAATAGATTTTATCAAGTCAAAATAATAATTTTGAGAATTTAATATTTGACAACTCCATTTGAGTAATAACATACACTTAATGTTGAATGATAAATCAAATAGAATTGCATTTAAAATGTGTTGAACCATTTTGACTTAATATTATCAATATTTAAGACTAATACTATTTATTAGACTTTAATTGGTTAATTTTAGAAATATTAAGAAATTTTATTTAACATTATATGAATTAATAATTAAAGAAATAGGTTTAAATTTAAGTTATTAAAGTGTTTAACTTTTTATTTAACTCAAAAGTGGAATATTATATTTTTAACATGTAGATATTATTTTTGTGATTGTTTTGGTATATTACATTTATTTTTGTGATTTATAAATAATAAGATATGATTTTTATAAGATTTATTACTTTATAAATACTTAACAAATATTTAATTAAGTGAAATAATAATGTATGATTATAGATTTGGATTATAGTTCTTATTTTTCTAAGATTTTTGGTAATTTATTATATTTTTAACATTTACCATTATTAAAATATGAATTATCAAAGTTTTATTACTTATAAAATCTGTATTAAATAATAATTATTTAAATTGTTAACATAATAAGGTTTGATAATAGTTTTAAGTTATATATTTTATTTTTCTAAATTTTTTCATATATTATACATATTTGTCTGAATTACAAAACCAAAGTTATTGAATTTCTAAGATTTAATTATTTCCTAAATTATTTTCTAAATATGGATTTACTTTTTACACTCAGACTGGATCTACCCCAAGCCACAGACAGGTGGGGTCAGACCACATTGGCATGCCACCTAGGCGCGGACCAGTCAACTGGGTGGGCCAGGTCAAGGCTGGCGTTAGCTCGTCATGATGACGACAGCGTGGCTTCCACCGCCAGGGAATGGTTGCCGGCAGTGATCCAGCACGCGCCTACGAGCGTGGATGTGCTTATTTGAACCGCACGGACACGAGGATCCTCTCAGTACTCGCACTGCCACCTAATGGTCACCGTAGCTACACCGACGACGAACTATGGCGGCATCGTAGTTGGGTCACACGCGGACAGGGCACTACGGTGGTCGAGCGACAGATCGGAGAGGCCCATGAGATTCAGAGGCTCACCGGGAAGCTTGTAGAGGTTACGGCGAGGAGAGGCGGGCTTGGACAACGTCGCCATTGTCGACTGCGAGCGGCGGACTGAGGAGCTGGATGCGCGCGATTACGACCTCCTGGCTCTATTCCTTCCACGCACAGACGAAGTCCACCATGGCGGAGCTTGGGACATCTTCAGTTGGCCTTGGGGAGGTCTCAAACGGCGACGACGAGCAACTCTGGCGAGCTAGGGTTTCGATATAGAGGATACAAAGAGGAACAGAGAGAGCGCACGGGAAATGATTAGGACGAGGATGAGGGCGTCGTCGTGGCCTTCTTATCCACTCCAGGGAATGGCGGCGTGCATCTTGACGTGAGCGACGACGACGTTGGCGCCAGCGAGCTGCTTCGGCCGTGGTGCGGGAGGTAGACGATGAGGATTGAGTTGACAAAACGGTATCTGGGACGAGCTTCTGTTGGGCCGTGGCGAAGTGAGTGGAAGAGGAAAAGTATTGCTGCTGTGCGGTGGATAGGTAGAGAGGAAATGAGCCTCGGCCAAGAACTGGGCTAATATGTTTCTTTTCTTTTTATTTTACATTTTCTATATTTTGTTTTCATTTTTAAACTTATATTTACACAATTGTTTGCAAATTTCTTTATAGAAATTATTTGATAATAGCTACAGCACTAATGAAGTGTATTTGGATTCATTGTGTGTATTTTTTATTATATAAGATTATCACTTCTTTATTTTCTTATACATATATGTGTATATTTTTCTTTTTGTTTTTGTAGGGTCTTTTGATATGAATTTAATTTATCCAATATCCATAAACTTATTAAAGAATGTATTACTATTAATCCATGAGTCTTGATTCTTATTGATTTATAATATTAAAGAAACTTTTATATATATTGATCCTTCATTATTATTTGATACATAAAGTTTTGAGTAATTAATATGGTTAATATTATTATCATAAATTTAGGAAATATCAATGTAAATATTTAATAACTAACATAGAAGTTAGGGTTTGAATTGCAAATGCTTACCCTAGGCTTTAGGGTTCTTAATATACTTATATTCTTTTGTTGATGTGAATAAAGATTAATGGCTAAATACATTGTCTTTATGTTTGTGATTTTTAATGATATCACCGTTTAAAGTAAAATAGTGGGATTGTTTTCTAGGCTAACTTATGAGAAATAATTGATAAAGATAGTTCCTAAGTACCTATGATAATGATGGTTGAAAATGACAAAGATGTGCTTAAGTGATTTAATATAGGAAAATATTCCTATAAGCCATTGTAGAAATAAAATGATAGATCAATCATAGAAAGTGGATATTATGTTTGGTTCTAGATTTAGGGTTTAGAGTTTACCAAGAATTCCTATCTTCCATAATTCACAATCCTGGACTTCTAATTAAGGATTTCCTTTCCTAGATATACTACTTCTTTATATCCATCATCATGTGCTAACATGATGAGATTTGCTTTACAAAAATATTCTTATCCACCTTTTATTCTTCTAAATCTATTTATAAATCAATGAGCTTGTTACTAAAGCTTCTCATAATCTTCTCACATCTATAATTGAGTTATATCAAACTACTCTGGTAATGATAACCTCTAATCCACTAAGTAGTTACTTCTAACTCCATTCATATACTTCCTTTATCACCATCCACTAATACTTCTCCAGTAGATGTATATATCATACTACTTCACCTCTAGTGTTAGTATTTCCCAAGAGTAAACTACTACTTCTATAATCCAATGTTGCTCTAGCATCATCTTAATCATACTATCTTGTCTCTACTTAACTCCAGCATCTCATACTCCAACTTCACATTATATTAATGTGATTTGTCATGGCTAACCTAGGGTAATATATCTAGACTAGGGTTTAATCATGTTCTACCCACCAATGTCACTTATACATGATATAAGCATGTTCTACCCACCAATGTCACTTATACAGGATATAAGCATTCAATCTTGGTGAGTAAGGCATGATAATTATAAGCCTTTGATCCTTTATGGTTTAGGTTTCCAGTTGGCTAATCAAGGCTTCATCAATACAACATTACAGTTGTGTTGAAATTATCTTCTTAGCATCTCTATTGGATTAAGGGATGCTATTCATGGACTATGCTTACTTAATACAATAGGATTACTCCTTGGTATCTATCTTCAGGATTCATCCTTGTAATCCTCTTTGTTACCACATATATATTTATTTTAAATAACTCTTCTATCCATTCGGGAGTGAGTTAACTCCATCAATAATCCTATTGATTTAATTCTCTTCCAACATTTCCATCCTATAGATGATATCTAAATCTAGCATTACCACCTATCTCTTCTTACTTCTTTCTCTAAAGGTTTTAGAGTGGATGCTATGATAAGGACAAGAGTTGATAGATCAAGAATTGATAGTTTAAGAATTTGTGAATCAATAGTTGATTACTCAACATTGATGAACAACAGATATTGAGATAGGATTCCATAAGCATTGATATGGAAACAAAGATATATGGTGAATGATCTTGACTTGGTTTCTTTCCTACTCAATCTCACTAAAGAGTTAAGGTTAAGTATTACCATGATACTCATGGTATAAGTAGATGATATTAAGATGTAGTTGTTACATTCCTATTACTTAAGTTATCTTTATAACTTGGTATTCATGAGTTGTGTAATGAATACTAGGATATGATTACCTAAGGATCAAATATAAATCATTAAGTAATGTATTAGGGTTAACTTGTTCATGCGAAAGGGCGCGATGCTGAAAACAACAAAATGCTCATGCGAAAGCAGTAGCAAAACATGAGAAGGAAAAATGCAATGTAAGCATGTCGCAAAATCTTACCTAGAGACGGTCGGGTCGCGCGGCGGGCGACGTGTGACTCGGCGTCCAGCTGTCTTGCGAGTCTCTGCCAGCGTGGCAGTAGCAGGAGTAGCCTTGCGTTTATTGGCCGCCTGAGCACTAGAGGAGGCCCCGCGTCGCTTATTCGGCTTGGCGACAAGGATTTTGCCGACTCCGCCCATAGCAAGAGGGGGAGTGTCATGTACCTGGCTAGATGCATAAGTAAATGACAGGCTTACTCGAATAATTTAGAGGGCTAAGGTCTAAAGGCAAGTACCTCCAAAATCTCACAATCATCATCATCTTCGTCAGACCAATCTCGTAAGGGGTTTCAAGTGTGGATCTTACCCGGAGTTGAAGCGATAGCTGCATGCGGAATGAACATGAAGCACTCCAGATCAAACTCGACTTCGTCGGAGTCAGAGCGGTCCTTGTTATAACCGCTAGGAGGGACGGTACTGTCATCAACCTGGTGAACAATATTCTGTGAAAGGCAAACAGAATAAGCATCGAAAACTAGATGGAAAATAGCAAACAAGCTGAAGTTGACTCGGCAGCGAAAGGTGACTCAGAAACTTACCCAGGGGACAGGCCTGACCCGGCTAAATGGAGGCCATCTCCAAGCCCAATCTTCCTCCAAGGTCAGCTTGAAGATCGAGCTTACTCGGCGGGCCACAGAATCGTGGGTAAGCTCCTTAGTGGAGTGCCGAGTGGGGTCATGCGAGCCGCTCATGAAGCACATCTTGTGGCTCCTGGATTGGATGGGGCTGACCTGGCGTGCAATGAAAGTGCACATGAGATCCGTGTCGACAAGATGGAAGTTCTCATCCGGCGACAACAACCTCTCCAAAATTACGTTGGCCTCATTCACCACATCATTTTGGTCGCGCGGGTCAAGCTGCTAGAACGTTTTGCTGGGGACCTCGTCTGAGAAAGGGGGGAGATGGATGTAATCAGTGGCCCTGCTATTTTTGACATAGAAGAAAGTCCAATGCCATTTCTTGCAAGAGTCTAGGCCAGTAACCCGAGGAAATATGGAATCTCTCCTGTGTGTGATGCTAGTGGCACCGCACCGGGTCGGCCTCTTCTCGGCTCGGGGAGCGCCAGGCCGATGAACTACTTGGACCCTAAAACTAAAATATTTGGCCCACAGAAGAACTGTAGGCCAAATGCCAAGGTAGGCCTCGCAAGCAGAAATAAAACAAGAGAGGGATCCAATCAATCGCATTGGCAGGCAAGTGATGGGTCTGAAGATGGAAGGTGGAAAGAAAAGAATCAAAGAAACTGCTCACGGGCAAGGCGAAACCTCGCTCGAAATGGGAGAGGAAAACCACCCTATCATTGGCATCAGGTTTGGGGGAAATCTCACCGACGGGAAGACGGCTGTCCACCTCGAGCGGGATGCGCCTGGTGGAGCGCAACCACTCAAGCTCCTCGGCGGAAACCTCCGAGCCCTCCCAGCCGCCACGCTCGCCGGCGGGAACCTCCTGTTCTTCAGCTCCCTCGGCGGCGTTGCGTGCGTCCATGATTTCCCTGGAGTCAGTATCTTCCGCCGTTGGAAGAGGCTTGGAGGAGCAAGGACCCATAGTGGAATGAAAAGAGGAAAAAGGCAATCGCAAAGCAAGGACTGGGGGGAAGAAGAACCCCAGAGGAGGAAGTTGGATTTTGGAGGCGCAAGGAATAAGAAGAGGCTATGGGGAAACTGAACGGGCGAGGGAAGTTATGATCCCCTCACCCCTACTTAAGGGCAGTAAAAACCCCAATCGTGGGATCCCCCTGCGCCGTGGGTCCAGTGTGTGGCTGTGTATTCGGTCGAGTGAGCCAATCAGCGGGCACCACGTGACAACAATACACGAAAAATCCGCTGCAACATCATGCAGAGCAGGACGAGGGGCGCAGAGTGGTTTGAGGCATACTATGTAGCCGTCACTGTGCGGTCAGAACTTGGAAAAAAATTTAAGGCAAGTCACCATGGTTACCAGCTGTCAGTGACTGAAGCACGCCAAAAATGACTCGGCACGAGGCATAAATAAGCCAGAAAGTCAAAGAATATACCCGAAAACTATCAGACAGATTCGTCAAGGTGCAAGATTGCGCCAAACAGTGCGCCCTAAGCAGCAAACAAAGACAAAAGAAGAAGTTCCAATCACATTGAAGGAACCTGGAGATGCCTAACAGCTAGAACTGCTAGACCTCACCAGCTTCGGGGACTAATGTCGGTAGGGTCACAAGGGAAAAAACATTGCCCAACTTGGCTTACGCCGAGTAAAGGAAGAACCAGGTCGGGTAAGGACGGCCGGGTAAGATGGTCATATGTGGCCAACATAGACCCTATGTCGGCCCATATGAGACAAGTTAGTTGATCTTGTAGGAACCCACGAGCCGAGTCTCACGAGGAAGGGCCGAGTCAGATAAGACGTGTGTCACCTTTCCGAGTGAGGTTTAGGAGGGACCAAAGGAAAGCGCAGTCAAAAGAGAAGGGTGACGCCGGGAGACACGAAAGGAGCCAGGTGACGCCTAAAGCGAGGGTGACCAAAGTAAAGTTACTGCATGACGCCAAAGGAACTGGAGGCGACATACGTGAAGACCGTTAACTGTCTAGCTTTATGGACTGGGCCACTGGGCTCAGTACAAGCCCATGACCCGACCCGTACAGTAAGGACCAAGATCCAAACAGTAACCCTAGAACCCACAAGGGGTATAACCTAGCTAGCCATAACCTATATAAGGAGGGGGATAGCTAGGGTTAGAGGAGGTTGGACCTAGTAGTGAACTAGTGCACTGAACTCTAGTTCATACAACTCGAGGAGCACTTGTAAACCACTAGCATCAACAAAATTCCTAAGTGTGGATAGTTCATCTTGTTCTTCGTGCATGGCAAGACCGTGCACTCCCTCCCCGGTGACCCCAAGCACCCATTCGGCCCCCAACTTAAGCCTACCCATGGCATCTGCCGTGACACCACCAAAGGCCTCAACATAACACTTTAGTAGTTCCGAACCCATCTTTATAATCACCCAATTACGGTGTGACATTTGATGTTATCAAAAAACTCTTCCGGTGTTAGTGATTGACATGATCTCATGGTCTAAGGATTAGGACCAGTTCGTAAGTTGTTATAGCAATATAAACTCACTGACTTTTGATCGTAATGCTATGTTGGGAATATGCCCTAGAGGCAATCATGTATGATGACATTTCCCATTGTATTCACAAAGTTATTAAGTTGTCCTTGTATAAACATCTGACGTGTATCATTGAATATGTGATTCGGTTGTGTAACTATACATTCATGTTGTTTGTACTAAATATCCTTGGTCATTGAGGTTGTGCTGGACACACAACTTAGACCAATGTGAAAGTCGGCTTGATGACTCGGTTCCACTTGTCATGGGCATGGAGATGCTATTCCAACTTACACAGATTCGGCTAAAGAGTTTAGCGATTCGGATGGACCCATATTGAGGTACAACGAACAAGTTGTCATTTGTATATCTCAGTCAATGTAATCCTTAGACCTGAGGTTATTGCATAGTCCGAGTTAAGGATCACCGACTTAGGTTCTGTCAAACCCTGATCCATAACTGGGTAGTTATAAAGGCAGAGGTGTGGTCGACTGAGAATCAAGCTGCGTGATGTGAATAACCAAGACGGGATTTTGCCCCTCCACTTGGAGAGATATTCTCTGGGCCCTCTTAGGTGATATGATTCGGAAAGCATGGCCATGCACGACTCGGTTAAGTGTTAACTGAGGCGATCGACTAAGAGTTAGTCGGATGGATCACTTATCTCGGATCGAGAAGAGATTCGGACTATTTAAGGGATGACATATATTCGCCTATAGTCTGACAAGGTATATCGTGAGGCAAAAGGGACTCGGACGTAAATCGCATTGGGAAGGCAAGTCATCATGACTCTTTGGTACTTGGGAGTCAGCACGTTCTGCTAGGAGCCGCTACCGACTGATCGATTTAGAGTCGGACTCTAATCGTGTCCAAGTAACCATGAGCCTGTGGGGTCACACACTTAAGAGCGGGAGCAAGTTCGGATTGGATCTGAACTAGAAATCTAGTTGGGTTGGACCCGAGCCTAATTTGGACTGAGTTAGTGAGTCGGACTCACATGGACTAATATTATATGGGCTTTAGTGAATGGGCCGCGCGAGCAGAGCCCACGTTCACTCCCTATATATAGTGGAGCACCGTAACCCAGAAAGGGTAATCGTTGATCGGTTAGGTCATTCCATATGTTGGAAACTCTAGCTCCACAGCAGTCCTGCCGCCGTATCGAATCTAGCAGTTCGCCGCCGGTGCTCCTCCTTGTACGTGTGGATACCAGCAGAGGTGTTGTACGATCAGCACCAGGACGATCAGATCGCAAAGGACTGCACTGCATCAACTGACGCGCTTCATCAGTAATCCGCAACTGCGTGTCTAGTGGTAAACCTCGTGACCTTCTACCTCGGCTAGATCTTGGGATCACCACGTTAGAGGAAAAAGTTTTGTTTTATCTCTGCGTGTCTCAACAGTGGTATCAGAGCGATAGCTTTTGGTTTTAGGCTCGAGATCTCGCATATGTGATATGCGGTAGATTGTAGATGAGATCTTTATGCTGTTTTGGTGGTCGATCTATGAGATAGATCGGTTTTGTACGAGGTTGATTGGATCAACTGTACTCGGGGAATGGTAGATCTGATTTCCGTGATCATACTGCTGAGGTCGTGCAACGACATACCCCTACCGGTCGGCTTCCGCCATCGGTGTAGACTGTGACACGTAAATCCAGAGGCGGTGATCGAAGTGTTGGAATTATGCCCTAGAGGCAATAATAAAGATGTTATTATTATAATTCTTGTTCATGATAAAGTTTATATTCCATGCTAGAATTGTATTAAGCGGAAACTTTAATACTTGTGTGGTTTGTAAACAACACCGTGTCCCTAGTACGCCTCTATGGACTAGCTCATTGATCAATGATGGTTAAGGTTTCCTAACCATAGACATGAGTTGTCAATTGATAATGAGATCACATCATTGGGAGAATGATATGGTGGATAGACCCAAACAAAGCAGAGCAATTAGATCGTGTCATCGTGTTCGTCTTTGCGAAGCTTTTCCTATATCAAATATTGTATTCCTTAGACCATGAGATAATGCAACTCCCTGGTATCGGAAGAAAGCTTTGAGGTCATCAAACGTCATCCTATGAGAGGGTGATCATAAAGGTGTCTCTCAGGTGATCGGAAAGTATCTGTTGGGTTGTATGTATCGACATGGAATTTGTCCCTCCCAAGTCGGAGAGATATACTTCAGGCCCACTCGGTAATCGATATCAACACCGCTTGCAAGCATGTGGTTAAGGAGTTAATCACAAAGTGATATCGGATTACGGAACGAGTAAAGTACTTGCTGTGAACGAGATTGAACTAGGTATGACGGTACCGACGATCGAATCTCGGGCAAGTAAAATATCGCGAGACAAAGGGAATATATATGGGATTGATTGAATCCTGGCATCGTGGTTCATCCGATATGATCATCGATGAATGTGTGGGAGTCAATATGGGTGCCCAGACCCCGCTGTTGATTATTGATAGAAGATCATGTCTGCATATTCTCGAACCCGCAGGGTCACACACTTAACGTATCTCGACGCTAGGATAGATTGGATAATTGGTTTATGAATTTTTGTTCGGAGTCTCGGATGGGATCCGGGATATCACGAGAGGTTCCAGAATGGTCCGGAGAATAAGATTCATATAAGGCAGTGCAGTTTTTGGAGTTCGGAATTGTTCCGGGTTAATCGGTATTGTACCAGAAGCTTCTAGAACCTTCCGGAAGGGGACCAACGTGGCCCCACCTTCCGGGAGGGGGCATGGGCCTATGAGGGAGTGTCCTGGCCGCATTGGTCCAGGGGCACAAGGCCCCATAGGGCCCAGTCGATCCTAGATAAGTTTAAACTCGTTTAAACTAGAGATAGGATTTCTAGATAAGGGAGAGTTTAAATCGTTTAAACTAGAGATAGGATTTCTAGATAAGGGAGAGTTTAAATTGTTTAAACTAGAGATAGGCTTGGAGGAGGGGCAAGGGCTGGCCGCCCCCCCTCTATATATAGAGGGGTGGTGCGCCCCCTCCCCCCACACACACCTTCCTCCAAGCCCTAGCAGCCTTGCTACCTTCCTCTCTCCCTCCCGACTGTTTGTAGGCGAAGCCCTGCAGCAGAAATTCTCCACCATATACACCACGCCGTCGTGTTGTAGATCCAATCTATCTCTCCACCATACTTGCTGGTCCGAGGAAGGAGGAGACGTCGAGGTGCTGCACGTGTGCATCTCACGGAGGCACCGCCACTTGTGGTGCTAGATCGGATCGGATCGCGAGGAGGAGAAGCTAGTACGACTACATCACCCACGTTCCGACGAACGTTCCGCTGTGCGAATCTTCAAGGGTATGAAGATCTAATCCAATCTCTCTCGTTGTTTGCATCTCCTAGATTAGATCTTGGCTTTCCCTCTGTTCGCTCCGTAGAAAATTTTGATTTACTATGCCGCGAAACCCTTCAGTGGTATCAGAGCTAGATCTATGCGTAGATGTGTTTCACGAGTAGAACGCAACATGGTTGTTGCGGGCGTTGATGTTTTCTGTTGCAAGCCTCTTGTTTGTGTTCTTCTTATGACGCGGGATAGTGAGATTGAAGCGGTCCAGGCCAACCTTACGCGACGTCGTTCGCGAGACCGGCTCCGCACTTGACGTGTGGCTTGTACCACACATGCGGCTGGTGGATGTCAGTTTCTCTCACTATAGTTGTCATGGGATTAACACCGGAGTTTGGCAACCATAATATCACCGTTGTGGCTTTCCGTAGGTAAGAATCGTTCTTAGCATCTACTCCCATAAGCCACGTAAAACATGCAACAACAAAGTAGAGGCGTCTAACTTGTTTTTGCAGGGAGTGTTTTCTGTGATATGGTATGGCCCAAGATGTGATGTGTATAATATATGCGATGATCATGTTTTGTAATGTTTCACGACTTGCATGTCGATGAGTACACAACCGGCAGGAGCCATATGGTTGTCTTTATAATTGTGTATGACCTGCGAGTCAACTTCTTATACGCCATGTAATAGCTTTACTTTATCGCTAAGTAGTTAGCAATAGTTGTAGTTGCTATTCGTGGTGGAGGCAATCATGGTGGAGTGATGGAGATCATGCCGGAACGCACAAGATGGAGATCATTGCGCGAAGATTGGCTATACCATGTCACATAAAGTTATATGCATGTGATGTTTATCCCTTTATGTATCTTATTATGCTTAGATCGCGACGGTAGCATTATAAGATGGTTCCTCACTTAAAGATCAAGATAAAAACTGTGTTCTCCCCAAGTATGCACCGTTGCGAAAGTTCGTCGTGTCCAAGCATCACGTGATGATCGGGTGCTATAGACTCTACGCTCACATACAACGGGTGCAAGCCAGTTTTGCACACGCGGAAATACTTGGGTCTAACTTGACGAGCCTAGCATGTACAGACATGGCCTCGGAACACAAGAACCGAAAGGTTAAGCATGAGTCATATGAATGATATGATCGACACTTTGTTGTCCACCATTGAAACCACATCTCTTCTCGTGATGATCGGATTAGGTGTGGTGAATTTGGATCGTGTTCACTAAACAACTTGAGGGATGTTGAATTTAGTGGGAGTTCATCTAGTAATTTGATTAAGTTGAACTATTTATCATGAACATAGTCTAAATTGTACTTGCAAATACTGTAGATCACATGGCCAAGTCCAACTTCAACTTCAACGTTTTTGCTGAGAAGGAAAAGCTTAGAAACAATGGGTCTAACTTCACCAATTGGTTCCGCAATCTAAGAATCATTCTGTCTGGCGGACAAAAGGACTATGTCCTTGAGAAAGCGTTAGGTAACCCCCTGCCGTAGATGCGCCGGCTGATGAAAAAGCTGTTTATCAGTCGCGCAAAGATGATTATGGTGTGATTAAGAGCACCATGTTGTTTGCTATGGAACCGGAGCTTCAAAATCGTTTTGAAACCTATCCCGGGCCCTTTGAGATTCTCGAGGAGCTGAAAAACATGTTTCAGACTCAAGCCCGTTCTGAGAGATATGAGATCTCTAAGAAATTCTTTAACTACAAGATGGAGGAAGGGAGTTCCGTTAGTGAGCACGCCATTAAGATGTCGGGCTACACTCAACGCCTTGAGCAACTGGACTGCATGATTCCAGAGTAGCTCAAGATTGACACTCCTAGCTACAAAAGTTTTGTAGTTGATCACAATCAGATTGGTTCCACTGATACGATCACCGAGCTCTTCGCAAAGCTAAAGGCTGCGGAAGTGGACATCAAGAAGGATAATCATGTGTTGATGGTCAACAAGCCCTCCTTTAAGAAAGGTAAGGGAGCAAAGAAGCCCTTCAAGAAGGGCGGCGGCAAGCGCAATGCCCCTGCTGAGAAGAAGCTCAGGTCTGGTCCTAAGCCGGACACTGAGTGCTTCTATTGCAAGGACAGGGGTCACTGGAAGCGCAACTGTCCGAAGTACTTAGCGGACAAGAAGGCTGGCACCATCAAAGGTATATTTGATATACATGTTATTGATGTTTTCCTTACTAGCCCTCGTTGTAGTGCCTGGGTATTTGATACCGGTTCAGTTGCTAATATTTGTAACTCGAAACAGGAGCTACGGAATAGACGGCGGCTTGCGAGGGATGAGGTGACGATGCGCGTTGGCAACGGATCAAGAGTTGATGTGATGGCCGTCGGCACGCTCTCCTTAGTTTTACCTTCGGGATTAGTTTTAAACCTTAATAAATGTTATTATGTGCCTGCGTTGAGCATGAACATTATTTCCGGATCATGTTTATTGCAAGACGGTTATTCATTTAAATCGGAGAATAATGGTTGTTCTATTTATATGAGTAACATCTTTTATGGTCATGCACTTCTTGTGAATGGTTTCTTTATTTCTTCTAAATCTCGAAAGGGATGAAACACACATCCATAACATTGAGGCTAAGAGATGCAAAGTAGAGAGTGATAGTACTACTTATTTGTGGCACTGTCATCTAGGTCATATTGGTGTAAAGCGCATGAAGAAACTCCATTCTGATGGACTTTTGGAGTCTCTTGATTTTGAATCATTTGACACATGCGAACCATGCCTCATGGGCAAGATGATCAAAACCCCGTTCTCCGGTATGATGGAGCGAGCAACGGACTTGTTGGAAATCATACATACCGATGTATGCGGACCGATGAGTGTTTTGACGCGTGGTGGATATCGCTATTTCCTCACTTTTACTGATGACTTAAGTAGATATGGGTATATCTATTTAATGAAACATAAATCTGAAACATTTGAAAAGTTCAAAGAATTTCAGAATGAAGTGGAGAACCATCATAACAGAAAGATTAAGTTTCTACGATCCGATCGTGGAGGTGAATATTTGAGTTATGATTTTCTCACGCATCTTAAAGCAAGTGGAATCGTTTCACAACTCACGCCACCCGGAACACCACAGCGCAATGGTGTGTCTGAACGCCGGAATCGAACCCTATTAGATATGGTCCGATCAATGATGTCTCTTACTGATTTGCCGTTATCATTTTGGGGTTATGCATTAGAAACCGCTGCATTCACTTTAAATAGGGCTCCATCTAAATTCGTTGAGACGACACCGTATGAACTGTGGTTTGGTGCTAAACCTAAGTTGTCGTTTCTTAAAGTTTGGGGATGCGAAGCTTACGTCAAGAAGTTGATGCCGGACAAGCTCGAACCCAAAGCGGAGAAATGCGTCTTCATAGGATACCCTAAGGAAACTATTGGGTATACCTTCTATCACAGAACCGAAGGCGAAGTGTTTGTCGCAAAGAACGGTTCCTTTCTTGAGAAGGAGTTTCTCTCGAAAGAAGTGAGTGGGAGGAAAGTAGAGCTAGACGAGGTTATTGAACCTTCTCTTGAATTGGAGAGTAGCGCAGCACCTGAAATTGTTCCAGTGCCGCCTGCACCAACAATAGAGGAAGCTAATGACAAGGATCATGAAGCTTCGGACGATGCTGCTACTGAAAGTCGCAGGTCGACAAGGTCGCGTGCCCCTCCTGAGTGGTACGGCAACCCTGTCTTGACTGTCTTGTTGGTAGAAGACAGTGAACCTACGAACTATGAGGAAGCGATGATGAGCCCAGACTCTGAGAAATGGCTGGAAGCCATGAAATCCGAATTGGGATCCATGAGCGAAAACCAAGTATGGACTTTGGTGGACCCTCCTAGAGACCGAAAGGCCGTTGAGTGCAAATGGATTTTCAAGAAGAAAACGAACGCGGATGGTAATGTTACCGTCTATAAAGCACGGCTTGTCGCAAAAGGTTTTCGACAAGTTCAAGGTGTTGACTACGATGAGACTTTCTCTCCCGTAGCGATGTTTAAGTCCATTCGGATTTTATTAGCAATTGCTGCGTTTCATGATTATGAAATATGGCAGATGGATGTCAAGACTGCTTTCCTCAATGGCAACATTGATGAAGAGTTGTATATGATGCAACCCGAAGGTTTTGTCGATCCTAAGGATGCTGATAAAGTATGCAAACTTCAGCGTTCCATTTATGGACTGAAGCAAGCATCTCGGAGTTGGAACCTTCGTTTTGATCAAGTGATCAAGAGCTTTGGATTTGTTCCAAATTGCTACGAAGCTTGTATCTACAAGAAAGTGAGTGGGAGCTCGATGACGTTTCTGGTACTGTATGTGGATGACATATTGATTATCGGAAATGACATCAACATGCTTAACGATGTGAAGAGTTATTTGAACAAGTGTTTTTCAATGAAAGACCTAGGTGAAGCTGCTTATATATTGGGCATCAAAATCTATAGAGATAGACAAAGACGCCTGATAGCTTTAAGCCAGAGTACATACCTAGACAAAGTTCTGAAAAGGTTCAGAATGGATAAGGCAAAGAAAGGTTCAGTGCCTATGTTGTCAGGTAAGATATTGAGCAAGGCTCAGTGTCCAGCTACGGTAAATGATAGGGAAGCTATGAGCAAAGTGCCTTATGCCTCGGCCATAGGTTCCATCATGTATACCATGCTGTGTACTAGACCGGATGTGTCCAATGCTCTTAGTTTGACGAGCAGATATCAAAGTGATCCAGGAGTGGAACACTGGACAGCCGTGAAGAACATCCTAAAGTACCTAAATAGAACTAAAGAAATGTTCTTAGTCTATGGGGGTGATGAACAGCTTGTCGTAAAAGGTTACGTCGATGCTAGTTTCGACACCGACAAGGATGATTCTAAATCTCAGATAGAATACGTTTATATTTTGAATGGAGGAGCTGTGAGCTGGAGAAGCTGCAAGCAAAGCGTGATCGCGGGATCTACAGTAGAAGCGGAATACATGGCTGCTGCAGAAGCGTCAAGTGAAGGAGTTTGGATCAGAAACTTCATCACTGAGCTTGGCGTGGTTCCAAGTGCATTGGACCCACTGGAGATATTGTGTGACAACACTGGCGCCATAGCACTCGCTAAGGAACCAAGATATCATCCAAAGACCAAGCATATCAACCGCAAGTTTCATATAATCCGAGATTATATAGCAGATGGAGATCTGAAGATTAGCAAAGTACATACAGATCTGAATGTCGCAGATCCATTGACTAAACCTCTTCCACGTGTAAAACATGATCAACACCTCAGTGCCATGGGTGTGAGATTGTTGCCAAATGTAAACTAGATTATTGACTCTAGTGCAAGTGGGAGACTGTTGGAATTATGCCCTAGAGGCAATAATAAAGATGTTATTATTATAATTCTTGTTCATCATAAAGTTTATATTCCATGCTAGAATTGTATTAAGCGGAAACTTTAATACTTGTGTGGTTTGTAAACAACACTGTGTCCCTAGTACGCCTCTATGGACTAGCTCATTGATCAATGATGGTTAAGGTTTCCTAACCATAGACATGAGTTGTCAATTGATAATGAGATCATATGATTGGGAGAATGATATGGTGGATAGACCCAAACAAAGCAGAGCAATTAGATCGTGTCATCGTGTTCGTCTTTGTGAAGATTTTCCTATGTCAAATATTGTATTCCTTAGACCATGAGATAATGCAACTCCCTGGTATCGGAAGAAAGCTTTGAGGTCATCAAACGTCATCCTATGAGAGGGTGATCATAAAGGTGTCTCTCAGGTGATCAGAAAGTATCTGTTGGGTTGTATGTATCGAGATGGAATTTGTCCCTCCCAAGTCGGAGAGATATACTTCGGGCCCACTCGGTAATCGATATCAACACCGCTTGCAAGCATGTGGTTAAGGAGTTAATCACAAAGTGATATCGGATTACAGAACGAGTAAAGTACTTGCTGTGAACGAGATTGAACTAGGTATGACGGTACCGACGATCGAATCTCGGGAAAGTAAAATATCGCGAGACGAAGGGAATATATATATGGGATTGATTAAATCCTGGCATCGTGGTTCATCCGATATGATCATCGATGAATGTGTGGGAGTCAATATGGGTGCCCAGACCCCGCTGTTGATTATTGATAGAAGATCATGTCTGCATATTCTCGAACCCGCAGGGTCACACACTTAACGTATCTCGACGCTAGGATAGATTGGATAATTGGTTTATGAATTTTTGTTCGGAGTCTCGGATGGGATCCGGGATATCACGAGAGGTTCCGGAATGGTCCGGAGAATAAGATTTATATAAGGCAGTGCAGTTTTTGGAGTTCGGAATTGTTCCGGGTTAATCGGTATTGTACCGGAAGCTTCTAGAACCTTCCGGAAGGGGACCAACGTGGCCCCACCTTCCGGGAGGGGGCATGGGCCTATGAGGGAGTGTCCTGGCCGCATTGGGCCAGGGGCACAAGGCCCCATAGGGCCCAGTCGATCCTAGATAAGTTTAAACTCGTTTAAACTAGAGATAGGATTTCTAGATAAGGGAGAGTTTAAATCGTTTAAACTAGAGATAGGATTTCAAGATAAGGGAGAGTTTAAATTGTTTAAACTAGAGATAGGCTTGGAGGAGGGGCAAGGGCTGGCCGCCCCCCTCTATATATAGAGGGGTGGTGCGCCCCCTCCCCCCACACACACCTTCCTCCAAGCCCTAGTAGCCTTGCTACCTTCCTCTCTCCCTCCCGACTGTTTGTAGGCGAAGCCCTGCAACAAAAATTCTCCACCATATACACCACGCCGTCGTGTTGTAGATCCAATCTATCTCTCCACCATACTTGCTGGTCCGAGGAAGGAGGAGACGTCGAGGTGCTGCACGTGTGCATCTCACGGAGGCACCGCCACTTGTGGTGCTAGATCGGATCGGATCGGATCGCGAGGAGGAGAAGCGAGTATGACTACATCACCCATGTTCCGACGAACGTTCCGCTGTGCGAATCTTCAAGGGTATGAAGATCTAATCCAATCTCTCTCGTTGTTTGCATCTCCTAGATTAGATCTTGGCTTTCCCTCTGTTCGCTCCGTAGAAAATTTTGATTTACTATGCCGCGAAACCCTTCACGAAGATCAAAAAGTTTGATCGAATCGGAACAATGGTCGGAATCCTTGTCCGGATCGTAGATGAGATCTATGTTTTCGGAAAAATCGTCGGGCGCTGCCCACACCCGCGAGGGGCGCTGCCCCTTCGATCCCCGCCCGCTATCTAGCTAGCGGGACCACCGGCTTCGCCCTGTCGTAGCGTCTTAGATGTCATTGCGAGTTTCACAACGCCGGTAGATATTGTATCTATGCATAACTTGTTTTTGCATGAAGTTGTGAATGGTATGGTTCATGTACATGTGATGTATGTGTGTAATCCATACGTGATCTGCGTATCACGGTTTTTGTCAGCCGACTGGAGCCTAGGTGCTTTCATTTTATTGTATAACGACATGCGTGTCGGATTCTCTATGTAATTTACTTTACTAAGCTAGTGTAGCTATTTGGAGAATCCGGATGACATGCAAGGCGATGTACATGTCGGCGACATGGAGTAAGATGGCAAGTGACAAGAGTTGGCACGAGTCGGATTACAGGCTTTGTGGAGATGGAGATCGCCATGAAGGGAGCCATACCATTTCACATTATAATTGCTTTATTTTGTGTTATTGTTATGTCTCTGTTTTACCTCTATTAGATAGTCGGTAAAATTTAATCCCTCAAAGAAGGTCTAGTCGGTTTTCCCGCCAGTGTTTGCACCATCACAATTCGGACATTTTTGGTAGTGGGCTCATAAAATTGAGGTGCTGCCAATACTTTCCGACTAGGTGGGTTCGAGTCGGACTCTTACTGCAAAAACACTCGGTAAGCTAGACGGGTCTATCACAACGGTTGTGGGGCTCGGGGAAAAGTCGGATGGGAGCCGGGGCATGTGATGCCACCCGTCCAACATGAGTCGTATGAGATACGATTGACAAGGAGTTGTCTACCTAGATCACTTGGCGGCTAGCGGTGATGCTAAAGCTCACTAGCCGGCTTGCTTATTTAGGATCCCGAATCACTAAGTAACCATCGGAGGGGTGTTGGTTCTAGTGGGAGCATAAAATATTAAAATGTTTAATATGCTTGCTCTTTTATGAATACATGTCTTAAGTGTTTTGCATATTTTCTGTTGTAGATCATGGCACCAAGTAGCAGTCACTCTCAGATATCCGGTTTTGCATTGAGAACCATTCTTGAGAAAGATAAACTGAATGACACTAATTTTACCAACTGGTATCGAAATCCGAGAATTGTTCTCAAACAAGAAAAGAAGGACCATGTCCTAGACAACTCACTTCCATATGAGCCGAATGAGAATGCGACTGTCGCTGCCACCAATGCCTACCGTCGGGCTAAGGGTGAGTCCACGAATATTAGCTGTCTTATGCTTGCTCACATGGAACCAGACTTGCAAAAGCAGTTCGAGCATGTTGAGGCCTACGATATGATTGAAAGCCTCAAAAGTATGTTCTAGGCTCAAGCAAAGACTGAGAGGTATCAAGTCTCCCAGGCTTTGCTGAGTTGCAATCTTAAGGATGGTGATCCACTAAGTCCGCATGTGATCAAAATGGTTGGTTACGTGCAGTCTTTGGAGAGGCTTGGCTAACCCATTAGCGAAGAGTTCACTACGGATATAATTCTGAACTCTCTTCCTAGTGCATATGGGCAGTTCATTTCGAACTACCACATGCATGGTATGGATAAGAAGCTCACTGAATTACATGGGATGCTCAAGCAGGCAGAGGCAGATCTAAAAAAGGGTGCTAGTCAAGTGTTGATGGTGCAGAATAAGGCTAAGTTCAAGAAGAGTTCTTGGACTAAGAAGAAGGCTAAGTCAGGAGGAAAGCAGGCTCAGGACCCGGTCCCAAGCGCTTCCTCAGGGACTAAGCCATCTCCTTCAGTCGGATCCACTTGCTTCTACTGCAAGGCGGATGTCCACTGGAAGAGGAACTGCAACAAGTATTTGGCTGATAAAGCCAAGAGTGGAGGTATGACTTCCGACTCAGGTATACTTGTTTGAAATGTTATAGACATATATCTTGATGATGCACCTAATAGTTCTTGGGTATATGATACCGGATCAGTTATTCACATATGCAACTCGTTGCAGGGACTGGTAAGAACTAGGAGCGCAGCAAGAGGCGAGGTTGATATTCGAGTCGACAACAAAGCAAGAGTTGTTGCGTTGGAAGTCGGCATGATGCAACTTCATTTATCTTCTGGATTCATTATGGAACTGAATAATTGTTATTATGTTCCAGTGCTCAGTCGAAACATTATTTCTGCTTCATGTTTGATGAGGCAAGGCTATGAGTCGAATATCAAGAATAATGGTTGTTCTTTGTATTTGAATGATATGTTTCACGGCTTTGCACCCGTCCAGGATGGGTTATTTATTTTTAATCTTGATGGTGAGTCGGTTTATAACATAAATGTTAAAAGGTTGAAACTAAATGATCTGAATATGACTTACTTTTAGCACTGTCGGCTTGGTCATATAAGTTGGAAACGCATGAAGAAGCTCCATGATGATGGACTCCTAACTTCGTTTGACTTGGAGTCGTTCGAGACATGCAAATCTTTCCTACTCGGCAAAATGACCAAGACACCTTTTGCAAAGAGTTGCGAAAGGGCGTCCGACTTGTTGGGACTAGTACATAGTGATGTATGTGGACTAATGAGCACGACAACCAGGGGTGGTTATGAGTACTTCATTACCTTCACTGATGATTTGAGTAGGTATGGATATATCTACTTGATGAAACATAAGTCGGAAGCCTTTGAAAAGTTCAAAGAGTTCCAGAATGAAGCACAGAATCAACTCGGCAAGAAAATAAAGTTTCTTCGGTCGGACCGAGGAGGCGAGCACATGAGCCATGAGTTTGATGACCATCTGAAAAGTTGTGGAATAGTTCCCCAACTTACTCCGCCAGGAACGCCACAAAGTAATGGTGTTTCGAAAAGGCGGAATCGGACCTTGTTGGACATGGTACGATCAATGATGAGTCGGACAGATCTGCCTTTATCATTTTGGGGTTATTGTCTAGAAACAGCGGCGTTCACAATTAACAGAGTACCATCAAAATCGGTAGAGAAGACACCGCATGAGATGTGGACAGGTAAAAAGCCGAGTTTGTCTTTTCTTAAGATTTGGGGTTGTGAAGCATTTGTCAAGCGACTCAGTCGGACAATCTTACAGCCAAGTCGGATAAGTGTATTTTTGTGGGGTATCCGAGGGAAACCTTGGGTTACTACTTCTACAACCGAGAAGAGGGCAAAGTGTTTGTCGCTCAGAACGGTGTCTTCCTTGAGAAAGAGTTTCTCAGTCAGGGAGTAAGTGCGAGCACGGTGCAGCTCGAAGAAATTCGAGAGGAACCGGCTAGTAGCGAGTCAGCAAAATCCTTGGAGGTTGAGCCGGTCGTGGTAGCTGAGCCAGCAGCAGCGCCTGTACTACGAAGATCGGCGAGATTACGAAGTGTTCGTGATGTATTACTGTTAGACAGTGATGAGCTGGCAAATTATTTGGAAGCGATGGTGGGATCTGATTCCGAGTCATGGCTTGGAGCCATGAGATCCGAGTTAAAGTCCATGGATGAAAATCAAGTTTGGAACTTGGTTGATTTGCCAGACGGTGCAAGACCCGTCGAGTGCAAATGAGTCTTTAAGAATAAAACTGATATGGATGGAAATGTTTCTATCTATAAGGCATGTCTTCTCGCGAAGGGGTTCCGACAAGTTCAAGGAGTTAATTACGACGAGACTTTCTCGCCCGTAGCGATGCTTAAATCAGTTCGGATCATGTTAGCTATAGCGGCCTATTTCGACTATGAGATATGGCATATGGATGTCAAAACGGCTTTCCTTAACGGAAATTTAACCGAGGACGTGTATATGATACAGCTCGAGGGTTTTGTCGATCCGGCTAATCCTGAAAAGGTATGTAAACTTTAGAAATCCATTTATGGGTTGAAGCAAGCATCTCGGAGTTGGAATATTCACTTTGATGAGGTAGTCAAATCGTTTGGATTCATCAAGAGTGATCATGATTCTTGTTTGTACAAGAAGTTTAGTGGGAACAAAGTAAACTTTCTAATATTATATGTGGATGACATATTATTGATTGGAAATGATGTCCAGATGTTGCAAGAAACCAAGGAATCATTGGAAAGAAGTTTCTCAATGAAAGACTTGGGTGAGGCAACATACATCCTCGGAATCCGGATCTATAGAGATAGATCAAGGAGGCTCATTGGATTGAGTCAGAGTACTTATTTGGACAAAGTGTTGAAGAAGTTCAACATGGAATCGTCTAATAAGGGGTTCTTACCGATGTCCCATGGTGTAAAACTTAGCAAGACTCAGTGTCCTTCGACAACTGATGAGCGAAGTCGGATGAGTGCGATTCCGTATGCTTCTGCAGTCGGATCCATCATGTATGCCATGATTTGTACTAGGCCGGATGTTTCATATGCTCTAAGTGTTGTGAGCAGATACCAGGCTGATCCTGGAGAAATCCACTGGACAACGGCTAAAAATATCCTAAAGTACTTGAGAAGGACTAAGGATATGCTCTTGGTTTATGGTGGTGAAGATGAACTCAGTGTAAAGGGTTACACGGATGCGAGTTATCTTACCGATTCTGATGATTCTCGTTGGCAATCCGGATACGTGTTTATTATAAACGGAGGTGCTGTGAGCTGGAAGAGTTCCAAGCAAGAGACTGTGTCTGCATCTACAACAGAGGCTGAGTATATTGCCGCCTCGGAGGCAGCAAAGGAAACTGATTGGATGAGGAATTTCCTCATGGATCTTGGTGTGATTCAGGGATTGTCCAATCCGTTAGACGTGTATTGTGATAACAATGGTGCTATTGCACAAGCCAAGGAACCTAGACAACACCAGAAGAACAAGCACATACTCATGCGGTACCACCTGATTCGCCATTTCGTGGATCAAGGTGATATCAAGTTATGCAAGGTACACACAGATGCAAATATTGCGGATCCGTTGACAAGTCATTACCACAACCAAAGCATGAGGCGCACCTGAGAGCCATGGGCATTAGATGCTTAGACATGTGATGTCGGAAGATTGACTCTAGTGCAAGTGGGAGACTGTTGGGAATATGCCCTAGAGGCAATCATGTATGATGATTTCCCATTGTATTCATAAGTTATTAAGTTGTCCTTGTATAAACATCTGATGTGTATCATTGAATATGTGATTCGGTTGTGGAACTATACATTCATGTTGTTTGTACTAAATATCCTTGGTCATTGAGGTTGTGCTGGACACACAACTTAGACCAATGTGAAAATCATCTTGATGAATCGGTTCCACTTGTCATGGGCATGGAGATGCTATTCCGACTTACACAGATTCAGCTAAAGAGTTTAGCGATTCAGATTGACCCATATTGAGGTACAACGAACAAGTTGTCATTTGTATATATCAATCAATGTAATCCTTAGACCTGAGGTTATTGCATAGTCCGAGTTGAGGATCACCGACTTAGGTTTTGTCAAACGCTAATCCGTAACTGGACAGTTATAAAGACAAAGTTTAGGTCGACTGAGAATCAAGTTGCGTGATGTGAATAACCAAGATGGGACTTTGCCCCTCCACTTGGAGAGATATTCTTTGGGACCTCTCGGATGATATGATTCGAAAAGCATGGCCATGCACGACTCGGTTAAGTGTTAACCGAGGCGATCGACTAAGAGTTAGTCGGATGAATCACTTATCTCGGATCGAGAAGAGAGTCAGACTATTTAATGGATGACATATATTCGCCTATAGTCTGAAAAGGTATATCGTGAGGCAAAAGGGACTCGGACGTAAATCACATTGGGAAGGCAAGTCATCATGACTCTTTGGTACTTGGGAGTCGACACGTTCTGCTAGGAGCCGCTACCGACTGATCAATTTAGAGTCAGACTCTAATCGTGTCCAAGTAACCATGAGCCTGCGGGGTCACACACTTAAGAGCGGGAGCAAGTTCGGATTGGATCTGAACTGGAAATCTGGTTGGGTTGGACCCGAGCCTAATTTGGACTGAGTCAGTGAGTCGGAATCACAGGGACTAATATTATATGGGATTTAGTGAATGGGCCGCGCGAGTAGAGCCCACGTTCACTCCCTATATATAGTGGAGCATCGTAACCCAGAAAGGGTAATCGTTGATCGGTTAGGTCATTCCATGTGTTGGAAACCCTAGCTCCACAGTAGCCCTGCCGCCGTATCGAATCTAGCAGTTCGCCGCCGGTGCTCCTCCTTGTACGTGTGGATACCAGCAGAGGTGTTGTACGATCAGCACCAGGACGATCGGATCGCAAAGAACTGCACTGCATCAACTGACGCACTTCATCAGTAGTCCGCAACTGCGCGTCTAGTGGTAAACCTCGTGGCCTTCTACCTCGGCTAGATCTTGGGATCACCACATTAGAGGAAAAAGTTTTGTTTTATCTCTGCGTGGCCCAACATGCTATAATTCGGATGAATGTTCATCACACCATTACACTAATGTTGTGACCTCGTTATTAACAACATCCAATGTCTATGATCAGGAAACCTTGATCATTTTGTTAATCAACGAGCTAGTTTATGAGAGAGGCATAACTAGGAACTTTCTGTTTGTTTATTAAACACATGTATTAACGTTTCCGTATTAATACAATTATAGCATGCAAAATAAACATCTATCATATACTTGGAATACACATAATAAACACTTTATTATTGCCTCTCAGGGCATATTCCCTTCAGTCTCCCACTTGCATTAGAGACAATAATCTAGTTACATAGTGATGAATCTAACACCCATGGAGTTCTGGTGTTGATCATGTTTTGATCTAGGGAGAGTTTTAGTCAACAGATCTGCTACATTGAGATCCGTATGTACTTCACAAATCTTTATATCTCCATCCTTGACATGTTCACGGATGGAGTGAAACTGGCGCTTAATATGCTTGGAATACTTGTGAGACCTTGGTTCTTTGGCATTGGCAATGGCACCATTGTTGTCACAATAGATCACCATTGGGTCTAACGCGCTTGCAACCACACCTAGTTCGGATATGAACTCCTTCATCCAAACCGCTTCCTGAGCCGCTTCCGAAGCAGCAACATATTTGGCCTCCGTTATTGATCCCTCCACCACGGGTTGTTTGGAACTCCTCCAACTAACCGCTCCGCCATTCATGAGAAATACGTATCCGGATTGAGACTTAGACTCACCCGGATCGGTGTCAAAGCTAGCATCGACATAACACTTAGCGACGAGCTCTTCTTCACCTCCGTACACAAGAAACATATCCTTAGTTCTTCGCAAGTACTTAAGGATATTCTTGACCGCTATACAGTGTTCCGAACCTGGATCCGATTGGTACCTACTAGTCAAACTAATAGCATATGCCACATCCGGTATTGTACATAGCATGACATACATTATAGAGCCTATGCCTGAAGCATAGGGGACTTTGTCCATTATCTCTCTTTCTTCCGCCATAACCGGACTTTGAGTCTTACTCAATGTCTTGCCTTGCAACATTGGTAAGAACCCTTCTTACTTTCATCCATTTTAAACTTATTTAAAATCTTATCAAGGTATGTACTTTGCGATAGCCCTATTAGGCGCCTAGATCTATCTCTATAGATCTTTATGCCTAATATGTATGACGCTTCACCTAGGTCCTTCATTGAAAATTTGCTGTTTAGATAACTTTTAATACTGTTTAAAAGATCCATATCATTTCTGATCAATAATATGTCATCCACATATAATATCAGAAATGCCACATTGCTCCCACTCACTTTCTTGTAAATACAAGCTTCTCCATAAGTTTGGAAAAATCCAAACTCTTTGATCACCTCATCAAAGCGGAGATTCCAACTTCGTGATGCTTGCTTCGGTCCATAGATGGATCGCTGAAGCTTGCACACCTTGTTAGCATCCTTAGGATTGATAAAACCCTTTGGTTGTATCATATACAACTCTTCTTCAATATTACCATTGAGGAACGCGGTTTTGACATCCATCTGCCATATCTCATAATCAAAATATGCAGCAATTGCTAACATAATCCTAACTTACTTTAGCATCGCTACGGGAGAGAATGTCTCATCGTAGTCAACTCCTTGAATTTGTCGAAGCCCCTTTGCAACAAGTCGAGCTTTATAGACGGTCACATTACCATCAGCATCAGTTTTCCTTTTGAAAATCCATTTATTCTCCACAGCCTTCCGGTCGTGAGGTAACTCCACCAAGTTCCAAACTTGATTTTCATACATGGATTCCATCTCGGATTTCATGGCTTCTAACCATTTGTTGGAATCTGGGCTCATCATCGCTTCTTCATACGAAGCAGGATCATCAATTTCATCAACCATGAAATTCATAACAGGGTTTCTGAAGGGATACAGGTAGGCTACACTAGCGCAAATCAAAATTTTCTACCGCGTAAACCAGGAATACTGTTGTCATAGACCACGAGATTATGACTAGACGCGTAGTTGTGGAACTTGATGAAGCGCGTCGATGTAGTGTAGATGATCTATGTCTCCTCCTCCTTCTCGTCCCACGAGCAGCTCCCCTTGCGCGGCTCGTCCAAGCGCCACAGATCCAGCGCCTCCGAGGTACCCACACGTACATGATGGAAGCATCAGACGCCGGACTGCTAGTTCGCGCGTGCAACACATGCGAGAGATATGGCGGCTGGGTGGAATGGCTCAACCCTGGTCAGCTCGCCCCACCCTCTCTTATATAGACGTCCCTAGTGGGCTTCTACATTAGCAGCCCATTAGTAGCCTAAGTCTGGTCTAATTCGGATCCAATCCTCATTAGGCTTTCAGCCCTTTAAGTGTGTGACCCTATAGGTTCATATGCGTATAGACATTACACGAATAAACTTATTCTGTCAATAGCTGACAGCGGCCTCTAGCAAGACGTGCCAACTCCTAAACACATAAAAATATCATATCGGACGAACCATCACAAGGTTTAGTACATATCTTTCCCTTTGCCTCATGATATTTGGTCTAGCTCCAAGCTGACCCCCCTTAAGTATGTAGCACGGCCATGCATTTCTGGATCCAATCACTCGAGGGGCCCAAAGATCTCTCTCTCAAGTAGAGAGGGGCAAATCCCATCTTGATTGACCATGCCTTGCAGCATGCTTCAGGACAAACCCGAAAGCTACCTTTATAACTACCCAGTTACGGAGTAGCGTCTGATAGCCCCAAAGTATGTCGATCCACATCTCAAGTACATGCGACAATATCAGGTCTAAGGACAAAACATACACGATGTGTAGAGAGAGAGAGCTGCAACTAATTGCCAGTCTCAAGTTGGGTCAGTCCAACCCCATGTTCATAACATGTGTCCAAATCATTGGTTTGACATCTCCATGTCTATGACTTGCGAAACATAGTCATCAACCAATCGATGTGCTAGTCTAATATTCACATGTGTCCTCACATGAACTCCGACTAGGGACAACTATTAAATAACCATACAAGTAAAGAGTTTCAAAAACAATTCACATAATTGCCAATCAATACAAGTTTGCCTGATATGGATATTCAAGGAACAATACAATAACTCATGGATACATAAGAAATATAATCATCTCTATGATTGCCTCTAGGGCATATTTCCTTCAGTCTCCCACTTGTACTAGAGTCAATCTAGATTATATCTAATACCTATTGCTCTTGCGTGCGCCTCATGCGCAGGCTACGGGAGTGGCTTTGTAAAAGGATCAGCAACATTTGAGTCCGTATGTATTTTGCATATCATGACACTACCATCCTCAACGAACTCACGAATCTGATGGTAACACATACGAATATGTTTGTTCTTCTGGTGCTGTCTAGGTTCCTGGGCTTGTGCAATAGCACCATTGTTGTCAAAATAAATGTCCATGGGATTGGACGCGCCCTGAACCACTCCAATAGCGATCAGGAAATTCCTAATCCAAACAGCTTCCTTTGCAGCCTCCGAGGCGGCAATATATTAAACTTCTGTTGAAGAGGAGGACACCGTATCTTTCTTGGAACTTTTCCAACTCACAACACCACCATTCATGACAAACACATAACCAGATTGCGATCTGGAATCATCTAAGTCGTTAAGGTAACTCGCATCTGTGTAACCCCTTACACTGAGTTCATCCTCACCTCCATAAACTAGGAACACATTATTAGTCCTTCTCAAGTACTTAACGATATTCTTTACGGCTGTCCAGTGACCTTCACCTGGATCAACCTGATATCTGGTCGTAACACTTAGAGCATAGGAAACATCTGGCGAGTACATATCATTGCATACATGATGGATCCAATAGCCGAAGCATATGGAACCCTACTCATGCGCTCATGCTCATCAGTAGTCAAATGATACTGAGTCTTGCTGAGTTTAATGCCGTGAGACATGGGCAAGAACCCCTTCTTAGCCTCTTCCATGCTGAACCGTTTCAACACTTTGTCAATGTATGTACTCTGGCTTAATCCAATTAGCCTCCTTGATCTATCTCTATAGATCTTGATGCCCAGAATATATGCTGCTTCTCCTAAGTCCTTCATCGAAAAACTATTTTTCAACGAGGTCTTAACAGACTCGAGCATAGAAATGTCATTTCCAATCAGCAATATGTCATCTACATATAAGATTAGAAATACCAGCGCTCTCCCACTTTCCTTCTTGTAAACACAAGGTTCTTGTTTGTTTTTGATGAAGCCAAACTCCTTTACAACTTCATCAAATCGAATGTTCCAACTCCGAGATGCTTGCTTTAGCCCATAAATAGACTTTAGAAGTTTGCATACCTTTCCAGCATTGTTTGGATCGACAAAACCTTTGGGCTACAGCATATACACGTCCTCAGTTAGGATTCCATTTAGGAAAGCCGTCTTGACATCCATCTGCCAAATTTCATAGTTGAAATGTGCAGCAATGGCTAGAATTATCCGTATAGATTTAAGCATCGCTATGGGCGAGAAAGTCTCATCGTAGTCAACTCCTTGAACTTGTCAAAAACCTTTTGCAACAAGTCGAGCTTTATGGCTCTGAACATTTCCATCCATATCAATCTTCTTCTTATAGATCCATTTGCACTCGATCACTTTAAAACCATCAGGCAGGTCAACCAAGTTCCAAACTTGATTGTCTCCCATGGACTCTATCTCGGATCTCATGGCGATCAGCCATTTCTCAGAGTCTAGGTCCACCATCGCTTCTGCATAGGTCACATGCTCATCATTGTCTAACAATAATAATTTCCGCGTTTCGCGGAGCCTCGCCGATCTTCGTGGTTGTGGTGCTTCTATTGCCATGGGTTCCTCAACTTGGTCTCCTACAATAGCATCACTGGTAGAAGCATACCCAACTGGCTCATCTTGAACTTCTTCAAGTCGCACCGACCTTCCACTCGTTCCCTTTGTGAGAAACTCTTTCTCTAGGAAAACACCGCTATGAGCGACAAACACTTTGCCCTCTTCTCGGTTGTAGAAGTAATACCATAAGGTTTCCCTCAGATATCCCACGAAAATGCACTTATCCTATTTGGGTGTTAGCTTGTCCGACTGAAGTCGCTTGACAAATGCATCACAGCCCCAAATCTTTAAAAAAGACAAACTGGGATTCTTTCCAGTCCACATCTCATATGGTGTCTTAACTACGGATTTAGATGGTACCCTGTTAAGTGTGAAAGCTGTCATTTCTAGAGCGTAACCCCAAAATGATAATGGTAAATCCGACTGGCTCATCATCGATCGAACCATGTCCAACAAAGTTAAGTTCGATTGCGCCGTTCGGAGACCTTGTTTCTTTGAGGCGTTCTAGGCGGCGTGAGCCGTGGAACAATTCCGCAACTCATAAGATGATTGCTAAATTCGTGACTCAAATATTCACCTCCACGATCAGATTGCAAGGCCTTTATTTTCTTGACACATTGATTCTCTATCTCATTCTGAAACTCCTTGAACTTTTCAAAAGTTTTAGACTTATGCTTCATCAAATAGACATAACCATATCTACTGAAATCATCAGTGAAAGTAATGAAGTAAGTGATATCCTCCTCTGGATCTCGTGCTCATTGGCCCACACACATCAATATGTATGAGTTCCAACAAGTCTGTCGCTCTCTCGGGGTAACCCGAAAAAGGCGATTTGGTCATCTTTCCAAGTAAACAAGCCTGACATGTCTCGTATGATTGAAAATCAAACGAAGTTAGAAGACCATCACCATGGAGCTTCTTCATGCACTTTTCACTTATATGCCCCAAATGACAATGCCATAAATAGGTAGGACTCAAATAATTAGGCCGAAGCCTTTTAGCACTAACATTGTAAGTAGATGCATCATCAAGATTTAAAATAAATAACCCATTCACAATGGGAGCATCAGCCATAAACATACCATTCTTAGAGATTACACAACCATTGTTTGCACTCGTGAATGAATAACCATCCCTCATCAAACATGAAGGTGATAAAATGTTTCGACCCATACTAGGAATGTAATAACAATTATTCAACTCCATAATAAATCCCGACGAAAGGTGAAGTTGCATGACACCGACGAACAATGCAGCAACCCTTGCTTTATTTCCGACGCGAAAATCCACTTCGCCTTTCTGCACTTCTCTAGTCCTTATTATCCCCTGCATCAAATTGCAAATGTGAGCAACCGATCCGGTATCAAATACCCAAGAGTTAACATAGGAATCAGCGAGAAGAATGTCCACAACATTTACAACAAGCGTACCTGAGTGGTAAGTACTCTTACTTCCACTCTTCTTCAAAGAAGCCTGGTACTTGCTACAGTTTCTCTTCCAGTGGCCATGTTCATGACAAAAGAAGCACTCAGTGTCTCCTACAGGTCTAGCCTTTTGCTTGGGTGCAGGCTTAGGGATCGTATCCTTAGCCTTGCCCTTCTTCTTCTTCCAAGAAGCACCCTTTTTCTTGAAGCTAGTCTTGTTCTGCACAGCCATCACATGGCTATGCCCTACACACTTCTTCATGTCACTTTCTGCTGTTTTTAGCATCCCTCATAACTCATTAAGGCCCTTCTCCATCCCATGCATATGGTAGTTTGAAATGAACTGCCCATAGCTGGATGGAAGAGACGCCAAAATGAAATTAGTAGCCAACTCTTGGCCTAGTGGAAAACCAAGATTTTCCAAAGTCTGACTGTAACCAACCATTTTGATCACATGGGGGCCTACAGCTGCTCCCTCTGCCAGCTTGCATTCCACAAGGACTTGGCAACATTGTACCTCTCAGTCCTTGCCTGATCTTGGAACATGTCCTTAAGCGCCATGATCATATCGTATGCATCCTGATCCTCAAACTTCTTTTAGAGTTCAGGTTCCATGCATGCAAGCATAAGACAGCTAACCTCACGAGAATCATCACATGCTCTCTTGTAGGCGTTCTTTAGGGCAGCAGATGCATTATCAGCAGGTTCATCGGGGATTGGGGTATCCATAACCGTTTCCTTTTTATCAGACCCGAGAACAATTCTCAGGTTACGGACCCAGTCCGAATAGTTTGTTCCATTTAGTTTATCTTTGTCAAGAATCGAACGCAAATAAAAAGGTGATGTAGTGTTCGGTGCCATAGATCTACAACAGAAAACATGCAGAATACTATGCCATGTAACCATGAAAGAGTAAAACATATTAAACAATTTAATAGCATATGCTCCCACTTAAATCAATATCCCTCTATTTATACTAAGTGATTCAAGATCCACAATTAACAAGTCGACTAGTGAGCTTTAGCATCACTGCTAGAAGACAAGGTAAATTGTAAGCAACAATTTCTAATCATATCACATATGACTCTTGTTGTTGGGTGACATCTCTATGTCAAAACTAGGCGCCCAACCTTTATGCCCCAAGGTCCTTAACTGTTAAGATGACCTTGTCAAGCTCACCAACCCTTATGCGTGTAGGTATCCGATACAAACCCATACATCCAAGGAAAACTGCGGCACCCTAATTTCATAGGCCCACCAACGATTGTACAGGGCATAGGATGGTGCAAGGTTTGGTTGGGAGGGCATGGTTTAACTTAAACTTTGTGAGGGATCGTTCTACTTCTATCATCTAAGCATGCATAGTAGTAAAACGCATAAGAATAACATTCACATATATGTGACACAGTATGACCCATTTTCTCATGGTGATCTCCATCGCCATAGAATCTGTCCACCATGATGATCTCCATCTTCATGTTCCATGTGAGCCATCCTCCAAGTGACGAGTCCTCCAAGAACACTAGAACAAGCTATTACTCCTAACAGCTAGTAATCAAAATTACATAGTATTGGGAACATCACAAATTGGCACGCATGCCATTACAATAAATGACAACACATATGGCTCCAGCCGTGTTGCCCTACTCACGACATGCATGTCATGCAAAATTTCATACATGCATCACATACATGTATGGTCCATACTGATCTCATACATCCTGCAAAAATAAGTTATGCATAGAATCGCATTCTACCGGATCATGTGACATCGCAGCACCTAGTTATCTTAACAAGATACAAAAGGGGCTACGAATAAGGGGGGTCTAGGGGGTCTCCCCCTGCGGGGTTCGAAGGGGCAGCGCCCCTCGCGGTATCTTTAAGGATATACAAATCTGTGAAAAATGAGAGATCGAATCTACACAATTTTCTTTAAGGATTTTGATCGGCAAATCAAATTTACCATAAACCGTCTGTTGTTCCAATCTGATCAAACTCCTTTGATCACGGTACATCGATTTCAGATCTAGGTTCCGATTCGATCAATCATATTGATCTTTGCGTGATTCAATAGGAATTATGTGTCACTGTCTACCCCGATGGCGGAAACCGACCGGTAGGGGTAAGTCGTTCGACTACATCAGAATCATGATCACGGAAAGCAAGATCATAGATCAATCCTAAACCACCGCAATATAAATGATCACATCATTCATATCAATCTGTATATCACCATATGCAAACATCCCGAATCTATAACTAAACAACATCGACTCTGACACCACTGAAGGGATACGGGTAGGCGACACTAGCGCAAATCAAAATTTTCTACCGCGTAAACTAGGAATACTGTTGTCATAGATCACGGGATTACCACTAGACACGCAGTTGCAGAACTTGATGAAGCATGTCGATGCAGTGTAGACGATCTACGTCTCCTCCTCCTTCTCGTCCCACGAGCGGCTCCCCTTGCGCGGCTCGTCCAAGCGCCACAGATGCAGTGCCTCCGAGGTATCCACACATACATGGGGGAAGCGTCAGACGCCGGACTGCTAGGTCCGCGCGTGCAACACAAGCGATAGGTATGGCGGCTGGGTGGAATGGCTCAACCCTGGTCAGCTCGCCCCACCCTCTCTTATATAGACGTCCCTAGTGGGTTCTACATTAGCAGCCCATTAGTAGCCTAAGCCTGGTCTAATTCGGATCCAATCCTCATTAGGCTTCCAGCCCCTTAAGTGTGTGACCCTATAGGTTCATATGCGCATAGACATGACACAAATACACTTATACTGTCAATAGCTGGCAGCGGCCTCTAGCAAGACGTGCCAACTCCTAAACGCATACAAAGATCATATCGGACAAACCATCACAAGGTTTAGTACATATATTTCCCTTTGCCTCACGATATTTGGTCTAGCTCCAAGATGACCTCCCTTTCTCGATACTGTGATTCGGAATCCCTTTACTAGGTTAACTCTTAACCATATGCAGCACGACCATGCATTTCTGGATCCAATCACTCGAGGGGCCCAGAGATATCTCTCTCAAGTAGAGAGGGGCAAATCCCATCTTGATTGACCATGCCTTGCAGCATGCTTCAGGACAAACCCGAAAGCTACCTTTATAACTACCCAGTTACGGAGTAGCGTCTGATAGCCCCAAAGTATGTCGATCCACATGCGACAATCTCAGGTCTAAGGAAAAAACGTGCACAATGTGTAGAGAGAGAGAGAGCTGCAACTAATTGCCAGTCTCAAGTTGGGTCAGTCCAACCCCATGTTCATAACATGTGTCCACATCATTGGTTTGAAATCTCCATGTCTATGACTTGCGAAACATAGTCATCAATCAATCGATGTGCTAGTCTAATATTCACATGTGTCCTCACATGAACTCCGACTAGGGACAACTATTAAATAACCATACAAGTAAAGAGTTTTACAAACAATTCACATAATTGCCAATCAATACAAGTTGCCTGATATGGATATTCAAGGAACAATACAATAACTCATGGATACATAAGAAATATAATCATCTCTATGATTGCCTCTAGAGCATATTTCCTTCAGTTTCCGTACAGCTCGGGAGCTGCACGCGTCCTGCTAGACCTACGAGGTTCGGTAGTACTATCTTTTGGAGTTTCATGATCATTATCATTAGTTCCCAGTTCAACTGGTGAAGCCAACTCCGGAACGACTTCTAGTGCTGCGCTACTCGCCATACTTTGAAGAGAAGGTTCAATAACCTCTTCGAGTTCTACCTTCCGACTACTCACACCTTTCGCGAGAAACTCTTTCTCTAGAAAGGATCCATTCTTGGCAACAAAAACCTTGCCCTCGGATCTGTGATAGAAGGAATACCTAATTGTTTCCTTAGGGTATCCTATGAAGACACATTTTTCCGCTTTGTGTTCGAGTTTATCCAGTTGAAGTTTCTTCACATAAACATCACATCCCCAAACTTTAAGAAATGACAGCTTAGGTTTGTTTCCAAACCACAATTCATACGGTGTCTTTTCAACGGATTTAGATGGTGCCTGATTTAAAGTGAATGCAACAGTTTCTAGTGCATAACCCCAAATGACAACGACAAGTCCATCAGAGACATCATAGATCGAACCATATCCAATAAAGTACGATTACGACGTTCCGACACACCATTTCGCTATGGTGTTCTAGCATGTGTGAGTTGTGAAACAATTCCACACTCTTTCATATGAGTGCTAAACTCGTAACTTAGATACTCTCCTCCACGGTCGGACCGTGGAAATTTGATCTTTCTATTACGATGATTTTCCACTTCACTCTGAAATTCCTTGAACTTTTCAAAGGTTTCAGACTTGTGTTTCATCAAGTAGATATAACCGTATCTACTCAAATCATCCGTGAAAGTAACAAAATAACGATATCCACCTCGCACCGACACACTCATTGGACCACATACATCAGAATGTATGATTTCCAATAAATCTGTCGCCCGTTCCATTGAACCGAAAAACGGTGTTCTAGTCATCTTGCCCATAAGGCATGGCTCACATGTATCAAATGATTCAAAATCAAGTGATTCCAAAAGTCCATCCGAATGGAACTTCTTCATGCGTTTAACGCCAATATGACCTAGACGGCAGTGCCACATATATGCGGATATATCATCATTAAGGTTAATCCTTTTAGCATCAACATTATGAATATGTGTAACACTATTATCGAGATCCAACAGAAATAAACCATTCATCATCGATGCATGACCATAAAAGATTTCATTCATATAAATATAACAACCATTGTTCTCGGATTTAAATGAATAACCACTTCGCATCAAACACGATCCAGATACAATGTTCATGCTCAGTGCAGGCACTAGATAACAATTATTCAAGTTTATTACTAATCCCGATGGTAAGTGGAGAGGTAGCGTTCCGACGGCGATCACATCAACACTTGATACATTGCCGACACGCATCTTGACCTCACCCCTTGCTAGCGGTCACTTGTTTTGCAGCCCCTGATTCGAGTTACAAATATTAGCAACTGAACCGGTATCAAATACCTAGGTGCTACTGCGAGTACTAGTCAAGTACACATCAATAACATGTATATCATATATACCTTTGTTTGCCTTGCCGACCTTCTTGTCTGCCAAATACTTGGGGCAGTTGCGCTTCCAGTGGCCAGTCCCCTTACAATAATAGCACTCGATATCAGACTTAGGGCCAACTTGGGGGTTTCTTTTCAGGAACGACAACCGACTTTTCGCCCTTACTTCCCTTCCGTTTTCCCTTCTTGTCTTTCTTGAAACCAGTGTTCTTATTGATCATCAACACTTGATGTTCTTTCTTGATATCCACTTCTGCAGTTTTAAGCATTGACAGAATCTCGGGGAGAGACTTCTTCATGCCTTGCATATTATAGTTCATCACGAAGCTCTTATAGCTAGGTGGCAGAGACTGCAGAACATGATGGATGCCTAAGTCAATGGGAATCGATATTCCCAAGGACACAAGCTTATCGGCGTAACCCGACATCTTGAGTACATGCTCACTTACGGAGCTGTGCTCTTCCATCATGCAGGTAAAGAACTTTTCTGAAGCATTGTAGCTCTCTACAACAGCATGTGTGTCAAAAATCATTTTAAACTCACCCATTGTATCAAATTCATTGCCGTTTTCGAAACGCTTTCGAAGTTCTTGCTCTAGCCCATACAGTATGCCGCAATGAACTAAGTTGTGGTCCTCCTGACGAGTCTGATAGACATTCTTCTGCTCGTCAGGGGCATCATCAAATGGTGGGGGGCCTAGCGGCGCTTCTAGCACATATTGCTTTTGTGCAGCAGACAGGAGAATCCTCAAATTCATGGCCCATTCAGTAAAGTTGCTACCATTCGTTGCAAGTTTCTCTTTCTCCATGAACACATTGAAATTAAAAGCAGGTGGTGCCATCTACAACAGAATTTGTAAAGTTTATACTAAGTTTATGATAGATTGAGTTCAACTAATCCACATTATGAATGAACTCCCACTCAAAAATGACAACCCTCATGCATTTTTGGTGATTACATGAACCAATCCACTACACCAAGTCCGATTATCACGTGAGTTGGTGTAGCTTCAAAGGCGAGCATCAAATGGGCATCATATCTACCATATGACTCATGCTTAACCTTTCGGTCCGTGTTCCGAGGCCATGTCTGTACATGCTAGGATCGCCAAGTAAGAACCTTAGTATTCGCGTGTGTAACTGTCTTACACCCAAAATATGGTCGTGGATCCAAGAACACCCGATCATCACATGATGTCTTGGAGCGGCAAAACATAATCGGTGCATACTTAAGGAAGAACACATTCTTATCTTGATATTTTAAACGAGGGATCATCTTATTATGCTAATAAAACGCCAAACAAGCAATATAAGATGCAATCAAACACCATATGTTTATAAGTGAAATGATATGGTTCCCGCATATGATCTCCATCATGTGCACAGTGGTATGATCACTATCATACCTCTATGTGTAAGGCCAAGGTCTATGGAACTTACATGTTATGTGTGTTGTAAGAGTATCATCTCATACTTCTACTTACAACATCACCATATCATAATACTAGCCCAGCAACAATCTAAACTAGACGCCTCTAATTTATCCATTGCAAGTTTTACGTGGCTTAGGGCTTTCAAAGATATAAACGTTCTTACCTAAGAACATGAACCACAACGAAGATAACCAAATTGTTGACAACTCGTTGCAAATTAGATATTGACTATAGTAGGAGAGATAGACACTCGCTAGCCACTTATGCAAACTAGTTGCGTGTCAAGCGTGGAACAAGTCTCATGTGCAAGGACATGTAAAGTTTGTCTGGGCCGCTTCATCCCACTATGCCACCAATATCCAAAGTACAACCAAGAAGCAATAACATGATCATCATCGCCCACATAATCATATGTGTACTACCCGTGTAAAGCATCTACGCATAGATCCGTCTCTGATACCACTATAGGGTTCGCAGCATAGAAAACAAAAAATTTCCTATGATGGGAACAACTATGTACCAAGATCTATCTACTAGATACAAACAATGGGTGGATGTATATCCGTAGAGAACACACCCTTGAAGACCGACAAATCTTAACGAGTTAAACTCGTGGTTGATGTAGACGATCTCTTGCCGATCTCAAGATCGAGAGGAAGTCCTTAGCACCGCAACTTAGCAATGCATACGTGCTCGCACACACATTCGAGGCACCGAGCAACCTCCACCCCCTCGCTCCAGCAATGCAACGGAAGCACAACTCTTTCTTGTCGAATAGCCACCGGGAACATGTATCTCACTAGTCCGAGACCATGGGCATAAATACTAGAAGGGGAGAGAGATCCTTCACGAGGAGGTGTGAGTGAGAAGTGAGGAGGGGGTGCCTTTTATAGGAGAGGGGGACCCCAAGGGGGTGGCAAACGCATGGTGATGCCCCCTTGCCCTCCCCTCATTCATGTGGGTGGACACTCCACTCACAAAAATCCTTTCAATTCCCTCCACTCAAAATCCCACTCAAATTCCCATTAAATTTCCACCAAATTTAATGCAAACTCTCATTAAATAAAACTCCTTTTATTTATTCAGAATTTTTTCAATTACTTTAATCACAAACATTCATATATAACCCCTTGCTAGTATTTCATTTCACATGCAAAAACACTTTCTGCAATTTCACCCGAAAACCTGTTTCGGTATCTAGTGAAAATAAATTCCTGCGCTTGTTATTCTTTCCGGCATGAAACTATTGCTCCAAATGGATGTCGGTGTCTCTTAAGTGTGCCACCCTACGGTTCGCGAATAACGCGGACATGATCGAGACCCTTCTCCGATCAATAACCAGAAGCGGGATCCGGAGACCCATACTGACTCCCACACATTCAATGATGACTTTCTTGTGATCGTCGGAACCTTTTATGCTAGTATATTAATCCTTTTGTTTCGCGATATATTACATGTCCGATATTCGATCATCGGTATCTCCATACCTAGTTTGATCTCATTACTGACATGCACTCTTTTCTCGTTCCCGTGATATAACATTTTAGTGATCAAATCACTTGCTTGCAAGCTAACCAATGTGATATCACTGAGAGGGCCCAGAGCATATCTATCCGTCATTGGGATGAAAAATTCCACTCTCGATCCATGGGCCTCAACATAACACTTTAATAGTTCTGAACCCATCTTTATAATCACCCAGTTATGGTGTGACATTTGATGTTATCAAAGAACTCTTTTGGTGTTAGTGATTGACATGATTTCATGGTCTAAGGATTAGAATCACTTCGTAAGTTGTTATAGCAATATAAACTCAATGACTTTTGATCGTAATGCTATACTTCAGATGAATGTTCATCACACCATTACACTAATGTTGTGACCTCGTTATTAACAACATCCAATGTCTATGATCAAGAAACCTTGATCATCTTGTTAATTAACGAGCTAGTCTATGGGAGAGACATAACTAGTAACTTTCTGTTTGTTTATTAAACACACATGTATTAACATTTCCGTATTAATACAATTATAGCATGCAAAATAAACATCTATCATATACTTGGAATACACATAATAAACACTTTATTATTGCCTCTCAGGGCATATTCCCTTCAAAATGGGCATCATATGAACTATATGACTCATGCTTAACCTTTCGGTCCGTGTTCAGAGACATGTATGTATATGCTAGGCTCACCAAGTAAGAACCTTAGTACTCACGTGTGTAAAACTGTCTTACACCTAAAATATGACCGTGGATTCACGTACACCCGATCATCACGTGATGTCTTGAAGCGGCGACACATAAACGATGTGTACTTAAGGGAGAACAATTTTTTATCTTGATATATAAATGAGGGATCATCTTATAATTCTACTAAAGTGCCAAACAAGCAATATAAGATGCAAACAAACATCATATGCTATAGTGATACGATATGGTTCTTGCACTTGGGTCACTATCTTATGCATCATGGAATGATCTTTATCATTCCTATATGTGTAAGGCCAAGGTCTATGAAACTTACATTTTTTCATATTATAATTTTCAATAGTATCAATACATACTACAAATTATAATTCTACCATATCATAGTACTTGCCCGACAAAACAAACAACTAGACGCCTCTAATTTACCTTTTGCATGTTTTACATGGCTGAGCGCTTTCAGAGATAGAACCATTCTTACCTATGAACATGGAACCACAACGATGATACCAAATTATTAGCAACTCGTTGTAAATCAGATATTGACTATAGTAGGAGAGACAGACACCCGCTAGCCACTTATGCAAAACTAGTTGCATGTCAAGCGTGGAATAGGTCTCATGTACGAGGACATGTAAAGTTTGTCCGGGCCGCTTCATCCCACTATGCCACCAATATACAAAGTATAAACAAGAAGCAATAACATGATCATCATCGCCCACATACTCATATGTGTACTACCCGTGCAAAGCATCTACCCATAGATCTGGCTCTGATACCATAGTTGGGTTCGCAACATAGAAAACAAAATTTTTCCTACGATGGGAACTATATGCACCAAGATCCATCTATCTAGATACAAGCAACAGGTGGATATACATCCATAGAATACATATCCTCGAAGACCGAAAATCTTTACGAGTATGAACTTATTGGTGATGTAGTCGATCTCTTGCCGATCTCAAGATCGTGATGAAGTCTAGCTGGTCCAGCACCATTAAGTCTAGCACCGCAAAGCAGTGGTGCATCCGTGATCACACACACGTTCGGGTATCCTGATAACCTCTGCGCCCTCACTCCAGCAAAGCAGCGGAAGCAACAAATCCTTCTAGAAAAAGCCACGGAAACATGTATCTCGCTGATCCGAGACCACGGGGAAAATCTAGAGGGGGAGAGAGATCCTTCGCAAGGAGGTGTGAGAGTGGAGGAGGAGGAGGTGCTCCTTATATAGGGGAGGGGGAAGCCCAAGGGGCTTGGCCGCCGGCCATGGAGGGTGCCCCCACCTCTCCCTCATTCATGTGGGTGGAAGCTCCACTTCACATAAACACACCTCCACTCATATGTCCACTCACATGCATTACTTTTCCACCAAAATTAATGCAAGATATCATTAAATAAAAGTATTTTATTTAGAATTTTGTTAATTACATTAATTAACAAACATTCACATAAAACCCCTTGAAATATTTTAATTTCACATGCAGAACCAATTTCAGTTATTTCACCCGAAACAATTCCGATGTCCATTGAAATAATTCCAGCGCTTTGATATTCTTTCTCTGACATCTTATTTGCTCCAAATGGTGTCGTTATATCTTAAGTGTGTCACCCTATGGTTCACGAATAATGCATACATGATCGAGACCCCTCTCCGATCAATAATCAGCAGCGGGACCTGGAGATCCGTACTGACTCCCACACATTCAACGCTGACTTCTGTGATCGTCTGAACCTTTTACGCATGTAAATCAATACCTTTGTCTTACGATATATTACATGTCCGAGATTTGATCATCAGTATCTCCATACCTAATTTGATCTCGTTACCGACATGTACTATTTTCTCGTTCCCGTGATATAACATTCTAGTGATCACATCACTTGCTTGCAAGTTAACTAATGTGATATCACCGAGAGGACCCAGAGTATATCTATCCGTCATCGGGATGGATAAATTCCACTCTTGATACATGAGCCTCTACATAACACCTTCGTAGCACTGAAGCCACCTTTATAGTTATCCTGTTATGGTGTGATGTTTGATGTTATCAAGATACTCTTCCAGTGTTAGTGATTGGCATGATCTCATGGTCTAAGGACTAGGATTACTCCGTATGATATTATAGCAATACAAACACAATGACTTTAATCGTAATGCTATACTTCGGATGAATGTTCATCACATCATTCCAACAATGTTGTGACCTCATTATTAACAATATCCAATGTCCATGATTAGGAAACCTTGATCATCTTGTTAATCAACGAGCTAGTTTATAAGAGAGGCATAACTAAAAACCTTCTACTTGTTTATTAAACACACATGTATTAACGTTTCCAAATTAATACAATTATAGCATGAGAAATAAACATTTATCATAAATAAGGAACAATATAATAAACACTTTATTATTGCCACTCGGGCATATTCCCTTCATCTTGGCGGTGAATGTGGGTTCTTCCCGCGGGCTACAGGGCTGTTGTACCTCGTTTTGGCAATGTTGCGTGCCTCCACCGTTCATGCCACGTGTGTCAGTGGCCACGAAGAGACGGCGGTGATGATTTCAAGGTCGTTCCGGCACATGATGGTTGGTGGCAAAGTTGAGTGCTGGTGTTCCGACGCGCCATGTTTTTTTGTGGGCGTAGGTCAAGAGAAATCCCTGTTGGCTTGTCCGACCCTAACGCGGTGCCGCCTCCGAGTGGCACCATTCCTTCCTGGAGGGCTTCGAGCGAATCTTGTCTCCACTTTACTCGGAGTGTCGGGGAAACACTAGGATCATGGTCCGCGCAGTAATACTTGAAGGGAATATGCCCGAGAGGCAATAATAAAGTGGTTATTATCTTATTCCTTGTTTATGATAAATGTTTATTTCTCATGCTATAATTGTATTAATATGGAAACGTTAATACATGTGTGTTTAGTAAACAAATAAAAAGTTCCTAGTTATGCCTCTCTTAATACATGTGTGTTTATGTGAGTGGAGGGTTTTCATTTTGAGTGAGAGCTCCACCCACATGAATGTGAAAGAGGTGGGGGCAACCACCATGGCTGGGCGCCATGCCCCTTGGTTGCCCCCCTCTCCCTATAAAAGGACATCCTCTCCTCCTCTCATATCACACCTCCTCGCGAAGGATCTCTCTCCCCCCTTTAGAATTCCCCCATGGTCTCGGATCAGCGAGATACATGTTCCCGGTGGCTTTTTCTGGAAGGATTTGTTGCTTCCGCTGCTTCGCTGGAGCGAGGGCGCGGAGGTTGCCGGGGTACCCGAACGTGTGTGCGATCACGGATGCACCACTGCTTTGTGGTGCTGGACTTGATGGTGCTAGACCGCCTGGACTAGATTGATTTCATCACGATCTTGAGATCGGCAAGAGATCGACTACATCACCAACGAGTTCATACTCGAAAAATCTTTCGGTCTTCGAGGGAATGTATTCTATGAATGTATATCCACCCGTTGCTTGTATCTAGATAGATGTATCTTGGCGCTTGTAGTTCCCATTGTAGGAATTTTTGGTTTTCTATGTTGCGAACCCTACAATACGATGTCGATGATGCTTCCCTCAGGAAGGGGCTGCTTAGTAATCGTCGCTTCGGTGTTTTTCGAGCCTGGTGGGCCAAAGTTTGAGGGAACACCAATTATGGGTCATCATCACCTTGGTGGGCCAAAATTTGAGGGCACAACAATTATGGGTCATTATCACCTAGTATTTTTAGGCATGTATATGTTAGGGGCATGCATGTGTTGCTGCTCTAACATTTCCTATGGATCGAACTCGTGTATTATGGTTGCTATGTAAATATAGAGGGACGAAATCCTGTTTCGAGGAGATGTTTCTCGCCAAGGGAATGCGAGTTGAGTTTTACTTTTTCAGGGACTAAATGTAAAACGCTAGGTCAGACAAAAAACAGAGGACGAAGTTAGGCTACCTACAAGATCGCAATCAATTTAATCAATTTATAGTAAAGATAAAGATCGCAATCATATTAGGTTTGAATCCTAAGAGTTTACTCACCACTCACCCAATGAATGCACACACGCACATCCTACCCCTATGATCACTTCCGAGAGACCGACCCGACAGATCTTGAGGTTGACGAAGTCATGACAGACCCGTCAGATCTTGAGGTTGACGAAGTCATGACAGACGCCTCGCTGTTGACAGACATGTCACCTAGCACTAAAACAAAATCACGGGTTAGATCCTAAAATAAATCAAGATAAATGTGAACGGTTCGTATGCCAACTCTAGGAAACGTTTGGAACATAGTAACCCAAGCTCCATGATTTAACATCTGAGATTGTTATCAAAAGTAGTTATCGTTATGTTATCATGGGTATCAAAAGTTCAAAAGCATACCGTTTTTAAATGATAAAAAGCCATCCTGCTGCCCATATGGATGTCGCTCACCAAATTCTGAAATAACTTGAATTTTATAAGCATGTAACAACTAAGATCAGCAGTGGAAAAAAACTAAAATTCACCTTGTGATGCATCCATGTCATTAGGAAATTGCCATACTGAATCTGCTTCATTAATCGGAGGCACTGCACGGACAGGGAGGCCATTGATCATCAAATAATCAGGGATAAGCCCCCCTATGTTCTCTCGCTCCTCAAATTTCTTGTACGCGGATATTTTCCAGTTGTTGGCTTTAAGCTGTAACAGAATGCTTCAGTTATGTCGTCGCAACCACAATGTACAAGTACATGCTTGCTTATAATTTTGGATACAGCAAAGCATCGAAAGGTCAGACCTTTATAAAACCTTCTAATCACTGAAAAAGATTATTTTTAGTGGCATAGCAATCTATCGGTGCTGAAAAAATATTTATATTTTCTCTGGTGATGAATCTATCTTTTTATGGAGGTGATAACCCAATTTTCTATACATTCTAGGTTTCTAGATTGGAGAACTTGTGAGTGAGCACCTTCACCCACACTTTTTTTGAGTTTTTTTTCCATGTGTCACAAACAGTATAACCGTATGGACTTGAAACGTTGCAGGTTTCTGAAACAAAAAGAAATTTTAGTTGAATAACAGGCGTACACTCGTAGGCAAAATAAACTCCACACTGGAAGCAGAGGTTCGATTTAGCATTAAGGGTTCATTTTGAATCGATGCATTAGTCCTAACTATACTGAAAATAACATCATTTTACTATTGTTGGGAAGTATTACCATAAGGGGAGCCCCGATAGTATAGTAGGAACTTGGATTCATGTACATGAGGACTTGAACCCTGGTGGTGGGACTATACTCCACTCCCCCAACCAAGTAAGCTAGTCCCACTTCTCTATTCTCTAACATCAGTTTACCTTGTTTTTGTTCAGCAATGTTGGAGATAGGTTAGCCAATAGTTGTTCTGTATGACACTGAATTATTCAAATTTCCAGAAGAAAATTTTGCTATATGCCTTAGTAAGCGTGACAACATTTGTGAGGTAATCGCCAGCACATTACCATTGTAGTGAATAGCAACTGCCTAAGTGAGAAGGAAGTGGAACAGTATCAAATTATACCTGCTGAAATTGATCAAGGTCTCCGACAGGAACATACAACCCATTGATCGTCATGCCAACAAGATCGTAGAAATCGTTGAAAAAGAGTTCACAATTTTCCTCTGCAACTGTATAAGAATAGAGCTCACCCCCAGGATCACACGTGGTGGCATGTTCAATCATGGTACTCCAATCGCCTTTCTTCATGCCTATAAGCTAATTACCAGAAATTAAGAATTTCATTAGCATGAAATTCTAGCAGATATTATAGTGTAGATGAACATTTAGCAATACATGCAGTCCAACTAAATCCTAGGATGTTGGATATCTTACTTCAATTCAGTACAATGATCAACTAATATCTATTGAAGGTAGTTTCAAACAGCAGAAGCCTAATTACACCTGAATATTTACCTTTCGGAGGCCATATTTATCCACATGATACTGACGCATCAAGTGCTTCACGGTAATGATATTTTTTCCTGCAAGGACAGTGCCACGTTTTCCCTTTTTTGAAATTTTCTTCAATCGATGTATCGCATCTCCCTTAGATAGAAGAACACTCTTTTCATTTGCTGAAATAGACAAAAGGTTGGGTATGTTAAGACATGCTAATATGAAATCGGTTCATTTTGAATACCTTTGTATCTGATAGTGATAGTATCTAGCAAAGGAGGTAAACTATAATCAGTTTACCATGCATATGAGTATTATTAATTTACCAGCTAATATACATCATCAGAAAATTACAACGGTGCCCACTCTCTTCTCCATCACCCAGGAAATGTACCAAACATAAAATATGTACCGAGGCGAGAAAAGCGCAATTCCAACTCCCAACTCAGAGTACTGCAATTGTGTGTGACAGAACTAGCCATTCCCTTCTGAAAGCAGAATATTTGGCGCCAAGACTTAGTATCCTCAGGTAAAATAATGGCATTGCGTGTATAAGGCCACAAACAGTTGTTTGGAAGCTATAATATGTGCTTAATATTCTCTCTTTTCTTAAAATTAGCTTGGGAGCCACTTAAAAGAGGAGCGTATTCTTCACCTATGGCAACCAATTTTGGGAGCAACCAGCAGGAGCTCTGCCTTTTCATAAAGACGAAGAAGAAGAGAAATGACCAGTTTAAAGGAAAACTGGCCAAAAACTGATACAACCAAACCACACGCGTCCGGTTTATAAGGGAAAACCAGACGAGAAAAACCAGCACAGGCATAGTTTTTCAGGAAAAAATTGCGAAAACCATACACATGGCCATACTACCTAACTCAACTCGGTCTGGAGCGCCGTCGAACGACACCGGCACGACAACAACGGCAAGCACCATGAAAGCCTGGTCCACGTGTCCCTAAAGAGAAAGTCAGAGCCGAAGAAAACAACTAGGCCTCTCGAACTTCATGACAAGAGGCAGGCCGCAGAGAACACGCCAGTGGCACATGCACGCCGATAGGACCCACAACGCCCCCAAGGGGGAAAACTGCGCCTTCAAGCGTCTGCAAATGCCGGCACCGATTAAGATCGGGCAAGACTTTAGTCCAAAGACCCTGAAACCACCTCCAATGGACCATCACGAAGACAACCAATGCCGCCCGGCGAGCACGACCATCGTCAGGAGAGACGACTCCCACGCCCACGGTGTCATCCCCTGCCACCCGCATGTCCAGGGCAGAGAACCAACACCACCTCGTCCTGGAGCCCCGCTCTAGCCTACACGCGCAACAGAGCAACACCTCACTCCGACCCGCCACTGTCTACGGGTCGCCGGATCCAGCGCCCCACCCACCAAAATCAGCCCCGCCACCGTCCTTGCGCCATGGCACACCTCTGCCATGGACCTGCAAACCACCCAGGGCCGTCGCGCCCTAGCCAGGCTGCCACTTGCGGTGGCTCTCCACAGCCACCAGGACACAGACGGATCTGAGCATGGGGCCCAAGACCCATGGCCTCCACGCAACCACCATGCTTGCCCGCCCACGTCCCGTCCTCCTCGTTTGCCTGGTGGACCTCACCTTTGACGTTTCCCTTTGATTCCTCTTATCCCCTTGCCTTTTTTCTCTTCTGTTCGTGCGGCCGGTGGCGTAATTTGCTACATGCGGCCGGTGGTGCTGGTACAACAGGCGTCAGGTTTTGCTACGTGCAACATTGGGGTTTGCTACATGTAGTCGACAGGGGTGCTACAAATGTTTTTGACTTCCACGATGTCTCCAACGGAGTTGTTTTTTGCTACGCTTGCTGGATTTTTTGCTACAATTATTTTTTTAGGTTTGCTACAATACTGCATAGTTTTTGCTACAAGGGTCTCCGGCGAGGTCTCCCGGCTAAAGTCTCCGGCAGTGTATCCGATGAAGTTAGTTTTTTGCTACAGTAGAAGGTCGTTTTTGTTACAACAGTTTTATAGTATTGCTACAATAACACAAGCTCAACACCTCATGTGCTTGCCAGTAAGCCCCAGGTCCATGGCAAACAATTATGCTCTCACTCTCAGTAAAGAAGAATGAACCAAGATAGGCCTCGCCATTTGTTAGCTTAATAGTTGTCAAGACTGGTTCTCTCTCTCTGAACGTGTATATCTGTTTGTTGAATTCCTCTTCGGTGAAGTCCTCTAGTCCTCTCTCAGTAAAGAAATCAGCATGAACTGGTAAAATCTCAATTTGCAATTTAGAAAGATCACCGCCCATGATTTGCTTCCCATTTCGAAATATTGCTACCTTAGCACTTCGTCCGTTCTCCCATCCTACTGGCTGAAAAGTGTAAAGTGGATTTATTGGTCTGTCAGCATCAAGAAACCGTAGCTTCACTACTCCAGAGCTGCCTCCAGTTTCAGGAAGACCTTCAGATATCTCCCTAATATTGAAAGTAGGATAAGAGTTAGAAAGTAACAAGAAACTCCCAACATTATGTATAAATCAAATACTTGGTTAGAAAGCTACAAACATATACCTGGGCGGGCAAAATTAAAGAAGAGCAAAACAATTCATGTCTTAGCCAGTGTGACGCGATGTTACAGGGTAATTTGGAGCTACAAGGGATTTGTTTTTTCAAACTCTCCAACCACTAGCTAAAAATTTGGGAAGAAAAAATATACATGTGCTAGTGTGTTGTTTTTCTGCAATCGAAGGGAAATTGGAGGCGAGCTGCCTGATTATTTGAGGGCTCGTCGCTGAAACGCCTCTACCGCTACCAGGCAGCTGAACCTCGGGCTAGTGCTCATACAGCGACCCCTTGGATATACGATGTCAGATGATGCCGGCAGCTGCTACCAGCTGAGTCCTTTCCCTGAATCCCCGCTGTTAGTGACTCGTCAGTGGCTGGCGCAGAAGAACGGGAATAGAGGGGAATGACTGACGATGATCATCGTCCCGTGGATGCGGTACTACTGGACTAAACATGGGTTGCTGGTATGCTGTTCTCAGTAACTGGACTTTGTTGGGCTATCAATACAGAGATATTGTCTCTTTTTGGCAAAAATCCTGTACGGGCCATGGCCACGTATTGCCCCTACATACCGCCAGTGTTTGATCGGTTTTAGTATCATAGCATGAACCAAAAAACTTGTAAAGATTAATTTCCAGAGGAACTATCATACGCATGTTCTAGTCTTAACTTTTAGTGGAGAATTAGTATTCACAACTGGAGAAGGATGACAAAGAAGAAAAAAGAAATGGGAAAAAACGCTCCCTCCTCGTCGCCCCCGTGTGGCGACAGGGGGAACCCTAGGTCCCGGACGCCGCCGCCACCTCCCCCTCCCTCCCCCTCCCTCGCCGCCGCTAGGAGGGCGCGGCTGGGCAAAGCCCGGCCGGCGGCGGGACCTCCTCGTCTCCTTCCCTAGGGGTTGCTCGCGCGGGGTGGGGCCTCTGGGCTTGGCCGTTGCTCGGGCGTCGGGAGCTTCGGCGACAGCGCGGGGTCTTGTCCGGTTGTGGGTCGCGACGGACAGTGCGGTGGTGGCCGCGCCTGTGGTCGGCGGTGCTGGCTCCAGGCAGCGGGGGCCGAGGTAGGCGCGGGCCGCGGGCGGCGTCCTTTGCAGAGCTAGGTAGAGGGGCGGCGCGGTGGGTCTCCGGTGGGTCCATGGCAGTGTGTGTGGGTGTGGTGCTGTGGCGGCGTTGCTTGGCGTTGCAGCGGCCATGGCGTCGGTGGAGGTTGCGGCCAGGTTGGTTCGGCTTAGATCTGGGCCCATTCGGGCCCGATCTGGTCATGTGCGGCCTCGGCTCGCCTCCTGGGAGGGTCTGCGGCGGTAGGGGCTTGCCAGTGCGGCGGCGCGGTCTTGGACGGCGGGGCAGCGCGGCACTTCCGCGGCAGGCATAACCCGAGGCGGGCGTGGCCATGGCTGCCCAAATTGGCTCTCTTGGGCCCGGATCTGGGTTAGGCGGACCAGCTGGCTTTGCTTTGGCTGTGCTACAAGATCTTGGAGGGTTAGGGTGGATGGGATTCTCTTCGTCCACGGCCAGCCTGTTACAGCGCGGTGGCGGACTTTATGGGCCCGGCGGGGCTTGGCCGGACCTCCATGGGACTGGTTTGCCTCCGCGGAGGCTTTACGGGCCTGCTAGGCCCGACTGGACCTATGGAGAACTGGTTTGTCTACGACTGCGTCCGGTTGACTACCGCCTCTGATGGTGGAGGAAGTTCCCTCCCGCGCGGCCGCGATACTGTGGGCTCTATTTCATTTCTACATGTTCCGCGATATTGCAGACATCACGACGGCTTGCTCGGTGAGACGATGATGACGGAGTCGAAAACGGAGTGACGCATGCTCGTGGGCGGCAAGTTTTGGTGGTGGCGAGGCCTCTCCCTCGCGGGTTTCCTGTGCAATGGCTCGTCCGGGGGTTGTGGATAGGGCCCTCAGGAGAAATCCTTGTCGGCTCGACCGACACCGACGCGGTGCCGTCCGTGGGTGGCATCTTCCTTCTTAGAGGGCGTCGTGGCTTCCCTTCATCCATTCCCCTCTATGTGTCGGGGAAACCTTAGGGCCAGTCTCTGGTCCGGACAGCAGCGGTCGCTTCCCCTTTTGAGGGTGCTGCTTTGTGCTTGACGAGTCGGGGCTAGGAGCATGGTGGGCATTCTTCGGAGGGTGCAGCGGTTGCGGTCTTCCTCGTCTTGTCGACCCGTCTCCGTTTCCTTCCTTTTTGTTTTTTCTTTGTTTGTGTTCGGGCGTGTGTGTATGCTACTGCCCCAGCATCGTGTATCATATTGTGTCTCTGTTTTTGAGCGTTGTGCTATCTGGCCCAGCAGCGGCCTCACCTATGTGCTTTATTTATAAAGCGGAGTGAAAGCCTATTTTGAGAGAAAAAAGAAATGGCAGATACCTCAAACTCGAAGGCTCATAAACACTACTAGTAGGAAGGAAAGCTGTATGGGGTTCCTTGCGAGGACAGTATTAAAAAATATCTTGAAATATATATATAATTCTATAGAGAATTATATTATGACATTAGGATTAATACAGTTCTAGTCACCAAAAAATTTATGGTAAATATTAAACACGTACATGGGGAAACCTCTTTTAATCAACTAAATTTACAGGACAAACATATTGTTTTTATTTGATGTTACATCCGTGCATGGTTAAAACATCTATTATAGTTTGGATATATGCAAAATTGAGGCGTGCCATAGGGGATAGGTGTGCAACCCTATTTAGCCATTGGATCTTTCTAAAGGGTATTTTAACCGTATTTTTTTTGAAGGAACCTAACCGTATATTTTAGTTAATGGTGTTAGTGTAACTATTTTTGTCAACAAAAAGTAGGTAAGTCCGTTCCCAAGTAGCAAAAAAACAGTTGTGCCATTCTTTGTCAAAGAAAAAAAGACCAACGGTTATTTAGTTCCATGCACCAATTCATTCACTACCAAGCAAAGATACACAAATCCATCAACGAAAGTAGCATCGTTCGTCTCCAATTTATGAAAAAAGAACTTTACCGCTCTTCTCTCTTAGCTCTCTTCCCCCTCACCCTTGCTACAACATAATAAAAACTGGGCCGCCCCCGACTCCTCTCCGCCGGCGCTGCCGGCTGGAGGTGGAGAAGGGGGGGGGGGGGGGCAGAGTAGTTGCTAGTGACTCTAAGAGGGGGTATTTATGCTCGATAGTGGGTTCATGCCTCTAGTTTTCAAGGGAAGTGACAGAAATCTCTTCGGTTATAGATGTGCTGTTGCCACTAGGGAGAAAACAACGGTCTCTTGTTCATGGAACATGTGGACTGTTTACCTTACACACTTTGCTTAAAACAGTTGTCTGTTGCTTGCAACTTAATACTAGAGGGGGTCCGGATGATAACCTGAAGGTGGACTTCTAGTCATAGATGCAGTTGGATGACGGTCTATGTATCTTGTTGTATTGCCCAATCGAATCTCATAAGATCTTTCTGGCTAGTATTGCATTGTTATGCCTTGCTCAGTTCCTGTCAATTGCCCTGCTGTAATTTGTTTACCCTTCATGCCATGTTGTTTATCTAAGGAGAGCATCTCTAACGAACTATGGACACCGGTCCAATCTTTACCATTGATACATCTTCCACTGTTACTTGTTTACTTGCTGTAAACCATTACCTTCCACACCATATGTTTAATCCTTTGTTATGGCAACCGGTGAGATTGACAACCTCACTGTTAGTTGGGGAAAAGTCTTGAGTTTGTGTTGTGCAGGTCTCCGTGTTGCTAGCAACAAATGTGTGACGTTTCCTTCCTCCTACTGGTTCGATAACCTCAGTTTCTTACTGAGGGAAAACTTGCTGTTGTGCTGCTTCACACCTTGCTCTTGGGTTCCCAACAGGCTCCACGTCAAGCATGTGCTAGCCATCATCAATCACCCCACCAATGGAGTCCTTCATCGCCCCCAAATCGATCAAGTACGGCACCGACGACGACAAATGGCAAGACAAAAGTCAAGATCCCCGTAACATCCTTACTTAGGATTAGCATCCCTAAAATAGGATTCCCCTTATGGCGTGTAGTCACCACTTAGTACCTATGGTACGCCTTGTTTGCTTGGCATGTGCTTATATGATGCTTGGAATGTGTTGCTTGTCTGCCTTGGATCATCCAATCCTAAAGTTTTGACCACCTAGTTGGCCTATCCCGACGCTAACCCTCGCAACCCCATAGCTGGAAACCTCTCCTCAGAAGGATGGCCACATAAAGAAATCCCCGACAACTCCTACTCCCGCCTTAGTTCTAATTGCCCCAAAGGATCAACAATCCTAATAAACCCTCCGCTGAATCAATGAGAAGTATTCGCCATAACACAAACGCCCCAAGAAGCCGAAATATAAGGATGCAGAAGACAACAAGTCTACCCCGTCATCGGTCCAAAGCAACACAAAGTGTTCAAGTGAAGACAACCCCTCTAAAGATAAATTGACTCCACCCCGACTAAGGACTAATAAGAAGCGTCGCTAACTGCTAAAACTACCCCGAGTTAACCGTTATGACTTATTTAGGTAACCACCATATCAAGGTAGTCGCAATAAGGCATCACCCGAGGACCTCAATTCAAGTGTCACGCCAATGCTCCAAGACGAAGGATCTACCCCAACCTCGAAGACCATAAGCAAAGCTCTAAGGTGGAAAGACTACGTCTTTCCACTCAAATCGAGAAGACCGCCTACGAGAAGATAATCCATGAAGATCTACAATCCAAGAACCTGCCCCAAACACCACTGGCGAGTCGTCAGAGGAACAGAAAACAGACCTCATCAACAATCTTTGGAAGTCTGTCGGATCCTTCCCAGTAACTGCAAGCTTAGAACAAAGACGACGAGACTACCCGATGTCGCTAATACTAACCTCCAAGGAGATTAAAGAAACCCAAAGCATCGAGTTTCTCTGAAGAAGTCGCGAAGCCCCTTCTCTGTTTCTGCTACTAACGACCACCCGAAAAAGACCTATGAATCTGCAAACCCCGAGACGGAGAATGAAGAATTGTTCCCTTCACGAGAATCAACCCCTCTTCAAGTCACCACACCCAGAAGATCCACTCGTTGAAGCAAAACATCAGAGAAGGCACGACCCTCACTGCTGAAGAGCTGAATGTCCCTCATACCCCCGAGGAAATATAGTAACCAAAAGTTGGTACCCAACCCAAGGACGGCTACAAGATTCAAGGAACACTCTCGATATAGTCCTTCGTACCCCACCAACTCCCTCTTCCAACCTCCGGCAATTGATGGATCGTCTCAAAACCTGTTCAGTAAGGCGTCAAGTACCTTCACCATTGGCCGGCGCAAATCCGATGAATTCTGGATGAACCCTGTTGGATGATATGCAATAATAATGTCGTTCTTTGCATGTTTTACCCATGACGTTGCATCAGACCGAACCCAAAACGACCCCCTTTCTAAAGGATTGCGTTCCTAGACCATCGACCTCCAGCGACATCCTCCAACCCATCGGACCCCTAACTAGCTCAGAACTAACTACCCGGAAGCTAGTAGACGCCCTTTTCCAGTAGACCTCCTAACCCAAGAAGTGGTATCGACGTCTCTCATGAAGCGGATTATACAAGGTCGACAGAAGATAACCACCCCCGAACGAAAGGAGCAGTGCCATCCCCCAGCATCAGCATACGACTCCAATCGAGAAAGTCGGCGAATCCACCAAAAACCCCTAGTGTCGCCCTAAGGGGGGAAGACTGCGTATTTCCCGCCCAAAAACCCAATAGAACCCTGGAGTCAAACACTAGTTATCGTCAAGTGATGACCACCCCTGCAAAAATCCGAATCATCAACCCTGCAAGAAGGACGACAATCGACAATTCTCCAGAATCAGAAGGTACTTTAGGAAGGTTCTCCATCGTAGAGTCGACCGCCCAGCCAGCACTTCCAACATTTCAAGACCAAGAAGGCAGAGAAGCTGACTTCAGGGGTAAAGGTTTGAAGAAGTCTCAACTCGCTCTCACCTCAAGAAGGAAGTACCCTATCGATGCTAAACCTACCTAGAATCGTCCTAAGGGGAAAATACTATGTCTTTTCCATTTGTTTAATCTAAACAGCTCAATCCGAAGCCACTCAGCTCCGATCCGTAATGACCCGCGCATGTTAGCTGTAAACCTTGTTAGCGTCTAATAATTTTCCACCGCTGAAATTGTTAAGCGGATGTTATCACCCAACCCTACTCCTCCCTAATCTCATAAAAAGATCATTTTAAGGGGTAAAGGTCTGTAACATCCCAATTTCAATAACCCTGATTCGCTGTCCAAAAGGCAAAAATTAGGGGGAACAAAAAACTTTTTCTTGTTACTTGTTGCAATGCCTGCTTACTTGTTTGCTTGTGTTCATGAAACTTTTGTGCATTAGGTGAAATACTTTTTCTCTCAACACTATCTGACAAAAACTATTTCACAAAAGAGATGTCATGGCTCATCTTCCATATTCTCAATGTTCTGGCATTTCAAAGCCTGAGCCAAGATGACTTTGTCACAACAAAAGGTTTTGCTAGCTCTATTAATAAAACTATGGAGACCTATATATTATCTCCTTTTGTTTTCAAGACTGAACTCCCAGCTACTCTTACCCCTAGGTTCTCCAAAACCTTTATTAAAACCTTTTTCATTCCAATCTTGGTAGAAATACCAAGATGGTCCTTATCTTACTTCAAAGCACAACTGAAGGGATACGGGTAGGCTACACTAGCGCAAATCAAAAATTTCTACCGCGTATACCAGGATTACTGTTGTCATAGATCACGGGATTACCACTAGACGCGCAGTTGCGGAATTGATGAAGCGCGTCGAGGCAGTGCAGACGTTCCACGTCTCCTCCTTGTCCTCGTCCCACGAGCAGCTCCCCTTGCGCGGCTCGTCCAAGCGCTACAGATGCAGCGCCTCCAAGGTATCCACACGTACAGAGTGGAAGCGTCAGACGCCGGACTGCTAGGTCCGTGCGTGCAACACAAGCGTGAGGAGTGGCGGCTGGGAATGATCTGAGGTCTCACCCCGGTCAGCTCGCCCCACCCTCTCTTATATAGGCGTCTCTAGTGGGATTCTACATTAGCAGCTCAGTAGTAGCCTAATCTTGGTCTAATTCGGATCCAATCCTCATTAGGCTTCCAGCCCCTTAACTGTGTGACCCTATAGGTTCATATGCGTATAGACATGACACGAATACACTTATTCTGTCAATAGTTGGTAGCGGCCTCTAGCAAGACGTGCCAACTCCTAAACGCATACAAAGATCATATCGGACGAACCATCACAAGGTTTAGTACATGTTTTTCCCTTTGCCTCACGATATTTGGTCTAGCTCCAAGCTGACCTCCCTTTCTCAATACCGTGATTCGGAATCCGTTTACTAGGTTAAATCTTAACCATAGGTAGCACGGCCATGCATTTCTGGATCTGATCACTCGAGGGGCCCAGAGATATTTCTCTCAAGTAGAGAGGGGCAAATCCCATCTTGATTGACCATGTCTTGCAGCATGCTTCAGGACAAACCCGAAAGCTACCTTTATAACTACCCAGTTACGGTGCAGCGAGTGATAGCCCCAAAGTAGGTCGATCCACATCTCAAGTACATGCGACAATCTCAGGTCCAAGGACAAAACGTACACGATGTGAAGAGAGAGAGAGAGCTGCAACTAATTGCCAGTCTCAAGTTGGGTCAGTCCAACCCCATGTTCATAACATGTGTCCACATCATTGGTTTGACATCTCCATGTCTATGACTTGCGAAACATTGTCATCAACCAATCGATGTGCTAGTCTAATATTCACGTGTGTCCTCACATGAACTCCGACTAGGGACAACTCTTAAATAACCATACAAGTATAGAGTTTCACAAACAATTCACGTAATTGCCAATCAATACAAGTTGCCTGATATGGATATTCAAGGAACATTACAATAAATCATGGATACATATGAAATATCATCATCTCTATGATTGCCTCTAGAGTATTTCCTTCAGTCTCCCACTTGCACTAGAGTCAATCTAAAATGTATCTAATACCAATTGCTCTTGTGTGCGCTTCATGCGCGGGCTACGGGAGAGGCTTAGTCAAGGGATCAGCAACATTTGAGTCCGTATGTATTTTGCATATCATGACACTACCATCCTCAACGAACTCTCGAATCTGATGGTAACGCATGCGAATATGTTTGTTCTTCTGGTGCTGTCTAAGTTCCTTGGCTTGTGCAGTAGCACCATTGTTGTCACAATAAACATCCAAGGGATTGGACGCGCCCTGAACCACATCGAGAGCGATGAGGAAATTCCTAATCCAAACAGCTTCCTTTACGGCCTCCGTGGAAGCAATATATTCATCTTCTGTTGAAGAGGAGGTCACCGTATCTTGCTTGGAACTTTTCCAGCTCACAGCACCACCATTCATGACAAACACATAACCAGATTGCGATTTCGAATCATCTGAGTCGTTAAGGTAACTCGCATCTGTGTAACCCTTTACACTGAGTTCATCCTCACCTCCATAAACTAGGAACACATCCTTAGTCCTTTTCAAGTACTTAAGGATGTTCTTTACCGCTGTCCAGTGACCTTCACCTGGATCAGCCTGGTATCTTCTCGTAACACTTAGAGCATAGGAAACATCTGGGCGAGTACATATCATTGCATACATGATGGATCCAATAGCCGAAGCATATGAAACCCTACTCATGCGCTCGCGCTCATCAGTAGTCGAAGGACACTGAGTCTTGCTGAGTTTTATGTCGTGAGACATGGGCAAGAACCCCTTCTTAGCCTCTTCCATGCTGAACCGTTTCAACACTTTGTCAATGTATGTACTCTGGCTTAATCCAATTAGCCTTCTTGATCTATCTCTATAGATCTTGATTCCCAGAATATATGCCGCTTCTCCCAAGTCCTTCATCGAAAAACTATTTTTCAATGAGGTATTAACAGACTCGAGCATAGGAATGTCATTTCCAATCAGCAATCTACATATAAGATTAGAAATACCAGCGCTCTCCCACTTTCCTTCTTGTAAACACAAGGTTCTTGTTTGTTTTTGATGAAGCCAAACTCCTTTACAACTTCATCAAATCGAATATTCCAACTCCGAGATGCTTGCTTCAGCCCATAAATGGACTTCAGAAGTTTGCATACCTTTCCAGCATTGTTTGGATCGACAAAACCTTCGGGCTGCATCATATACACGTCCTCAGTTAGGATTCCATTTAGGAAAGCCGTCTTGACATCCATCTGCCATATTTCATAGTCGAAATGTGCAGCAATGGCTAGAATTATCCGTATAGATTTAAGCATCGCTACGGGCGAGAAAGTCTCGTCGTAGTCAACTCCTTGAACTTGTCGAAAACCTTTTGCAACAAGTCGAGCTTTATGGATGTGAACATTTCCATCCATATCAATCTTCTTCTTATAGATCCATTTGTACTCGATGGCTTTAAAACCATCAGGCAGGTCAACCAAGTTCCAAACTTGATTGTCTCCCATGGACTCTATCTCGGATCTCATGGCGATCAGCCATTTCTCGGAGTCTGGGTCCACCATCGCTTCTGCATAGGTCGCAGGCTCATCATTGTCTAACAATAATAATTCCCGCGCTTCGCGGAGCCTCGCTGACCTTCGTGGTTGTGGTGCTTCTATTTCCACGGGTTCCTCAACTTGTTCTGCTACAATAGCATCACTTGTAGAAGCATCCCCAACTGGCTCATCTTGAACTTCTTCAAGTCGCACCGACCTTCCACTTGTTCCCTTTGTGAGAAACTCTTTCTCTAGGAAAACACCGCTACGAGCGACAAGCACTTTTCCCTCCTCTCGGTTGTAGAAGTAATACCCTAAGGTTTCCCTCGGATATCCCACGAAAATGCACTTATCCGATTTGGGTGTTATCTTGTCCGACTGAAGTCGCTTGACAAATGCATCACAACCCCAAATCTTTAGAAAAGACAAACCGGGATTCTTTCCAGTCCACATCTCAAATGGTGTCTTAACTACGGATTTAGATGGTACCCTATTAAGTGTGAAAGCTGCCGTTTCTAGAGCGTAACCCCAAAATGATAATGGTAAATCCGACTGGCTCATCATAGATCGAACCATGTCCAACAAAGTTCGATTACACCGTTCGGAGACCCCGTTTCTTTGAGGCGTTCCGGGTGGCGTAAGTTGTGGAACAATTCCGCAACTCTTAAGATGATCGCTAAATTCATGACTCAAATATTCACCTCCACGATCAGATCGCAAGGCCTTTATTTTCTTGCCACGTTGATTCTCTACTTCACTCTGAAACTCTTTGAACCTTTCAAAAGTTTTAGACTTATGCCTCATCAAGTAGACATAACCATATCTACTGAAATCATCAGTGAAAGTAATGAAGTAGTGATATCCTCCTCTGGCTGTCGTGCTCATTGGTCCACACACATCAGTATGTATGAGTTCCAACAAGTCTGTCGCTCTCTCGGGAAAACCCGAAAAAGGTGACTTGGTCATCTTTCCAAGTAAACAAGCCTGACATGTCTCGTATGATTCAAAATCAAACGAAGTTAGAAGACCATCACCATTGAGCTTCTTCATGCGCTTTTCACTTATATGCCCCAAACGACAATGCCATAAATAGGTAGGACTCAAATCATTAGGCCAAAGCCTTTTAGCACTAACATTGTAAACAGATGCATCATCAAGATTTAAAATAAATAACCCATTCACAATGGGAGCATTATCCATAAACATATCATTCTTAGAGATTACACAACCATTATTTGCACTCGCGAATGAATAACCATCCCTCATCAAACATGAAGGTGATAAAATGTTTCGACCCATACTTGGAATGTAATAACAATTATTCAACTCCATAATAAATCCTGAAGGAAGGTGAAGTTGCATGACGCCGACGAACAATGCAGCAAACCTTGCTTTATTTCCGACGCGAAAATCCACTTCGCCTTTCTGCACTTCTCTAGTCCTTATTAGCCCCTACATCGAATTGCAAATATGAGCAACCGATCCAGTATCAAATACCCAAGAGTTAACATAGGAATCAGCGAGAAGAATGTCCACAACATTTACAACAAGCATACCTGAGTGGGAAGTACTCTTACTTCCACTCTTCTTCAAAGAAGCCTGGTACTTGTTGCAGTTTCTCTTCGAGTGGCCATTTTCATGACAAAAGAAGCACTCAGTGTCTTTTACAGGTCCAGCCTTTTGCTTGGGTGCAGACTTCGGGATCGTATCCTTAGTCTTGCCCTTCTTCTTCCAAGAAGTACCCTTTTTCTTGAAGCTCGGCTTGTTCTGCAGAGCCATCACATGGCTATGCCCTACACACTTCTTCATGTCACTTTCTGCTGTTTTTAGCATCCCTCATAACTCATTAAGGCCCTTCTCCATCCCATGCATATGGTAGTTCGAAATGAACTGCCCATAGCTGGATGGAAGAGACGCCAAAATTAAATTAGTAGCCAACTCTTGGCCTAGTGGAAAACCAAGATTTTCCAAAGTATGACTGTAACCAACCATTTTGATCACATGGGGGCCTACAGCTTCTCCCTCTGCCAGCTTGCATTCCACAAGGACTTGGCAACATTGTACCTCTCAGTCCTTGCCTGATCTTGGAACATGTCCTTAAGCGCCATGATCATATCGTATGCATCCTGATCCTCAAACTTCTTTTAGAGTTCAGGTTCCATGCATGCAAGCATAAGACAACTAACCTCACGAGAATCATCACATGCTCTCTTGTAGGCGTTCTTTAGGGCAGCAGATGCATTATCAGCAGGTTCATCGGGGATTGAGGTATCCATAACCGTTTCCTTTTTATCAGACCTGAGAACAATTCTCAGGTTACGGACCCAGTCCGAATAGTTTGTTCCATTTAGTTTATCTTTGTCAAGAATCGAACGCAAATAAAAAGGTGATGTAGTGTTCGGTGCCATAGATCTACAACAGAAAACATGCAGAATACTATGCCATGTAACCATGAAAGAGTAAAACATATTAAACAATTTAATAGCATATGCTCCCACTTAAATCAATATCCCTCTATTGATACTAAGTGATTCAAGATCCACAATTAACAAGTCAACTAGTGAGCTTTAGCATCACTGCTAGAAGACAAGGTAAATTGTAAGCAACAATTTCTAATCATATCACATATGACTCTTGTTGTTGGGTGACATCTCTATGTCAAAACTAGGTGCCCAACCTTGATGCCCCAAGGTCCTTAACTGTTAAGATGACCTTGTCAAGCTCACCAACCCTTATGCGTGTAGGTATCCGATACAAACCCATACATCCAAGGAAAACTGCGGCACCCTAATTTCATAGGTCCACCAACGATTGTACAGGGCATAGGATGGTGCAAGGTTTGGTTGGGAGGGCATGGTTTAACTTAAACTTTGTGAGGGATCGTTCTACTTCTATCATCTAAGCATGCATAGTAGTAAAACGCATAAGAATAACATTCACATAGATGTGACACAGTATGGCCCATTTTCTCATGGTGATCTCCATAGCCATAGAATCTGTCCACCATGATGATCTCCATCTTCATGTTCCATGTGAGCCATCCTCCAAGTGACGAGTCCTCCAAGAACACTAGAACAAGCTATTACTCCTAACAGCTAGTAATCAAAATTACATAGTATTGGGAACATCACAAATTGGCACGCAGGCCATTACAATAAATGACAACACATATGGCTCCAGGCGTGTTGCCCTACTCACGACACGCAGGTCATGCAAAATTTCATACATGCATCACATACATGTATGGGCCATACTGATCACATACATCCTGCAAAAACAAGTTATGCATAGAATCGCATTCTACCGGATCATGTGACATCGCAGCACCTAGTTATCTTAACGAGATACAAAAGGGGCTACGAATAAGGGGGGTCTAGGGGGTCTCCCCCTGCGGGGTTCGAAGGGGCAGCGCCCCTCGCGGTATCTTTAAGGATATACAAAACTGTGAAAAATGAGAGATCGAATCTACACAATTTTCTTTAAGGATTTTGATCGGCAAATCAAATTTACCATAAACCGTCTGTTGTTCCGATCTGATCAAACACCTTTGATCATGGTACATCGATTTCAGATCTAGGTTCCAATTCGATCAATCATATTGATCTTTGCGTGATTCAATAGGATTTATGTGTCACTGTCTACCCCGATGGCGGAAACCGACCGGTAGGGGTAAGTCGTTCGACTACCTCAGAATCATGATCACGGAAAGCAAGATCATAGATCAATCCTGAACCACCACAATATAAATGATCACATCATTCATATCAATCTGCATATCACCATATGCAAACATCCCGAATCTATAACTAAACAGCATCGACTCTGATACCACTGAAGGGATACGGGTAGGCTACACTAGCGCAAATCAAAACCGTGAAAAATGAGAGATTGAATCTTCACAATTTTCTTTAAGGATTTTGATCGGCAAAGCTAATTTACCATAAACCGACTCCTGTCCCGATTCAATCAAACTCCTTTGATCACGGTACATCGATTTTAGATCTAGGTTCTGATTCGATCAATCATATTGATCTTCGCGTGATTCAACGGTATTTATGTGTCACTGTCTACCCCGATGGCGGAAACCGACCGGTAGGGGTAAGTCGTTCGACAACCTTAGATCACGATCACGGAAAGCAAGATCATAGATCAATCCTGAACCACCGCCATATAAACGATCACATCATTCATATCAATATGCATATCACCATACGTAAACATACCGAACCTATAACTGAACAGCATCAGCTCTGATACCACTGAAGGGATACGGGTAGGCTACACTAGCGCAAATCAAAAATTTCTACCGCGTATACCAGGATTACTGTTGTCATAGATCACGGGATTACCACTAGACGTGCAGTTGTGGAATTGATGAAGCGTGTCGAGGCAGTGCAGACGTTCCACGTCTCCTCCTTGTCCTCATCCCACGAGCAGATCCCCTTGCGCGGCTCATCCAAGCGCTACAGATGCAGCGCCTCCAAGGTATCCACACGTACAGGGTGGAAGCGTCAGACGCCGGACTGCTAGGTCCGTGCGTGCAACACAGAAGTGAGGAGTGGCGGCTGGGAATGATCTGAGGTCTAACCCCGGTCATCTCGCCCCACCCTCTCTTATATAGGCGTCTCTAGTGGGCTTATATATTAGCAGCCCATTAGTAGCCTAAGCTTGGTCTAATTCGGATCCAATCCTCATTAGGCTTCCAGCCCCTTAAGTGTGTGACCCTAATACACTTATTCTGTCAATAGTTGGTAGCGGCCTCTAGCAAGACGTGCCAACTCCTAAACGCATACAAAGATCATATCGGACGAACCATCACAAGGTTTAGTACATGTTTTTCCCTTTGCCTCACGATATTTGGTCTAGCTCCAAGCTGACCTCCCTTTCTTGATACCGTGATTCGGAATCCGTTTACTAGGTTAAATCTTAACCATAGGTAGCACGGCCATGCATTTCTGGATCCGATCACTCGAGGGGCCCAGAGATATCTCTCTCAAAGAGGGGCAAATCCCATCTTGATTGACCATGTCTTGCAGCATGCTTCAGGACAAACCCGAAAGCTACCTTTATAACTACCCAGTTACGGTGCAGCGTTTGATAGCCCCAAAGTAGGTCGATCCACATCTCAAGTACATGCGACAATCTCAGGTCTAAGGACAAAACATACACGATGTGTAGAGAGAGAGAGAGGTGCAACTAATTTCCAGTCTCAAGTTGGGTCAGTCCAACCCCATGTTCATAACATGTGTCCACATCATTGGTTTGACATCTCCATGTCTATGACTTGCGAAACATTGTCATCAACCAATCGATGTGCTAGTCTAATATTCACGTGTGTCCTCACATGAACTCCGACCAGGGACAACTCTTAAATAACCATACAAGTATAGAGTTTCACAAAAAATTCATGTAATTACCAATCAATACAAGTTGCCTGATATGGATATTCAAGGAACATTACAATAACTCATGGATACATATGAAATATCATCATCTCTATGATTGCCTCTAGGGCATATTTCCTTCAACAACCAATTCAAAATCCCCATCCTTACCTCAAGCTAGGTTAATGATAACCCTAGTAGTAGTTGGATAAGTTTGATAAGATGAATTGCCTTGATCTGCTGATTCCCTTGTTTGCTTAGGAACTAGAGTGAGATAGACTAGTAGATCGTCCCTAAGGACCCAATATATTTTGGTGAACATCAATCTCAAACCAAGCCTCCAAATATGGATCTATCCCAAGCCACCAAAGTGGCCATCTCATCCCCTAATCGGATCACTCCAGAGATAATCCCTTATGATAGTTCCCAACTCCATGAAGACCCAATCCAAGCATGGATATCTTCTATCCAATCCATAACTCAATATAAACCACTTGATAAAGAAGATAAACCCTTGCCACTCTCTCAAATGTTTCCCTCTTGTAATCTAGCCTAAAACCCTAAATCTGCCAAAATGACAAAGTCTAGAATCCTTATCTAGATTCAATCTTTGGAGCTCTACCTTTTCCAAACTATGTGCATTATTGAGAATGTACTTGAAACATCTTGTAGTACATCATTAGTACTAATAAATCCCACTCTTTCCCTTGGCTAATCCATTTTGGTTCCCACTCATCCATGATGGTTTTCTAGTCAAGATAATAATCTTTCCTGCAAATCTTATCATCTTGCCCACTTTGGCAGAAGCTCACCTCTATATGATACCTCCCCTTGGCCAACTATTTGCATGGTTATGATCTACTAAACATGTTCTATGAATCCATAACTCACTTGTTTCCATTAGAGCTTTGTGCTTCTTAAACCCCCATGGTTTATGGGACATCATGGCAACTCTGTTATGGCAGCCTTATTTTCAACAAAGTTTGCCATCACCCCTAAACCACCTCAAATACAACCAAGCTCAAATATTTCTTCTATGATCATATATATAACCTTGCCTATCCATCCATCTACCCCTTGTATCAAGGTGAGCTATGAGCTCACTAATCCAACCATGTTCTGGTGGCATGAAAATAACAAAACCCTAGATTCCCAAAAATCTAGTTTCTTCCCATTTCACCAAAATCCTTAAAACCCCAAGTGGACAATGATGTATGAATCAATTTTATATCATATACTTTGGATATAAAAAAATTCCAAATAATATCCATAATTATTTGGAACCTAAAACTATTTAAATTCATGACCTTGCAAAATTCTCAAAATCTCTACTATGAAGGCAAGTTTGTTTTTATCCTAATCACCTTGCCAACTAAAGGCACACCTGATGCCTATATATCCTATCCCATCTTTGCAACTCAAAAATAAATATTTTTGAGATCTTTTATTATTTGTTTTTGCCCTTTTTCTTAAATGGCAGAAACAAGAAATAATTCCTTAAAAATACTTTTTCACCTCAATAAAATTATCCAATGTGTAATATGGTATTCAGGACCAAATCACATCAAAAACACATCTGGTGCAATGTAAAATATCAAAGGAGCTTCTACAAACCAATTCTGCAGTTTTTGAATAAATGCTTTTAAATGGGCTTATAATCATTAGAAAAATTCCAAATAAATATTGGTGAGATGAATTGACATCCTATACCTACCAGTACCTTTTCCCCACTCTCCTAAATGCAAATTTTTAGACTTCCTTCATAACCCTACTTTGGAGCAAATTATGCCAACCCCTCAAAACATGAGTCAAACCAACTCCAAACTCAAACCAACCTGGCCAAATAACTCACCACAACAACCACCTTCTCTCAGGGTCGAACTACACTGTATCTTGACACTATTCACCCTTTTCCTATAGCTCTTGAGAGAGTATAAAGAGATGTGTGGCCCCAAATATTTTCCTAGCAAAATATCTCCACTCCCAACACACCAGCCACCCCTCTGCCTCTCCAGGACCCACTCACCCTCTCTCCACCGCCCCTGACACCCAATGGGAAGCCCATGGACCTGCCCTCTCCCTCCATGATCCATGCTCACCATAGACCACATCACCTTGGTTTATAGGGAAAACTGGCACACCAGATCTCCACCTTCGCCTCATTTTCTTCCACACACCCTAGACCATCCTCTTCCCTGTTCTGCTCGAGGAAAGAAGAACAAGAAGCTCTCAGCCTCTCTCACTAAATCGAGCCTAATGATCTTCCCTCTACCCCTTTCCCTCTGCATGTAATACCAACACTCCTCTCGCTCCCCTACATCTAACGGGGTCCTCTCTTCCTCCCAGGACAACTCCCACCGACATTGCCATCAAGCGCCCGAGCACGTCGCGCGAGCGCTGACATGCAAAACACTTCTCGGGCATGAACCAGACTGTGTCGCCCCTCGTTGGGCTCATCGCGGAGCACCGCCTCACCCTTGACCGCCCCCGTCGCCTCCCGAGGCTGCTGGTGAGCTCCTTAGTGGCGGTGTCACCCCTCTAGGGTTTCCCCTCTATTCTCCACCGCTAGAGGTTGAAGACGACTGTGGACCATCGATCCCGCCTTGATCCGACGGCCATAGACGCTCGTACCCCTTCGTCCCCCTCCACCCCGCAGTTTTGAAACCACGATAGCCGTGCATGTCCCCTGCGAGCTGGGCTGGATTCGCCCTGCGCGGCCCACAACGATGCAGATCCGGCCCGCAACCTCCCTCGGCCCCTTTTTATTTTCTTTAAAACCTTTTACAGATCTGTTATATTGGTAGTTTGGTTTAAATCCATATAAAAATGCAAAACCACTTCAAATGTCCAGACCCTATTTTCCCCAGGTTCCTATATGTCTTTACTACATGCAAACCAAGTATCTTGCCCAAATAATATTTAGGATTGTATTAACAATTAAAATCCTAGCATGTCTCTAGTTTACTAAAATTTGAGTTCAGAGAGTATCCTAACTCCAAATGGGATGAAACCTTTGTGTAATGAAAGGTACCCCAGGTACCTTGTATGTACCCTTGGACCCAAACTAAATTGCTTCTTGGTTTGGCCACAAAAAAAATAACAAAATCAGTCTGTTTCTGCCTTTAGAAAATTCTCTAGGTCAAAGAAAATTGAATTTTTACCTAATTCCAACTCTTTGTACATCTACTTACTCATAGCTATCAAAACCTAGGAGCCCAAAAATTATTGATCTTTCTTTGAATTTTGGTGAATTAATATTTTCTATGCATAGGTAATTAATCAATAAGTTCATATCTTTAGTTATGTAAGTCCAAAAATGGTGTTTCCAATTTCTACATAAAGGTATTCTAAATACCAAACATGTGTATTTGGAATCACATCAAAATCTCTGGTAGATTTAATCTAGTTAAAAAGACAAAATCCATCCAGTACTATCCTTGGGAATTTCCTGAGGGCCTTCTGGTAATTGTTTTAAGTTCATTCCATCTCCTCTTGAATCAGTCCATCGAATACTACCTAATCACCCATGGAAATAAATTTTGGAACTCCATACCAATTCTGGTGAATTATTTCCAAAAACTAGAGTTTTATTCACTATAAAAATCACTATAAATCAATGATATTTGATAAAATAGTGAAACCAATTTTGTGGGTTTCATTTTATCAATACCTATCTAATGATATATTTTTTACACAATGATATCCTACTGAATTTGTCCTTGTTCCAAAACCCCTCTACTATCTAGTATCTAGACTAGAAAACCCATATAGATTTCCTTCAAATGCTCCAAGACACTTTCCAATCTTTCCAAATCCATTATACCAACCCTACTGAATGGTATCATGTATTACTTGTTTGTTTGCTGTATGGTTTGATGGTTGTATGTATTGTATTGATGGTGGTGTTATTTGTTTGCATGTATGCTCGATAACGGCGATAGTTGCGAATTGTGAGACGCCGAGAAGAAGGAAGCATCGGGTTTTCCATTATTGTTATTATTGGTTTTCTGGTATTCTAAAGAAGTAACAGGATATCTCGCTGGTCACAGGCAAGCCACCTTCTTTGCTCATAAACCCCGTCCTATTTTCATACTTATGCATGTTATCCAAATGGTTTATTTAAATTTCATAGTTTATTTAATTATGTTTTTATATGAGGGAATGTTTGGATTCTCCAAACTACTACTCCCTTGGTACCATTAGGTATATACCCTTTGATGACACCTAGTCTTTCCCCTAGTAAGTGTATAACACCATGACCCTTTGGAAACCCTGCGCTTGAAGACTTCCGCTACTTGTGTTGTAATCGCCATAACAGCCACATTGTAAGTTTTGTAATCGTTACTTTCTGCATGATGTAATGATACTGGTCGGTTATGCTCATGGATCACTGATCATGGGAACGTGAATTGTATGCATAACTGGTATTCTCGGACCGTAAATCTGGGGTGCCACACTCCGTGTAGGCACACAATCATGTCCATATAAATCTTGGCTAACCTCACACTCGTTTAGGTGGTCTTCACCGGTATAAAGTGGGCTACCTTGGTTAAATGGTCGACCACTACCCAAATTGAGTCATATACAAACCTGGTCCTGGGAAATCATGTGATAAAGTCCATTCCCACTCTATCCCACTTCCAATCCGGTATGGGCAATGGCTGTAGAAATCCTGCTGGCTTCTGGTGTTCCGCCTTCACTCTGCTGCATACATCACATAAGGCAAAATGCTCGGCGATATCTCCCTTCATGTTGTTCCACCAAAATCCGTCCTTCAAATCCATATACATCTTTCTATTCCCCGGATGTATGGAATATGGCGAGTCATGAGCCTCCTGAAGAATTAGCTTCCTTATCTCCAGATAGTTGGGCACACACAAACAATCTCCATACCACAAGGTTCCTTGCTCATCCTCGCGGAATTCCTTTGCTCGATCCTCCTTCATCTTTTCCTTTATCACCTCTATCTCCTCGTCTCCTACTTGAGCTTTCCTGATCATGTCTTGTAGCATTGGTTGGACTTCCATTGCTGCCAAATATCCCTCGTACACTACTTCCAGTCTAAGCTCCCTGAATTTCTCACACAAATCCTCGGGTAATTCTCCCACAATCAATCCATTCGCATAGACCTTCCGGCTTAGAGCATCCGCTACCACATTGGCTTTTCCTGGGTGATATTGAAGATTCAGATCGTAGTCCTTGATAAGTTCCAACCATCACCTTTGCCTCATGTTCAGTTCCTTCTGTGTGAATATGTACTTCAAGCTCTTATGGTCACTATACACATCGCAGTGTTTTCCCATCAGATAGTGCCTCCATACCTTGAGCGCATGTACAACCAACGCTAATTCCAAATAATGCATGTGGTAGTTCCTCTCATGGTGTTTAAGTTGCTATGAGGCATAAGACACCACTCTCCCATCTTGCATCATCACACTCCCAAGTCCATGTCGATATGCATCACAGTACACTTGGAAATCCTTCTGAAGATCAGGTAAACATAGAAAAAGTGCAGTCACTAGGCAACGCTTCAGTTCCTGAAAACTAGCTTCGCAACCTATGTCCACTCAAAATTCTTCTCTTTCTTCAGTAGTTCTGCCATTGGCTTCGCGATCTTGGAGAAATTCTCTATGAACCTCCTGTAGTATCCAGTAAGTCCTAAAAAGCTTCGAATATCACCCACATTCTTGGGTGCTTCCCATTCAGTGACAGACGACACCTTGCTTGGGTCAACAGCGACTCCTTCTCCTGACACCATGTGTCCAAGAAATACAATTGTGTTCAACCAAAACCCGCACTTGCTGAATTTGGCATATAGCTTATGTTCCCTCAGATTCTCCATGACCAGTCACATATGTTTATCATGCTCAGCATCATCCTTGGAATAAATCAGTATGTCGTTGATGAACACCACCACGAACTTATCCAAGTACTCCATAAACACCTTGTTCATCATGGTCATGAAATATGCCGGAGCATTTGTTAGTCCAAGACATAACCGTATACTCATATAAACCATACCTAGTAGTAAAAGCAGTCTTGGGGAATGTCCTCCTCCCAGATCTTCAATTGGAAATAGCCTGATCTCAGATCAATTTTGCTAAACACCTTTTCTCCTTCCAATTTATCAAACAAATCATTTATGTTCGGCAGGGGGTATTTGTTCTTGATGGTCACTTCATTCAGCGAGCGATAGTCCACCACTAACCTCTTTCTACTTTCCTTATTCTCCACAAACAGAACATGTGCACCCCATGATGACGCACTTGGCTGAATAAATACCTTTTCCAACTACTCTCTGAGTTATTTCTTTAATTCCTTCGGCTCATCCACATCCATCTTGTATGGCCTGTTTGCTATAGGTCATGTTCCCGGCATCAAGTCGATGAGAAACTCCACATCTCTATCAGGTGGCATCCCTGGTAGCTCCTCCGGAAACATGTTGGGGTAATCCCTTATTACAGGCACTTTATCCATGCTAACCCCCTTAAGAGAATTCAACTTACACCTTCCTAGTCATACTGACGACTTTAACCTAATTCTCTTTCCATCCGGGGTTTTGAGCGAAACCGATCGCTGTGCACAATCTATGTGTCCCTTGTGCATAAACATCCAATCCAAGCCTAGTATTACATCTAGACCTTGTGACACCAATATTATCAGATGTGTAATGAAATTGTGTGCTCCAATCCTCATAGTTAAGTCGCGGCATCCCGCACTAGCTATCATTTCCCCTCCAGGTGAGCTTACTCTAATAGACCCTTTTAGAGAATCCATAGGTAACTTATACTTATCCACAAATGCCCTTGATATGAATGAATGTGATGCACCAGTATCGAAAAGAATAAGCGCAGGGTGGGTGTTGATTGGAAACTTACCAACCACTAGTTCAGGCTCATCTAGGATCTCTTCCACATTCATGTGGTTCACTGTGGCCTTCTGGTTGGCGCCTGGCTTCAGTCCCTTCTTCTCTAGACAGTTATATGCATAATGTCCTTTCTGGTTGCACTTGAAGCATATCACTTCAAGCAGGTCCTTCTTCACATAGTGGCGATCACAGTTGCGGTCATGTCCATTGTGTCCTCTAGAATGGTGAGTGTGTCCTCCCTTGTGGTTGTGGCGGATGCTCTTGTGACTCTCATGGCGATGTCCATTTCTTCCATGGTTGTGGCGGTCATGGATTCCATGGCGCCCATAGTCACTTCCTCCATGCTTGGAGTATCCATCATAAGAAGTGCGAGACTTGTGCTGAGAGCCAGAGTGGTGGTTGTTGTGCTTTCTCTTGCGGTTCTCCACCTGTTTATGCTTCCCCTCCAAAATTTTGGCCTTGTCCATAAGCTCCTGGAAAGTGGGGCAATAGACCATAGACAACTGCAGCGAGAGTTCATCACTGAGGCCATCCAGGAACCTCTCCCTCCTCTTGGCATCAGCGTCAACATCCTCAGGGGCATAACAGGACAGGTTGTTGAACTCCTCTATGTATTCTGCCAAAGTGCGGTTGGTCTGGCGCAAGTTGCGGAACTCCTTTCCTCTTCAGAGTCAGAACCCCTGAAGAGACATGGTTGGTCTTTAAACCTTCCTCAAACATGTCCTAGGTAAGTGTGTCTAGCGGGTGGGTGATCTAGAAAGTATCCCACCATGAAACAGCTGGTCCCTCTAGTAGGTGAGCAGCAAACCTCACCTTTTCAGCATCTATGCATCCAATAGTTACCAGATCCTTGTTCACCGAATGCAACCAGTCAAGAGCAACCATTGGTTCAGGTGCAGTAGAGAACTTTGCTGGCCTTAGCCTCAGTAACCTTGCAAGTGCATCACCCTGGGGCTGTTTGTTCCCGTTGTTATTGTTGTTGTTGTTGTTGTTGTTGTTCTAGGCAGCCATGAATTGGGTCATCACCTGGGCTAGCTGCACCTATGCTTCTACAAGCTGCTCAATATTAGTGGGTTGAAGGTGGGATGCATCTGCGGTTCAGCATAAGTAAGCTTAGAAAAAATCAATTATGAAAATAAGATTCTACTCATGCATTATGATCAAACAACAACAAAACAATCACAGATAATCACGAACAAGCATCACATCAGCAACCATGCAATCAAGCATTGTTCCAAGGGTTATCCTAGCAGTATACAACTACTAAAATAGTTTTAGAGGCATTAGCAACAGTTACAAACACAAACATGCCATCAAAAGCATAAAACAGAAAATCTACCAGAACAGTCCAGCACTGTTCACAATTTTTTTTGCCTGACTTAAACTCGTAAGAAAATTTAGCTGATTTTTTTGCATATAGTAAAGAGAGTATCACACCAAACCCTATTTTTTCAGATTTTTCCCAGTTACCAAAAAAAATGAAAAATCGTAAAGTACAGCAGGTTTAGGAGAAAACTGCAGCAGAAATATGACGGAAATTAACCAAAACTTTGCCAAAACTAATTTATAAATTCGCACAAATAATCCTGGAACTTTAGAGTACACAATAGAACATCTTAAACACTTTAAACTAACAACAACAAAGTTTTACATTGATCGAGGCCTTAAAACTAACGAAGTATCCTATCGAAGACTAGTTGGTGGCCATATCTAACTACTTCATGAAGAGGTTGTAGAAGGTATTTAAACTCATGCATTGACGCTTCGGTCCATGAACCATCCATGGCGGTGGCGTATACAAGTCCCCTGAATCCTCGCTTGAGACCTCAAAATCCACCTCTTCGGGATCCTCTTCTTCTTCCTCATCCTCTGCTGCAATAGCAACTGCTTCATCTCCTCCACCATCGCTGCCTCCATCCTCATCATCATCATATTCATCCTCATCTTCATCATCATTGTTCCCTCCGTCATCATCATCATCATTGCCATCATCTCCATTGTTGTCATCATCAGGTGGTGGATTCAATTGTGCTTGGAGAGCGGCGATTTGAGCTGCCATATCAACGATGGTCTGATCCCTTTCCATCACCACTTGGTTCCTCTCTTGGATAGTCCCTTGCAGCTTCTCTATGTCCTGATCCTTCTCCTGGACGGTCCCACGCAGCTGTGCTATGGTCTCATCCTTCTCTTGGACGGTTTCATTCAGCTGTTCTATGGTCTCATCCCTACCAATAAGCGCTTGCTCCATGACATCCACAACAGTGTGTAAGGTATCAATTTCCTGTCGTTGCACCACTAGACTGTTGCTAGCAAAATCAACTATCTCCTTTATCTGCATCACCTTTTGAGCTAGAACTCCATTCTCCACCTACATATCCTCCATGTGCCTCCAATGGGGCGGCATGTTGTTCCTGTTGCCTGGGGTGATCACAACTTTCCCATTCTCATCACGCCTTCCATAGTCACGGAAAGGGGAGTCTTCTGGCAGCAGGTGTCGATGAAGGTGGCACTGGCGTGACAAGGCTTCATGCATAGCCAAGTTTACTCCGATCTCCCAGTTGCAATACCGCTTGGTGTAGACCAGATGCCTAGGGTTTGGCATGGCGAGATCTCTAAAGATGATAGCGGTGGTATCCCAGGTGTCCTCTCCATACCCATAGGTATATAACCTCCTTCCCTTGAACATGGGCAGCGGCACGCCCAATGACTATGAGAGCTGTCCCAACTATCTTGTGAAGGGCGTTGGCGAGTCGATCCCAGCATACTCAGTCCTGACTTCTCCCATCTATAAACTAAAAGAGGAAAGTGTGAGAATAGCAAATGATAAAGATTTACGAGAGTGAAAGGCATAAGGTGAAAGACAAAGTTAATATAAGATTTATAAATTTAATGGCTTCCTATTCCAAACCTAGGTCACGATCCTATAGTCGACACAAGAGCTCTGATACCATCATTTAACACTATGGTTCTGAAAAGACCGTAGCTTCTATGTGACATGTCAATCCCCGGATCAGTTCATTGGCTCACAATAGAATAAAGATGAATAACATAGCAAAATATCCGTGTATCATAAATAACGAAGGATCCAGAGTAACATTTATTACAATAAAGCTTAGCTCTAGGCTAGCTCGACTTATTCAAGTAGCAACATAAATAAATAACTCCTCCATTCTTCAAATTTCCCACAAGTAAACAAGTGCCTAGTGGAGTACCGCGACCTAATCGATCACTCAGAATCTGAATATCCTGTAACATGAAACATAGCAGCCCCGAAGGGTCAATACATGGAATGTATGGGAAGTAGAGCTATTAAAGGAGACAATAAACCTAGCATCTCCATGCATATTTGGCAAGTGGGGTTGTGGCTAGCTTGCATTTGCAAATACCTTTGTCCTACTTCCATAAAGAGTTTTGATTTTCTTTGAAAATATCCCAATTAAATTAACCCATCAACATTAAAGCAATTAGGAAATTAGAATGAGCGAGAAACATGTCATGAACTCAATATCAAGCAACTCAGATGTTCATAACCGGGGACACGACTAATCGATTAGATTATGCACCCTACAGGGGTCAGTACACTTTACCCATGTGACTTGGCCAGCCCAGCTCGTACCACCACTCTCATATTGTGTGATGATAGGGAAAAGTCCAATAAGGGACCATTTGAGATGTAGCTCCCCAAACCCGACACGCACAGTACCAACCTACCAAAAATCTACATCTCCGGCTACGTGGGTGGGAGTTGCCACAACCTACTAAGTCCAACCAACCGCCCATTTCATTATTGGCACATGGTTATACGCGTAAGCTACCAAATAAAGAAGTCAATCATTTTCTCTTGATACTTGGGTGCCTTTCCGCAATGATACCACCAAAAATGTCAATCCCATCAGACCCATGAGGTTCATTGATTAAGTTGTTTTAGTTTTCGCAAACCAACACTTTTAGAAACACTTCCAGTGATGTAACCCAGCCCTCGTCCATCATAGCGCGGCTAAGCACATCTACCAACGGTGGCTCATCTACAAGAGATCCCTACCACATAATAGGATATAGCATAGCGATAGTAGTTCCTATCATGCAACTAAAAAATACACCACAATACATTAAAAATAGTAGGACAATAATCATAATCAAATTAGCATCTACTTGCCTTGGCTGCAGCGGTCGAAGGAACAATCCACACACGAGCAAGCGTTGCACTTATCACAATCTACACGATACAATTGCAACACATAAACAATCCAAACACAACCATAGATAAAAGCACAAATGCATGCGTGGCATCTTAATGCAAGTTTTAGTAGCATATAGGTGTTCTCTGTTGTATATGACTACTGATGATATGCATGAAGTAATTTTGATGCAATGGAAAACATTTGATAAGAAATAGTGATCCAAATAATGGATTCTAAGGCAAATAATAAGCCCAGGTTATGTACTGTGTTGTAAAATCTGGGATAAATACCTACTGTATAGGCAAGCTAAAATGTGACCAGGGCCAACTGGAATCACTCAAAAAGGACTTACAAATCTTTTTGTATAATTAAAATACTCTAAAAGTCCTTTTAATTGGTTCTGCAAATTTAAGTACTGTAAGGCTATCATTCTAATTCATAAACAGATTCTAAAGATTTTTGTGAATCCGTAGACATATTATTTGTAATTTTCTGAGGAGTACTTGATTTACTATGATTTTATTACTCTAAATATTCCATTAATTCATTTAATTAATCACGGAAAAAACTTACTGCAAAAGTCTGAACTAACTGCATAGCAATGTTCTACATGAATATATGAATCCAACGGTATATCATTTGTAATTTTTGGACAAGTATATTATTTGCTATGGATTTTACAAGTTTTACCCCATTTCTGCAAATTAACCTATTTAATTAAACAGGATAAATCCGACTGACTAGTCAAATGCCAGCGTGGCGCTGACTGGACTGGTTTGACCGGTCAACGGTCAGTGCTGACGGTCAACAAGCGCTCTAGGACGTCCAACGCGGATCCAACGGCGGGGAAAACTCGAGCTTGATGCTCACCTTGTCCGACAGCGGTGGCGGCTCCGGTTGGCGACGGGGCGGCTCTCCAGCGGTCTTCGGCAGCGGCGGAGTTGCCTACGAGGTGCGGCAAGGGGCGTCGTGTGTAGGTGTAGGGTCCGTGCGGACATGGGAGACGTCGGTGGTCGGCGACAGGCGGCTGGAGCGGCCTGGCGGCATCGTTGTCTCCGGCGAGGTCCCGCGGGGTGGCTCTGGAGCTCTGCATGCAAGGAAAAAGGGTCAGGGCAAATTTGTCAAGAGAGAGGGGAAGGTCAGGGGGAAAAAGAGGGGTCGGGGCGGTCGGGTTCGAGCTCCACCGAATAAAATGGCGGCGGCGGCGAGGTAGAACTTCGGCGAGCGACGGCGAGTAGATGCGATACTTGGGGGTTTCGGTGCGTGGGCTCGAGGGCTATATGGCAAGGTAGGTAGGGGCACAGGGCACGACCGAATCTGTGAAGAACACAGCGCACAGCGATCTCAGCTTCCGTGCTAGCGTCAGACGTGGCGACATCGATGGCGGGCCGACGCGCGGGCCGACGCAGCTATCTGCCGCACGCGCAACGCGGTTCTGCGGGCTGCTGCTAGCGGCTGGCTTCTGGCGCTGCAACTGGGCCTCGGGTGGGCCGTCCGGCTAGGCCACGGTGGCGCGCGCACTATTCATTTTTTTTATTTCCTGAACTGTCCGAAACTGAAAGTGCAAACTGTCTACTGTTAGTCTGAAAACTATTAGGACTGAATTTTGCCGAAACTTCAAAAGGCCATAACTTTTGATATGTTAATCCAAATGAAGTGATTCAAAGTGCTACATGTTCGTGTTGGAACCCTCTATGATCCTTTTCATCCTAAATGGGCATAAGATTCCATTTTAACAGATGAAAGGTAAAAACCAAGCTAATCAAGTGTATGCGTCAACAAGCAATGCAAGAGGTGTTTTTGGCAAAAGTTTACAAAACTGAAATTTTGCAAGTATGATTAGGATGCAATGACATATATGATATGCAGTAATAATTCTAAAAATTAGGATGTGACAATGCGAGTGGATTTTTGAGTGGAGGCATGTTTATGTGAGTGGAGGTTTTTCATTTTGAGTGGGAGCTCCACCCACATGAATGTGGAAGATGTGGGGGCAGCCACCATGGCTGGGACCCATTCCCCTTTGTTGCCCCCTATCCCTATAAAAGGTCCCCCTCTCCTCCTCTCATATCACACCTACTCGTGAAGGATCTCTCTCCCCCTTTAGAATTCCCACATGGTCTCGGATCAGCGAGATACATGTTCCCGGTGACTTTTTCTAGAAGGATTTGTTGCTTCCGCTGATTTGCTGGAGCGAGGGCGTGAAGGTTGTCGGGGTACCCGAACATGTGTGCAATCACGGATGCACCACTGATTTGCAGTGCTGGACTTGATGGTGCTAGACCAGATGGACTTCATCACGATCATGAGATCGGCAAGAGATCGACTACATCACCAACGAGTTCATACTCGAAAAAGATTTTGGTATTCAAGGGTATGTATTCTATGGATGTATATCCACCCGTTGCTTGTATCTAGATAGATGGATCTTGGCGCTTATAGTTCCCATCATAGGAAAACTTTTGTTTTCTATCATGCGAACCCTACAGTGGTATCAGAGCCAGGTATATGCATAGATGCTTTGCACGGGTAGTATACATATGAGTATGTGGACGCTGATGATCATGTTATTGTTTCTTGCTTGTATTTGGATATTAGTGGCATATTCGGATGAAGAGGACCAGATAAACTTTACATGTCCTCGCACATGAGACATGTTCCACGCTTGACATGCAACTAGTTTTGCATAAGTGTCTTGCAGGTGTCTGTCTCTCCTACTATAGTCAATATCTGATTTATAATGAGTTGTCAATAATTTGATTATTATCATTGTGGTTCCATGTTCGTAGGTAAGAACGGTTCTATCTCCGAAAGCCCTCAGCCACGTAAAACATGCAAAAGATAAATTAGAGGCGTCTAGTTTTTGGTTTTGCCGGACAAGTACTATAATATGGTAGTGTTATAATTTATTGTATGGATTGATACTGTTCAAAATTATAATATGAAAAAGTGTAAGTTCCATAGACCTTGGACTTACACATATAGGAATGATAAAGAACATTCCACGATTCACAATATAGTGATCAAGTGCAAGAACCATATCATATCACTTTAGCATATGATGTTTGTTTGCATTTTATATTGCTTGTTTGGCGTTTTAGTAGAATTATAAGATGATCCTTCATTTAGATATGAAGATAAAAATGTGTTCTCCCTTAAGTATGCATCGACTATGTTTTGCCGCTTCAAGACATCACGTCATGATCGGTGTAATTGAATCCACGATCATATCTCGGGTGTAAGACAATTTTACACACGCGAATACTAAGGTTCTTACTTGGTGAGCCTAGCATGTATAGACATGGCCTTGGAACACGGACCAAAAGGTTAAGCATGAGTCATATGTTTGATATGATGATCATATATATGCTCTCCTTTGAAGCTACACCGACTCACGTGATGATCGGACTTAGTGTAATGGATTTGGTTCATGTAATCACCAAAAGACACGAGCGATGTCGGTTTTGAGTGGGAGTTCATGTCTATTTTGGATTAGTAGAACTCAACTTTTCATAAATTAAATCAAAGTGAATTTGCATAATTTGTTGTAGTCATTAGCATTCCTTCACCACCTTATGCTTAGTTGTAATTGAGATAATAGAACTATATAATTCTGGATATTTACTTTACAAACTGGTATCGTATTGTGTGGAGTGTCAATCTAAATTTTAAAAGTCCTATTGCAAACTTTCACTCCATTTACTCCTTGAAGTTTAATAATTAGTATTAAATCAAGACTAATATTTCCATTGTTAGTATCTAAAGTATCATGTTTGCCTCCATGATTCTTGATATTCAAAAGTTGTTTTAAATATCGAGATTATCTAGGAGCTGAAAGAATTATTTCAGAAACCATCATGTGTGACAGATATTATGATATTTGAAATGATGTTCTGGTTACAATATGATAGAGTATAGTATATGTTCTCATATTGGATAAAAAATTGCGAAGGTTGGAGATGCTAGACATCCTAATCATCCAAAAAGTTTTTGGAAAGTAAAGTTATCCTCACGATTCTACTTTATAAGCTACATTAGCTTGATCATAAAAGTCGTCATGATAAGGATGAATATAAGATGTAGGTAAAATGTTTACTACACTAAAATATTACTAAAGAATGGATTTTGAAAGAACGCCAATCATTTAATGATCGTGATCTACTTCAAAGTGCAAGTCCAAAGGTATTAGTATTTGAATATACACGCTTTGGACTATGTGTCATGTATATGGCATCACTATTGATGTTGATAGATTCTTTTAAAAGGAAAAGGAAATGCTAAAAGAGAATCTAGAAAATATTTGGCAGACTGGAAATGTCCAGATAAGGTATATAGATGATATACATGTTATGGTTGTATTCTTTGCTTGTTGAACAATGTGGTTCTTAGGTATTGGATACCGAATTGGTTGGTATGAAATGTCATATAGAACGGCGCAATTCATGAACTGCAATAGCCTAAGTAACTAGCAAGAGAATATGTGATGATGTTCATCGAAAACAAACAAGCTGTTGTTTGTATTTCTGGTTGACATTAAAGCCCGCCTTCAAGATTTGTTTTAATAATTTTTATTTAAATCAAGTATTATGAGAACAAATATTGTTTAAATAATTACCATATTATATATAAGATGGATGATTTACAAATTTGGTTGGAGAAATCACGTCGAAAAAATCTAATGCTAAAATGTCGCAAGACAAATGATTGAAAGAACACTTACGAAGTGACATCACCGTTTAAATTATATTTCAAATAAAACATGAAGAAACTTCATGTTCATGGATTTTTGGAGTCTTTGATGTTGATCAAATGACGCTTTTGAGACTTTCCTCGGGATAATTAAAACTCAATTCATAGGCCAAAGAGGAATGGACGACTAACTTTTGGACATTGTGCATGTTGATGTATATACTCCATTATGTGTAGCCATGTGCGGTGAATCTTTCAACTTCGTATGCTTTCTCCAGAAGTTTGAGTGAATGTATCCGTATATTTAGTTAATAAGGAAGAAGTGTAAAACATTTGAATATTGTTCAAAGACTTTCAAGATGAAGTGGAAAATCATTGTAACAAGAAAATAAATAATTTATGATTTGATCATAAAGGGATTTATTTGAGTTACAAGTTTAGCAAAACACCTAGATTTGCATTTCCCGAAACACCATAGGAATATGGAGTGTTCGAGATTTGTAATGAAACCTTATTTGACATGGTTAGATCAAAGATGTCATTATAAAACTGCCATTATGTTTTAAGGTTAAAGCTTTAGATACTACCGCTTTTTCACTAAAAAGAGCTCCATCTTGATCCGTTGAAATGACACCATATAAGTTATGGTTTGGGGTAAAACCCAAGTTGTCCTTTCTTAAATTTGGTATGCTAAGCATAAGTAAGATGTTTACAACCAAAGTCGGATGAGCATGTCTTTGTAGGTTATTTCTTATAACCGTTGGGTATTCCTCCATGAGTTTGTCACTTGAAACGTGAAGTTTCTTGAAAAAGGAATTTTTCGCAAAAGTTAAGTGGGAGGACAATAGAATTTTGATAAGGTTAATGAACATTAGCTATATGTGCTGAGTTGCGCAGCACCGGAAAATGTTTTGGAGGCAGCCAGAATGCTCATGGCTCACGTGCCTCAAATGTTATGGTCACAGAGGTCTAAATTCCTATTGAACCAAGTAGGTCGGGTAAACATTCAAATACTAATATTTGAGAGTAAATAATTATTGTGTGATAATGATGAACCGACTACATGCAAAGAAGCGATGATGGGCCCTAACTCCGTCAAATGGCTTGTAGCCATAAAATCCGTGATAGTTCCATACACGAGAAATCAAGTTTTTGAAAAATGTTAAAGGAGTTTTTGGATCTATAAAGAAACAGACATGTATGTTTCACATCTATGAAATAGTTGACATGTCGGTAAAAGTTTTTTACGATAACGTTCAAGGAGTTGACTATGACAAGATTTGATCTTTTATAGCGATATTTAGTCTGAACGGATTAATGTAACAACCACTACATATAATTTTGGTATATGGTAGTTGAACAAACAAAACAAAGTTCTTCTAATAGAATGGTTACCTAGGACGTGTACATGACACGATCCAAAGGGTTTTGTTAAATTAAAAGGATGCTAAAAGGGTATGCAAACTTCAATGGTAGAAGTAAGCATCGCGGAGTTGGAATCTTTACCGTGATGAAAATGTTAAAGGAGTTTAATTTCATCACAAGATGATGAAGATGCTTGCATTTACAAGAAATTAAGTGGGAGCACTGAGACACATTTCTAATACATTATATGGAGAACATATGTTGATTGGAAATGATGTATCTTTTATTGACAAAGATTAAGAATTTCATTTCGATGAAATATTTAGGCAAAACCCGAATATTAGGCATGAATGTCTATATGGATAGATTGTGACGCTAATATGGTTGTGCCAAACGTACATATATGAGATATTGAAGGAGTTAGATATGGAAACGACGAGAAAAGGTTCTTGTCGCATGGAAAAGAATTGTATCAAGATTCAAGTGTATCGACACTTGATAAGTGAAACAAGATTCAAGTGCTTTGACACTTGATGAGTGCAATCACAAGAATGTTTTGATCAATTATACCGTGATATGTACACATACAGATATGTCATATGCTCTAAATGTTATGAGCATATACCAGAATGAATCATAAAATGATTATCAGACGATAGTAAGGATATTCTTATAATCTTTTGGAAGAATTAGGAATATATATTTTATTTGTATAAGAGACAAATAGTTCATTGTAAAATGACACTAGTTCTGTCACAAGATACAAATTAAGTTTATCTCAATTTAAAACTATGGGTGGCACAATGTAATAGAAAGAAGTTTCCATGGCGGATTTGGATGAGTTCCAAAGTTAAGACGTTATGACAGATACTACAACAAAAGGCTAAGTATACGACTGCTATAGTAGCATCAAAGGAGGGAATTTGTGTCAAGTAGTTTGTTATCAAACTAAGGTGTGGTTCACAACGGGCTAGTACTATGAAGATATATTGTACGACAATTATATCAACATGTTTAACCCAAAGAAACTAAATGTCTCATCAAAAGACCAAATTTATACAATGTCATCTCATTAGAGAATGAGTGATGCATGAAGATGTAAAGACATACAAATACATACGGACCTGAAAGTGTCAGATCCGGAGATTATGTTAACCACTAGCAATCGCGTATATGCAACACCAGAAAGCCATAGGTGTTCAATACGTGAAGTTTAGAAACTAGATTATTGACTCTAGTGCAAGTGGGAGACTGAAGGGAATATGCCCGAGAGGCAATAATAAAGTGGTTATTATCTTATTCCTTGTTTATAATAAATATTTATTTCTCATGCTATAATTATATTAATACGGAAATTTTAATACATGTGTGTTTAATAAACAAATAGAAAGTTCCTAGTTACGTCTCTCTTATAAACTAGCTCGTTGTTTAACAAGATGATCAAAGATTTCCTGATTATGGATATTGGATGTTATTAATAACAAGGTCAAAACATTGTTAGAATGATGTGATGAACATTCATCTGAAGTATAGCATTACGATCAAAGTCATTGTGTTTATATTGCTATAACATCGTACGAATTAATCCTAGTCCTTAGACCATGAGATCATGTCAATCACTAACACCGAACGAATATCTTGATAACATCAAACATCACACCATAACAGGGTGACTATAAAGGTGGGTTAAGTGCTACGAAGGTATTATGTAGAGGCTCATGGATCAAGAGTGGAATTTGTCCATCCCAATGACAGATAGATATACTTTGGGCCCTCTCAGTGATATCACATTAATTAGCTTGCAAGCAAGTGATGAGATCACTATAATGTTATATCGCGGGAACGAGAAAAGAGTGCACGTCGGTAACGAGATCAAACTAGATATGGAGATACCGATGATCGAATCTCGGACATGTAATATATCACGATACAAAGGGATTAAGTTACATGCGTAAAAGTTTCACACGATCACAGAAGTTATCGTTGAATGTGTGGGAGTCAGTACAGATCTCCATGTCCCGCTGCTGATTATTAATCAGAGAGGGGTCTCGATCATGTCTGCATTATTGGCGGATCGTAGGATGACACACTTAAGGGATACCGACACCATTTGGAGAAAATAAGATGCCAAAGAAAGAATTACAAAGCGCAGGAATTTATTTCACTAGACACCGGAATTGTTTCGGGTGAGATTGCTGAAATTGTTTCTGCATGTGAAATTGAATACTAGCAAGGGGTTTTATGTGAATGTTTGTTAATTAATGTAATTAACAAAATTCTGAATAAATAAATAAAAGAGTTTTATTTAAATGAGAGCTTTTTTAAAATTTGCTGGAAATTTAATGGATGTGAGTGAATTTTTGAGTGGAGGCATGTTTATGTGAGTGGAGGCTTTTCATTTTGAGTGGGAGCTCCACCCACATGAATGTGGAAGAGGTGGGGGCAGCCACCATGGCTGGGCACCATGCCCCTTTGTTGCACCCCTCTTCTTATAAAAGGCTCCCTCTCCTCCTCTCATATCACACCTCCTCACGAAGGATCTCTCTCCCCCCTTTAGAATTCCCCCATGGTCTCCGATCAGCGAGATACATGTTCCTGTGGCTTTTTCTGAAAGGATTTATTTCTTCCGCTGCTTCGCTGGAGCGAGGGCGCAGAGGTTGTCGGGGTACCTAAACGTGTGTGCAATCACGGATACACCACTGCTTTGCGGTGCTAGACTTGATGGTGCCGGACTGGCTGGAGTAGATGGACTTCATCATGATCTTGAGATCGGCAAGAGATCGACTACATCACCAACGATTTCATACTCGAAAAAGCTTTCGGTCTTCGAGGTATGTATTTTATGGATGTATATCCACCCGTTGCTTGTATCTAGATCTTGGCGCTTATAGTTTACGTCGTAGGAATTTTTTTGTTTTATATGCTTCGAATCCTATAATACAGTGTCGACGATGTTTCCCTCGGGAAGGGGCTGCTTAGTACTCGTAGCTTCGGTGTGTTTCGAGCCTGGTGGGCCAAAGTTTGAGGGCACACCAATTATGGGTCATCATCACCTTGGTGGGCCAAAGTTCTGAGGGCACAACAATTATGGGTCATCATCACCTAGTATTTTTAGGCATGTATGTGTTGCTGCCCTAACATTTCCTATGGATCGAACTCGTGTATTATGGTGGCTATGTAAATATAGTGGGACGAAATCCTGTTTCGAGGAGACCCAAGGGACTGCGAGTTGAGTTTTACTTTTTCAGGGACTAAATGTAAAACGCTTGGTCAGACGAAAAACAGAGGACAAAGTTAGGCTACCTACAAGATCGCAATCAATTTAATCAATTTAATAGTAAAGATAAAGATTGCAATCATATTAGGTTTGAATCCTAAGAGTTTACACACCACTCACCCAATGAATGCACACACACACATCCTACCGCTATGATCACTTCCGAGGAACCGACCCGACAGATCTTGAGGTTGACGAAGTCATGACAGACGAGGTTGACGAAGTCATGACAGACGCCTCGCTGTTGACAGACATGTCACCTAGCACTAAAACAAAATCACGGGTTAGATCCTAAAATAAATCAAGATAAATGCGAACAGTTTGTATGCCAACTCTAGGAAACTTTTGGAACATAGTAACCCAAGCTCCATGATTTAACATCTGAGATTGTATATCAAAAGTAGTTATCGTTATGTTATCATGGGTATCAAAAGTTCAAAAGCATACTGTTTTTAAGTGATAAAAAGCCATCCTGCTGCTCATATGGATGTCGCTCACCAAATTCTGAAAGAACTTGAATTTTATAAGCATGTAACAACTAAGATCAGCAGTGAAAAAAAACTAAAATTCACCTTGTGATGCATCCATGTCATTAGGAAATTGCCATACTGGACCTGCTTCATTAATCGGAGGCACTGCACGGACAGGGAGGCCATTGATCATCAAATAATCAGGGATAAGCCCCCCTGTGTTCTCTCGCTCCTCAAATTTCTTGTACGCAGACATTTTCCAGTTGTTGGCTTTAAACTGTAACAGAATGCTTTAGTTATGTCGTCGCAACCACAATGTACAAGTACATGCTTGCTTATAATTTTGGATACAGCAAAGCATCGAAAGGTCAGACCTTTATAAAACCATCTAATCACTGAAAAAGATTATTTTTAGTGGCATAGCAATCTATCGGTGCTGAAAAAATGTTTATATTTTCTCTGGTGATGAATCTATCTTTTTATGGAGGTGGTAATCCAATTTTTTATACATTCTAGGTTTCTAGATTGGAGAACTTGTGAGTGAGCACCTTCACCCACACTTTTTTTGAGTTTTTTTTCCATGTGTCACAAACAGTATAACCGTATGGACTTGAAACGTTGCAGGTTTCTGAAACAAAAAGAAATTTTAGTTGAATAACAGGCTTACACTCGTAGGAAAAATAAACTCCACACTGGAAGCAGAGGTTCGATTTAGCATTAAGGGTTCATTTTGAATCGATGCATTAGTCCTAACTATACTGAAAATAACATCATTTTACTATTGTTGGGAAGTATTACCATAAGGGGAGCCCCGATAGTATAAATAGGAACTTGGATTCATGTACATGAGGACTTGAACCCTGGTGGTGGGACTATACTCCACTCCCCCAACCAAGTAAGCTAGTCCCACTTCTCTATTCTCTAACATCAGTTTACCTTGTTTTTGTTCAGCAATGTTGGAGATAGGTTAGCCAATAGTTGTTCTGTATGACACTGAATTATTCAAATTTCCAGAAGAAAATTTTGCTATATGCCTTAGTAAGTGTGACAACATTTGTGAGGTAATCGCCAGCACATTACCATTGTAGTGAATAGCAACTGCCTAAGTGAGAAGGAAGTGGAACAGTATCAAATTATACCTTCTGAAATTGATCAAGGTCTCCGACAGGAACATACGATCCATTGATCGTCATGCCAACAAGATCGTAGAAATCGTTGAAAAAGAGTTCACAATTTTCCTCTGCAACTGTATAAGAATAGAGCTCACCCCCAGGATCACACGTGGCGGCATGTTCAATCATGGTACTCCAATCGCCTTTCTTCATGCCTATAAGCTAATTACCAGAAATTAAGAATTTCATTAGCATGAAATTCTAGCAGATATTATAGTGTAGATGAACATTTAGCAATACATGCAGTCCAACTAAATCCTAGGATGTTGGATATCTTACTTCAGTTCAGTACAATGATCAACTAATATCTATTGAAGGTAGTTTCAAACAGCAGAAGCCTAATTACACCTGAATATTTACCTTTTGGAGACCATATTTATCTACATGATAATGACGCAGCAAGTGCTTCACGGTAATGATATTTTTTCCTGCAAGGACAGTGCCACGTTTGCCCTTTAGGGAAATTTTCTTCAATCGATGTACCGCATCTCCCTTAGATGGAAGTGCACTCTTTTCATTTGCTGAAATAGACAAAAGGTTGGGTATGTTAAGACATGCTAATATGAAATCGGTTCATTTTGAATACCTTTGTATCTGATAGTGATAGTATTTAGCAAAGGAGGTAAACTATAATCAGTTTACCATGCATATGAGTACTATTAATTTACCAGCTAATATACATCATCAGAAAATTACAACGGTTCCCACTCTCTTCTCCATCACCCAGGAAATGTACAAGTCAACATAAAATATGTACCGAGGCGAGAAAAGCGCAATTCCAACTCCCAACTCAGAGTACGGCAATTGTCTGTGACCGAACTAGCCATTCCCTTTTGAAAGCAGAATATTTGGCGCCAAGACTTAGTATCCTTAGGTAAAATAATGGCATTGCGTGTAGAAGGCCACAAACAGTTGTTTGGAAGCTATAATATGTGCTTAATATTCTCCTTTTAAAAAAATTAGCTTCGGAGCCACTTAAAAGAGGAGCGCATTCTTCACCTATGGCAAACAATTTTGGAAGCAACCAGTAGGAGCTCTACCTTTTCATAAAGAAGAAGAAAAAAAATGACCAGTTTAAAGAAAAACCGGCCAAAAACCGATACAACCAAATCACACGTGTCCGGGTTACAAGGGGAAACTAGACGAGAAAAACCAGCACATGCACAGTTTTTCAGAAAAAAACAGCGAAAACCATACACATGGTCATACTAACTAACTCAACTAGGTCTAGAGCGCCGTCGAACGGCAAGCACCACGAAAGCCTGGTCCACGTGTCCATGAAGAGGAAGTCGGAGCCGAAGAAAACAACTAGGCCTCTCAAACTTCATGACGAGAGGCTGGCCGCAGAGAACACGCCAGCGACACTCGCACGCCGATAGGACCCACAACGCCCCTAAGGGGGAAAACTGCGCCCTCGAGCATCTCCAAATGCCGACACCGATTAAGATCGGGCAAGACTTTAGTCCAGAGACCCTGAAACCACCTCCAATGGACCATCGCGAAGACAACCAATGCCGCCCGGCGAGCACGACCATTGGCAGGAGAGACGACTCCCACGCCCCCGGAGTCATGCTCTGCCACCCGCATGTCCAGGGCAGAGAATCAACACCACCTCGTCCCGGAGCCCCGCTCCAGCCTACACACGCAGCAGAGCAACACCTCACTCTGACCCGCCACCGTCTACGGGAAGCCAGATCCAGCGCCCCACCCACCAAAAAGCAGCCCGGCCACCGTCCTTGCGCCATGGCACACCTCTGCCATGGACCTGCAAGCCACACAGGGCCGCCGCACCCTAGCCAGGCTGCCACTTGTGGTGGCTCTCCACAGCCACCAGGACACTGACGGATCTGAGCACGGGCCCAAGACCCCTGGCCTCCACACAACCACCACGCCAAGGTACTTTGGCAGCTTCCTCCCAACGCCACCACCTCCCCGGGGCGCCGTCGTCCCGGCCTGTCTGCGCTGGCGATCCACCGGGCCCGAAAGTATCTAGAGCGGACCGCATCCGGGCCGCCCACCGCCCACGCGACGCCACACGCAGCAGAGGACCCCGCCGCCACCTCCACCAACCGGAGACCGCACAGACGAGACCCTCCATCGCCTCCACAAAGAAGATACTGGGTCACCACCCCGACGTCCACACTCCCATCGCCCGAGAGGGGCACTGGCCGAGGAAACCCACCGGCCACCACCCAACAGGAACTCAAAACAAGACCCCGAACCCGGTGGTATTTTAATGGAAAATGATACACATCCTCCGGGGATCGAACAAAACATCCCCTGGGTAGCTAGCTTGCTCGCCCACGTCCCGTCCTCCTCGCTCCTGACAACTGCCTGGTGGACCTCACCTTTGACGGTTTCCCTTTGATTCCTCTCATCCCCTTGCCTTTTTTCTCTTCTTTTCGTGCGTCCGGTGGCGTAATTTTCTACGTGCGGCCGGTGACGCTGGTACAACAAGCGTCAGGTTTTGCTACGTGCAACATTGGGGTTTGCTACATGTAGCCGACGGGGGTGCTACAATGTTTTTGACTTCCACGATGTCTCCAACGAAGTTGTTTTTTGCTACAATTGTTTTTAGGTTTGCTACGATACTGCATAGTTTTTGCTACAAGGGTCTCCGGCGAGTTCTCTCAGCTAAAGTCTCCGGCAATGTATCCGTCGAAGTTAGTTTTTGCTACAGTAGAAGGTTGTTTTTGCTACAACAGTTTTATAGTTTTGCTACAATAACACAAACTTTTTGCTACGAGTTCTCCGGCGAGGTCCTCCGACGAAATATCCGATGAGTTTTTGCTACACTAGCATATATTTTTTGCTACAAAGTCTCTGGCAAAATCTCCGGCGAGACAGTCTTTTTGTTCTATTTTTGGACCGAAACACTTTTTGCTACATGTAGAAAAAGGGATAATTTATAGCAAAAGCCGGATCGTTTATAGCAAAAATAGGATTTAAGCATATTTTAGAAACACGTGGCGGCACGTATATCCAGGTTTTTTTTGGAATTTATCCCTCGGGGCACGCGTAGTACTCCCTAATTTAATTAAGATAGTCTGGCTAGCTAGCTCAGCACCTCATGTGCTTGCCAGTAAGCCCCAGGTCCATGGCAAACAATTATGCTTCAACAAATGGGCAAATTAGAAAGTATAGTTCGGTGTAGTTAAAATGTACTGACGCTCAGAATGGATAAATGGATATACTCACATTCATTTCGGCGGTCTTTGACGGTAAATAGATGAGAGATTGCTTCATGAACTCTGTCAGCAGGATCCTGCCTTTTCACTCTTGCTGCCAATCTTATATTCTTCCTATAGGAGCTCTCAGTAAAGAAGAATGAACCAAGATAGGCCTCGCCATTTGTTAGCTTAATAGTTGTCAAGACTGGTTCTCTCTCTCTGAACGTGTATATCTGTTTGTTGAATTCCTCTTCGGTGAAGTCCTCTAGTCCTCTCTCAGTAAAGAAATCAGCATGAACTGGTAAAATCTCAATTTGCAATTTAGAAAGATCACCGCCCATGATTTGCTTCCCATTTCGAAATATTGCTACCTTAGCACTTCGTCCGTTCTCCCATCCTACTGGCTGAAAAGTGTAAAGTGGATTTATTGGTCTGTCAGCATCAAGAAACCGTAGCTTCACTACTCCAGAGCTGCCTCCAGTTTCAGGAAGACCTTCAGATATCTCCCTAATATTGAAAGTAGGATAAGAGTTAGAAAGTAACAAGAAACTCCCAACATTATGTATAAATCAAATACTTGGTTAGAAAGCTACAAACATATACCTGGGCGGGCAAAATTAAAGAAGAGCAAAACAATTCATGTCTTAGCCAGTGTGACGCGATGTTACAGGGTAATTTGGAGCTACAAGGGATTTGTTTTTTCAAACTCTCCAACCACTAGCTAAAAATTTGGGAAGAAAAAATATACATGTGCTAGTGTGTTGTTTTTCTGCAATCGAAGGGAAATTGGAGGCGAGCTGCCTGATTATTTGAGGGCTCGTCGCTGAAACGCCTCTACCGCTACCAGGCAGCTGAACCTCGGGCTAGTGCTCATACAGCGACCCCTTGGATATACGATGTCAGATGATGCCGGCAGCTGCTACCAGCTGAGTCCTTTCCCTGAATCCCCGCTGTTAGTGACTCGTCAGTGGCTGGCGCAGAAGAACGGGAATAGAGGGGAATGACTGACGATGATCATCGTCCCGTGGATGCGGTACTACTGGACTAAACATGGGTTGCTGGTATGCTGTTCTCAGTAACTGGACTTTGTTGGGCTATCAATACAGAGATATTGTCTCTTTTTGGCAAAAATCCTGTACGGGCCATGGCCACGTATTGCCCCTACATACCGCCAGTGTTTGATCGGTTTTAGTATCATAGCATGAACCAAAAAACTTGTAAAGATTAATTTCCAGAGGAACTATCATACGCATGTTCTAGTCTTAACTTTTAGTGGAGAATTAGTATTCACAACTGGAGAAGGATGACAAAGAAGAAAAAAGAAATGGGAAAAAACGCTCCCTCCTCGTCGCCCCCGTGTGGCGACAGGGGGAACCCTAGGTCCCGGACGCCGCCGCCACCTCCCCCTCCCTCCCCCTCCCTCGCCGCCGCTAGGAGGGCGCGGCTGGGCAAAGCCCGGCCGGCGGCGGGACCTCCTCGTCTCCTTCCCTAGGGGTTGCTCGCGCGGGGTGGGGCCTCTGGGCTTGGCCGTTGCTCGGGCGTCGGGAGCTTCGGCGACAGCGCGGGGTCTTGTCCGGTTGTGGGTCGCGACGGACAGTGCGGTGGTGGCCGCGCCTGTGGTCGGCGGTGCTGGCTCCAGGCAGCGGGGGCCGAGGTAGGCGCGGGCCGCGGGCGGCGTCCTTTGCAGAGCTAGGTAGAGGGGCGGCGCGGTGGGTCTCCGGTGGGTCCATGGCAGTGTGTGTGGGTGTGGTGCTGTGGCGGCGTTGCTTGGCGTTGCAGCGGCCATGGCGTCGGTGGAGGTTGCGGCCAGGTTGGTTCGGCTTAGATCTGGGCCCATTCGGGCCCGATCTGGTCCTGTGCGGCCTCGGCTCGCCTCCTGGGAGGGTCTGCGGCGGTAGGGGCTTGCCAGTGCGGCGGCGCGGTCTTGGACGGCGGGGCAGCGCGGCACTTCCGCGGCAGGCATAACCCGAGGCGGGCGTGGCCATGGCTGCCCAAATTGGCTCTCTTGGGCCCGGATCTGGGTTAGGCGGACCAGCTGGCTTTGCTTTGGCTGTGCTACAAGATCTTGGAGGGTTAGGGTGGATGGGATTCTCTTCGTCCACGACCAGCCTGTTGCAGCGCGGTGGTGGACTTTATGGGCCCGGCGGGGCTTGGCCGGACCTCCATGGGACTGGTTTGCCTCCGCGGAGGCTTTACGGGCCTGCTAGGCCCGACTGGACCTATGGAGAACTGGTTTGTCTACGACTGCGTCCGGTTGACTACCGCCTCTGATGGTGGAGGAAGTTCCCTCCCGCGCGGCCGCGGTACTGTGGGCTCTGTTTCATTTCTACATGTGCCGCGATATTGCAGACATCGCGACGACTTGCTCGGTGATACGATGATGACGGAGTCGAAAACGGAGTGGCGCATGCTCGTGGGCAGCAAGTTTTTGTGGTGGCGAGGCCTCTCCCTCGCGGGTTTCCTGTGCAATGGCTCGTTCGGGGGTTGTGGATAGGGTCCTCAGGAGAAATCCTTGTCGGCTCGACCGACACCGACGCGGTGCCGCCCGTGGGTGGCATCTTCCTTCTTAGAGGGCGTCGTGGCTTCCCTTCATCCATTCCCCTCTATGTGCCGGGGAAACCTTAGGGCCAGTATCTGGTCCGGACAGCAGCGGTCGCTTTCCCTTTTGAGGGTGCTGCTTTGTGCTTGACGAGTCGGGGCTAGGAGCGTGGTGGGCATTCTTCGGAGGGCGCAGCGGTTGCGGTCTTTCTCGTCTTGTCGACCCGTCTCCGTTTCCTTCCTTTTTGTTTTTTCTTTGTTTGTGTTCGGGCGTGTGTGTATGCTACTGCCCCAGCATCGTGTATCATATTGTGTCTCTGTTTTTGAGCGTTGTGCTGTCTGGCCCAGCAGCGGCCTCACCTATATGCTTTATTTATAAAGCGGAGTGAAAGCCTATTTTAAGAGAAAAAAGAAATGGTAGATACCTCAAACTCGAAGGCTCATAAACACTACTAGTAGGAAGGAAAGCTGTATGGGGTTCCTTGCGAGGACAGTATTAAAAAATATCTTGAAATATATGTATGATTCTATAGAGAATTATATTATGACATTAGGATTAATACAGTTCTAGTCACCACAAAATTTATGGTAAATATTAAACACGTGCATGGGGAAACCTCTTTTAATCAACTAAATTCACAGGACAAGCGAGCATATTGTTTTTATTTGATGTTACATCCGTGCATGGTTAAACATCTATTATAGTTTGGATATATGCAAAATTGAGGCGTGCCATAGGGGATAGGTATGCAACCCTATTTAGCCATTGGATCTTTCTAAAAGGTATTTTTAACCGTATTTTTTTTTGAAGGAACCTAACCGTATATTTTAGTTAATGGTGTTAGTGTAACTATTTTCGTCAACAAAAAGTAGGTAAGTCCGTTCCCAAGTAGCGAAAAAACAGTTGTGCCATTCTTTGTCAACGAAAAAAGACCAACGGTTATTTAGTTCCATGCACCAATTCGTTCACTACCAAGCAAAGATACACAAATCCATCAACGGAAGTAGCATTGTCCGTCTCCAATTTATGAAAAAAGAACTTTACTGCTCTTCTCTCTCAGCTCTCTTCCCCCTCACCCTTGCTACAACATAAGAAAACCCGGGTCGCCCCCGACTCCTCTCCGCCGGCGCTGCCGGCTGGAGGTGGAGAAGGGGGCGCCAGAGTAGTTAGGCTAGCTAGGTTAGATGGCTATATGCCGGTAGTGGGCTCTTTGCCCAGTATTTGGAGACGAGCAGCCCAGATCTTGTTTGCTTTAGGAATTCTCTTTCCCGTGTTGTTGCTCTGATGGCCGGAGCTGGCGCTGGAGGGGGAAGGCAGTGTCTCCTTGAATAAAGATGTGGCTCTGGGCCACTTTGTGGTGCTCGGGTGGGATGTTTCTCTGTTCTTACTGGTCGGCCGAGGTGGCGAGGAGCTAGAACGGTGCGACGACGTCTTCCACTTTGGGGTATCGAAGCCTCTGGCCGGCCGTTGCGGCGAGGAGAGGCGGAGGTGCTGCTTGGTGGCCTTTGCATCACTGGTGGTGGGGGTGGTTCGTGTGGAGCAGTGGAGGAGGCAAAGCCGGGTTGCCCTTCTTTTTCCATGCTGTCGAGGTGATGGCGTGTTGGTGGTTGGTCGTCCTTGGCTTGGGACTCTTCTTCCTGCTCCAGGGATCGTTGAAGAGCGGGCTTGTCCTTGCCCTTCTGAAGCTGCAAATTTTGGAGTTCCCAAGCTTCGCAAGAGCCGAAGCTATCTGCAGCAAAGAGAACCGCTTTTTGCTCAGGAGAGTCCGAGCTTCTTCTTCCCTCAGAGGAAGATCTTCCGCTCCTGCCACGACGCCGGACCAAGTGGTTCGTCCCCGGCGCCGGTGTCCTCACTGTGGCGGAGCAAGTTAACGGAGAATTTTTCCATCGGCGGTGCTGAACCAGGAGGACCTGATTGCTTTTTACAAATCTTTTCTAGGGTTTCTTCTGTTAATGTTCAATCCTTATCCCAAATTCCCCTGTCTTGTTGGGGCTTTGATGTAATTTGTAACCACCGCTTGGTCAATATATGCAGCTTCTAGGGTCTTCGGACCCTATCCCCGTTCAAAAAAAATGAAAAAAGAACTTTGTGGTTCTTTGTCAACACAAAAAAGAGCAACGGTTTAGTTCCATGCACGATTTTTTTCACTTCCAAGACAATATAAACAAATTCATCAACAAAAGAATAGCTGTGTCCGTAGCTAATTAACAAAAAAGAGCCGTGCATTTCTTTGTCAGCCAAAAAAAGCCACGGTTTTTGGTGAGATACAAAAAAAATAAGGCGGCGATCTAGTTCTTTTTCTAAAATATGGCAGTTCTTTTGTTTGCTTTAAGATAATGACCTATGGATGGAAGGAGTTCTTGCAAAAAAAAATACCACTCATGGTAAACGGATGTATATTGAGCCAAATGATAGCATGAATCACAAGACTATATCCAACGACACTATACGCATGGGCACCGTAAGCACCAAATCCGTGTCCGATATATATTAATTAATTTTGATAAAAAACATTGATGTCTACATAATAATTATGATATTGCCAGATGACGCTTACATATAGTTGTTACTGAGATCTATAACAACATGGTCTATTAAAATATAGAACGATCCAATTAATGGTTAGATGATCTTGACAAATTATGAGCATATATTAGTTCTTCTGTGTTAATTATAAGGTCCAAGAGATCAATATGTGTAGGAAAAAAATGATTTTGTTAGGTGAAGTGGAAAATTTTCTTTCTGACGGCCAGGGAAACTGCACCGAGTATTTTCACTTTAATTTGTCCAAATCAAATTTTTTTGCCATTTACTATATTGGTTATGAAATACTCGATGCCCTTCGTCTCCATTAGAAGATGTTGCTTTTTACACGGACATTGTCTATAAAATGTAATTATGACCATTTTTATGAATATGTTCTAAAAAGTAAAATTAAAAATCAAGAAATTTGGTGTTCTTAAATATATCGTAATTATTATGCTTCATCGCTACTATTTTATCTAGATCATGACCTACATTGAAACTGAGGTAGCCATATTTTTATCCATTTTCTTTATCTCTCTCCTTTATATCTTCTATTGTTCAATCTAGTCTTTCTACATCTGCGCTCACATGAGTTCTTGACTCATGGAACATGACTAAGCGACATATTAATTAACAAGTTGTATGTCTTCTCGGAGTGACATTTTTACAATCCCAATGTCCAAACTACCAAGTTTTAGCCTAACCAACAACTCCTCTTTTAGTACCATAGTTATACCACTGCAATGCTCTAGGGAGAATATTGGATATCCGCGACCGAAACCAGTGTTAAGGATATCGTTTATCGTTAACTTTTTGATCAGCTCAAAATTAGTGATTTTTGGGTGTATTAGCTGATTTATCAGGCGATAAATCGGTTTATCGGGCGATAAATTGATTTATCGGCTTATCAGTCACCCAATAATAAGCGATAAATCGACATATCAGACGATTTTTTGAACAATCTGAAACACATGTATATAAAAATGCACAATTATAATGGCACGTTCTCTTAGATCTTAAGGGGTTATAAAACATTAAAACTAAATAAGCAAAGAGCACAAAAAGACAAAAGATTGTTGTTACAGTTAGAAGGGCAAATAGATACCTGCAGGCAGCATCTTCCCTGGAGCCCTTCAGAATGGTTACATGCTGCTTTGAGTCTTCCTTAATGGGATCATACTGGTTTTGCGGAGTCATGTGTTTTTCCTCTTGTAACCTGTTGTCCTCGTCATCCTTGTCTCCAAAAGAGCCTTTCAGAATGGTTACATGCTGCTTTGAGTCTTCCTTAATGGGATCGTACTGGTTTTGCGGAGTCATGTATTTTTCATCTTGTAACATGTTGTCCTCATCATCCTTATCACCAAACATCTGATCTACACACTGTATGTTGACTGTAGGACGTCCTGGATGCATCTTAACTGCGTCACTAAACGCTGACTCGACAATCCTTCTAACTGGTTCATTGGCACTGGCACCCCCAATTTTTGCAGAGATCTCCTTAAGACCTGGCAATTGATCGAGGCCAGCAGGTATAGGACCATATTGAATTGCTTCATGTGCACCAAAACATTGCTTGAGTTTCTGGAGAGTAGGCATTACGGCCGCCTCAAACTTCCCCCCAAGTTTTGCAGAGATCTCCTCAAGACCTGACAAGTGATCGAGGCCAGCAATAATAGGACTGTATTGAATTGCTCCATGTGCATCAAAACCTAGCTTGAGTTTCTGGAGATTAGGCATTACGCCCGCCTCAAACTTCAGACAAGGTACACTGCACCTGAATCCGAAGTACGTGAGAACCAGGAACCCTCCCCCGCTGAATACAATAATTTCTGCAGGCTTTGTGCGGACATACAACGACAGATAAGTGAGTGCAGGCAATTTCTTGAGAAGATCAACATCATTCCTCACTAGTGCCCTAACACCAATCTTTAAAATGCAGAGCTTGCCCAGATGTCCAATCCACTCTGGGATGCTGGAGAAGGTACAAGCACGCGGTAACCACTCAAGTCTCTGAAGAAGTGCTGGAGGAGATGATACGCTGTTCAACACATCACAGGAAATGCTCATGCTTGAAGGTCGGCCATCCACTAGTCTTGAATTTTTCAGAGTTAGACACTTGAGATTGTTGAGTTTCTCCAGAACTGAGCTCAAACATTCCATCTGTTTCACGACTTTCACCAGATAACTAGAAGGACCCACTGGTGTACAGGTAAGGTGAAGATCCTGGACATTGATTAGCTCGCCAAGGTTCTGTACATTATCTATTGAGTTAGTGCTGAGATCAAAATGTCCTAGTGTACGTAGCGATGTCATGTGGCCAACACCAGTGAGAAGATTTGTGCCAGCAGGAAGCCTGAGGTGCAACAAGCGTGGTGAATGAATGCTGTCCGATAGAATTCTACTTCCTGTTGCTGCATCTATTTTCAGTGTCTCCAAATATTGCAGACGTCGCAGCATCTGCGTTTGTTGTATCTCTAAGGTGACATTGCATGTGACCTGCAAATATCGTAGCCGAAAAATCTCCGAAATACTAGTGAGATCAAACCTCATGATCTCTTCCTCACCCCAAAAGTGTAGGATAAGAACCTGAAGAAGCCGGAACTCGGTAATGGAAGGCACACACTTGAAAGCCCCAAAAAATGCAAGTGTTCGAACTTGTGATAATCTCATATTTGTGGATAGAGTCGCATCTTCTGCATTACCAAACTGAAGAGACAGCCGACGAACCTTGTGAGTGAATCTTGTAGCTATTTGAGAATCATCTATTGCAACGACGAAATTCTCCACAAGGGACTCGTGCATAATATGACTACGCATCATGGGGTGCATGGTGCAGGACAAAACTTTACCATTACCATCTATATGAATAGGATGAATCAATCTGCTACTGATAAGCTCGTCAAAGTAGCTCCTTGAGATTTCCTCTTCATCCTTATTTTCACTTGCACAGATAAAGCCTTCAGCTATCCATTGCTTTACCAAATCATCCGTCCAAATTATGTAGTCCTCTGAAAAAATACAGAGATAAAGCAGGCATGCCTTCAAATGCTGAGGAAGATTTCTGTAACTTAGGTTGACCACTTGTTTCATCCCTTCAAAAGTAGGATTTGTCATCAAACCATACCCCAAAGATTTATCAACATACTCCCTCTGCTCTGGTTTGCCCATCCGACTTGCTAAGAGACTGGCAATGGTAACAATTGCTAGAGGCAGACCACCACATTTTCTTATGATACTGTTTGAAACTTCACTGAGTTCTTGAGAGCAACCAACTATACTGTAAAATAATTGTCTCGAGTCATCCTGGCTGAGGGGCTTCATCTTGTAAACATACTGAGGTTCATAACCACAGCATTTCAGAGCAACGTCTTCAAGTTCTGACGTTATCAGTATTCTACTGCAGTGATTACCATCCGGAAATGCTCGGTTAACAATATCCCACGTTGATCTGGCCCATACATCATCAATTACAATCAAGTACCTGAGACATGGGAAGTCGACATGTAAGATGATATTATCCTTTGCAACAAAAGCTAGAAACAACGACGTGTGTTTCTCAACCACTAAAGAAAAATTTAAGTGTAAAGAATTCGAAAATTGAAAGCTGCATATTCAGGGCTTGTTTGATTCAAAGGTATCTCATAGGAAATCTGGAGGATTTTGATCCTTAGGATTTGTTTATTTGTACATCGTTTGATTCATAGGAAAAATTCTCATAGAATTTCATTGCACTATATTTTGAAGGAAAATTTCCATCCACCTAAACCTCATGTTACAATTCATTTGCCTTTCCTGCGATTCAAACATTCATTCAAGAAAAATTCCCGTAGGCTCCAAATCCTATAGGATTCAACCGGACAGGACATTCTAATCCTACACTCTTCCTATTCATGTGTTTTTCCTATCGTGCGAATCAAACATGCCCTCACATTTTATGTTAACACACTGGATGTGTGTTGGTAGCCTTTGCAGGTGCCTCACTTTCTGAAGGACGACCCCCAACCCCCCCCCCACACACACACACACACATGTCCTGCATCATCCCAGGTGACCGAGATGGAACCCTAGCCGCTGCCGCCGCCGCGAGCGACCCCCCTCTCCCCGCCATCACCGACAAACGCCACAGGGCAAAGCCCTTGCGGTGCAGGCGGTGGTGGGCCCTTCTTTATCAGGTGCCGGCTCATTCTGGCGGGAGATCTGATGAGGCAACTGTGCGGCCATTGAACGGCGGCGGAGCGGCATCGGCAAAGGCGCACCCTGTCCAGGGGCAACGTGGCGGCCGTGCTCCCTTGCGATGACGCCCGGTTCGGCCAGGGCCGACTCAGGTGGAGCGATGCGGCGGAGGCGTTGTTCATGGCCTGGACAACAAAACAGCGCGACGGGCATCGTGTAGTGGTGGAGGGGATCAGGATGGTGCAGAGCAGTACACGGACAACAGCGGCGATCGGGGCTGATCTGGGCATGGTAGGCCTGATCTGTCCTGCTGCTGCGTCATAACATACCCTCACCTCGCCATTCTATGATGATTCTATTAAAAAACGTCATATTTTATGAAAAAACGTCACAGTTTAGATAAATCCTTGACGTTTTTTACTGAATCGTCATAGATGATGTGTCATATATTATCACATTTGTTGTAGTGCATGGCTACATGTTATTAGAGCAAGTAGAATAGATTGACATCTATAAGCACTAATTAGTATATTTGTGCTGAGTTGGAGGAGAGAAGGAGAGTGGGCTCTTATGCAAGAGCAAGCTATAGCACGTGCTTCTAGTCACTTTGTGACAGTGAATGGTAGCCAAGTATTAATAAATTTATAGCTTATTATTGTACTTGTTGGCTACTGAATTGACTATAGATAATATGAAACTACCTTATAACCAGCAGTTGGCTATACTATTATTCTTACTCTTATGCTCGTTTGTCGGTCATTGTGATGTTTGTAAGTTCGTGGATGCCGGGACGATGGTTTCGAAAGGTGGATCATGCGGGTGTCTCTTTGATTCGCTACGTGACAATAGTGATGATCTTGTTCTTTGGACATTTGGGTGGAGAGGATCAAAGAGTGGGAGACCTTTATGACATCTGCCAAATCGTGTTCTGAAGGTCGGGCTCAAGGACGGCGGGTGATCTATAGTGGGAGAATGCGAAGGTTTTTTTGGGAGAATGCCCCGCGCTTTTATGCCCACGGCGGTAAAGCGTGCAGGTGCCATAACCCTCTTGGGGCGGCGTTGTGGGTACCCTCCGTGCGAGGGCTCCATGTGAAAACCCTTAATGGCAGTCTCATCGACGGCAACAAGACCATCCTTACCCTCATGGAGGCATTGTCATGGAGTTCTTTCCCCCTTGGTCTCAGTACGTTGTCACTGGTGGCAAATCTTGGTTTTTCTGTTCATTGTTGTTTATCCTTGATCTATTGTGTAAGAGGGCCTGGTCTTCTCAGTACCTTGTACCAGTTCAGTGTATGTGGCTTTATATATAAAGGGCGGAAGCATGATTTGAGGAGGTGGTGCCTGACTTCTAGGCGCAACAATGAATTTTTGAACCCCATGGACTATTTGTCATAAGACGGTTATCGAGAAGGTCTTCTTACGACATGCCTCTCATCTCATGTTAAACTTTTGGCATTCTCGCAGCACTAGCACCAGTTAAAATCAATGCATCAATCTTATAAATCGATATAAAAGTAGGGTTTCATAATCGATCTGAGCCTAATGTCAAGTTTTAGCTAAATCCTTGAGATGAGAGGCATGTCGTATATAAGCAAATACTTTCATATACGATCTACGAAGCTATCCATATATTATCTATATAAGAAAATAAGATTTTTTTATCGGTGTATATAGAAAGCTGTGTTAGATTAGTAAGAATCTGTAAGTGATATTTAATTCATTATTTCATTCCAATTCAATCAATATACATAGATTGTATGTTTGTAAATCGTATCGACACCAAATTTAGCCTGAACATGTTGATATATGCATAGTGTTATATTTATGAAATGACATTGTTATTAACAAGACTAGAAGTGCTCAATTTTCTGTAGGTTATCGACAAGGCTATACATTGGATCTATATGTGGTCCTTCCTACTCCTGGTGAAGCAGTGGAAGACTGAATTTTGGGTGCAACCAGGTTGAGACAGTTGCACGGGTTATCTTCAACTGAGATGGCAGGCGGCATGTTAATTGAATTCATGACACATAGGATCTTTATGTTCTTTCTATTTTACTGGTTGATTTATGTTTATTCATGATCCATAGAATCAGAATAATATGACTATGCCATATGAAATGGATGTGTGCATCACTTGATACAAATACCGAGGTATATTCCACCATTCGAAAAATAGTGGCACGGGTCTAGAAAATTTCGAGCAATCTAAACATTAGGAAAAAGCATTGTAATTTTTTGAGGACGGGACTAAAATTTTCTAGGACAACTATGTAAGGTATTCTAATCTCTAAACTTTACACTTCGTGTATAACAAAAACATAGTAGTATTTTACCTCTTATCTTGCAGATGTGTCCTGATATTGCCAATTAGATCGTGCACCTTCCAATTACCAGGGGGCTGTCGTGGCTGAATTTGAGAAAGAATGCTGATGAGAAGGCTCCTGACATCGGTCTTCTGGGACGTCCGCACAAACGCCCGGTATTCAAACTGGCCTCCAATTCCACGGTACAGCTCGTTGGCAAGAGTGGTCTTACCAACCCCTCCACATCCGACCATGGATACCACCTTGAGCTTCGGGCTATCTCCATCCGTGAGCCACGCTTTAAGCGTGTTCATGGCGAGATCATGGATACCGACAGGGCGGTGGAGGACGTGGGTATATGGCAGGGGACTCCAAGAGCCGAATGACTCAACAGATCTAGTAGCACTAGCGCTTGTGCTACCGTCGCCATAGTTGTGGTCATTTCTTTGTTTCTTGGGAGGGGGCAACTCCGTGGGAGGGGGGTGAAAAGACATGTACCGATGGAGCGCCTCCTCCGAGCGTGCGCGGAATTCTCTCATCTTGTCGAGCAACCATAGCCGGCCCTTGAGTCTCTCCGAGAGCCAGAAGGAAGTCACTGGCTTTCTGCTGGTACGACGAGGAGCTAGTAAGACGGTGGATCGTCTTCTCTTGTCGTTGCCTTTGGCCACGCGTACATGCCGCTCCATCCTCCAGAGAAGCCGAGTGGCATGGTCGCTGGCCGGACCGGCGGTGTGCTCGTCGATGCAGTCATGGATGTCGTACGACAGCTCACGCACCTCCTTCGTCAAGCATCTGATCACCGCTCTTGATGAGTTATCGTCGCCGTCGTCTTGGATGATTGCCATCATGCTTTCCAGATTTTGCTTGATGACAGGTATCAGCACGCTCTTTACTTCCCAAGGAATTGGCCTGTGACCTCGACGCCCTTGACTCCTCATCTGGATCCCATCGAGCTTCGCGGCAAGTTTGGACATGGCGCCGCCGGCCAAAACGCTGCCGGCCGGATCCTCCTCCATAGATCTCTCGATATGAAGTAGTCTGATCTGCAAGTAAGCAGCAATATTATACGTTCAATAGGAGATCAAGAGAGAATCAAAGAGTGAACGCGCGTATTATACCTAGGGTTTCAAGACATCAAAACAGCAGACGATCGAAGAAATTCACCGATATAGCAGCTGAGCCACACCGAGGCCTCCCTTCTCATCCCCTAGCTGTCTAAGACGATACCCCCATTGGATGAATTCTCTATCAATTGTTCAGTTGCCCACATGCGGACGGCAAACAATAATGCTAACCACTACGCCAGCTATAGCTTTCCTCACCGTAAAATAAGAGGAAGCAAGTGGTAGATTATTCTATGTAAGCTTTCACGGTTTCCAAAGTATTCAGACAGACAGAAGATTAAACATGGTGGGTGGGTGGGTGGACAGTGCACGAAAAGGCATCGTCTCTCTCCGCCTCTCTTTTCCTGGTCTTTTGATTAAAAAATTGGCCACTAATCGGTCGTCACATCAGTCGGAGCAAACACTACGTCAAATATGAACACAACTTCACGATGTGTAGATCTGGAATCTCAATAAGTTTAGCTTCAAATAAAATATATGGTCGTTAGGTTTGGCCATGTGAAAGGAAGACTGTTGTTTGCTTGCGCCGATTGTCTGTGGTCTTTGTAAGTTGCTCTCCTAGTCCTCAGCCCATTGCATCCGATCGGCCTAATGACCGCATCTATATATTACCTACTCTCTTTACTGTCCATATAAATTGTCTCAACTTGCACGTGGAGAGCAAACCTCCCCTCTGAGAGTCTGCTACAGTAACCCTCCCAGATCTCGCGTGACCGGGCCGATCCCGAGCCCCTCCGGCGGCCATGATGGCCGGAGGCGGCGGAGGGGAGGCGCCGGAGTAGTTCTAGGGTTGTGGCCGTTGTGCCTGTAGTTGTGGAGTAGGGTGCTGAAGCTGGGGTCGAGCTTGGCACATCCGGTGGAGGAGATTGGGCGCGGTGTGCTCCGGTGGCTGGAGTTGGTGTGCCTCGTCTCTGGATCCGGGATCTCCGTAATAAGACCCGTTGCTCCGCTTCAAGCTTGTGGTGGCTCTGCTCTCCCACTCCCGGCCGGCCGTGGTGGTGAGGGGGATTGGAAGAGAGTGTCCTCCTCAGCTTGATCTGGTGGTGGCAGGGGCTCCTCTTGGTGCGTTGGCGCGGCACCAAGGATTCGCCCCAGTCGACCTCCACTTAGATCAATGGTGGATCCAAGCCGGAGACCTACTGGTGGCAAGCCCTTTCATAAGGCGCCTAGGAGCTGGTGCTTGGCGTGTGATCTGTGGCCTCTTAGCTCTCCTTGGCCGGCCTTGGTGGCGAGGGAGGTGGGCGTGGAGGTGGCTACGTGGTTTTTCCCGATTCCCGGCCGGCCGTGGTGGCGAGGGGGGTCGAGCGGCTACGTCGCCCTTTTCTTTTCGTCCAGGCGCTGGTGCTGTCCATGTCGCGGTGGGCTTCTCTCCTATCTGCTGCAGTGCCCAGGGTGGTCGCTTCGAGTGTGCAGTCGGGGAGTCTACGGCGGCGGTTTCTTTGGAGCTCCTCTCCGGTGTATCGTGGCGGCTTCTTCCCGTCTTTGCGCCGGACCGAATGGTAGTAGGGCTGCCGCTCCGCCGCTGCTCTGCTCCGTCCGTCGGTATTCTTCTGCTCCCGTCTCCAAGTGGCATTGGAGTCGCCGCAGCCGACGCCGGAGCTCTTGGTTCTGGAGGAGGAAGAGGACCGGGGACTTGATTGCTTTTCAAGTTTTTCCCCAAGGTTCTTTGTGCTTATTTTTGGACCCCTGTGTAATTTTCCTGTTCTTTTGGGTTCCCTTGTACTCCAGATATTTTTAATAGCAGCTTTCTGTCGGGTGGGTTCCACCCGTTGACCGTTCAAAAAAAAAAATTGTCTCAACTTTATCTAGCTTTGTATGTATCCAATGGTTTTAATTTTATCTAAATTTATATGTATCAAACTAGATATATACTGTTATAGTTGCAATAAGAAGATAACGAAGAACGAAAAAAAATTATAGCAAGAGGACACAGATTTAACGTGGAAAAACCTCTTCGACAAAGAGAGGAAAAAACCACGGGCGTCAGCCAGCGAAACTTCACTATATCGGGGAGTGTTTACAAACGTCGGGAATTTCACAGATGCAACTCCTTCCAACCGGCGGCTTACAAGAGGTTTATATATCGGTGGAAACCTAGGTCTTCGACGATCCGTACCATACCGTAGGGGGCTGTCGCCCCCTTCACCCCCCACATGCGCCCCGACCCTCCGGCGACGGGCCTCGCTCCACTCGTTAGAAATTGGTCTATACTTTATAGAATTTGGATCAACATATAACATATACGAATCTAGATAAATTTGAGAACATTAATATGGACCAGAGGGAGTAATAATAATAAGTAACAGGTAGTTCTCATGCGTCCGAAAACTTGTTAGATCTTAGGCCATATCGAGCGAGCCGACTCATTTGGACACAAAATCTATCCGTTTTGCAGTCAAAGGGTCTCCATGCGAACAAAAAAAATGGTCTGGTCCGTTTACCACGGAGACCCACAAAATGGGTGGCTGGGTGGCTACCAGATGGGTCAGTCCATGGGCAGGCCAGGCAAGGGAGGACATGTTGGGCAATATGCAGAGCCAGGCCGAAAACAAAAACTTTTCTGCTCCAAGATCCGGCCAAGGTAAGAGGCAATAGTTCTTACCTCTCGACGTAGGTTTGCGGAAGCTAAGGAAGCATGTCGCGTTGGTGTCATACGTTCCCATTCGTCACATCCGGCTCCGGCTAACAACTCGATCATGGGACCTCTGAGTCGCCGGCTCCGGTGCTCCTCCTCCTTCCACCCACGACTCCGTCGCCCAACGCCAATGAGCACCGTTGGTGCAGTGCCTCTGTCGTCTCACACACGTACACGGTGGAACAGTAGCAAGTGAGGTGCTAGCCTCGGTTTTGCCGCCGTGGGACAGGAAGGTGGGAATGGTCAAGTCTAGTGAAACCCTCAAGTCGAAGCACTAGATATCTTGTCCGCCGCCACCCACCTTCCTTTATATAGGTGAGTAGGTGAGGGCACACAACACTTGTGTACCTCGTTCCTAAACCCTAACCCTAGTCAAAGTGGGTCCAACCCATTGACATGTGTCCATGTCTGAGTAAGTCCAACTTGTCGGCTCGTGATATTCGGATCATTATCTGCCCAGTTCCACTCTCTTAAATGTGCGGTCCCATAGGTTTACGGTAAGCCAGACACAGCTTAGTAGTCTTTCAATCAAAGTCATAGCTCTGTGATCTTCAGACTAGAGCTGATAATCGGTAGCGGCATCTAGTAAGACTTGACGACTCCTAGTACCTGCAAGGGCCCTCAGTGTGATGATCTGTCCGAGTCCCTTTACCTCACGATATTGGTGGTAAACCAAAGGGGATATTCCATCATCCCAGTGCCGGTTTAACTCTCTTCTCTCGTTGCAGTGATAACTAATTCCTTCCAACTTCTCTAAGTCGTACTACCTCGATCAACACTTGATCGAGTAGTGCATGAACATGCTTCCGAATCATATCATATGGATGGTCCTAGAGAATATCTCTCTGTGATGGATGGGAAAATTCCTTGTATGTTGGTTCCTTCTATGTTGTGTTTCCTTAGTATTCATGTGTTGAGCAATATTTCTTGTCTCGCTTGTAGTCCTTAGTGATATCCAAGTTGAAGTCCTTGGTGAAAATAAAGTTGAAATCACTTGAGTCGGTGAAGTTCTTTGCTCATGTTGAAGTCTTTGGCCATGGGGTAGGCTTTATCCATCAAGTTTGAAATAGAAGATATGTAGAATCAAACCAAAAATGGTTGAGGAAAGAGTTTACAAGATTGTTTGTAAATAAGTTTTGGAACAAATACTACTCCTATTTTCTAAGGGGTTTTGTCCAATCCTAGGGTTACAATTCTACAGGCAACACAATGCTCTGATACCATCTGTAAGATCCCTCCTTTGTAAAGGAAAGGATCCCTGTGATTGCAATGCTAGTCCCTAGATCAATAGCTAGCATCCACAGTTAAGATGTAATATCAAGAAACAAAGGTCATAATACAACTTTATAACCAGGAATAAAATAATTCATTACATCTTACATAGCCCATTTGGCTATCTCATTACAATGCAGCAGAATATAACAATAGAATGGGGTCCTTCATCTTCAAAGTGCCACAGGCAGTCATGTTGGTTGTATACTTGTAATCCAAATCAATAAACTTCACTAACATCAAACAAACCTGCAACATAACAAGTTACAGCCACAAGGGTCAATACATTTGAATTATATTGGCAAGTGATACTATGGTAGTATAGTGGAGTCTATCATCTATATGCATTTGGCTAAGTGGATCTTAGGCTTGCATTGCTCAAAATAGATTTTCCTTCTCATTTGAAAACACTAAGTTTTTGCTTGACAAAAATCACCTAAGGCATCTCCCAATATAAATTGGTGATCCTTCAAACCTTGTTCAACCACAAGTTTTTAACTTAGAAATTAGGATGAGGAGATTCTTGATAGCTTCCATGTCTTTATGCTCAAATTGTCCTTTACCAGGGACATGGCTAAGTACTTAGATTTTACACTCTGCAGAGGTGGTGCACTTTCCCCACAAGACTTTGTTTCCCAAGACAAGATCTTTCAGAAGCCTTCCCTTAGATCAGAATGGACGCGCTCCAACCTATCAATCCCCTACCACCAACTGTCCATTTGGCTAAGTTATTGCAACCTATATGATCCAGGCAGAGCCCATAATGCCAAGTGGCTGCACTTGAAGCTTCTCAACATTTGACATCTCAAATCTCTTTGTTCCTGGGTGGCCATCCACAAGTGAGATACACAAGGTAAACCATAGAAATGGGCCTTGTGTAACCACTCAACACAAACCATTCCTTCCATTCCACCCAGGTGATTCATTCACTTAGTTGTTTTATTAAACAAAAATCAAGTCCTTGACTTAGAAATATTCCATAGCATGAATATAATCCACCCTTGTTTTCTACTAGCTAAGCTAAGCATGATAGTAGTAGGAATCTTAACTTAGGAAATTTCTACTAAAGTTTCATCTACTAGGATTTTCCCATGGCATAGTTTATACTTAGTAAAAATTCCATGCAAGTCCTACTTAGAAATATCACTAATGCATAGTGAAAATAATGGGACAAAAGTATGAAGCATCACTTGCCTTTTTGGTAGAGAGTATAAGTTCACTCCTTGATCTTGAAACAATCACACTCTTCAAATTCCACTACAATTCAATCAAGCAAGCAATATTTCAATCTACCATTCAAGCAAAACATCACATAAAATGATAGAAACAAAACAATGCATGCAAGCATGCTAAAGATTGTTTTATTTGGAAAAGTGGTTTCTAGTAGGTTATAAACATTTGAAAACACCTATTGGTCATTTTATAAAGTGGCAAAATCATTTGCAAAAGATTTTACTTATAAATCATTTTTAAACCAAATCAATATTTTATGTGGTTGAGAAATGCTTTTAATAAGGTAACAATCTATAGGGTTCATCAAAATATATTTTTAAATCATAAAACTTTGTGTTTAGGGTCAGAGAGTTTAAATCAAAACATTTCCCAAAGGTTTTTTTTCTCCAAAAGCATTTTTAATAAATAAACATTATTTTTATTTTGACTAGAAATGCTTTAAATCAAAGTTTTACTCTTTAGCTTTACCAAATACATTTTCAAATCCATGAATTGGTTTATAAGGTCAGTAGGTTCAAAACAATCCATTTGTCAAAGGTTTTATCTCAAAAATCATTTTAGAACAAATTTTATATTCTAAATATGCCCACACAAGTTTCTGCAAAAACATTCAATTTAACAGAAACATTTTACTAAACAAAGTGAATGGTCAGAAAGTAATTGTTTTGCTGAATCCATTGATATAAATTTTGCAAAATTTGGACGTGTGGTTTGAAAGTTATGGATTTTACAAAATTGAACAACTAATAGATCAAATCTGTTTTTATTAAAACAGACAGGGCCACGTGTCTTGTTCCTATTTGCCGGTACCGTTTCGCTCGGATCGATCGCTGACAGCCGTTGGATTTAAGTGGGATTGCACGGCTCAGGTGGATACATACCCCTTCGGGTTAGTTCTAATATTAATCGTCAGATCAAGATCCTACGGACCTCAATGCTATGACCAAGAAGCAGCGGCGCTGGCGGCGGCGTGTGGCGGCGCGCGGTCAGACGGTGATGGTGTCGATGTTACAGGAAGCAATAGAACGAAGGGAGATGCTTACCAGAATCGCCACGACACGCTGATGCTCAACGTGGTCTTATCTGTCGAAGGGGCGCTCGGGGTGGATGGCAATCGCTCGCCGGAGTTGTCCCTGGCGTCGGGCTTCTCTGTCCGTTGTCGTTGGTGAAGATGCAGTGCCCGCTAGAGGAAAAGGAGGCTTCCATTAGACGCGCAAAGACGTGGCGAGTACGAGAGTGTCAACCAGGGGGAGAGGGGCGGTCGGGTTTACCGGGGAGAGGTCGCCGAAGACGAGACAGACGGCGGTGGCGTTCAGTCGAGGTAGCTGCCGACGATGGGGGGCACGCGTGAGCAGGTTGGGGGTACTAGGAGACTCGTACGGTGATGGCGAGCAAGCTAGAGTGGTCGAGGGGGCAAGGGGTGACGCGGAGCTGCCGGAATCAACGTCGGAGTCCGTCGGAGATAGTGAGGTTGTCGCAAGCAATACGGGCAGCCTAGGGGCGGAGAGTGTGTGGCGTCTGAGGGGAAAAGAGAGAGGGGACGTGGGCGATTAAGAGGGCGTCGTTGCAGTGAGGGATTAATCAGCCATTAACGTGAATTGAAGGCGCGCAATCACGACAGAAACAACAACGAGGTTTGGGGATGAATGGGTCGCGGGGTTGACGACGATGACGGGGCAGTGGGGCTGCGTTGTTAGCGAGTGAGTGGGGGGTACAGTGGGGCCTCACGTTCAGTGACTGAGCGGGTCAATTCGTGAGTGAGAGAAAACGTTTCGGGAAAAAGGAGAGGTGGGCTGCTGGGCTTAGTGGGCTAGCTGGGCTGGGCTGCTCCTTTCATTTTTTTTGTTCTGATTGTTTTTCCTTTTATATTTCGAATATTCTATTTTGATTTTGTTTAATTATTTCAAACATCAATTTGATTTCAAACCTCAACCAAAATTTGTTTAGATTTAAATACTGATTAATAACACATTCTAAAGTCAAATTTAGAATAATATATTTATTCTTTTTAGGGTCTTTTAATTATTTAAAATAGGCTCTAGTATTAATTAAAGAAGATTTAATAATATTTTTCAACCTCCATTTGAATTCAAATCACCACCAAACTTTGGGTGAATTTTAATCCTGTTTATCGACATATTTCAAAGTCCAAAATAGAATAATTATTTTTAGGGTTTATTATTTATTTAAAAATAATAATTAAATAGACTTTAGTCTTTAATTCAAAATAGGATTCAAATATGTTTAAAAACTCTATTTGACTTTCTAAATTTTTCCAAAACCTTTTCAGTAGGTTTTAATTGAAATTATAAAACACTTTGGAATTTTATTTAAAACACTTTAATAAGTTTTTAATGTTTATTTTAAAATGGAAAAAGCCTTTACTCAAATATAATTGGGTATAATAAATCCCTATTATTTTATTCAAGTAATCCTTTACTCTTTTTATCAAATAGAAATATTTTATTTCATTTGTTTAGCCAAGATTTAATTTGGCCCTTTAAAATAGTCCTTATTTATATTTCTACCTTTGCTTTTGAAAACCATATCTTTTTATTAAAAGATCCAAAAATAGTGACTCCAACTATTATAACTTTATTCATTATTTGTTTATCTTTTTAAATCTCTTTAGGATTTTTATTTGATCAAAATAGGTTTTGATGTTTCCAATTGGAATCAAAAAGTTTCTTCTCACCCTAAATTTCAACAATTATTTATTTTGTTTATTTATTTTTCACATTACAAGATTTGGAAAATCTTGGGATGTGACAATAAGATTCATATAAGGAAAGTCCGATTCCGGAGTTCGGGAATGATTTCGATGTTTTCATCGGAGAGGTTCTAGAAGGGTCTAGAAGGTTCACCGGACCGGAAGGGGAATGGTTCATGAATGTGGCATGGTTAAGTGGAATGATTGGATCATGTCCTTGGTCACTTGGTTGGGCATTTGTGAGAGAGAAATAAAGCTCTAAATTGAAAGTCAAAAGGGGGTTTAAAAAGTCAAACTGGAACAATAGTTTCCTAGTGGAAGAAGGAAAGAGTCCTTCATTCTCTCTAACTTGGGTTTGGGGAAGGATTCAAACTCCCCTCTCCCAAGCTGCCCCTCCGCTCATAAATAGAGGGGAAGGGCTGCCCCAAAGCACCACAACCAGCCCTCCCCACCTTGCGCCGCCGCCGCCCAAGCCACCGCCGCCACCGCCGCATGCCGCCGTCAGCCCGTCGCCGTCGCCCTAGCCACCGCCGACACCTCCTCCTCCTCTCCGACCTTCTAAACCTAGATCACCAGAAACCATAGATCCACCATAACCCGCACCGGCTTAGGCAAAGCCCTGTGGGATCTTCCCTCTACTTCCGACACCACGTCGTCATGCTGCCGGAATCGCGAGGGGAGAACTACAACCTCTGCTACCTGCTGGAACAAGGGAGAGGAAGGTCTTCATCGAGTACCGAACGTGCGACCGACTGCGGAAGCGCTGCCAGAACGCAGCGCCGGAAGGATCGGCAAGTGTACGACTACATCATCCACGAGAATCTGCTCTCGTTAACCGCTTTGGATCTTCGAGGGTTAGTACTCTATCAACTTGTTGCACTGATCTAGTAGATAGATCTTGGCTTGATAATAGATTAGATCTTGATTTTGTGTTCATGCGGTAGATTTTTTTTGTTTTCCATGCTATGAACCCCTATAGTGGTATCAGAGCCGTGTCTATATGTAGATCTATTGCACAAGTAGAACACAATGGTCATTGTGGGTGTTGATGCTTTTGTTGTCGATTGCTTCTTGTGTACTTTGCATCTTGCGGGATAGTGAGATGAAGCGGCCCAGGCTAACCTTACATGACATCGTTCATAAAACTTGCTCCATGCTTTACATGCAACTTGTATTGCATAAGTGGATTTGCAGGTGCCTGTTTCTCCCAACATAGTGAAGATTCAATTTACAACGGGCGATTGACAATACTAGTATCAATGTTGTGGTTCTTGTTCGTAAGTTAGAACGACACTTTTTGAAAGCCCCAAACCACGTAAAACATGCAAAGAAAATTAGAGGCGTATGACTTTGTTTTGCAGGGGTGTGCTGTGATGTGGTATGCCCATGATTGTGATTATATATGATGTATGCAATGATCCTTATTGTAAGTCGACAACCGGCAGGAGCCATATGGTTGTCTTTTAATTTCGTCTAGACCTGCGTGTCTATTATTCAAAGTAGTTGTAATAGTTGATGTTGTTGGACGGCAATCATGGAGCGACGCCATTGACTTTGACGCCACACCGGTGATGATGGAGATCATGTTCGTGCTTGAAGATGGAGATCATAAGCACAAGAAGAAAGGTCATATCATATCACATATTTTTATTTGCATGTGATGTTAATCCTTTTATGCATCTTGTATTGCTTAGTTCGCGATGGTAGCATTATAAGATGATCCCTCTCACAAGATATCAAGTTATAGAGTGTTCGTACTTAGTAGGCACCATTGCTAAATCTCGTTATTTCGAAGCACCACGTGATGATCGGGTGTGTTAGATTCTGCGAGTGTATACAATGGGAGCAAGCCAGATTTGCTCCGCCGGAAGCTAAGGTTTGATCTTGACGAGCCTAGCATGTAAAGACATGATCTCGGAACACGGAATACCGAAAGGTAAAGCATGATTCATATAGATGATATGATGAACATGATGATTATTCGCCTTTGAAACTATATCATGTCACGTGATGATGGGACTTGGTGTAGTGAATTTGGTTCGTGTGATCACTAAAATAATGTGAGGGATATTGTTTTAAGTGGGAGTTCAACAGCAATATGATTAAAATTTGAACACTATTTATCATAAATTAAATTAAAGTGAATTTGCATAGTTGTTGTAGTCATTGGCATTCGTTTACCACCTTGCGCTTAGTTATAATTGTTGGAGATATGCCCTAGAGGCAATAATAAATGTAGTTATTATTATATCTTTGTGTTTATGATAAATGTTTACATTCATGCTATAATAGTATTAACAAGGAAACATTAATACTTGTGTGATTTGTAAATTTAATTTGAAGTCCCTAGTATAGCCTCTATACTTCACTAGCTTGTTGGTTGATTAATGATTGTGGTTTCCCTATCATGAACATTGAGATGTTATCAACAACAAGATCATATCGTTAGGAGAATGGTATGGTGGCATACTCCTATAGATAAGCGTAGCATAAAGATCAAGTCATTTCAATAGTTCAATTGCTATATGCTTTCTGATACATAGTAACCTAATTCCTTCGACTATGAGATCATGCATATCACCTTTACCGGATGGATGCTTTGATGACATCAAACACCACACCGTAACTGGGTGGTTATAAAGGTGGCATTGAGTGTTCGGAAAGTATTGGTTGAGACACATGGATCAAGAGTGGGATTTGTCCATCCATATGACGGATAGATATACTCTGGGCCCTCTCGGTGGAATGTCATCCAATTAGCTTGCAAGCATGTGACTGGCTCACAAGGGATCACATATCACGGGAACGAGAAAAGAGTACTTATCGGTAACGAGGTTGAACTAGGTATGCAGAGATACCGACGATCATAACCTCGGATAAGTAACATATCGTGAGACAAAGGGAAATTGGTATCGTATGTAAGTGGTTCATTCGATCGCAAAGTAATCGTAGAAATATGTGGGAGCCATATGAATTTCCAGATTCCTCTATTGGTTATTGTTCGGAGAAGTGTCTCGATCATGTCCACATAATTCACGAACCGTAGGGAGACACACTTAAGGATTCGACGTTGTTTGAGTAGTTATGGTATTATGAGAAAGAGATCGAATGTTGTTCGGAGTCTCGGATGGGATCTGGGATATCACGAGGTGATCCGGAATGGTCTGGAGAATAAGATTCATGTAAGGAAAGTCCCGTTTCGGAGTTCGGAAATGATTCCGATGAATGTTCTAGCAGGTTCCAGAATGTCCGGCACTCCGGGAGGGGGGAGGGGTACATGAATGTGTCATTACATATTGGAATGATTGCATCATGTACTAAGTGTTCTTGCTGTTCCAAATAAAGGATTAAATTGAATCCTAAAACAGAAAAGTCAAATGTCCAGTTTGAAAGTCAAACGGCTAAAACAGGAAACTGTGGGAAACAAGCAAGAGGAGGAAAAACCGACTTGGGGGAGGAGTCCCTCCTCTCCAAGCCGGCGCGCCACCCAAGGCCGACTTGGGGAGGGACTCCCCTCCCCTTGGCCGCGCCTCCCACCTATAAGAGGAGGGGCAGGGCCTCCTCCTCTAGACACACAAGTTCCTATCCTCTAATCTCCGGTTTAGAGCCGTTTTGGTTTAGAGCTTCTAATTGCCCTATCCTTCGGTTTAGAGCCTTCTAATTGGTGTGTCTAATCCCTAGACCACTAATAGCCCTCTCTCATACTCCACCATACTCGCTCCGGCTTAAGGCGAAGCCCTGCGGGATCTCCCCTCTACTTTCGGTACCACGCCGTTGTGTTGCCGGAATCACGAGGAGAGTGCTACAACCTCCGCTGCCTGCTGGAACAAGGGACAGGAAGGTCTTCGTCGAGTACCGAACGTGTGACCGACTGCGGGAGCGCTGCCGGAACGCAGCGCCGGAAGGATCGTCTACACGATCTTGAGATCGGGAAGAGTACGACTACATCACCCACGAGAATCCGCTCTCGTTAAACACTTTGGAATCTTCGAGGGTAAGTTATTCCATTGACTCGTTGCTACAATCTAGTACATAGATCTTGGCTTGTTTGTTTGTATGCGATAGAAAATTTTTGTTTTCCATGCTACGAGCCCCCAACAGTGGTATCAGAGCCGTGTCTATATGTAGATCTGTTGCACGAGTAGAACACAATGGTCATTGTGGGCGTTGATGCTTTTATTGTCGATTGCTTCTTGTGTACTTTGCATCTTGCGGTATGTTGGGATGAAGCGGCCCGGGCTAACCTTACATGACATCGGTATGCGATAGAAATTTTTTGTTTTCCATGCTACGAACCCCCACAATAATTGAGATAATAGAACTATAGAATTCTGGTTAGTTGCTTTACGAACTGGTATCGTATTGTTTTAAAGTATTAATCTAAAGTTTTAAAAGTCCTATTGCAAACTTCCAGTAAGTTCCGGTTACTCCATGAAGTTTAATAGTTGGTATTAAATAAAGAGTAACAAGGTTACTCCATGTTAGTATCCATGATTCTTGATATTCAAAAGATAGTTTTAATATCAAGGTTATCGGGGAGCTGAAAGAATTGTTTCAAAAGCCATCATGTGTTAAAGATATTGTGATATCTAAAACAAAGATTTTGTTATAACATGATAGAGTATAATATGGCAAAAGTCATGTTCTCATATTTGATGAGAATTTGCAAAAGGTTGGAGACGATGGTCGTCCTAATCCTCCAAAAGGTTTTGGAGAGCAACATTATACTCGCAATTCACCGTTATAAGCTAAAGTAGCTTGATCATGAATAGTTCCATGATAAGGATGAATATTTGATGTAGCTAAAATGTTTATTACACTAAAATATTACTAAAAATGGAATTTGAAAGAACACCAAACATTTTATGATGGTGATCTACTTCAAAGTGCAAGTCCAAAGACATTGGTATTTAACTATACATGTTTTGGACTATGTGTCGTAAGTATGGCGCCAATGTTGATGTTGATAGATTCTTTGGAAAGGATAAAGAAATACTGAAATAGAAATCTAAGAAATATTTGGAAGAAGGGAAAAGACTAGAATTGTTCAGCTTAGGTATATAGAGGATATACATGTTATGCCTGTATTCTTTGCTTGTTAAACAATGTAGTTCTTGAGTATTGGATACTGAATTTGTTGGTGTGAATCGTCATACGAAACAACACAATTCATGAACACAATGGCCTAGAGTAACAAGCAAAAGAATGTGTGATGATGCTCATCGAGAACAAATAAAGGGTTGTTGTGTTGCTCGTTGAAATCAAAACTTGCCTTCAAGATTTTTTTTCAATAATTGTTATTTCGATCAGGTATTATGAGAACAAAAGGGTTGTTCAAATAATTTCCGTAATCCATAAAAGATGGATGATTTAAAAATCTCGTTGGATAAATCACATCCATAAAACTAGTGCTAAAAATATCGAAAGACAAATTGATTGAAAGATCACTTAGGAAGTGACATCGCTGTTTAAATTATATTAGAAAGAAAGCATGAAGAAACTCCATGTGGATGGAATTTTGGAGTCTTTTGATTTTTGATCAAATGATGCTTGCGAAACTTTCCTAGAGATAATTAAAACTCCGTTCATAGGCCAAAAGTGAACGAATCACTAGGTTATTGGAACTTGCACATATAGATGTATAAAGCCCATTATGTGTAGTCAAGAGCGATGGATTTCAACTTCATATGCTTTATCCAAAAATTTGAGTGAATATATGAATATTTACTTAATGAGGATGAAGTGTGAAACATTTGAAAAGTTCGAAGACTTTCAAGATGAAGTGCAAAATCAATGTAACAAGAAAATAAAGAATTTATGATAGGATCATAAAGGGAGATATTTGAGTTACAAGTTTAACATAACACCTAAGATTTGAGGAATCGTTCCATGGATTTGAGTTTCCCTAAACACCATATGAGTATGGAATAATCGAGATATGCGATGAAACTTTGTTTGACATGGTAAGATCAAAGGTGTAATTCATAAAAGGCCATTATATTTTAAAAATTAAAAGCTTTAGAGACTACCACTTTTCCACTGAAAAGAGCTCCATCGTGATCCGTTGAAATGACACCATATAAAGTTATGGTTTGGGATAAAACCTAAGTTGTCATTTCTTAAACATTGGTATGCTATGCATAAAGAAGATGTTTACAACCAAAGTCGGATGAATATTTCTTTATATGTTATTTTGAATAGTCATTAAGTATTCCTCCATAACACCAAAGACAGAAGTGTTTGTCGCTTAGAATGTCAAGTTTCTTTGAGAAGGAATTTTCCGTGAAAATTTAAGTGGGAGGACAATAGAACTTTGATAAGGTTAAACGAACCTTATCTATATGTGCAAAGTTGCGCAACGCCGAAAAGTGTTCCGGAGGCAGCAACAACGCTCATGGATCAAGTGCCTCAAAGGTTGTGTACACGGAGATCTAAGTTCCTATTGAACAAAGTAGGTCGGATAAACAATCAAATACCAAGATTTGAGGTTTGAATCATTATTCGACAATAATGAACCGACTACATGCAAAGAAGCGATGATGGCCCCTGATTCCGTCAAATGGCTTGAAGCCATATAATCCGTGATAGTTCCATACACGAGAAATCAAGCTTTGAACTTGAAAGACCCTCTGGAAAGGTGTAAGACCTTACAGTCATGTTTGTATCTATAAAGAAATAGACATGGATGTTTCACATCTATGAAATTGTCGACATGTTGGGAAAGAGTTCACAACAATGTTCAAAGGTTGACTATGACAAGATTTGATCTTTCATAGCAATATCTAGTCTAAACGGATTAATGTAGCAACCACTACATATAATTTTGTTATGTGGTAGTTGAATAAACAAAACAAGTTCTTCTAATAGAATTGTTACCTAGGACGTGTGCATAACACGGTCCAAAGGGTTTTGTCAATTAAAAGGATGCTAAAAGCGTATGCAAACTTCAATGGTTGAAGTGAGCATCACAGAGTTGGAATCTTCACCATGATGAAACTGTTAAAAGAGTTTAAATTCATCAGAGACGATGAAGATGCTTGCATTTGAAAGAAATCAAGTGGGAGCGCTAAGACATATTTCTAATACATTATGTGGAACACATATTGGTGATTGGAAATTATGTATCTTTTATTGACACAGATTAAGAATTTCATCCCGATGAAAGGCTTAGGCAAAACCCGAATATTTGACATCAATATCTATATAGATATATTGAGACGCTAATATAGTTGTGCCAAATGTACATAAATGAGATATTGAATGAGTTCAATAAGGAAATGACAAGAAAGGTTCTTGCCACACAGAAAGGATTAAATCGAAATTCAGGTGTATTGACACTTGGTAAGTGAAACAAATATTCAAGTATTGATTGATACTTGATGAATAAAATCACAAAGAGTATTTTTTCATACTGTGATATGTACAAATCCAGATATGTCTTATGCTCTAAATATTATGAGCATATAGTAGAATGATTCATAAGATGATCATTGGACGATAGTAAGGATATTCTTATTCTCTCCTACAAGAACTAAGAATATATTATTTTATAGAAGTGACAAATAGATGGTTAGTTCATAGTAAAAGTACTACATTGATACTAGTTTTGTCACAAAGTACACATTAAGTTTATCTCAATCTAAACTAAGGGTGGCACAATATGATGCAAAGTAAGTTCCATAATGGATTTGGATGAGTTCCAAAGTTAAGACATTGTGACAGATACTACAACAAAAGGCTAAGTATATGACTACTATTATAGCAGCAAAAGAGGGCATTTGTGTCAAGTAGTTTGTTATCAAACTAGGTGTGGTTCACAGCGGGATAGTACTATGAAGATATATTGTACGACAATGTTATCAACATGTTTTAACCCCAAGGAACTAAAGGTCTCACCAAAGGACCAAATTTATACAAAGCCATCTCATTAGAGAATGAGTAATGCATAGAGACGCAAAGACATGCAATTACACACGGACCTAAAAGTGTTGGATCCGGAGATCAGTTGACCACTAGCAATCGTGTAAATACAACGCCGGAAAGCCATAGGTGTGAATGCACAAAGGTTTGAAACTAGATTATTGACTCTAGTGCAAGTGGGAGACTGTTGGAGATATGCCCACGAAGCAATAATAACGAGGTTATTATCATATCTTCATGCTTATGATAAATGTTTGCATACTATGCTATAATTGTATTAACCATAAACTTTAATACTTGTCAGATTTGTAAACTAAATTAGAGTCCCCGGTAAAGCCTCTTTGTAATACTATCTTGTTGGTTAATAATATGATCGTGGTTTCTTTTTTTTTAGGGTAAAACAGTAGGGCAAAAAAAACCACTGCAATTTTTATATATTATAGAGAGTTACAAAAGAGTATTTACAAACTCAATCCACCTCAAAGAAGAGGGATAACATTCTAAGCAGCTATCTCCTGTGTAAATTAATTTCAATCCAATCTTTGAGGCCCTGATAATACTTCTTCTTAATTCTATACAGGACCCATCTTAATTCCTGGGCTACAATAGCCTTCCAATCCTCAAGCGAAGCAAGCTGGTTATTGAAGATTTCATTATTTTTGCAAATCCAAAGGCCCCAAGCTCCAAGTATAAGAATTTCCATTACAAAAGGGACATTAAGATCTTTTTTAATACTGGCTAAAGCTTCAAAAAGATTTTGATCAGCCACTTGGACATGCGAAATTTCTGCCCAGCAAGCTCTTGCAAAAGGGCAGTCCCAAAATAAATGTAGGATGGTTTCTTCACTGATGCAGCCATGGAACACACATTCATAAGATGCCAGAGAAAAACATTTCCTTTTCAGAAGGTTTCTTGTGTTGAGCCTATCAAGTAGTAAGAGCCAGAAGAAGAATTTGTGCTTTTGCTGGAAGATTTCCACAACCAAGAGAAATGTGGCTGTACAGGTTGACAACCAGATAAGGAACAATAAGCCTTTTTGACCGAAAAATTACTGCCCCAAATGTAACTCCAGTTATCAGTTTCCCCCTGCCTTCCAGTATTGAGAATTTTCAAGACTTTGATATTCCTGGTAAGCTTGCTGTGACAGAGGGAGGTAAAAAAGATCCTGAGTATTTTTAGTATGCAGGAACTCACTGACAGAGATGTGAGGGTTTTTTGCATAGGAGAGGAGATGAGGAAGCTTATGTTGGAGACAACTATCATTCCACATATCAGACCAGAGAAGTGTGGATTTTCCATCTCCTACCAAGCACTTTTCAAGTCCTTTAAAAATGTCAATCAATTTCAGATGAGCCTTCCACCAAAAGGATCCCTCAAGACTTCTGCCAGGGAGCTTACCATTACAGTAATAAGTGTTCCATATAAGGTGACCCCAAGGGATATCCTTGTGATTATAAAATGTATCCAAATTCTTCAAAAGAAGTGCAGAGTTTTGAATATTAAGGTCTAGAACTCCCAATCCCCCTGGTTCTTGGGTCTACAAACTTTCTTCCATGCTACAAGAGCATTACCTCTAGCTTGAACATCAGAAGTTTTCTTTCTCCACAGACAGTGCCTCATATATTTAATCAACTGTTCCTTGATAGTGACAGGAAGATCAAAACAACTCATGTAATATATGGGAAGGGAAGACAAAAAAGATTTAACTAGCTGCAGTTTCCCCCCATAATTAAGAAAGTCAGCTATCCCACACAACCTTCTCTCAACTCTCTGAACAATAGGCAGGAAATGTTCCACAGCAGGTTTATTCAAACTCAGAGGCAAACCAAGGTAGGTGAAAGGCAAAGTGCCAGTGAGGCAAAAAAGAGTATTAGCAAAGTGTCCAAGCCTCTCAGAGTCCATGTTAATTGGCATCATACTGGATTTAGAATAATTAACTTTGAGTCCAGTGGAGAGAGAAAAAGTATGAAGAATGTCCTTAAGGCACAAGAGTTGCCCAGAATCAGCTTTAAGGATTAATAAAGTGTCATCTGCATACTGAACCACAGGGAAATCAGGACAGAACACATCTTCAGTGGGCAGAGAAAGAAGACCAAGGCTCATTGCCTTATTGAGGATACTTTGAAGGAGATCAACAGCCAAAACAAACAGTAAAGGAGATAAAGGATCCCCTTGTCTAACACCCCTTCTGCAGTAAAAAAATTTCCCAGGCACTCCATTTAAAAGCACAGAGGAAGAAGCTGAACCAAAGATCAACTGAATCCAAGAAATCCATTTATCTCCAAAACCTTTGGCTTTAAGGATATTGATGATTGCAGAGTGCTCAATTCTGTCAAAAGCCTTTTCAAAATCAAGCTTAAGAATTAAAATTTCATCCTTTGACTTGTGACATTGATCAAGGAATTCAAATGCCCAACCTAAACAGTCTTGGATAGATCTTTGTTTGAGGAAACCATATTGATTCTTGTGAACAAGTTTAAGGATGACTTTCTGCAGTCTATTAGCCAACATTTTGGTGATAATCTTAAAGACACTATTTATCAAAGAAATAGGCCTAAAATCAGCAGGAGTCAAAGGAGCTGCAATTTTTGGAATGAGGGTGATAAAAGAGGCATTAATGCTTTCCAAGGAAGTTTGCCCCTCATAGAAATCCACAAGGAGATGTTTCACATCATCCTTAATAATAGGCCAGCAATGCTTCATGAATTCATTATTAAAACCATCAGGGCTAGGGGATTTATCATTTGGCAGATCTCTAATGACCTCATCAATCTCCTCATCAGAGAAAGGTTTTTCCAGAGCATCCCTATCTTCTTGTCTTAAGCATTACCCAGCCAAGTCATTAAGATTGAAGTGCATTTCAGGCTTATCAGAAATACCCATTCTATTTTTAAAGGAGTTCCAAAGCAGATTTGCTTTACCAACATGATCATAAAACTCAAGATCAGAAGCATCCTTGAGCATGGAAATGTAGTTATGCCTAAAGCTTATGGTAGCTCTGGAATGAAAGAACTTTGTGTTTTCATCCCCCAGCTTAACCCATTTAATTTTCCCCCTCTGTTTCCAATAAGTATTATGATCCTGTAATAGAGAAATAATAAGATTTTTCAGGAGATCCCTAAGATTCCATTCTTGAACAGTAAGAGTTCTCATTTCCTCCATGATATCCAGAAAGTCAATGGTGGCATTAACATTACAAATTTGTGATTTCAGGAAAGGCAGCTTTTTGGCCCAGAGCTTCAACCCCCTTCTCACATTTTTGAATTTAGCATTGATTTTTTTTGCAGAATCCAGAAAACCCATAGGAATATTCTAGGCATTTTTAACAATAGCTTTAAATTCCTTATGATGCATCCAATGATTTTCAAATCTGAACACCTGAGCCTTGGGGATCATTGTGCCAATGGAAATGACACAAGGAAGATGGTCAGAGGTAGGCTTTGCAAGAGGAGCAACAAAAGTTGAGGGAAAACTCTGAGTCCAGGAAGCAGAAGTAAAAAACCAGTCCAACCTTTCCAAAAGGGGATCTTTCTGCATGTTACTCCAAGTGAACTTTCTACCTTTAAGTGGTAACTCTATGAGACCCAAATTATTAATGGCTTCATTAAAGAGAAGCATACCATTCACATCTCCACCCAATTTGTTTCTATCAGAAGGCTGTCTACAGAAGTTGAAATATCCCACAATGAGCCAGTCCAAATCATCAGGCATATCAATGCTGCCAAACCAGTCCAAAAATTCAGCCTTTTTTTCAGGTAAACATGGCCCATAAATGTTGGTAAGGATCTAGGATTCATTGGACAAGAGAGATGTCAAGGTGATGGAGATAGAAAACTCATTGAGGAAGGAAAGATGTCCAGAGAACAGGGAACTATTCCAAATGGTGATCAAACCTCCAGATGCACCTCTGGAGGGAAGAAATTCAAAATTGGTAAATTTGGGGGTGCAGAATTTTTTGATGTAAGATCTATCAAAATCCTCTCGCTTAGTTTCTTGAAGACAAATAATGTCACAACCAGACTCCTCAATTTTATTTCTGAGAGCAATCCATTTTTTTCAGAATTGATTCCCCTGATATTCCAATTCAAGATCTTCCAAATTCTTTTGTTATTCATTAGGAAACCAGAAGCAAGTATAGATATGGGGTGATATAAATAATGTAATCACCCAGGAGAAGAAACATCAATCACATAGGCAAAAGGCAATCCAAATCAATGCACCACAGACATATTCCACAACAAGTACCAAACACATGACAAGATCACCAGGACAGATCACATGACAGGGAGTCAACAAGACTCCAGCAAAAGACTTAGTTTGATACATTTAAACACTTATGAGGAGGGCTTCTCATTGGCTTGCTTTCCACAGGTACCAGCAGCCCCAGGTTTCTTCTTGCCACCAATGCCCAAGCTAGAGGAGGCACCTCCTTTAATGTTGCCTTTTGGAGGAGCCTTAACTGCCATTTCATTGGCCTTCCCTTTCTTGAGCAACCTCTTCTCCAGGTCCCCATCCTTTACCTTGCAGAATGAAGCAGCAAGATTTTTAACCACTTTAGAATTCAGGCAAGGAGGAACAGCATTACAAACCAGACAATCGGCAATTAGACAATTTATGTGACTTTTAAAGCCCCCATTCAGTTCAACAATTCTAGGGCTTCTTCTCACCTCAGTGTTAACAAGAGGTTCCTTGCCCTTTATCTTTCTGGCAGGGGTAGAGGGAGAGCATGAAGATTTATTGGTTTCAATACCCAGACAAGAAGGAGCCATCTGGGAAAAGCTCTCATTAGGGATGATGAAAGAAATGGAACTTTCCTCAGCAATAGGTTCTTTAATAATTTCCCATAAAGGAGAAGTAAGAAAGCCCTTGACCCAATTAAACTTCTCAGGGGTAGCAAGCATGAGAGTAATAAAATTAAACCAACTTACAGGGATATCACACTTAAGAGAGCCCATTGAAGAAGTGTCCTTCTGAATATGGGGGGCAAAATAATTCTCCCAGAGCTCCAAGCCTTGTTGGGAAAATCCTTGCTTAGCAGCATGCACATCAGGAATGGAGATAAAAGTTCTCACCATCCCAACCTGAAGATGAGCCTCATTAGGAGAAAGAAGGTGCTGATCCTCCAACATCCAATCATCATTATCAGGAGCCACCCTGAGAAATTTAACTTTATTACTCTCATGAACATTGAGATGTTATTAAAAACAAGATCATATCATTAGGAGAATGGTGTGATGGACATACTCGTATAGTTAAGCATAGCATAAAGATCAAGTCATTTAATATAGTTCATTTGCTATAAGATTTCTGATACATAGTAACCTAATTCCGTCGACCATGATATCATGCTAATCACCATCACCGGAAGGATGCTTTGATGACATCAAACACCACACCATAACTGGGTGGCTATAAAGGTGGCATTGAGTGTTCGGAAAGTATGTGTTGAGGCACATGGATCAAGAGTGGGACTTGTCCATCCATATGAAGAATAGATATACTCTGGGCCCTCTCGGTGGAATGTCATCCAATTAGCTTGCAAGCATGTGACTGGCTCACAGGGGATCACATATCACGGGAACGAGAAAAGAGTACTTATCGTTAACGAGGTTGAACTAGGTATGCAGAGATATCGACGATCAAACCTCGGATAAGTAAACTATCGCGAGACAAAGGGAAATTGGTATCGTATGTAAGTGGTTAATTCGATCACAAAGTAATTGTAGAAATATGTGGGTATGAATTTCCATATTCCTCTATTGGTTATTGATCGGAGAAGTGTCTCGATCATGTCCGCAATTCACGAACCATAGGGAGACACACTTAAGGATTCGATGTTGTTTAGTAGATATGGAATGTAAGTAGGGAGACCGAATGTTGTTCGGAGTCTCGGATGGGATCCGGGATATCACGAGGAGATCCGGAATGGTCCGGAGAATAAGATTCATATAAGGAAAGTCCGATTCCGAAGTTCGGGAATGATTTTGATGTTTTCATCAGAGAGGTTCTAGAAGGGTCTAGAAGGTTCACCGGACCGGAAGGGTAATGGTTCATGAATGTGTCATGGTTAAGTGTAATGATTGGATCATGTCCTTGGTCACTTGGTTGGGCATTTGCAAGAGAGAAATAAATCTCTAAATTGAAAGTCAAAAGGGAGGTTTGAAAAGTCAAATTGGAACAATAGTTTACTAGTGGAAGAAGGAAAGAGTCCTTCCTTCTCTCCAACTTGGGTTTGGGGAAGGATTCAAACTCCCCTCTCCAAAGCTTCCCTCCCTCTCATAAATAGAGGGGAGGGGCTGCCCCAAAGCACCACAACCAGCCCTCCCCACCTTGCGCCGCCGCCACCCAAGTCGCCGCTGCCGCCAGCCTCCGCCGTGCCGCCGTCGCCCTAGACACCGCCGACACCTTCTCCTCCTCTCCGACCTTCTAAACATAGATCGCCGGAAACCCCAGATCCACCATAACCCGCACCGGTTTAGGCGAAGCCCTGCGGGATCTTCCCTCTACTTCCGACACCACGCCGTCGTGTTGCCGGAATTGCGAGGGGAGAACTACAACCTCCGCTGCCGGCTGGAACAAGGGAGAGGAAGGTCTTCATCGAGTACCGAACGTGTGACCGACTGCGGAAGCGCTGCCGGAATGCAGCGCCGGAAGGATCGTCTACATGATCTTGAGATCGGCAAGTGTACGACTACATCATCCACGAGAATATGCTCTCGTTAACCGCTTTGGATCTTCGAGGGTTAATACTCTATCAACTTGTTGCACCGATCTACTAGATAGATCTTGGCTTGATCATAGATTAGATCTTGATTGTGTGTTCATGCGGTAGAATTTTTTTGTTTTCCATGCTACGAACCCCTACAGTTTTATAACCGCGGGTACGGGTATGGTAAACTTTTGTACCATTGACTACATGGGTATGGATATGGTATTTCTCTATCATGTCCATACCCTGCCCATTGCCATCCTTACCCTCAGGTCTAAGGATTCCATTGTGTTAGTTGGAGCGAAATGACGGTGTGCTCGCATCCTACTAACCTTTTGATCGGTATGGCCAATGCAACACGGATAGCATCTCCATGCATATGACACATGAAACCTTGTCATCTTTTAACTTACAAATTAGTCTCGACAGTTGGTTTCTCTCCCAGCCTCAAACGACTAAGGACAACTTAACTACAGCTAGACATAAGTACATGGTTCAACACCTTCAACAATTGCAGTGACATGCACAACTAGAAGCCAGATTCCGGGTTACAAACACAAGGTGAAAATAGAGCCTCTAGGGAATCATTCCTAACAGTATCCCACTTGCACTAGATTCGAGCATTCAGGCATCTCCAGGTGAAACATCAATATAAGCGAATAGAGGAGGGGTGAATAGGCTCTACTCAATTTTATTTTATTTTTCAAATTAAGGCTTGACACAAAGTAAGTTCTCTAGATATGCAACTAAGTGAGAGAACCTATATGATAAGAAAAGAAGAAACAATAGTAATAATGAGTAAAGGATAGAAATCACCGAGAGGAGACACGAAGATGTTTTCCCAAAGTTCCTTCCTTTTGAGGGGAAGTACGTCTCCGTTGGAGGGGTGGGCGGTACTAAAACCACCAGCGCCACAAAAGGCCTCACCCTATTCTAATGCACACCCGCCTCACAGAAAGCACACGATCCACTATATGGTGGCCTTGAAGGCGCCGACCAAAGCCTTGTACAAATCCTTGGGGAATGTAAGACCCCACCTTTATAAAGGTAAAGGTCCCTGTGATTGTGTAGAGGTCCCAACCTGATAAGGTAGATATCCCTGTGTTTACAATGCTAGTCCCTGGATCAATAGCTAGCATCCACAGTTTAAGATGTAATATCAATAAACAAGGTCATAATACAACTTTATAGCCAGGAATAAAATAATTCATTACATCTTACATAGCTCATTTGGCTATCTCATTACAATGCAGCAGAAATAACTATATAGCATGGAGTCCTACATCTTCAAAATGCCACAGGCAATCATGTTGGTTGTAGACTTGTAATCCTATTCAACATACTTCACTAACATCAAACAAACCTGCAACATAATAAGTTACAGCCACAAGGGTCAATACATTTAAATTGTATTGGCAAGTGATACTATGGTAGAATAGTGGTATGTATCATCTATATGAATTTGGCTAAGTGGATCTTAGGCTTGCTTTGCTCAAAATAAGGTTTTCCTTGTAAGTTGAAAACACTAAGTTTTTGTTTGTCAAAATCACCCAAGGCATCTACCAATATAAATTGGTGATCCTTTAACCCTTGTTCAACCACAAGTTTTTAACTTAGAAATTGGGATGAGGAGATCCTTGATAGCTTCCATGTCTTGATGCTCAAATTGTCCGTTGCCGGGGACACGGCTAAGTACTTAGATTTTTTTTCCTTCTCGAGAGGTGGAACACTTTCCCCATAAGACTTGACATGCATCGAGACGAGATCTTTCAGAATCCTTCCCTTAGACCAAATGGACGCGTTCCAACCTATCACCCTACCACCATCTGTCCATCTGGCTAAGTTATTGCAACATATATGATCAAGGCAGAGCCCATATGCCATGTGGTTGCACTAGAAGCTTCTAACACTAAGTATCTCAAATCCCTTTGTTCCTGGGTGGCTTTCCACAAGTGAGATACACCAGGGAGGCCATACAAATGGGCCCTAATTAACCACTCAACATAAACCATTCTTTCCATTCCACCCAGGTGATTCATTTACTTAGTTGTTTTATTAAGTAAAAACACAAGTCAAAGACTTAACAAAATTTCCATAGCATGTATATAATCCACCCTTGTTTGCTACTAGCTAGGATAAGCATGATAATATAACAAGTATCTTAACTTAGAGAAAAAATCTACCAAGACTACAACTACTAGGATTTCCCATAGCATGGCATATAGATACTTAGCAAAATTTCATGCAAGCCCTATACAAAATATTACTAGTGCATAGTCAAAATAATGGGACAAATACATGAAGCACCACTTGCCTTGGTAGTTTGGGGATTAGCAGCAATCCTCACAATCACAATCACAATCACCACTAGAACCAAAATCTACACATGAAATGATAGCACCAAATTTACATTCAAAATAATCAAGCAAATATATATGAATGTATGAAAATGCCATGTGATGACTTTTTCTAACTAAACAAGACAAGTCAAACATTGCTGAACACAAAACCAATTAAATATAGTCTAAATAAACTTAATTTTGCCTTATAAATTTTTCCAAAATAATTTATATAGTCCAAATAGGCCTATATTTGTCTCTGCTTAAAATCCTATTTTTTACAGATGCAAAACACAAAAATAATCCTACAGTAGTGTAGGATTTATTTTTGTGAATCCACTGATATATTATTTGCATTTTTTGGATAAAAAGATCAAAAGTTATGAATTTTACAAGTTTAAACATTCAAAAACCTTTTCTGAATTTTATTTAAACAAAGCACAAACACGTGGCATGCTTTGATTGGACGATATCGCTTCACATAGGATCACGCTTCCGCGTCGTTGTATCAAGTTAGATCCAACGCGCCAGATCTAAATAAAACGATTCGATCTAGATCTAATCTATACCCTACGATCCAGATCAAACGGGCCTGGCTCGCTTGACCTAAACCTAGCGGCGGAAATGGCACAGACGGCGGCGACGCTGCTGATGGCGACGCGCCGGAGAGGCTAGTAGGTTAGGGGAGGGTCGCTGACACTTACCGAGGTCGCGAGGATGCGGTGAAGCTCAACGTGGCCGTAGCTTGGGTAGGGGCGCACGGACGCGGCCGGAAAAACTCGTCGGAGCTTGCGCTGGCGTCGGGTTTGTGCGGACGGCGACAAAGGCGACGACCCGAGCCACCCTAGCGTAAGTCAAAGACATCAGCGTGTGCACAAGGAACTTGCGAACAAGATAGCGTGAACTAGAAGGCGAGGGGCGATCGTATCTCACCAAGATTTCTCTTCAGAGTTGGGGACGGCGTCGGGCTCGCTCGGGAGTGGTCGTTCACGATGCTACAAGGCATGGAAATATGAACCAAAGGTGGTGTTAGACGCGCACGTACATGGAAAGCACACGTGCATCAACCAGAGAGAAAGGGGATCTAGGGTTTACCGTATTCCTTCATCGGAGTAGCTCGGAATAGCGGCGGCGCGAGTTGAATTATGGACAGCCTGGTGGCGGAGAGAGGGTGCTGTGTGAGGGGAAAGGAGCGGAGAGGGGAGGGGTTAAATGGCCGGTGAGGGGCGAGGAAATCACTCAGCATTGATCGGAAATTAAGCCCGCTTCAATCACGACAGTGATGGAGGTAACGGCGGCGACGACGGGGTCAGGGGGTGCGGGGTTTGGGGATGATGACGACGTGGCGTCTGGGGCCACTAGTTAGCGAGGGAGGGGTATGCGCATGCGGGTGAGAGAGAAAGGGGGAGGGGAAATGGCCCGGGTGGGCTTGTTGGGCCTGTTTTGGTGTTGGGCCAATGGGCAGCGACATTTTTTCTTTTTTTCTTTTTGATTTTCCTTTTTCTATTTGATTTTCAGGAAGCAATTTCAAAACATTTTCAAATAAGTTTGAATTCAAACCACCTCTAGATTTTTGTAGTGTATTCCTTGAACCTAATTACGTACAAAACACTACTGCCTAGCCAAAAGTACTTTGACACTTTGAAAAATAAAATAAACCATGCCTTTATTGATATATATATATATATATTAGGCATATGAATGGTTTTGTTTTGAATTTTGTTTTGAATATTTTTTTGCAAGCTTATCCAAAGCACTCTCATACCTTGAAAATAAAAAAAATAAAACCATTGCCCTATTTTCATAAAATAATAGGCATAACATGGTTTCTTATTTGAAATTTTGTTTGGAAATACCAAATGCTATGAATGCATGAATGAAATGTAAACTTTAACAAATCATGATTTTTGGGATGTTACAAATCTAAACCCCTTAAGATGAATATCGCCCTCGAGATTCGGATTGGCTAGCAAATAGGTGAGGGTGATCTTTCCGGAGGTCATCTTGTCTTTCCCAAGTTACTTCCTCTTTGGAATGGTGATTCCACTGAACTTTGCATAATTTGATAGTCTTAGTACGAGTAACTCTTTCTGCAGTCTCAAGAATCTTGATAGGTTTCTCTTCATAAGTGAGATCACTCTCCAACTGAACCTCTTCCAAAGGTATAGTATCCTCCAAAGAAGTTTCTTCCATCTCCGGATGGCATTTCTTCAACTGACTTACGTGAAACACATTGTGAACGGCAGACAGTAATTCAGACAATTCAATATCATACGCCACTTCTCCTTTGCGACCTAAGATCTTGAATGGTCCAATATATCTTGGAGCTAACTTTCCTTTGATTCCAAACCTCTTCACACCATAGAGTGGTGAGACTCTAAGATAGGCTCTATCACCTACCTCATAGGTGACTTCTCTACGATTTGGGTCTGCGTAGCTCTTCTGTCGGGAATGTGCTATCTTCAGTCTGTCCTTTACCCATTTGACTTTCTCTTCAGCCTCTTTGATTAACTCTGGCCCGAACTGTAAGACCCCACCTTTTTAAAGGTAAAGGTCCCTGTGACTTCAATGCTAGTCCCTGGATCAAATGCTAGCATCCACAGTTTAAGATGAAGTACACAGAAACAAAGGTCATTATTACATCGTCATTCCAGAGATAACATAGTCTTTTACAACTCTATAGCCATAGGCTAGTACATGAGTTTAACTTAACAATATAAATAAAAGTCTTTATCTTCATGTGCCACAGGCAAGCATGTTGAGTGTAGACTCATAACCCTAATCCTCATCAGAGTAACCTGCAACATCACAAGTTACAGCCACAGTGGGTCAATACATTGGGATATTATTGGCAAGTGATACCTTAGTATAATAATAGTATCTAGCTTCTACATGAATTTGGCTAAGTGTATCTTAGGCTTGCTTTGCTCAAAATAGGTTTTACCTATCAGTTGAAAACACTAAGTTTTTGTCTGAAAAAAACTCCCAAGGAACCACCAATAGACATTGGTGAACCTTTACCCTTGTTCAACCACAAGTTTTTAACTTAGAAATCTGGATGAGGAGATTCTTGATAGCTTCCATGCCTTGATGCTCAAATTGTCCATTTCCGGGGACACGACTAAGTACTTAGGTTCTTCCTTCTGTAGAGGTGGTGCACTTTCCCCACAAGACTCGGCATGCATCGAGACAGGACCTTTCAGAAGCCTTCCCTTAGACCAAAATGGACGCGTTCAAACCTATCACCCCCTACCACCAACTGTCCATTTGACTAAGTTATTGCAACCTATGTGATCCAGGCAGAGCCCATAATGCCATGTGGCTGCACTAGAAGCTTCTTAACATATGGCATCTCAAATCCCTTTGTTCCTGGGTGGCTTTCCACAAGTGTGATACACAAGGTAGACCATAGATATGTGCCTTGTGTAACCACTCAACATAACCCAAACATACCATTCCACCCAGGTGTTTCATTCATTTAGTTGTTTTATTAAGGAAAACACAAGTCAAAGACTTAGCAATATTTTTCCATAGCAAGTATATAATCCACCCTTGGTTGATACTAGCTAGGCTAAGCATGGCAATAGCAAGTATCTTAACTTAGAGAAAATTCTAACAATTCTACAACTACTAGGATTTCCCAAGCATAACATATAGATATTTAGCAAAAATTATCATGCAAGCCCTATACAAAATATCACTAATGCATAGTCAAAGTATTGGTAAAACAATATGAAGCACCACTTGCCTTGGTAGTTGGGGGAGTAACAACAATCCTCACAGTCACAATCACCACTAGCACCAAAATCTACACATAAGATGATAACACCAAATTCATATTTCAAATAATCAAGCAAAAATATATGAATGCATGCACATGCCATGTGATGATTTTCTAAACTAAACAAGACAAGGAAAACAGTACTGATCACTAAACCAAACATTTATATACCAACTAAACTTAATTTGGCTTTTTAAACATTTTCCAAATAATTTTTATACACAAAATAGTCCTACAAATGTCTCTGCATAAAATTCCATTTTAATAGAAGCAAATTACAAAACCAAGCCTACATATGTGTATGATTTATTTTTGTGGTTCCATAGATATCTTATTTGCATTTTTTGGATAAACAGAACAAAAGTTATTGAATTTATAAGTTTAAATAACTAATAGATTCAAATCTAAATTTTAAAACAGAAATCCTGACACACGACGCCATCTGATTGGCCCGTACCGCTTTGTGCGGATCACACTCGCGATCCACTGGATCTAAGTGAGATCCTATGGTCCAGATCTGACCATACCCCTTCGCGCTAACTTCTAATCCTAACATCTAGATCCAGATCTAACGGTCCACGAGGCTCTGACCATTTAGTGGCGGCGCAAATGGCCAGAGCAGCGGCGACGCGTCTGGCGGCGGCGCTCCGGCGAGGCCAGTGGGCAAGGGAGGGGCTTAGGGGCTTACTGAGGTCGCAGAGACGAGGTGAAGCTCGATGTGGTCGTTGACGAGGGTGGGATGCATGAACACGGACTGAAACGCTCGCCAGAGTGAAGCCTGGCGTCGGGTGCTCACGGTCATCGTCGAAGGTGACGCTCTGGTGCGAAATAAAGCAAACGGCAAACATTAGGAGATGCGCAAGGCGATAGCGAACTAGCTTGCAGGAACCAGAGCGCGAGGCGCGCACGAGGCTTACCACAATCGGTCACCGGAGTTCGTCGAGACAGCGGCGATGTGGAGAGAAAGGCGAGCAGCCTCGCGGCGTTCAGAGGAAATTGAGTGGGGGGAAATGGAGCGTGGGTTGTGGGGTTTAAGTAGCTAGAGCTGGGCGAGGAGTTACTTGGCGAATCAATGGCAATAACTCGGGCAATCAACGACAGTGACGCGATGAGGAAACGGCAGAGGGCTCGGTCGTGGGGGAGGTTTGGGGACGATGATGACGGGGCAGTTGGGACCGGCGCGTCAGTGAGAGGGGGTGCGCGCTCGTGTGAGAATCAGAGGGGAGAGGGGAACCCGGGTGAGCTGGCTATTGGGCCGCTTCTGCTGTTGGGCTAGAAGGCTGGCACAGGCCCTTGTCTATTTCCTTATTCTTTTTATATTTCTGTTTTCATTTTCTGAAATCATTTTCAAATGATATTCAAATGAGTTTGAATTCAAACTTCTTCTAGATTTTTGAAAGTGAAACTTGCACATATTTGAGTATAAAACATTGTTGTTCACTCAAAAATACATTAACCCAATGAAATTAAAATAAAACCATGCCTTTATTATTTATTTATATTAGGCATTGAAATTGATTTTAATTTAAATTCTTGTCTTGAAAATTTGAGTAAGATTTGAAATCAACCTACATTCAAACCTTTTCTAGTTGAAACAAAGTACTCTCATGATTTAAAATAGAAATGAAGCCTTTGCTTTTCTTTACATAAAATAATAGGCAAACATTTGGCTTCTGTTTTGCAATCTTATTTGAAAATAATCCAAATGCTTAAGAATGCATGAATGATATGCAAACTTTATAATTCATGATTTTTGGGATGTTACACGAACAAATTTATTTCTCCAACACCACTCCATAGCAATGGTGTAGTACACTTCTTTCCATAGATAAATTCAAACAATGCCATCTCAATACTGGCTTGATAGCTGTTGTTGTAAGAGAATTCTACGTAAGGCATTCATCCCAACTATCACCATAGTCTAGGGCATAGGCCCTCAACATATCCTCCAGAATCTGGTTGGTCCTTTCTGTCTGTCCATCAGTTTGAGGGTGAAAAGCAGTGCTGAACTCTAATCTCGTTCCCAATAACTCATGCAGTTGTCTCCAGAAATGCAAAGTGAACTGAGTTCCTCTATCAGACACAATACTCTTGGGTACTCCATGCAGACATACAATCCTGTTCATATAGATCTTGGCCAACTTAGCACTTGTGTAGGTTGTTTTCACGGGAATGGAATGAGTCACCTTAGTTAGGCGATCTACAACAACCCAAATAGAGTCATATCCCGATCTAGTCCTTGGCAGTCTGGTGATGAAATCCATGCCAATCTTGTCCCACTTCCAATCAGGAATAGGTAGTGGTTGTAATAATCCTGCTGGTTTATGATGTTCCACTTTCACTCGACTACACACATCACACAAAGCAATATGTTCTGCGATGTCCTTCTTGAGATTATTCCACCAAAATCTTTCCTTCACATCCATGTACATTTTGGTATTACCAGGATGAATAGAATATGATGAGTTCTGGGCTTCTTGCAGAATCAGTTTCCGAAGTTCCGGATCTTTTGGAATACAGATACGTTTTCCATACCATAAAGTACCATGTTCGTCTTCATGGAAACCTTTAGCTTTCCCCTTCTTCATTATTCCTTTGATCTCATCAATTTCCTTTTCTATCTTTTGGGCTTCCTTGATCCTATCCAACAATGTGGGTTGAACATACAATGACATGAGATGCCCCTCAGGCACTATCTCCAACCTGAGATCCTTGAATTGGGCACACAGATCATCTAGCAATTCTCCCTTAGTGAGGCCATTCACATAAACCTTACGGCTTAAAGCATCCGCTACAACATTTGCTTTACTGGGGTGGTATTGTAAACTTAAGTCATAGTCCTTGATGAGTTCTAGCCATCTTCTTTGTATCATGTTGATTTATTTCTGAGTGAAGATATACTTCAAGATTTTGTGATCTGTGAACACTTCACATCGTTTTCCTAAGAGATAATGTCTCCATGTTTTGAGTGCATGGACAACAGAGGCTAACTCTAAGTCATGAGTAGGATAATTCACTTCATGAGTTTTGAGTTGTCTTGAGGCATAAGCCACAACTTTCCCTTCTTACATCAATACTCCACCTAGTCCTTGGTGAGATGCATCACAATAGACTTGGAAATCCTTCTCCAAATCTAGCAGACATAAGACTGGTGCTGTCACTAGTCTCTTCTTCAACTCTTTGAAGCTAAGTTCACATCCTTCAGTCCAATCAAATTTCTTGTCTTTCTTAAGTAATTCCGTCATCGGCTTAGCTACCTTTGAGAAATTCTCAATGAATCTTCTATAGTATCCTGCCAAGCCGAGGAAACTACGTACTTCTTTCACTGACTTAGGAGATTCCCACTCAATTACAGCTGACGCTTTTGCGGGATCGACAGCTACACCATCTCCTGACATAGTGTGTCCGAGAAATCCCACTTCATTCAACCAGAATTCACACTTGCTGAATTTGGCATACAGCTTATGCTACCTGAGCTTCTCAAGTATCAAACGCAAATGCTCTTCATGCTATTTTTTGATCTTGGAGTAGATCAAAATGTCATCGATGAATACGACTACAAACTTGTCGAGAAAATCCATGAACACTTTGTTCATCATGTTCATCAAATAGGCTGGTGCATTTATCAAACCAAATGGCATCACGGTGTACTCATACAAACCATACCTAGTGGTGAAAGCAATCTTAGGTATGTCTTGTTCCCTGATCTTTAGCTGAAAGTAGCCTGACCGGAGATCGATCTTTGAGAACACACGGGCTCCTTCTAACTGATCAAACAGATCATTGATTCTAGGCAAGGGATATTTGTTCTTGATAGTCACCTCATTGAGTGAACGGTAATCTATGCATAACCTTTGACTTCTATCTTTCTTCTCAACAAACAGAACTGGTGCACCCCAAGATGAAGAACTTGGTTGAATAAATCCTTTCTGCAACTGTTCTCCAAGTTGTTTCTTGAGTTCTTTCAACTCATCAACTGACATCTTATAGGGTCTCTTTGCTATTGGTCCTGATCCTGGCAGTAAGTCAATCAGGAACTCAACATCTCTATCTGGTGGCATTCCAGGCAATTCCTTCGGATACTCTCTCACAATTAGCACACTGTCTGTGCTAACCCCCTTAAGAGAATTTAGCTTACTCCCTTTAGATTCAAAGTTGGACTTGAACCTAATTCGTTTCTTGTCCGGGGTAGTGAGTGTGACAGTACGATTGGCACAATCTAGTACTCCTTCATACTTAGTCATCCAATCCATTCCCAAAATAACATCCAATCCTTGGGAATCTAGGATTATCAAACTAACGAGAAACTTATACTTCCCAAATTCTATCACTAGATCATGACATCCAAAGTTCACTATCATTTCTCCACCGGGAGAGCTTACTTTTATAGGACACCCAATAGTTTCAGTTGGTAGTCCATTTTATCAACAAATGCTCTTGATATGAATGAATGTTATGCGCCAGTATCAAAAAGGACAAGTGCTGGAAAAGAATTGAGCTTGAACTTACCAGCCACAACATTATACACTTCATATATTTCTTCCACATTAATGTGGTTCACTTGTCCCTTTTGGAAGGGATTGGGCTTGTTGGCACCTTCAACTTTCTTTTATGGGCACTCATTTGCATAGTGCCCCATCTTCTTACACTTGAAACACTCAACCTGACTGAGATCTTTCTTTACAGGCTGACTTCCATTTCCACTTCTGCTGTGGTGGCTCTTGTGTCCACTCTTGTGGTTCTTATACTTGTCATTGTCATAACTGCGATGATGTTTATTGTCATGATGACGGTTGTGGCTGTGGTGGCTGTTGTACTTCCCATGTTTGTGGAATCCAGGACTTCCACTATCATCATGATGGGGACGCTTGTGAGACGATCCCGAGCCGTGCTTGTCAAAGTTATGTTTCCTTTTTCTGCCCTCAACCTGTTTCATCTTGTTTTCCAAGATGGTGGCTTTGTCACAAAGTGATTGATAGGTTGGGACATAGGCAACAGACAGCTGCAGGTTCAACTCATCATTAATTCCTTCGAGTAATTTCTCTTTCCTCTTAGCATCAGTATCAACTTCATCCGGTGCATAGCGCGCCAGATTGTTGAACTCCTCGATGTACTCAACCACACTGCGATGACGCTGTTTCAGGTTGTGGAACTCCTTTTTCTTCAAGTTCATCACTCCGGATGAGATGTGAGATGTATGGAAACCATCCTCAAAAATAGCCCAAGTCACATCCTCAAGGAGAGTGGTGTTCTGAAAGTTGTCCCACCAGGTTGTTGCTGGTCCTTCGAGCAGATGTGCTGCAAACCTGAATTTTTCCTCATCAATGCAGCCAACGGTGACTAAGTCCTTGTTCACTGAACATAACCAGTCATTGGCTACCATTGGATCAGTGGTTCCTGAGAACTTTGCAGGCCTCAGTCTCAGAAATCTGGTGAGCATGTCAAATGCTAGAGGATTGTTCTGATTTTTGTTGTTGTTGTTATTGTTGTTGTTGTTATTGTTGTTCTGATTCTGATTTTGCATGAACTGTGTCATCATCTGCATCAGTTGAGCTTGAGCTATCATCAACTGCTGCATCTCGGGAGTGACGTTATTGTTGTTGTTTGGGTTGGGGTTGGCACAATGGGGAGGCATATGTGGTTTCAATAAGGATAAGAAATGAGATACCCATAAATGCTTAACATGCACAATACATCACATAGTAACAATCATCACAACCAAGCTAAAAAAATAACGTAGAGTTTGAACAAAGTAAACAACAAGTTTTTGGAAAGGTAAACACACCATAGCAAGCCATCCACAAGTTGGATGGTCATGCGACTCAATAATCAAAGTATGATAGATGATTTATTATTGATTCTATCATGTCTATGTTATTTGTGATCTTGCATGCTCTTCGTTGCTAGTAGATACTTTGGCCAAGTAGATTCTTGTAACTCCAAGAGGGAGTATTTATGCTCGATAGTAGGTTCATGCCTCTAGTAATCTGGGAGAGTGACAGAAACTTCTAAGGTTGTAGATATGTTGTTGCTACTAGGGACAAAACAACAATCCTTTGTCCAAGGGCAATTGTATTGTTTACTTTACACACTTTGTTTAATGTAATTGTATGTTTCTTGCAACTTAATATTGGAAGGGGTTCGGATGATAACCTGAAGGTGGATTATTAGTCATAGATGTAGTTGGATTACATTTTATGTATTATGTTGTAATTCCCAAACAAATCTCGTAGATATCAAGATGTCTAGTATATGTATTGTTATGCTTTCTCAATCTATCAATTGCCCCACTGCAATTTGTTCACCCAACATGTTATTTATCTTATGGAGAACACCTTTAGTGAACTGTGGACCCCGATCCATTCTTTACCATTGATATACCATCTACTGTTTACTATTTACTGTTTACTTTCTACAAGAAATTACTATCTTCCACACTATACGTTTAATCCCTTGTTTTCATTAAACCGGTGAGATTGACAACCTCACTGTAAGTTGGGGCAAAGTATTTTGGTTTGTGTTGTGCAGGTTCCAAGTTGTTAGCAACACCTTGAAGTTGTTTCCTTGCTCCTACTGGTTCGATAACCTTGGTTTCATAACTGAGGGAAACTTGCTTCTATGCTCATCATACCTTCCTCTTGGGGTTCCCAATGAGCTCTACATATCTGAGCCATCAAGAACTTTTCTGGCGTCGTTGCCGGGGAGATAAGGACAACTTCAATCTCTTCCTCCTCGTCAATCACTTTTCTAGGAGAAAGAAGATTCTTGCAAGGGGAGTCTCTCACAACCAATTTCTTTACTTTGTTTTTGTTTTGCTTATTTTATTTTTCTTTGTTTTGCTTGTTTCTTTTTATCAAAAATACAAAAAAGTTTACTAGTTTGTTTCTCTTTATCAAAAACACAAAAAATTGAGCTCTTTCTTTAGTTGTTACCTTGTTCTTAGCTCATAATGTTAATCCCTAAGTTCACCTTGAAAGACCTTTCAATAAGTAGTGGCTCTATAATTGGGAAAGATAATATTGAAGAATTCTTTAATCATGTTAGCAAGCATGAGGATATTGAGGATAGATCCTTAGCAGAACTTGCTCCAAATTATGAAATTGCTGCGGCTTCTTTAGTTCACATGTTGGAGGCTAGGTTTGTTAAACTTAACCCCATGATGCAAGTAATGTCTCTTAAACTTAAAGATATTGAGGATACTGAAAAGAGAGATTTTATTCTAGAAACTTTGCTAAAAGAATTCAATGATGTTGCTAAAGAAGCTAGAAAGGTATTTGATCGTTTTAATATGCTAGGCTCATGTGTAGATGTTATGGGCACACTAGAAAAGTTGGACAAAACCAAACCCAAAAATGAAGAGGAAATTAAAATACCAATACCTTTTAAACTTGTAGGAATGCATGAAGCCTTAGAAAAGAATTTTGATTGGATTGTTCCTGAAAACCCGTTTGATGAAAATAGTGAACCCAAGAGTATTGAGAGAGGATCCTCTAGAGCTTATTTGGATGAGATACCTTGCCTTGTTGAAGAAATTTTTGGTATTGAAATGCTTCTTCATTCGAAAATACTTGATTCTTCCTTCTTATGCCTAGATGAAAGGCGTTAAAGAAAAGCACTATTGGGAGATAACCCAAATTATTTTCAGTAAGTTTTTCTTTTGTTAAGTCTTGGAAGTTATTGCCACTATAATAACCTCTCCTTATAATTTTTGTGCGGTTTTTGTGCCAAGAATAACCTCTAATGAGAGAGAAGTAAGATTTGGGAAAGTTGCTGTCCTGAAACAAAATTTTGTGCTTCACTGTAAAAAATCCTTAAACATCCCAGTACGTCGGATTGAGATGTAATTTTCTATGCATATGCCCCAGGTTATTATCTAACTTTTGTTAGTTTAGCACTTCTCGATTTGAGCAACAAAATATCTTCGAAAAAATCGGTTTTTACCTGCTGGTCTGTTTTGACAGATTTCTTCCATTATTTGCATTTGCCTCTTAATCGATTTCTTTTGAGTTCTCTTTGATCACTTGAGCTTTTAAAAGAAGTTTCTATAGTAGCTTGTGTTTTAATGAAAGTTTTACTTGTGTTGAAACTAAACCCAAGGGCTTATTATCTTGAATACACTAATGTTGCTAATGAAGATTGTGTGAAGTTTTGTATGAAGGAAATTTTCAAGTGTAGGGGAAGAATGATGTGATGAGATGAAGAATGGACAAAATCTCAAGCTTGGGGATGCCACCATGGTGTCACCCCAAGAAATATCCAAGAGGTACAAGCGTCAAAGCTTGGGGATGCCCAATGCATACCCTTCTTCATCAATAAAAAGCTCAGATATGTGTAGACACTTCACTTTTATTGTTTCATGCACAGTTGTGTTGTTCTTGGAGCGTCTTAGTTTTCGTTTTCTTTGCTTAGGTTGTTTAGTTTCCTTGAATAAAGTAAGTTTGGACCCCCGTTCTCGCTGTGTTATTTTGCAAATAAGTTTTCTTGGTGTTGGAAAGGAGTAGTAAGTTCTTGCTTGTAAGTGCAAGAGGAGCTTGCATTGACTGTGACTTAGACTTTAGAATGACATGCTAGGTGTTGTTTAAGCATTATGCTTAGTGATTATTGTTGTAGCATGTCTTGTTCCAGACAATTGGGATTACTTAGTGTGCCTTGAAGAAATTATGTGTTGTTTTAGCATGCAAAAGTATAGTATTGTGGTATTCTCCTTTGATGCTTTGCTTGGGTTGACTTGGAACATGCTTACACCATATTATGACTATGACAAGTCACCATTAGCCTCTATGATCATTTAGTCCTTGACTTGTAGTACCACTCTTTGCTTTGATTAGTATGCTTTATTGCATTGCATGATTATGGCCATTATGCTCTCTTAGTTGGTTGCTCCCAGTTTTTTACTAGCCTCCACTTGTATGAGTAAGTTATACTCATGCTTCTAACTCCCAAGAAACCAAGTTATTCCAAAGTGTCTACTATAAACTCTATGCATGGTGTGTTACACCATTCCAAGTATATTCTTGTTTTCAACTATCTTCCAATTAAAAACTATCTTGTTATGTGAAAACTTAGTGATTAAAGCCCTCGCGACCTTGATGGCACATTTTATTCTTTGCCCCTAATAAACTTGAACCATTGAGACAACTTTGTTGTATATGCTTGCACTTATAAGTTGGGATTAGCAGAACCGTGCTGTCACAGGGAACGTTTTCAACATCGCACTTGTACTTATGTACTCCGTTGATATCATGCTCTTTTGTCTATGGATGTTACCGGTGTGAAATGAAGTGGGAAATTGAAAGTCCATAGAGTTTGTATACTGTGTTAGAGAAACGCCTAGGCCGCTAGCCTAAGCCATGCCTAATCATGGTGAAAACTTGCAGCATCACCATAGTGAGCTATCTATGAAGCATCCTCAATAAAAAGCTATGCATATGGTAAATAAAAAGATCACCAAGATGCTCATTATCAACTTGCCTCGTCATTTTGGTTATGGTAAAGCTCCTGTACCATGTGCAAGGGGTACCCCGTTGGCAGTTATCAATGATATGCAAATACTTACAGTGACAAGAACTTGCTTGGGCCCTAAGTTGAGTATCCATGAGGTGTGGCCCTCATATTAAAGTGAGTTGAGATTTCCAACTTATACTTTGTCAAGCATATATTATTGAATCATTATGATAGTATTGTTTACGATCTTATCTGCAAGTTGTGTACACATATCATTGTCCGGATCCAAAGGCCCCAAAGTGACAATAATTCGGACAACCAGAGGGGATGACTGTGGTGTGAGGATCACATGTGTTCACGAGTGTTAATGCTTTGCTCCAGTGCTCTATTAAAAGGAGTACCTTAATTGCCAGTAGTTCCCTAGAGGCCCCGCTGCCACGGGCTGGCTGGACAGAAGATGTTGTGCAAGTTCTCATTGCAAGCACGTATGACTATATATGGAGCACATGCCTAGGATTGTTTAGTACTTGGATGCTTGTTATTATTTATTTGCAATGCCCTAGATCTTGAAGTTACATGTTTAGACTTGTCCATGCAACGCCCGTCCATCCATCCCTATGCCTACCGCACTCGAATCCTACTGTTTACCGTTACTGTTACTATTGCTCTTGTTCCACTGCTGTTGTTGCTTTGATGTTGCTACTACAAACTGTTGCTACTAATAAAACTTCTGTGAGCAAGAACTATTTCTAGGTGTAGATGAATTGACAACTCAGTTGTTAAGGCTTGCAAGTATTCTTTGGCTCCCCTTGTGTCGAATCAATAAATTGGGTAATACTACCCTCGAACACTGTTGCGATCCTCCTATACTTGTGGGTCATCAAGACTATTTTCTAGCACCGTTGCCGGAGAGCATAGCTTTATTTGTAAGTTCACTTGGATCTATTATTGTTCACTGCTACTCCTTTCATCATGGGTAAGTCTCGTGATGGAAAGTTTCCTATTTTACCATCCACTACAAGAAGAGGTACAGTCCTAAACACCTCTGCTGCTCTTGATTCACCGTCTGTTATAAGTAAGCTTGTTACTCCACCACCACATACTCATGCTACACACGCTGCTACTACTGCTGAATCTGAAATTGCTTCTGATACTCATGATGTCACTTCTATTGTGCTTGATGCGAGTGGTTCATTAGGTCCTTTCCTAGATGCTACTATGGATAGACTAGGAAATACTGAAACTCCTAGTGAATACACTATTACACCTGTTAGCTCACCTGAGTCTAGAGAGAGATATGATATTAATGATGGTTACATTGAGTTTACTGATGAATTTATTAAAGAGTGCCAAAACATACATGGTGCTAGTGCTATTAAGAGTCTCCTTGAGAGACGTACCATTATTCCTAAACTGTCCTCTGATCCTAAGTTTGCCACTTCTCCCATAGCTATTAAAGATAAAGATTATGATTTCTCTCTTGATTTATCCTACTTGGATATTATTGAGAAAGAACCTTTTTGTGGGACTGAAAATGAGAGTGTTGTGGCTCATATGAATGAGTTTTCTACTATGAGTGCTTTATTCTCTGATGATTTTACGATGCGCAAGTACTTTGTTACTAAGATCTTCCCTTTTTCACTAAAATGAGAAGCTAGGGCTTGGTTTAATAAATTACCTCCTGGTTTCATTGATAGTCCTGATTGTTTGATTGCTTCTTTCTTCCAGAAATATTTTCCTCCCAGTGCTAGACATGTTGCTTTGCAGAGACCTTTTTATTTTAAACAGGGAGAAGAAGAGAAATTGCCTGATTCACGGACAAGGTTCTGTGCCTTGATTCATGCACATCCTGGATGTCCATTACCTAAGAACGAGCTTCTTGATATTTATTATAATGGACTAACTGATGATTCTATGACCTACCTAGATAGCTTTGTTGATTGTGTTTTCAGGAAAAGGACTCCTACAGATGCTGAAGAATTAATGGATAAAATAAGCAAGAATTATGATGATTGTACTTCAAATGAGTTGAATACACCTGAGTCTATTACTCCTGAACCAGTTATTCCTGAACCAATTCCAATACCAACACCAAAGAAGAGAGGAATTATTGCATTAAATGATGAAGTGATGAAGGAAGCTAAGAAATGTTTAAAGGATAAAGGTATTAGAGCTGAATATGTAAAGAATATACCTCCTATAGAAGAATTATGTAAGTCAATTCCCCACTCATCTACTATTGAGGTACACTCTCTCCAACACTTTGATGAAGGTGATATTCCTTATGGTAAGCCTCCTGATCAATGCTTAGAGGAACTTGACATTTTTATTGTTAAGCAAGGTAATTTTAATAAACAAGTTTAGAATCATTTATTGGAAAACTCTAGAGCTATCAATGAGTTGAAAGATATTGTGGAAAGAACTTCTAATGATATTAAAATGCTTTGTAAACACTTTCAAATGGTTCAAATACAACTTGATCAACTTGCTAAGGTACAAAAGGATATGCTAGTTAATGCTTCAGGAGATAAACATGCTTATGGAATTAGAACTAGGAGTGGTATAGCTACTCAAGATCCTTTATATCCTGAAGAACACCCTAAAAGAATTGATCAAACTAGGTATGGGGATACGGATGATCGAATCTCATGCATCTAATATATCGCGAGACAAAGGGATTGAATTACATGCGTATAAGGTTCACACGATCACAGAAGTCATCGTTGAATGTGTGGGAGTCAGTACAGATCTCCAGGTCCCGCTGCTGATTATTGATCGGAGAGGGTTCACGAACATGTCTACATTATTCGCGAACCGTAGGGTGACACACTTAAGGGATACTAACACCATTCAGAGCAAATGATATGCCAGAGAAAGAAAAAGAAAGCGCAGGAATTTATTTCACTAGACACCAGAATCGTTTCGGTTGAAATTGCTGAAACTGGTTCTGCATGTAAAATTGAATACTAGCAAGGGGTTTTATGTGAATGTTTGTTAATTCAAGTAATTAACAAAATTCTGAATAAATAAATAAAAGAGTTTTATTTAATAAGAGATTGCATTAAATTTGGTGGAAATTTAATGGGATTTGAGTGGGATTTTGAGTGGAGGAAATGGAGGGGCATTTGTGTGAGTGGGAGCTCCACTCACATGAATGGAGGAAGAGGTGGGGGCACTACCTTGGCCGTCGGCCATGGCTAGTGGGCTGCCCTCCCTCCTTCTATAAAAGGAGCCCCTCATCTCACTTCTCACTCACACCTCCTCGCGAAGGATCTCTCTCACCCCTTTAGGATTTTCCCATGGTCTCGGATCAGCGAGATACATGTTCCCAGTGGCTTTTTCTGGAAGGATTTGTTGCTTCTGCTGCTTCGCTGGAGCGAGGGCGCGAAGGTTGTCGGGGTACCCAGATGTGTGTGCGATCACGGATGCACCATTGCTTTGCAGTGTTGTACTTGATGATGCTGGACCGGCTGGACCAGATGGACTTCATCATAATCTTGAGATCGGCAAGCGTTCGTCTACATCATCCACGAGTATAACCTCGTTAATGCTATTCGGTCTTCGAGGATATGTATTGTATGGATGTATATCCACCCATTGCTTGCATGTAGTAGATAGATATTCAAGCTTGGGGATGACACCCGTGTCACCCCAAGAAATATTCAAGAGGTACAAGCGTCAACATCCCCAAGACATCCCCTTCTTCATCAATAAAAATCTCAGGTCTTCTTTCTAGACACTTTATTTTTATTGCGTCATGCACTATTGTATTGTTCTTGCAGCGTCTTTGTTTTTTTTGTTTTTCTTTTGTTTGGTTTGCTGCAATAAGTTAGTTGGACCCCCGCATTCTTATTTTGTTTCAAATAAGTTGATTGGTGTTGGAAAAGAGTACAAAGTTTCATGCTTATAGTGGTACAAAAGGAAGTTTATTTGACTGTTGCCTAGACTTTATCATGTCATGGTAGATGTTGCTTTGACCTTATGCTTAGTGATTATTGTTGTAGCATGACTTGTTCCAAACAATTGAGATTGCTTAATGTGCCTTGAAAGAATCATGCATTGTTTTAGCATACAAAAGCATAATTTGTGGTATTCTCCTTTGATGCTTTATTTGGGTTGACTTGGCACATGCTTACACCATGTTAAGACTATGAACCAGTCACCTTAGCCTCTATGATCATTTAGTTTTTGACTTGTGATATCACTTTATGCTTTAACTAATAATGTTTTGTCACTTTGCATGATTATGGCCATTATTGCTCTCTTTATTGGTCGCTCCCAGTCTTTTGCTAGCCTCCACTTATACTGAGTATGAGCTCTACTCGTGCATCCAACTCCCAAGAAACCAAGTTATCCCAAAGAGTCCACTATAAATTCATATGCATGGTGTGTTACACCATTCCAAGTAAATTGATGTGTTTATCTATCTTCCAAATTAAACTTGTTATGTGAAAATTAGTGATTAAAGCACTCACAAACTTGATGGCACACTTTACTTTCTTGCACTTAATAAACTTGAATCATTGTGCCCATCTATGTTGCTTATATGCTTGCAAATTATAAGTTGGGAGTTAGCAGAACCATGTTGTCATGGGGAACCCTTTCAACACCTGTACATATTTATCCAGTTGATATCATGCTCTTTTGTTTATGGATGTCGGCAGTGTGAAGTAAAAGGCGAGCTTGTAAGTTCATGGAGTATTATATATGTGTTAGAGAAATGTCTGGGCAGCTATACTAATCCATGCCTAATCATGGTGGAAACTTGCAGCATAACCATAGTGAGCAATCTATGAAGCATCTTCAGAAAAAAATAAAAAAAAAGATAAAAGAGAAAAAAGCACCATGCTCATGGTAAATAAAAAGATCGCTGAGATACTCACTGTCTGTTGCCTTGTCATTTTGATATGGTATAACTCCTGTGTCATGGGGCAAGGGGTACCCCGTTGGCGGTTCTCTATGATACACTTATACTTACAATGACAAGAACTTGCTTGTGACTAAAGTTGAGTAGCATGAGGAACGACCCTCGTACTCAAGGGACATGAGATTTTCAAATTATGATCTGTCAAGCATATACTTCATATTTGTGTCACTTTAACCTTAATCACTTCAAGGTGCCAATGATAGGGGCAATGAGAGCTGAAATCTAATAAGTACCATAATTTTTGGAAGCTCTTTATGAAACTTGAAATCCCTGCTTCCCTCTGTGAAGGGCCTTTATTTTTACTTTTATGTTGAGTCTCCACCTTCTATCTTTATGCACCAATTAAGAGAGCATAGTTTTCATTCTTAGTTCAATGTGCATTGTCCCAAAACTTATTGATTGATTCATAACTTTGATATTGCTTGTTATTAAATTATTTGTATCTAGTCACCCTTATGAACTTTGAGGGTGTCCTATACATTTATGTTTTGCTATACCATGAGGTACAAGCTGAATACCGCTTATGCTATGTTTTCTATATGTGAAACAAACAAATGTCTTTCAATGCATTGTTATTCATGATCTTTTGTTTGTACCTTTTCATGTTACAAATTAGTTCCTATGTCTTATTGTTATAACTACATCTTTCGTGCTCATGTTTAGAGTACTATGATCCCAGCTATCAATGCTTTACAATAGTTTGATCAAGATTGTGAAGGTGCATGTCACCTCAAAATTATTCTTTTTATCACTTACCTACTCGAGGACGAGCAAGAGATAATCTTGGGGATGCTTGATACGCCGTAAACGTATCTATAATTTTTTATGCCCCATGCTTATTTGTATCAACTTTCTTATGTTTTATCTACACTTTGAGGCATTTTTATACATTTTCTATAACTAAACTATTAACAAGATGTCGTAGTGCCAGTTGCCTATTTCTGTTATTTTTTATTTCAGAAAAGCTAGTAAGTAAATATTCTTGGAATTGGACGGAACAAAAACCAAAGTTAATATTTTACCAAAGCAAAGACGGAGTCAAAAGGGGAGACGAAGAGACGCCATAGGGCGGCCGCACCCCCCCTAGCACGGTCCCACCCTGGGCCGCACCAGGGCATGGTGTGGGCCCCCTGACCCTGAACCGACCTCGCCCCTTCGCCTATATAAACACCCCGATGCAGAAACCCTAAGGACCCGATCAGAAATCCACGAAACAATCTGTAGCCACCGCCACCATCGTACCTAGATCGGGGGGATCTGAAACTCTTATCGGCCCCCTGCCGGAGGGGAGAGATCGTCTCAGAGGCCTTCTTCATCACCATGCCAGCCTCCGGCGTGATGCGTGAGTAGTTCACCCTTGGACTATGGGTCCATACATTATCTAGATGGTTGTTTCTCCTCCTTTGAGCTATCATGTTTAGATCTTGTGAGATTCGTTCATGACCAAGATCATCTATTTGTAATCCTTCATGTTGTGTTTGCAGGGATCCGATGGATATTGAGATACTATGTCAGATTTATTATTTATTCTATCATGTCTATGTCATTTGTGATCTTGTATGCTCTCCGTTGCTAGTAGATACTTTGGCCAAGTAGATGCTTGTAACTCCAAGAGGTAGTATTTATGCTCGATAGTAGATTCATGCCTCTAGTAATCTGGGAGAGTGACAGAAACTTCTAAGCTTATAGATGTGATGTTACTACTAGGGAGAAAACAACAATCCTTTGTCCAAGGGCAATTGTATTGTTTAGTTTACACACTTTGTGTAATGTAATTATCTGTTGCTTGCAACTTAATACTGGAAGGGGTTCGGATGATAACCTGAAGGTGGATTATTAGTCATAGATGTAGTTGGATTACAGTCTATGTATTATGTTGTAATGCCCAAAAGAATCTCGTAGAGATCAAGATGTCTAGTATATGCATTGTTATGATTTCTCAATCTGTCAATTGCCCCGTTGTAATTTGTTCACCCAGCATGTTATTTATCTTATGGAGAATACCTCTAGTAAACTGTGGACCCCGGTCCATTCTTTACCATTGATATACCATCTACTATTTACTTCCTACAAGCAATTACTATCTTCCACACTATATGTTTAATCCTTTGTTTTAGCAAACCGGTGAGATTGACAACCTCACTGTAAGTCGGGGCAAAGTATTGTGGTTTGTGTTGTGCAGGTTCCAAGTTATTAGCAACACCTTGGAGTTGTTTCCTTACTCCTACTGGTTCAATAACCTTGGTTTCATAACTGAGGTAAACTTGCTGTTGTGCTCATCATACCTTCCTATTGGTGTTCCCAAAGAGCTCTACATATCTGAGCCATCAGCGAATACCTTGACCTTGTTCATGTACTCGGCGGCGGGAATGTCCTCTTTGCGCAGCGACTGGATCTGGCGTCGAAGAGGACACACGTTGGCATTGTTCTGCGCACCGAACATGGAGTGCACCGCGGTCCATATGGACGCGACGATGTTATTGCCGATCATCTGGCAAGAGATGTTCTCGCCCATCGAGTCGAGGACGAGCCCGAGCACCCGCTGATCTTGCGCCTAGCGGGTGGAGTACGCGGGGTTGGCGATGGTGGTTGCGGCGTCACCGGTCTCTTGGGTGATGTTCTTCTCGGGCGTCGTAGTGGTGCCATCGAGGTGGTCGTGTAGCCCTTCCCCGGAGAACTTGGGGATGATGAGAGCGCGCCAGAGCTTAAAGTTTCTCTGATTGAGGCGCACGACAGAGGGAGCAATCGGCACGACGACGGAGGTCATGGGAGCGGAGACGATCGGGCCGAGGAAGTCATCTCGATGGCGGCGGCGGCTCAGCATGAGGCTTAGAGTTAGGCTATGATACCAAGTTCAAGAATAGAATTAGGGTTGCGTGGGGTCTAGCCTCTACGTGATCAGTTTATATAACAACACCAGCAGGGTTACAATTACATACAGACTCGTACACAAACAGTACTGTTACCAAACTCTAAAACTATTTCTAACAATTTATATGTGATATGATATGATATTCTTCATGCTTCTTGATATCCATCGAGCGTCCGGCATGATCACCATCATGCCACCAGTTTGGCGCCAAGTCCACGGTGTGACCAGTCGGTCGTTCATCATGATGATGACTATTACTATAGCTTAGCAACATGAAAGATAAACTACTTTTACCTTGATCACGATCATAACCATATCACATTACATGCCTTCCTGTAACATAAATTTAGAAGCCGCTACTTTATCTATTGCATGTTTTACATGGTTGTTAGGCTTTCGCAATATAACCGTTTCTATCTACGAACCTTCAACCACAACATGGATACAACATTTGTCTATACTACGCCGCTCTTGGGGCCCTCGATTGTAAATGTTATATCAACTACTATAAGATAGACAAACACTCGCTAGCCACTTATACAGTACAAGATGTATGTTAAGCGCGAAACCAGTCTCGCGTAATATTACGCTTAAGGTCGGTCCGGGCTACTTCATCAAACAACGTCGCAATATAAAAAAGTACACGTGGGAGGGTAACCTAGAGGATCAATGCCCACATTCTGTATGTATTCTATCCGTACAAGTATACTATGCATAGATCACCCCTGGTCCGGTGCACGATGATCCAGTGCCACAAGTGGCATCATCCCCGAGGTATCGCACACGTACGATGCAAGACAACGACTGTCGGTTCTATGATCCCTGCCGAGAGTGCGGAAGTAGATATTCTGGCTGAAATCACTGCAGAACAACGGCGTGCCATCGTGAAGAGTCTCTTGCCCATGCAACTCTTTAGGGCCGCAGTCGCAAAAGAAGAGAGAGAAAATCCTCTAAGGAAAATACCTTAAAGAATATTGGGTGTTGGGTGTCTCTTTTCCCTCATATATGGATCTTCTTATATAGGAGAAGAGGAGGCACCCCCATCTACTAAAGTCCAGGGGTGGGACTAAAGGGACGAAGACGAGGTGGAGGGAGGCGCGAGCACGGGAGGAGGAGGGCCGACCAGGACTGGTTGGGCCCCGCGCATGCAGTTCGAGGTGGGCTGCGGCTGGCCGGTCTCCATCAGTGCGCCCTTCCAAGGCGGCGGCGGCCGCTGCTCTCCACGACCTTCTCTCTTGGGCCTCGTTCCCTCCAAGAACTTGGACTCTTCGCTGAGGTCGAGTTTATTGCAGTAGCACAACTTTTTTTGCTGCAAAGTCTTTGGGGATAGTCCGACAAGGTCTCCGATAATGGTCAACTTATTTTTTTTCTGTTTCTGACCGAACAGTTTTTTTGCTATAAAGCGAAATTTTATTTTTTACACGTAGCAAAAACATGATGAAGGGGGTTGATGGGGAGATCGAACTGTCCATTGTTTTTACCAGATGGCTGGGGTCCGGACGCACACGGTACGAGGTTCACCATGAGCCGCAGCCCCCCACCGATATTCCCCTACCGATCTAGGGTTTGATTTTGGGGATTTTTCTTTTCGGGATTTGCTTTTGGGGATGAACTAGGGTTGCACTTATTTGCTTTTCCACTGGAAAAACTAGCGCTAGAAGCTTGCTCTGATACCAATGTTAAAACTTGCCTTTGGATCGTCTAGTCTAGATGATTACAGCAACACTATTTGGGTTCGATCTGAGAGAGTAGAGAGATGAGAAGAGAGAGATTGGAGAGGGACTACATGCGCCTTGGCTCGAGGAACACGAGCCAGAGGGGATGTCAGAGATGGTGGCCATGGCGGAGAGAGCCGACGGCGTGGGCGTGGGTGTGGTTGAGAGTGGCGGCGGCCGAGCTTCCCGTCGGCCTAGCGCAAACCCTAATCGGTGGGTGGGTCGGTGGGGGGTTGCGGCGCACGGTGAACCTAGTACCGTATGTGTTGCCTCCCCCCCAACCCAACCCCCGACACACACACCTTATTATATGCGCTAGAGACAAGAGCCCACCAACTATGAAAAGGTTGGGCGCGTCCGATCAGAGTGCTCGGTCAAGGAATCGATCGACCCGTTGGGTCGACCGGGTGGAGATCAACCTAACACGGGGACACCTAGCAGGTTCCTTGAAAAAACTGGCAGCTGAACCAACAAAATAAAGGTTAGACCACATAAAGGCCGGAGACCGAAGCATACACACACATCGATAGAATCAATGGAGTCTGTCGTTGCCGGAGTTATCCTGAAGACCGTCGTGGGGAAGCTGTTCGATGCCCTCGGCAAGGAGTATGGCAAGCACAAGAACCTCACACAAGAGGTCGAAGGTATCAACGCAGATCTGGAGATGTTCGATGCCGTCATGACCGACCGCGTGCGGGCCATTTCCGCCTCGGGGGCGAGGAGCGAAGGCTGCCGCAGCACGGCGGTCGAGACGCTCTACAGCGAGGAGATGCTGGACCTCGTACACGACGTCGAGGACTGCATCGACCGATTCATGCACCGCCTCGTGCGCAAGCAGCTTGGTGCCTGGCCGTTCCGTAGCCTCGCAACAAAAGTGACAAAACCCGCCATCTGCTGGAGCTTCGCCGGCGAGATCCAGAAGCTTCGGAGCCGCATCAAGGAGGCCCGGCAGCGGGTTAACGATATTCCTATTCCTGGTTCCACCTCGAGGAGGAGGTGTGGAGATCCTTGCGTTGCGCGGCGCGACGTGGTTGGCATCGGGAAGGCCGTGGAGGAGCTCGTCTCCCTGCTTGTTGAGGTGGAGCGCGAGAAAGAGCAGCTGAGGGTGATCTCCGTCGTGGGGTTCGGCGGCTTGGGGAAGACCACTCTCGCAAGGGCAGTCTACGACAGCCCTTGCGCTAAGGAGAGATTTCCCTGCCGTGCTTGGGTTACTGCTGCTGGTCGCTCGTCGGAGACTGACGGTGGCGGATTCAGCTGGATCCTACGGGACATAGTCCGTCAAGTTCTTCCCAGAGAGAAAGAGGCCATGGATGTTGACGATGGTCAACGACATCTTCAAGCCGTGCTCAGGGACTACCTCCAGGACCACAGGTGTGCATCCATTATTTCGCCCCCTTTTTATTTTGTTTCACGATAGATCCCCTCTCTCCCCATGAATCAAAGTAATTTCCGGTCAAATCTGTTTTTTTTTGTAAAAATATAAATGAAGGAATCCTGAACTTTGGATTTGAAGCTCGAAATTCCGTCATTCATAGCAGAGGTTAGAACTGCACAATGATCAACCTCCTTGTCACTTTGCTTGGGTCTTTGTGATATGCCCCTTGTGATACTCCATGGTGAGTCAGACCAATAGTCAATCCAAAATCATGGAGTATCTTGAACAACAGAAGTGGCTACAACAAGCTTTGCTCTTAGATTTTGATGAGATTTCCTACAAGATTGATTTGAAGGCAATATCAGCACTCTTTCCTCGCAAATTTACACATCAGCTGGAGGTTGTGACGTTGTGTAAACTCTTTTTATCAGCTGTAATCAAACTAGTGAGCTAATTCGTGCATACAATTTACAGTATGTTATCAGAATGAGGTATCAAGTTCACCTACCAGCCAAAGTGTTAGGCTTAGCTTGACGTGGTCACAACAATACAATTTCTTACAAAGTTTGTTCCTTAGGTAAGATGTAAAGAAATATATAAAAAAGAAGGTGCGCCAGGCATATGCCACCTAATTAGGCTCCTGACTAGCTATCCTGAATTATGATTTGTAGGTACTTAATTGTCATCGATGACATCAGGATGGAGCAATGGAGCACTCTGAAATCAATCTTGGAAGACAACGGTAGAGGCAGCAGAGTACTAGTGACCACAACTATTCAGTCAGTAGCAAACGTATGCAGCCATGGCAATGGTTATGTGTACCATGTGAAGTCACTTGGCAAAGACGACTCAAAGAAGATTGCTCTGCCGGGGGCACCATCACCTCAGCTGGAGCTGAGTTCGGCGATGCTGTTGCAGAAATGCGATGGCCTTCCACTCGCTCTTGTCAGTGTCTCGGATTATCTGAAGAGTTCGAGTGAATCAACAGTGAAACGGTGTGGTGAGTTATGCCGCAACTTGGGTTCACACCTGAAAGAGGAGAAGCATGGCCATGACAACTTTGCAGATCTGAGGGAGGTGCTTTTGGATAATTACGAGAGTCTGTCGGGCTATGCTCAGACGTGCTTGTTGTATCTAGGTGTATTCCCACATGACCGTCCATTGAAGAGGAAAGTCGTAGTCAGGCGCTGGTTAGCTGAAGGATATGCACGGAGTGATCCTTCACGCAGCGAAGAGGACATCGCAGAAGAGAATTTCAGGATGCTCATAGACCGGAATATCGTCCGCTCGATTGATACAAGAAACAATGCGCAGGTGAAGACGTGCAGAACTCATGGCATCATGCACGAGTTCGTGCGGCACAAGTCCTTGTCGCGGAGATTCATTGCGGCAACTTCTTCTGACCGTCCAACAGCACCCTACGGTGTCAATGCTCGACATCTTTCTATCCATGGTGGTGATGCCACATATAAGCCTAGTGGAGGGGCATATGGCAAGAAGGGACTATCTCGTGTTCGGTCTGTGACACTCTCTGGGGAAAATAATGCAGCAGCTGATGCCATCTCTTATGTTGTTATGTGCGAACTTCTACGCGTCCTAGATCTCCAAGAATGCAGTGATCTGGAAGATGGTCATCTCAAGGACATAGGCAAGCTACTGTATCTGAGATATCTAAGCTTGGGGAGCTCCATCACCAAGCTTCCCAAGAGCATTATTGGAAAGCTGCATTCTTTGGAGACACTGGACTTGAGGAGAACCCAGATAAAGACACTGCCCAGGAAAGTCATCGAGCTCCCACACTTACTTCACCTGTTTGGGAGGTTTATGCTTGAGAAAGATGACCTGAAGAATGCAGGCAAGAATAGGAAGCTACGCAAGTTGTTGTCTGAAGAGAGCAACTTGCAGACTTTAGCAGGATTCTACACCGATGGGGAAGAAGGATTTCTCCAATTTGTGGGCCAAATGAGGAAGCTCAGGAAGATGAAGATATGGTGCAAGCCCCGTGCAGATGGAAGTAGCAGTAGCAGCAACTACTGGACTGACCTTTCCAAGGCAGTTCAGGAGTTCACCAAGGTCCCCATGGTGTATGCAGGGAACCAAGGTGCTCGTTCTCTCTCGATTAATTCCGAAGAATGCCCCGGAGAATTGCTCAGCTCAATCGATTTCGAGACATGCCCGGATGGCTTCATATATGAGATGACGTCACTTAAGCTACAAGGCGGGCTACTCGGAGGATTGCCACCGTTTGTTACCGTGCTGTCAGGTCTCACGGAGCTGTGCATCTCATCAGCCACGGCTACCCTGACACGAGATCTTCAATCAGCACTGTTCGGACTTCGCTGCCTGCTTTACCTCAAACTGATAGCCCATCAGCTCGAGAGCTTCGAGATGAGAAACGGGACTCTCCCAAGCCTGGAACGCCTGTGTATCGTGTTGCAGAGTCCAGCCCCGGCTCTGCCAGAAATGGAGCGAGGAGCTGTGCCGAATCTTGTCTCGCTCCAGCTGCTGTGTCCATGGCTCGATGGCCTCTCGGGCATGAACATCTGGCACCTCGGACGGCTCAAGGAAGTCACGATCCACGCCGGCGTGACTGCGCGAACACGGCAGGACTGGGAAGGAGCGGCCAAGAACCACCCGAATAGGCCCACACTCAAAACTGTGGGCCAAACCCAAGAAGAAGAAGAAGAAGCTTCTTCCGTGAGGGAGAAGAGGAGAAACTGCGAGTCAAGCGCCGACGACCTCGATCTAGATTCCCGTATCAAGAGGATCAGGCTTTCAGTTGAGGAGCCGCCGCGGATTCAGCAGGCGGACGCGGCGTCATCCAGCTACGTAGCTTCGCCTCTCGCTCGTGAAGACGTCCTTCAGTTTGCCGGAGCCGGCATGTGCAATGTCTCGGTGGCACAGATGGATGAGGCCCTTGACGCGGTCTGATGATCGAGCGCTCCTGTTGTTACAAGGCTGTGCATCGCAATCCTTTTATCTGATGATCTAGTGCTCCTGTTGTTTGCCTTTTTTGTGCATTTGTATCATTTGTTTTCTTCCCTGGCTTTCCGTGGCTGTCATTGTACCGATGGATGTATCTCGAAATCTTTGTTCTTTATTTTGTCTTTTTACTTCGGTTATCCTCTGTTAGGAGTTCGCTATGGCTGCTCTGTAACGCAAACTTGTTCCTCTATTTGTTATTGTTGAAATATAGTGTCTAGTTATTTTTATCAGTTCGGACTGTTGATTGTATTAGCTAGCGCATGCAATTCAATATGGTTAGCTAGCGCATGCAATTTAATATGGTATCAGAGCGCGGGAGGTCCTAGGATTAAATCCTGGTCAACGCAAAAATTAAAAACAAATATTGCGGCTCTCAAACATGCGTCACAATAGGTCAAAGAGCGAAAGACGTAGGGTAAGTGTTGAAATATATTGTCTAGCCCTTTCCATCAATTCAGACTGTTGGTTGCGTTGGCTAGCACATGCAATTCAATAGTTATATCTAGTTCTTCTGCCTTGTAGCTTTCCAGTTCTCAGTTAAGTGCTCACTTTTTTTTGTATAAAGAGCATATATTAATATCGCGAAGATAGATACCAATTAAACCTAGTCTCTATAATAACGTATTGATCTGTCGACCTTATGAATTCACGGTCTAAAAAAAATTATCAAAAAAAGTTTTGCTATAGCGATCAATTCCATATAGCCACCATAACAATAACAGAAGTTTAACCTCTCCAATAGCGACCTTTAAAAAGAAATCGGTGTATAAGTGTCGTCGTCGCCCAATCCAAGATCATAAGTTTTCGCCTTGGAGAAAGTCCTAGTTCACAAAACAATGTCTTCAACATGTCCATTGCTAGGCACAACAATTAAGGTCACAACTTTAATTTTCTTTCTTCAGGGTAAGATCGTGTATCTCTCATGTGCTTCCACCCCTACTAACAGTCGCTGCTGCAAGTCACAGATCACCAAGCCAACTCCTCAATGCCAGAAAGACTCAAACCACCATCGCTAGCCTCATGTACCTGCTTTCTTGACATTTTCTGTATCTAATTTCACCATGGATCGACGAACATATGACACATGACGATAACATAAAACAGAGCTTGACAATGCTCCCTCTGAAACCAAACAAACATAAAAACCATAGGTGTGTGAAGGGGTTTGCTGCAGAATACAAAAAAATTCTGACTAGCGTAACACCATATGCCCAAGATCTATGTAGGAGTAATGTTGTAACAGAGAGAGAGAATTCGGTAACATACCCTTGTAGACCGAAAGTGCTTAACACTTATGCAGGAACATGAATGATGTAGTCGTACTCAAACCGACCTCAAAGTCGCGAAGCTCCTTGCACGCCATCTTATGTTCTAGCACGCCAGATCTTGGTGCCACAAGTGACAGCACCCCCGAGGTCTCGCATACGTCTGGTGCTCGACGATCTCCTTGATCTAGCCGGGATGCAGAAGTAGATCTTCCGGCCGGAATCACTGTAGCACAACGACGTATCGCAGCAAAACAGTCCCTTACGCGCGCAATCCTTTCTTGGGACCACGGTTTCAAGAGAGAAGAGAGAGAAAATTACCTAAGAAATTGCCTTAGAGAATATTTGGTGTGTCTTTTTTCTACCCATATAGACCTCTAAATAGGGGAAAAAGACTACCCCATCCTTTAGTGTCCCGTGGTGGGACTAAACCAAGGGGAGGTGAAGGTGTGCGCGAGGGGAGGAGAGCCAGCTGATTGTGTGGGCCCTGCATGCGGCATACCAGGGCCGGTGGCTGGGGTGAGTCCCACCTGCACCTTGCCCTGGCGGCGCCAGATTGCCTCTTGGGCCTCGTTCCCTCCGGGGACTTGGCCCAATAGGGAAGTTTTGCCCAATAAAATTTAATTTAAATATTATTTAACATTAATTCCAATAATTAATATAAAATACATATTTATTAAATTCACCTTGACACGAAACACTTTTCGGTTCATCCGAACTCTTTTGGATACTCTTAGAACGATTCTGGTTCTCTATCAGAATACTTCTGGTATTATCATCTCTTTCTTTCATGATTTCGATAAATCTAACATGATCCCAATCGTCGTAAAACCCGTAAGTGTGTTATCCTACGGTTCGGAAACATCACAAACATGATCGAGACACCTCTCATATCAATGATCATTAGCAGGACCGGGATGCCCATAATGACCCCTATGCATTTCACGATTTCATTATCACTTGAACCATAAACGGCGAGTCCAAATCCCTTTTTACTGTGATACCCGACTTTTTCGAGATCTAATCACTAGTATCATGATACCTTATTCAATCTCGACCGACAAGTACATCTTTTTACTCGTTTCGTGATATTTCATCCCCGTGACCTAGTCATACACTGCGCAGCTTATGGATGTAATCTCACCGAGTGGGCCTAGTGTATCTTCCCGTCACGCGGGAGAATAAATCACGATCTTGATGTATACACCTCAACGTGTTCCTCTAAAATAACCAACATACACCTATATGTTCATCCTGTTACGGTGTGATGGTTGATGCAGTCTAAACAGCCATGGGTGACAATGATTAAACATGATCTTATGGTCAAAGAAATAAGATCCTTCGTTTCTAACTATTGCAACATTGAACTTTATGACTTCATCGTGTCGCAATAATTGTATTAGGTAATATTCATCATGATGTCATTGTCAACTGGTATACGTGCTCCATGATCAGGAAACCTTGATCATCGGTTGCCTAACGAACTATTATAAATAGAGGCTACTAGGGATTTGGTTTATAAACATAACACACATGTATCAATGTTTCTGCTTGATACAGTTATAGAACAGTATGAAACTATTATGGACAATTTGAGATATGGTAATAAATATATTTATTATTTGCCTCTAGGGCATTATCTCCTTCAGTGTGCATGACCGAATATCTTCCGATCCAGCACTCTCCAAGCTTAGTCACCCATGGGAGTTCATCGGCGGAGACTTTCGGGACACGCTTGTCTAGGCCAGATCAAAAGGGCAGGAAGCTAGCAGATCTTCGTTTTGGCACGGAAGTAACCCCGAGGACCGCCAGCTTTATTTGCAAGACTCACAACCCCCACGCTGCCTGTCATCATCCAGCAGGAGATGGCAACATAGAAGGGGCCGACAAGCACTTGGCCATAGAATCGCCGTCGCGAGAACCTATAGCTGAATCCCTAGCTAGGCCCTCCCACCTAGATCGTGGCCCAATCTCAGGGGCATGCCCAGATCATGATCCAGATATGGACCTGGGCCCAGATAGCGTGCCTTCTGGCGGCGCGCCACCGCCTCCTCATCGCATCTCCACTGGAGAGACTCAGGCACCTGATGTCTACGCACTTCTATTATTGTAGATAGTTGTTGGGCCTCCAAGTGCAGAGGTTTGTAGAACAGCAGCAAGTTTCCCTTAAATGGATTACCCAAGGTTTATCGAACTCAGGGAGGAAGTGGTCAAAGGTATCCCTCTCAAACTCTACAATCAAGATACAAGAAGTTTCTTGTGTCCTCAACACACCTAAAACACTTGTCAGGTGTATAGGTGCACTAGTTTGGCGAAGAGATAGTAGAATACAAGTGGTATGGATGACTATAAGTGGTAATGGTGCCAAAAAAGAGCTTCTGGCGGGGAGGAAAAGACTAAAGGCAAACAGATGGAAGCAAGCAAACATGCAACAGATCTAGTTGTAAATGGTGTCTCAATGTTTAGAAACAAGTCCTAGGGATCATAATTTCACTAGTGAACACTCTCTCATATAAATATCTTCTCTTAATGATACTACTCTTAACTACTCTCCGGTTGGATACTCTAATCCATGGTAGGGCTATAACAGCACTCCTCAAAGTCCGCCTTTTCCATCTAGATAACCCCACACTGTCACTTGAGCGCTAGATGGTTCCAACAAACACCATAATTTCATAGAGACAACCAACTCAAAATATACTCATGATAAATATATATGTAACCTAGCTTAAGTGCCACATACGGTGTGCACGCTGTCACTTTCACACACGTGGGGAAAATCATAGCTATTAAAGCACGATGAGTATTTAAGTAGACTCTAGCCTAAGTGCCACCATGGAGTGCACGTTGTCACTTTCACACACACGGGGAGAGCAGAAATCTATTAAAGCACTTGAGTAGCAAGGTAGATATACTTGATTACAAAGCTCATGACCACAATATGATCATGCGTAGAGAGAGAGAGATGAACACATAGCTATCGGTAGAGCCCTTAGCCTCGAATAAGAACTACTCCCTCCTCATCATGGGAATCAGCAACGGCGATGGAGATCGTGGTGGAGATCGATGGAGATGGATCCGGGGGCACTTCCCCGTCCTGGCAGGGTGCCAGAACAGAGACTTTTGTCCCCCGAATCTTCCCTTCGGTGGCGGCGACGCTGCGGAACTTTTCGTGGCTTTATGGTCGATGATTTAGGGTTTCTGAGTCGGGGGCTTCTTATAGGCGAAGGAGGCAAGGTCGGTGGAGGGCCAGGGGGCCCACACCCCCTACGGGCGCCACCAGGGCTGGTCCGCGCCCACCTAGGGTGTGACCACCCTGGTGTCCTCCTTCATCTCTGTTTTGTGGTTCCGTGTTGCTCCGGGAAAAATAGGAAAATTGTCTTTTGTCCCGTCCAATTCCGAGAATATTGATTTTCTGCCCTTTTTAGAACAAAAACAGAAGAAAACAGACAACTGGCTAACACCGTGGCATCAAAACACCTCAAAGTAGAGACAAAGCAAAGCAAAGTGGATATTAAACAAGCATGGAACATCAAAAATTATAGATATGTTTACGACGTATCAACACCGGCCACCCAGTCGGGCCGCCCTGTGCCCCACCTACCCCCATGTAGCACTGCCTTTGGACACCTCCCCTTCCCACAGATCGTCGAGATGGGCGAGGCCACCGTCGTCGGTGGCTAGGGGTCGGGGGGGGGGGGGGGGGGCAGGGCAGGTTAGGGAAGGGAGCCTTCGGAGTCGATCGATGGAGAAGCGACTCGGGAGCGAGCAGTCAGTTGCGTCGATGTATAGTTAGGTGCTCACATGTTGGCGACCAATGTTGCTTGTCCTGGTCAAAGAGGAACTTGGAGCTTACAGTTCACTCTTAGCCAGATTATAAGTTCCATCAACAATATAAGTTCAAAAAGAGAAGTAATTTACAATATTCACATCAGTGGAATCATTGGATATTAGTTCATGCCCACAATAATAATCAAACAGTCGGGGAGTGGAATGTTACAGGAATACATTACACATGCTACCGGCCAAATTCCTCTCCACATGCATACGCATCAGTCTTGTTGCATCACGGTGTCCGTGGAGATGAAGCTGTGGATGACCATGTCCTTGACACGTCCCTTGAGCACGCAGTAGCTCCTGAGCACGGCCTCCCTCGTGAACCCGGCCTTCTTCAGCACCCGCTGCGACGCGACGTTGGGCACGTCCACCAGCGCCTCCACGCGCAGCAGGCCCTCCATCTCTCCAAACACCGTCTCCAGCGCGCGCCGCACGGCCGCCGTGGCCACGCCCTTGCCCCAGTGCGCGCGCGCCAGCACGTAGCCCAGCTCGGCGCGGCACCCGTCCTCCGTGGGCGACACGGAGATCGCGCCGACGGGGCGGTCGTCGCCGTCGCCAGGGAGGCAGATGGCGCGGAACCAGGGGTGCGGGAGCACGGCGTCCCGGAGGTAGGCCAGCAGCGGCTCCGTGGAGGCGTAGGGCTCCCAGCGGCACGGCGCGGCCGCCAACGGGTCCGACGCCCACGCCATCATGGCGTCCACGTCGGCCAGGGTGAAGCGGCGCAGGGTCACCTCCACCGCCCCCGGCTTCTTCGCGGGCGGCTGGGATTCTTGGCCGGTTAACTGCTCCATTTCTCTCTGTGCTGCTGCTGCTGCTGCTGGGTTGGGGTCTTGGAGATGCGCAGCTAGTGTCCTCTGTTTATAGGGCGGTTGATGAATCAGGCAGAGCAGCGCCGGCTATGTTTGACCACATCAGATCAGACACCAGTTGTGGGTTTGAGGGCCTTGATGACCAAGTTTGCTGTGTACCGAAACAGTGAAACTCATTTCATAACGACAGACAGCTATGAAAAGGACAAGCAAGTGTCAGCGATGATGGCGAGACAGACGGGAAGGCCGTGGGAAGGTGGCGTGCGTGCGGGTGTGGCCGTCGGTTGGTTACATCGAAGTCAACAGTCAACCTCACCATGACGGCTGCAACTTTCGCAGCAAATCGAGGATTACGGGCTGGGCCAGGCCGTTCGAAGTTCAGCCCATCTTGTTATCATATGTCCTAGTACTACTTCTTTTAGCCCACAGGCCTGTACAAAAATTCGAGAAAACCGAGCAAACTTATATTTCTCGAGGTCAGCCGTGTCTGCTCGTACAATGTTGTGCATTTATTTTACGAGCCCGAGACAGCTTCACCCGACCACCACAAGGTGTCAGTGTCAGCCTGTCAGGCGCCACGTATCAACGCGATTGCTGGCATTGCTGCGACGCTGCCGGCGATGAAGGCGAGAACTCTTCCTGCTTCCTGGACGTTCCCGTGGGAGTTCTGAATCGTCGGTGTGGCCTTCGATCCAGACCCTGCGTAAGATCCAGAGATAGAAAATGGTGCTCCGATTATATAGTTCGCTAAGAATGAATATACCCGATCAACGTCCAAACTGTTTGAGGTTCTGAACGTACCTGCGGGGGCAACGTTGGGATCGAACGGCGTCGCCGGAGAGGACATCGGGACTCCCAAGGCTGCACAATGGCACGACATTAATTTTTACTAGTACTGTACGTCTGATGTTGTACGCACCACCAAACTACTTGCGCAACGTCAACTTACAGTCGCACTGGCTGGCGGGCGGCGGCTGAACCCTGCACGCCGCGGGGAGCTGCAGCGCGCGTGCCCCGTCCATGGCGACGCCGAGCGTGGCCGCCGTGCCGCCGAGCACCACGCAGAGGCACCGTGGGCTCGAGGCCAGCATGCCCGACACCGCCGTGCAGCACGGTGCGCCGGGCGCAGTAGCGTTGCCTGACATGTAGCCCATGCACGGCGACAGGCTGACCAGCTCAGGCATGCACCCGGAGCCCCCGCTGCCTGCCGGGTCCAGGGCCGGCGCGGGCGCCGGAGATTGAGCCGCGCACCGGCACGCCAGCAGCGCGGCCGCAACGGCCAGGCCAAGCGCCGCGACGTCGATGTACCCGGCTCCCATTGGTCTCGACTATGATCTCGAGCTAGCTAGGTGTGCGTGCCATGCGCATGATTATTTGTCGAATTTATAGCAAGTTAATCTTGTCCGTGGCAGATGAATGCATGTTGATTGTTCAACCGCACTGTCGAACACTTAGCGTGACACTGACAGACCATGGAAGCAAGCTACTGTAGTCGGTTGGTGGCGCCGTTGTTCGGTCAACTTCTCGCCAAATCTTTTGACTCCATTTTCTTGGAGGAGTCAGAGACAGAGAGAGCAGTGCACCTGCAAACTCTTTTATTGATTCATTTGGTCACGGACCCTGATTCTACCTGAAGTCCAGATCACCTAAACACATCAAACAGGCGGTTCGATCGTGCAACCACCATGGCCAAACACGCATCTACCACCTGAAACATTCTTAACCACACTGACATACATACACCAGACGCACCATCACGATCCTGCACACATATATAAAGGCGCAAAACAGCGCGAGAACTCCCACAGTCTGGCTGGCGGGATGAGACGTGACGGTGCGATGGGCGCGACGACGGCGGCCGTGGCCGTGGCCGTGCTGCTGCTGCTGGCGACGTCGGCGTCCTCGGTGTCGGGGCAGGCTGTGGCGACATCGTGCACGGCGTCGCTGATCAGCACGTTCACGCCGTGCCTCAACTTCGTGACGGGGAGCACCAACGGCGGGGGCTCGCCGACGCAGCAGTGCTGCAGGGCGGTGGCCGGGGTGGTGCGCACCGCCGAGGACTGCGCGTGCCTCATCCTCACCGGCAACGTGCCCTTCGGCCTCCCCATCAACCGCACCCTCGCCATCTCCCTCACCAGGGTCTGCAAGAAGCTCTCCGTCCCGCTCCAGTGCAGAGGTCGGTCCGGAGTCTGGACACGTCGACTTTACAGTTTTTATTGCACAAACTAAATTAAACGATCTGTGATTGACCAAACAAGTCTTTTGTCTGTTCCATTGTTGTGATTTGCAGACACAGCAACGCAGATCCCAGCTCCGGGTAATTTAACTCTTTCTTTTGGCTGTTATAACATTGCCATACCGACTGAACGTTACTGAACCTAACACTGAAACCTGAACTTGCAGGGCCTATTGCGTTCGCTCCGGCACTACCCCCTCTGCGTAAGTATCTTCAATCCTCTGCTCAGAGCCCCACGCGCAAATGCCATTTCCTTTGCATAATTACCCACATTGTGCTCAAAACATTTCACGACTCTGCAGCACCGTTGCCCCCGGAATCATCATCGGTGGATCCGCCAGCGACGTCGCCGACCGCGGCGGAGGTAGACGCGCCACCGATCATGCAGGGCCAGAGGCCGGTGGTGGTGCCCAGCTCGGCGTGGAGGAGCGCCCGTGCGTTCTTGGCGCCTTCGTCCGTCGTGCTGCTCGCGTTTTCCTACATTATTCTGGTTTCATAGGATGGGTGGCGCTCCACATCATTCATGTTCTATACGAATGCCCTTTTCTGTGGTGATGCATGATGGCTTTCAGTTCACCGTGTAAAACAGTTTTCCCCATGTGGATTAACATGATGTGTTCTCTGAATGTATGCTGATGGATGGATCTGTTGATGCCTTCTCATTACAGGTAGTAGATGCATATATGCTTGTTTTTCCAGAAATTTAAAACGCGCGAGTAAGAAATTCAGGTGTAGCTGAGAACATGATGTGGCAGTATCGAGCTCTCATGAAATGAGGGTAGTTGAACAAAAACCAACGGCTGCATCAACTTCATTACGACAGCGGGTTTACTTTTGGCTGCACCGTCTCAGGTTGGCTAATAGGGTGCACAGCAGTACGGCGAACATGTTCGTGCCAAGCCTGTCGTGGTCGTTTTGGGGGCAACGTGAACCCATAATTAGCTCGGCTCGAGTCTTCTTCATGGAGACTGAGCAGCTCAAGACAAATACCGTAAAATGTATTTTATTTGACGCCCAAATCCTTTATTTATTATCCATAGTGCTACTTTTTTTTGACAACGATCCTTAGTACTACTTCCTTATTATGAAGTAAAACAACAATTTATTCATATTCAAGCCTATGAAGGTTTTCACAAAAAAATGTTGTTGTAGTACGATAATAAATTGCTCATATATGGTTTTATCCAGCTTAAAGCATACTCCCTCTGTTCCATAATATAAGGTGTTACTACAACCAACATACTCCTATATTATGGTATAGAGAGAGTACATCCGGTCTCATGAAAAAATGGCAACATTACAAATTAGATAATCTTTCAAGATAAAAAAGATATATGAATAGACAACTTTGCAATTAATTCCTACTATTTGCATGATCTATGCGGAAAACATAGAGTTTCTCCAAATAATATATATTGGTTGTGCGCTAGGGCAACCACCGCGAGTTGCTCCAGAATGGTGCTAAAAATGGAGGTTCTCCATGGTATCGAGCTTGGTAAGACAATGGGTTATGGGTCGCAGGAATAGGTTCGAGGTCACCCAATCCTTCTCTGATGAAGCTCCGTCGAGCAGGATTTGTGCCTTGCGAGCACACCTCGATGAATTTAAAGTATAAGAACATCAAGGTGATGCCACTCGGAATCTCAAACGCTGGACCTAAGGAACTGATAATAATTAGTACAAAGACTTCTGTACCAAAAGGACAGGGCAACATTCAAACTGATCCAAAGGCAGTGCAGGTGACCACATGGCACCAGGAGACATTACATACAACTTAGATAAGTTGTAACTTAACCTAGTACTACAATTAATTGAGCATATATCAAGCTTGAAGCTTGGAGCATTAGAAGCAGCATCAGAAACATTTAGACCTCTCTAAATCTCCTGAAGGCAGGCGTGAGATCACCCACGCTTACCGGTCGAGGCCGCGGCGCCGGCATGGGTCGTGATGGTTTTGGGCGCAACGTCGAACGAACGGTTGGCATCGGAGATGCTACGTGGCTGTACCCGACGCCAAGTTCTGCCAACACGTCCGGCGCGGGCGGCGACGAGGAAGAACCAGTTAACAGCGGGGGCGTTGATCTCAGTAAGTTTTTCAGCTTCGTCTCTATGTATGTTAGCTTTGGTTTTGCCTTGCGTAAGTGCGTAAACAATGGACTAACATGTGTGATCATTTTGGTGCAGATCAGTTTGGAAACATTGTAAGGAGGAATTGGTATTCCGACGATAAAAAGCGCAGTATGTATTCACAGATTTTAGCGAGAAATGGTAATGGTAGGATGAAGTGTGGTCTTCCCAAAGAAATATGTGAGCTCTTACATGTGACACCGAGGTGTCTTAGGCGCATATGGAATAGAGGACAAACTCTTGATGGAATAAACTCTGTGATTAATAGGAAGGCAAAAAATTGTGGTCGGAAGAGGGTTGAGATAGACACTGCTGTGATGGAGGCAATACCCCCGGCTCAGCGGATGACTTTGCGTGATCTTTCCGCGACACTAAATATTAAGAAAACCACTATTTTCAAGCGGTTGAAGGAACATAAGATCAGGCGTCACACTAACGTCTTCAAGCCTTTGCTGACAGATGAAAACCGGAAGGCACGTGTAAAGTACTGCCTTGACAATCTAGTGCCCGGGAGCTGTCCGGAGAATCCCGTGTTCAAGGCAGGATATGATCATGTTCATATAGACGAAAAGTGGTTCTACCGCACGAAGAGGAGCCAGAAATTTTACTTAGGCCCCAAGGAGCCAAATCCACAAAGAAGCGTCAAGAACAAGAACTACATAGAGAAAGTCATGTTCTTGTGCGCAGTCGCGAGACCCAGGTTCGATGCAGATGGAAACTGCACTTTTAATGGCAATATCGGCGTGTGGGGTTTTGTTGAGAAGAAGGCTGCCTTGAAGAAGAGCAAGTACAGATTACGTGGAACTTTGGAACTCAAGGCCATTCCGGATTGTCCATGCATGAGAATCATTTTGTAATGGGATCATGTATGCTTAATTTATGAATTTTTTTATCATTTAGACTGATTTAAAACTTGAACAAACAAAAAGAAAAACATGAGAGTGAGATAGACGAAGGGCGAAAGAGTTGAGTGGACGGGAATTTTATTGAGACGGGATGGCCTCCGCATGCGTGCATGGCTTGACAGCCTAATTAAATGCAAATCTTTTCCACTTCTCAAGTTGTGCGGTGTATGAGGGAAATGACATCAATTTTATCTCGATTAAAGATAGTGGCCTTGTATATATGAAAAAAGTCTTTTTGGTAGTGGCCTTGTATACATGAACGGAGGGAGTAATTATGGATGTCTCCTTTGAAAGTTGAAATTATATTGCATAGTATGTGTTTCTCCATCCATTTCGAAAGAAAAAGTGTTCGGTGTCCGTGTTGTTTCCATACATTGCATGCATTACATGCGTCACACTGAAGTTTAGAGCTTTTGTTGCATGCCTACAATTTTATTGCATTGGTTTATCAGAAGGATGCAATTTCTCGGATGATTTTCAGCCGCTTCAAGGAGAAAATTGTTGCAGCAGTGTTACATAGACATGTCCAAAATGTTGCATAGGAGGGTTATCAGACGTCCCAAGATTATGACCCAACCGTGAGAAAAGATAATAGATGTATCCAACAAAAAACATAACGTCACACTCAATACGGTTGCTAGCTTCATCTAACACGTCATGGACCCACAACTGATCCCTGATTCAACTCTGGATACCAACTACTATAGCAGCCACATATGTACTTTCTGACGAAAAACGTCCACGACAACTCCAGAAATTCAGAGAAAGAAACCATTTTTCCTTCTAAGAGTAGGAAGTAGGCACATCCAGCTTACCAACATATCCAACTAATCCACCTTCCCCAACGAAAACCACTCCTATAAGAAACACACTAATTATCGAATTCCAAACACAAACTCACAGGCCGATCAACGCAATCTAGCAAGCAGCTAGCCTCGTAGCAAGTTAAGAGGAAGAGACACCAATGGCACCGATCGGAGCAAAAAGCCTCGTCCTGGCCGCGACCATGGCGGCACTGCTGGTGGCTTTGGCATCGGCGCAGTCTGGATGCACGACGGCGCTGATCGGCCTGTACCCGTGCATGAACTACATCAGCGGCAACGACACGGCGCCGACCAAGTCCTGCTGCTCGCAGCTCGCCTCCGTCGTGCAGTCCCAGCCGCAGTGCCTCTGCAGCGCGCTCGGCGGCGACTCGGTCGGCGGCATGACCATCAACAAGACGCGCGCGCTCGAGCTCCCCAAGGCGTGCGACGTGCAGACCCCGCCGGCGAGCAAGTGCAACGGCGGTAAGTGTTCGACGATATCCTACAGGAGGTGTCACTGCACATATAGATTGCTATTGGGTCTTGTTGGTTGCTGAGAGGATGGGGCTGTGCTTTTTTGTTTGCAGCTGGTGGTGGCAGTGCTCCAGTCGCCGGTGACGCGCCGGCGGTGCAGACGCCGGGCTTGGGATCGAAGACAACGCCGTCGGGGTACCTGCAGGGGAGCGGCGGCTCGTCGCTCTACGGCCCCGCGAGTCTGGTGCTCGCGCTCGCGGCTGCTGCAGCGTACGCCGTGTCTGGCGTGTGAGGAGCGTCTATTGGATAGTGGGTTGAACCGCTATGTTGTGATTCAGAAATTGTGTTTCTCGGTGTGTGGGGTTTGTTATTGGTTTTGCATTGGGCACATTGGCATATATGCCCAATGTTTACAAAGGAAGGGGTTTGTTATTGTTTTTTCATAAGAAAATTGAATAGTTCCGTCGTTAGCATTTTCATATATGCTCAGGTGTCTGACCGCCATAATCAGTTTTCTGAACTTTAGGGATAACTTCATGAGAACACATGACAATTTTGTTTGAGAACCAACAAGAGGATTGTATTTTCATTACGAAGAATAGGGATTATCTACAAAAAGGTGGATCACGCTATTAGAAGGAACATGCCAAAACCCCTAGAGGAACCCCACATTATCTACTCATGGATGATCATAAGACTCTGAAGGTTAGGTGGAAGGTCCGCTGGCTGATTTCCTCCAAGGCATGGTATGGGATCTCCACATAGGTCTGCCTACAGTAGAAAATATGACGGTCGCACCCCTTCCATATTTTTCACATCACAAGATTAGGTGGCCACTCTATCTGCGCTTCACATTGTTATTAATGTGACTCAAAGTGTCATCCCACCAGCCGTGTATTGAAGAGGAGCACCATCAAGAGTTGGTCAACCACCTACTTGAGCGAAAGCCTCTAACCAACATATGATAAAGGTCAACCCATGCAGAGATGCATGTGTGAGTTTGGAAGCCCCCAAACAAAGCTAGCAAGATTGATTGTGAGGTCAACCCGACCACTAGGATGACACTTACAAGGGATCTATCATAGGACAATTTAGTTGGTAGAAACAAGCTCATTGAATATGATCTATCTTATTAGTCATATATTTAATAATCTTTCTGAGAAAGAAATTACCTACCTAATAGGTCTACACTTTGTTCATCCCGATTAGCACCATTTTATCTAGGAATGGGTGCAATAATAAACAAATTGATGGAAAATTATCCAAGGTTCCTACCTCAAAGTCCCTCATCAAATCCATGAAATTATCACCGTCGAAGGCCCACAAGACTTGGTAGAAGATGAAAAACAAACAACCAAGGCAATGAGCACCAACAGAATGACATCCCATAATAGCGGTTGTAATTTTGTTCTAAGAAGGTTTTTATACAAACAATCATTTCCAAAAGTAAAATCCATCATCACCGGACCAAAAATTCCCCCCTCCAATGGTTATTGCGGATACTAAAAGTTGTACTAGCAGTGCCTTGAGGGAGAGCCACATGTTTTTTCATGCCTCTTATTAACCTTAGCATGGAAATAAGTAGCATTTGTATCACCTATTTTGTTTTTCCTATTAGATCTGTGCTAGGAAAAAGTTTTATTTTGTTTCCAAATATCCTCGTAAAAAAGTCTTGATTTTCTCCATCCTTGCTTTCTCATCCTCATCAAGAAAATGTTGTTTAGACAAGACATCTAAAACACCACATTATTGAAGATGAGCTTTCCATTTAATTTTCTTGGTAGCCCTCCATGTTGATACTCTAGCCTCAATCCTTTAATTTGCCTCCAAAGTAGACTTTCACTGAATTGCATAATATAATTGGCTTAATATTAGAAGTGTTTTTTAGATTAGGAGAGTGTGGGTACTTCAAATGCCATGAACTAAAGAAACTAATTCCATTTTTGAAATATAACATGTTTCCTGCACGATAACCTTCTACTGGTGGGGGATATGACCATTTCCTACCCTATGTAAGGCCCTAACAAAATAATGAGGAAAATGGGTATCCTAATCCACATAAGAGAACAACAACAAGTATCACATTGTCTTGATTCCTTGCCTAGGTAATCTATTAGAGGTTTCATTTTTCAACCATATGATACATGAGGTAGCCTATACTAAAAGTGCAATGGAAAGAGGTTTATTTACTTTTTTACAGAACTCCTATTTTATTGATCAAATCCAATCATTAAGAGGCAAGGAAATGATTAAAAGGAGCATTTATTTAGGATCTTTAGTAAGGATCACTAGTTATAAGGTCAGTGTAAGAAAATGTTTCATGACATTATGAAGTTCTAAAACAAACTCACACTCAAGTCATTTATATGTAGTCCCTTTAACCACCTTAAGTTGTCGCATTTTATATAAAGGAAACTTGTATTAACTAAAATGTCACACAAAGTGATACAATCGAAGGATTTACACCTGGCATCTGCATAACTAAGATGCATATAACCTAAAATACCAAAAACTAGCAATGCCAACAATAAACAATATGGACAGACAAAAAATGAAGCAACCTAAGGTGTGGAGCAAAAACCTCCTTGGCCGTCCTCTCCACTTGGGTACATGACGGAAATAAAACTCCTTGTGCTCTGAGCACCGAAGATGGGACCAAGTTTCCATATAAAGTTAGTCGTCGCTAGGTGGTCTAGGGATCTTTTTTTTATTTTTTTATTTGTAGGCTCTTTGTAATGTTGTTTATAATTATTAATAAATCGATGAGATTTTTGCAAAAAAAAGTTCTAGAGAAGAGTAGCGTGTATTAAATAGACACATATCCATAGTTCCATTATGATCTCCGACCTTATCAATTGCGATCGTTTTTGTATGATCATTTGGGAAGGCGTTCAAGTCATTATAATGGAGCTGAGATGGTTGACCCACCTAACTGAAAAAAAACAAGGTTGACCGCATGAACTTCAACTAGTGGAGGAAGAAAATTTGGGCGAGGGCGGGGGCGGGGGTGGTGGTGGTGGTGCATACATGGCGATGCATTTGCGGGTTAAGCCTAACCCCCAAAGGATTAAATTAGTAAAAAAATTGTTTGGCCCCGTGTCATCGGACCAACATTAAATTACCACTCTACCGTGTAACCAATGTTTTATTATTGATAGTGTCACATCTAAATGTTCTGATTTTCCATAAAAGTGAATTTGTGTTTGTAAGTTCAAAAAATCTTCTCTCATACTTCCCTTTCTCAAATAAGTGTATATTTAGGTTTGTCCTAAATCAAGTATTTTTATATTTGACCAACTTTGTTTAAAATATAGCAACATATATAATTAAATCTGTATGTTATGGAAATTCTTTTCAAAAGCGATCTAGTGGTACTAATATAGTGTCATAAATATTGCTAGGTTTTCCATAAAGTGGGTCAAACTTTAAAAACATTGATTTAGTACAAGCTTAAAATAGAAGTGCACATATTTGTGGGCGGTATTTGTGGACGGAGAGAGTACAGTATTACTAAATCGATTAGTTGCATTTGTGTGGACAGCAAGGCAAGTTACTATTTCCTAACCGTGAAAAAAATAGTACTCCCGATATCTCGTTTTAGATGTAACAGATTTGTATGATTTTCATACAATGGAAAATGTCTAGATACATATGAATGTTGACAAATCTTTAACATCTAATTCGGAACAGAGTAGTATAGCCATTTAGCTAACAAAACAACACGGGGACTCTCGGTGCCGTTTTTGACTTCATCTAATTTAGCAGCATGGCCTGGTTCAACTACTCAACCAATTTAGCAGCCACGTATAATAATTTTTCTGAAGCAACGTATTAGTACTTGAGAGAGGCTGGAATTCAGACAAAGACATCATTTTGTGCGAAGAGTGGGATCGGAAGTGGGGACATGCAGCTCACCAACATACCCAACTAATCCACCTTCCCCAACGTAAACCGCTCCTATAAAGTCAAATAAACTCGAGCGCAAGAACACAGACACAAACACACAACCTGATCAACGCCAGCAACTAGCAACTAGCATATCAAGCTCCAAGCCTCCATCCAGACCAAAAAAAAGGCCTATCTCTTTAACTAGCAACCCAAGGAAAGGATTCATCAACCTAATGGCGGCGAGAGCGTTGTCCTCCAGCAGCGGCATCCTCCTGGTCGCGGCGGTGGTGGTGGTGCTGGTGGGTTTGGCATCGGCGCAGTCTGGGTGCACGACGGCTCTGATCGGCCTGTACCCGTGCATGAACTACATCAGCGGCAACGAGACTGAGCCGACCAAGTCGTGCTGCTCGCAGCTCAGCTCCGTCGTGCAGTCCCAGCCGCAGTGCCTCTGCAGCGCGCTCGGCGGCGACTCAGTTGGCGGCATGACCATCAACAAGACCCGCGCCCTTGAGCTCCCCAAGGAGTGTAACGTGGAGACGCCGCCGGCGAGCAAGTGCAACGGCGGTAAGTGCTGAACTGAAGAAGCATCACTGCACGTGTATATTGTTATTGCTTCTTGAGTTTTGACTCTACTTGGGTTGCTAAGATCAAGGACCTGTGCGTTTTTGCTTGCAGCTGGTGGTGGTGGCAGTGCCCCGGTCGCCGGTGACACGCCGGCGGTGCAGACACCGGGCTCAGGATCGAAGACGACACCGTCGGGTTACCTGCAGGAGAGCGGCGGCTCGTCGCTCGACGGCCCGGCCGGTCTGGTGTTTGCGCTCGCGGTTGCTGCAGTCTACTCTGTGTCCGCCGTGTGAGGAGCGCGAGCGTCTCGGCTAGTGGACTGGGAAGAGGCGGGGCGCTTATTCAGAAATTGTGTTTCTTGTGTGGTGTGGTGTATTTGCGGTTCAAATTGGTTTAATTGGGCATTGTTTGAGGAGGAAGATTGGTCAGTGTTGTGTTTCACATCTGTACTATTATTGGTTGTTTTGCTGCATCGGCAACAAGATCAAATAAAAAACATGTATGCACTACAGCACGCGGCGGCTACGCCGACGGCAAAAAGCCCTCGGCGTAGCAAGATTTGCCGTCGGCATACACTACGCCGAGGGCTGCCGTCGGCGTAGCCCCCTCGGCGAAGGTCTCCCTCGGCGGAGCAAAAACGGCCGTCGGCGTAGCAGAAAACCGTCGGCGTAGCTCTACGCCGACGGCCGAGGCGGGCCCGTCGGCGTAACGGCCGTCGGCGAACGGCGGCGCTGCCGTTAGACGGCCGCTAACGGCGCACCGTATACGCCGACGGCCCTACCCTCGGCGTATGGTGGCCACGTGGCACCCGCTGGGCCTCCCCAGGAAGGTGCTACGCCGACGGCCTCGCCCTCGGCGTATGTGGACGCGTGTCCACCGCCTGGCCCTCCCAGGCTGGCGCTAGGCCGACGGCCGACCCTCGGCGTAGGGGCAGGTGCTACGCCGACGGTAGTGCCCTCGGCGTAGCCCTGACCATTTGGCACATGGCAGAGGGCTACGCCGAGGGCATTGCCGTCGGCGTATCACATACACAGTTTTTTTTTTGAATTTTTCTCAGCAGCACTCACATCAGCCATACATCATCCATGCATACATCCATACAGCCATACATGCAGCACTCACATCAGTCATACAAGATCACATATGGTCATATTAAACATTGTTCATATCACACATGCTCATATTAAATATTGTTTATACATCATCCATACATTGTTTATACATCATCCATACATTGTTCATACATCATCACACATGCCTACAACTCTGGAGGAGAGGGGGTGTACCCGAGATCTCCCCTGGTGAAAAGTGGCGACCTCTGCCGAGGGTTGCGTCCAGTAGAAGCAGCAGAAGAGCCACCTGGCGAGGGAGTAAAAGTGTGAAGCTCGGGAGAACCACCTGCGGAATGGCCAGAAGATGGACCATCGTCATGAAGCGGTGTGATCTGACGCCCATTCGGCGAGGCGTGGCCAAAGTGCTGGTTCCCAGAAGCTCCCGTTCCCTACATGTTGCCTACATGTTAGCAACTTGCGAGGCAAAGTAAAACGATAACCAGTGGGTTAGCAAAGAACTTACCAGTGTCGATGCGTAGTAGGTCCTAGCGAAGCTTTTCTTCGATTGCCAAAATGGCATCGGACCTGGCATAGGAGGCACGGGCCCTAAATCTCTATTCTGGCCAGTTTGAATATTCACCATCATGGCCTGCAAGATAGTTTAGAAGTCAGGCCGTAGTACAACAAACGGGGGGAAGTGGGACTTGTATCTTTTGCAAAAAATAAAGGTTCGGACTTACATTTACGTATTGCATGTAGATCGCATTCGCCTCCTGATGCTGCCGAAAGGCCACCTGATATTCCTCATAAGCGGCTTCGTAGGCCGCGTCTAACTCAGGCTACAATTTCAAATACAAGGAATCTCGTCAGCGGTTAGCCATGCAGGAACAAAAGTCATAAAGATAATGAAAACGAGAAAAACTTACATCCTCGGCGGAGCGACGAGGCTGGCCACGAGGCGGGATAGGGGGGCCGTCGGCGGGGTAGGTAGCCTTGAGACGGCTGAAGCTCGTGCTGAGGGTAGGCTTGACCTTCTTATTCAGAATCTTGAGGCGTCCATGCTGCAATCCGTGCCCCGACAGGACCAACGACTCCTCGTCGATCTCCGCGTGAATGGGGTCATCCACATGGGGGTGACGAGCCTTCACCATCGTGCTGTAGTTCCCCAAGTCGTTCTGGGCAGTGTCGAAGTACACGGGCAACGAGGGTTGAGGCTCCGAGTAATTGGGCTTCTTTCGCCGCATCATCTCATAGATGGCGACGTCATGAATCACCTCCCCGGGTTGTGCCTCGGCCACCTGTATCGCGAAAAGAAAATATTATGCATATGAAGTACAAACATAAGCAGAAATGCACGCAGGTCGTTCCATGTATATACGTACCACCTTCCCCTTGAAGCGGTCAAAGTTGCGGTTTCCCGCGCAGTGCGTTCCACCATCGCCTCGGTTATCCGCGTTCCGCCTCGACAAGGCTGCAAACTCCTCGTCTTCTCTGAGCCACCTCGTCCTAACCAGCTCCTCCCATGCGAGTCGATGCGGCTCGGCCCAATCGGGGATAACCTGAAAATGCAATACTCAACTCCAGAAAATGCAATGGCAACTTAGAAGCAATGTAGAATCTCATTGACATTTTACTCACCGACATGTACTCTTCTGGCGTCATCGAGTAGTCAGGATTAGGGTTCCTACCGACAATGTCTTCCTTCCTGACCCTCACGCCCCTGTCATCCCAGAAGTGGCTAGCGGCCGTGACCTTCTGGTTGTACCACACCTGGGGGGTCAACTTCACACAAGCCCCAAGCAAAGTCCTCTGCGCCTTCTCCTGGTCCTCCTCGGCCACACGGTAAAAGCACTTCAATCATGCATAAGAGTCATGAGTTAGCACGGTGGGGTCATCAAGTATGAACATAACTCGAGAAATATGCCTTACCCAAAACTTGGTGATGACAGCATCAGCAGCTGTCGGAAAGCCCGGGACACGGGTAGTCTGGTAGTCCGCCCAAGTGGTAGCTAGCTTCATGTCACCCTCGTGGGTAATGTGATAGCCCGGCCAGAACTTCCTAATCAGTGCTCCAACAAGGTTGTTAGGAAGGCGAGGTTTCGTCCCCGGAGGAAATGTCCAATTGCTGCACAATAATAAACGTTAGTACACAATAATTATTTATGACCAACATGAAATAAAATGTTTTAAATTGCCAAATTAGTACACTTACTCAAGGCCATCTGGAATAATAAGGGCTTTCGCCTCCTGAGTCCTAGGCTCAAACTTCTCATCAGGGACTCCCGATTCCCCACGATTCCGCAATTTCTTCGGCCCCACCAACTCGTGGCTAGTGTTCACCTCTGTATCGGTCCCCGCCTCCCTCTCGGTCCTCGCCTCCCTCTCAGACTCTGCCTTCCTCTCGGACTCTGCCTCCCTCTCGGCCCTGAAAGGCTGCTCTGTCAGGAACAACTCAGGAGCCACGTCGCCAGAAGCAGAGGGTGGTGGGTCAAAGTCCACGCCTCCTCCCGTGGCACCTCTTCCTCGTCCTCCTCGACCTCGGCCTCGACCCCGTCCTCCGCCAGCAGGAGCAAGATCGGGGTAACGCGGATTGGGATTTGGCTGTCTCCCGCTCCGTGTAGCACTTTTCTTGCGCTGCTTCAGCGCATTAAGCAAGGACGAACTGGTTGCCTTGCCGCTGCTCATATTGTTCAATCACCTGCATTAAGTAAGAGAAAACAGTTAAGCACAAAGACATAATAAAATGTATACACAAAGAATAAAGGCATAATGCAATTAAGAAAACAGTTAAGCACAAAGACAAAATAAAATGCATTAAAAAATAAATACTCACTATCATTTTCATTCTCATTCACATTCTCATTCTCATTCTCACTATCACTATCTTTTGAGTAGAAATCTGGATTCTCATCGAAGGGTGTAGGCTCATCATCGTTGTCATTCTCGGTATGGAGCTTCTCGAGCATACTTATGTCATGTAGATTCACCACTGACTCACCCCGAGTTTCTACATCATTCCCAAGATCCTCAAGATCAACCGGTTCTAAATCAAAGTGTCCGAAGTCCTCTTGCTCTTGATAGAAAATTCCCTCGTACGTTAAAGGGTTAATGTTGTTGTAATCGTCCTCGGAGGGAATCGGTAGGTTACCATGTGGCGATACCTAGAACACGACTTCCCAGCCCTGGAGTTCCGCTTTCTGGCATGGGTAGGGCAAATAATAAACTTGGTTGGCTTGGTGAGCAACAACAAAGACGTCGGCTCCGCTATAGGTGGTTGAAGGCCTAACTTCAACTAACCCAATGGAAGGGGTACTTCTCAGTCCACCCCTTGGGTCAAACCAGTGGCACTTGAACACAACAAGATTGAGTTCGACATTCGTACGATTGAAGGTCAGCTCGTATACATTCTCTAACCTTCCGTAGTAATCAAGGGAATCGGCTCCTTTGGTGAACACCCCAGTATTTACCGTTTTTGCATTCGGTCGCCCTTTCTGGTGCGTCTCTGTATGGAAGCGAAACCCATTCACATCATACTTCTCATACTTCATGACGACACTGTTACAACCTTGGGAAACACATTTCAGCTCATCTGACATCTCAACGTTGGGATCAGCTCCCTACAGGTACAAGAGGAATTTGTTGCGTTCAGTAGTTACGTGGAATAAGAGTGACAAGTCACATATTGCAAGGTAAGAGGGACAGGTTAGAAATTACTTTTTCCATAAACCAGGACACAAAGTTTTTTTTATTTCCGGGAGCACCCTCTTTCAGTAGAGTGTCCAACTCCATGGGAGAGGGATCAGTCGGTCCCGGCCACTGTTCATCCTTGAAATCGCTAAGAAGGAGAAAATAAGCATTCGACGGAGACCGAGTTACTAGATGCATAGAGAAATAGGGTGTTCACCATTTTACCTAATGAAATCGACCACTTCCTTCATGTTCATAAGCACATAGAGCATTATGCAATCCTTCTCTTCCTTCGGCAACCTATATTTTAGTCCTTTACCGGCCTTGCCACCGGGAAATTGGAATAGTTCGAGATTGGGGTCATTCTTGGGCAGGTCGACATTGTAACGAGAGACCGGGTTATGCATAGTGGGAACATCATCGGGCCAGTAGGTTGTCGCGGCGTCTGCCATCTCCCGAAGGCATGTTGCTTCAGCTATGCATGCTTCAATCTTAGCTTTGTTTCCAGTTATCTTTCGAATATACTTAAACTCTCTCTCAATACAAAATTTCCAACGAAATTGCACCGGCCCCCCTAATAGTGCCTCGTTCGCGAGGTGCACAATGAGATGTGCCATCGGAGTAAAGAAGCCTGGCGGAAAGATCATCTCCAAATTGCATAGCAACTCCGGCACCTGAACTTGTAGCTTCTCAATCACCAGAGGACATATCTGCTTAGCACAGAGGGTGCGGAAGAAATGGCTCAACTCCGCAAGCACTCGCCATACTTTTTCGGGGAGATACCCTCGAACCATCACCGGCATCAGCCGCTCAATCCATATATGATAGTCGTGACTCTTGAGCCCGTTGACTTGTCCCGTCAAAAGATTGACTCCCTTACTTATATTCGAACAATAACCGTCAGGGAACATCACGACGTATTTGAGCCACCTAAATGACTCCTTCTTTTGGACATTATCAAGGCAGTAGTAGGCATGCGGCTTGAACCAATTCTTTCGACGGACAGTAGGAGGCTGCATGTGTAATCTCTTCCTATCACAAAGCTTCTCAACATCAACTCTAGCCTTGACATTATCCTTTGACTTCCCAGGAATGTTCAGGACTGTGTGAAAAAGGGACTCCCCGACATTCTTTTCGGTGTGCATCACATCGATGTTATGGGGAAGTTCGAGGTCCTTGTAATACACGAGATTCGTTAAGGCTGCCACGTGAGTCCAATTATGCGTTACACCATATCCCGCAAATTGATGGCCAGTTCCCGGCGCCGCGGGCACGAGAGCACGTATCTCGGCATCAACAACTGCACCCTCGAACTTTGGTACCTCTTTTACTTCATGCACAACTTTGCCCTTCTTGAAGTTCTTTCTATCTTCTCTGAACAAATGATTTCTTTTGAGGTACTGTCGATTCGTGTCAAACGCAACATATTTGCGACCCGACTTTAGCCAAAGGAACTCAAGTCGGTGCCTGCACACTGGGCATGGCCACTTACCAGCTATACACCATCCGCACGTTAGGGCGTACCCGGGCATGTCATGCATAGTATATTGTAACCAAACTTTCATCAAAAAGTTTCTCTTTGATGCTCGGTCGTATGTCAACGTCCCGTGTATCCAAGAGTGGTTCAAATCATCCACAATCGGCTGCATGTAGACACTCAAGTTCTTCCCCGGATACTCAGGTCCTGGAATTATCAGCGACAAAAACATGGTCTTCCATTGCATTAATACTCCGGGAGGGAGATTGAGCGGAATAACATACACCGGCCAGCAGCTGTACGAGGCCGTCGACATACCATATGGGTTGAAGCCATCTGTTGCTATCGCAATTCTAACATTCCGAGCCTCTTCTGCCCACCGGGGGTATTTGTCATCGAAGTTCTTCCACGCCTTACCATCAGATGGATGTCCCATCTTCTTCCGTCCGTGCCCGTCCTCGTATCTTTTCCCCTTCTTGTGCCACGTCATCTGTTTGGCAGTCTCCTCGCTCAAGTAAAGCCGCTGGATTTTTTTTATGAATGGGAGATACCGAAGTATCTTCTTAGCGACCTTCGACTGCCTCACCTGACCATCCTTCCCCTTTATCTCTTCATATCTAGAGGCCTTACAAATGGAGCAGTACTTGTCACCCTCAAACTGTTTCCAAAACAAAAGGCAGCCTTTTGGACAACAATCTATCTTTTCATAATCCATGTTGAGCTCCTTCATGATTTTCTTCGTTTCGTGAAAGGTTTTGGGCAGACAATGCCCTTCGGGCAACATGTTACCACATGTTCTCAGATTAGCTTCAAAGTGATAATGGGTGGCGGAGTACTGGCACTTGTCGGCTAGACACTGAGAGATGGCATCGAGCTGAGAAATCTTTGCACCCTCGTACAGAGGCCTCTTAGCCGCGGCCATCATATCAAGGAAGGCCTTCGCGGTTGGCTCCGGTTCCTCCGGTTCTAGCGGTTCCTCCGGTTCTGATGATTCCTCCCGTGGAGGTGGCGAATTCGGCTGGTCGGCATCGATAAGATCATCTAGCATGTTTCTAATCCCATCGTGCTCATTGCCATTGAGCCGCTGACGCATCACCTCACCTCTGTCACGTTCGTACCGAGCAAAGTCGACTTGCGTGACATAGTTAGACATGTACCCATATTGCAGAAGGTGTTTGTACATGTCATCCTTTCCCTGACGATGACGCTTAGTGCAATGAGCGCAGGGAAAAAGTGCCCGAACCATTGCCTTCGAACCACACGCTAACTCATTCACTAACAAATGAGTGTTCCGTACCCAATCGTCTGTTTTATTAGTCGCACTAATACGGCCACTGTACATCCACCCATTATCAGCCATCCTCTTCTGCTTTGTTGGGAGACAAACAACAAATATAACATTTTATATCAAACAGGAGATTAAATGCTTCATGTTTTTACGCATTCATCAACCTACATGTCCAATAGGAAAAGAGGGTCCTAACCAGCCGCCGGATCCGTAGATTGGGTAAGTTCTCCCTGGTTCTACCCCGATCCAAGCAGAATTTTGGCAGCACCTCCCCGCTGCTCTCCCGATACACGTCTCGACAAAAAGCCAAGAGGATGTGCATCCGGAGAACAACGAGGAGGCGCCACCGAAATCCTGTCTCGAATCGAGGTAGAGCCAGGGAGAACCAAACTCAACTACGAATCCGCCGACTGCCCGATAAAAGCCATAAGCGTTACGGTCCAAAATATGCGAGACCACTAATGCATATTAAGTCGCGTAACGCTTACGGTCGGGATGACGCCTAGGTGACGCGACAGACTTGGTGATCTAGACACAAAAATAAACCTAGGTACAAGAGAGGCGAACAGATTCTCACCCTCGAAGCGTGATCAAATCGTAGAAGATGATCCGGGACCAGTCGTCGAAACACTCCCCACGCTCACCCTCCGGTAACTATAAACAACATACAATATACAACATATATTTAGCAAATTTCATCTATTTTACTAAACATGAACTATTGTACATAAGAAAAACTACATACAAACTATAAACTACTACTACAACCTACTACTAGATACTACAACCTACTACTAGATACCACAACCTACTACTGCAAATTTCATCTATTTCATCTAGATACTACAACCTACTACTACAAACTACTAGTACATAAGAAAAACTACATACTACAGACTATAAACTACTACTACAAACTAACCACAATCTACAATTAGTACAAACTATCAGTTAGCTATCTATGCATAGGAACTCCTTAATAAACTATGGAAGTGCATTAACCGATGTATTTTTTGCATTGGCTATTTAAGTACATGATATAAGAAAATTACTAGAAGCTACGGTTCTAGTGTATGGAACTTAAACAAAAATTCACTAACTATCATGTGAGCCTCCACTAAGAAATATATCTTTAAAATTTCAGAAGTATTACATCTTCTCATAATTCATCAGTATGCATTTTCTAGCTTTCCCTAAAATCGGTGGGAGCACGGCTACACAAGCTCAATACACAGAGACAATTGGTGTGTTGCAACCAAACGGAAAATAAGAGAAGATGTGAGATGGGCTACTCACCGGAGACGATGCGACGGGGCCGGAGATAGACGTGGGTGTGCACAGCACAGTGGGGGAGGTGGCGGGGCAGTGGGGTTGGGGGTGGGGCAGTAGGGGTGGAGGCGGGGTGGTGGTGGCGGCGGGGTAGTGGGGTGGTGGCGGCGGTACTGGGGGGGAGGCGGGGCAGTGGGGAAGTGGGGGTGGCGGCGGGGTCGTGGTGGCGGCGGGGTGGTGGGGTGGGGAAGTGGGGGAGGGCCGGGATGGGGCAATGGGAGGGGCAGTCGGGGTGGTGACGGCCGGGCTGTGGGGAAGGGGGGTAGTGGGGTGGCGGCGGGGTGGTGGTGGCGGCAGGGCAGTAGGGGTGGGGAAGTGGGGGAGGGCCGGGGTGGGGCAGTGGGGGAGGGGCAGTGGGGGTGGTGACGGCAGGGGCTGTGGGGGAGGCGGCGGTCGCTCGCGGGAGGGAGAGAGGGGGGCTGGCGGCGGCGGCCCCGAGCTCGGGGACCGGTGGCTGGTGGCGGCGGGTCGGGGTGGGGAGGGGGTTGGGAGGAAGGAGGTGGGAGGGGGTTGGGGATAGAGAGGCTGGGAAACGAGTGGCCCGGGTGGGCCGCGGGTCAAAAAACGGATGAGGCTACGCCGACGGCCAGGCATACGCCGAGGGCAGCCGTCGACGTAGCTAGGGCGATTTTTTTATTTTCCTTATTAATAACAAATTATACAAGAAACTTTATTTGGTGTCTAGTAATATAACAAATCATAATATATTATTTTGTGTCTATTATTATAGAAGAAACTATAATATATTGTTACTATATATACTTTTTTTATTTCGTCGTGTGCTCGGATCGTCTACCCCCTAGACGTTCCTCTGACAGGGGTAGCCCGGCGTAGCTCTCTCTTGTTTTGTGTTTGTTTAGGTCATAGGGTGATGTAAAACCATGTTGGTTCACAAGTTGGGGCACTATCCTACCCGGTTTCACCTCGACGGGGAGATTACCCCCTTATACGGGTATGGAACATTCGCCTCTAGGTTAGAGCGCATGCATGCGAGGGGGGACACATGCAAGCACTTATATATACCAACCTCTCACCACACCCACACACATATGCTAGGGGAACATGCAAGTTTTCATCTCATTCCAATGTTCTCGTGGTCTTCCTCCGGCGAAACCCTGATCTCTGTGCACACTCGGATCATCTACCCCCCTAGACGTTCCTCTGACAGGGGTAGCCCGGCATAGCTCTATCTTGTTTTGTGTTTGTTTAGGTCATAGGGTGATGTCAAACCATGTTGGTTCACAAGTTGGGGCACTATCCTACCCGGTTTCACCTAAACAGGGAGATTCCCCCCTTATACGGGTACGGAACCTTCGCCTCTAGGTTAGAGCGCATGCATGCGAGGGGGGACACATGCAAGCACCTATATATACCAACCTATCACCACACCCACACACATATGCTAGGGGAACATGCAAGTTTTCATCTCATTCCAATGTTCTCGTGGTCTTCCTCCGGCGAAACCCTGATCTCTGTGCACACTCGGATCGTCTACCCCCCTAGACGTTCCTCTGACAGGGGTAGCCCGGCATAGCTCTATCTTGTTTTGTGTTTGTTTAGGTCATAGGGTGATGTCAAACCATGTTGGTTCACAAGTTGGGGCACTATCCTACCCGGTTTCACCTAAACAGGGAGATTCCCCCCTTATACGGGTACGGAACCTTCGCCTCTAGGTTAGAGCGCATGCATGCGAGGGGGGACACATGCAAGCACCTATACCAACCTCTCACCACACCCAAACACATATGCTAGGGGCAAATGCAAGTTTTCATCTCATTCCAATGTTCTCGTGGTCTTCCTCCGGCGAAACCCTGATCTCTGTGCACACTCGGATCGTCTACCCCCCTAGACGTTCCTCTGACAGGGGTAGCCCGGCGTAGCTCTCTCTTGTTTGGTGTTTGTTTAGGTCATAGGGTGATGTAAAACCATGTTGGTTCACAAGTTGGGGCACTATCCTACCCGGTTTCACCTCGACGGGGAGATTACCCCCTTATACGGGTACGAAACCTTCGCCTCTAGGTTAGAGCGTATGCATGCGAGGGGGGACACATGCAAGCACCTATATATACCAACCTCTCACCACACCCACACACATATGCTAGGGGCACATGCAAGTTTTCATCTCATTCCAATGTTCTCGTGGTCTTCCTCCGGCAAAACCCTGATCTCTGTGCACACTCGGATCGTCTACCCCCCTAGATGTTCCTCTAACAGGGGTAGCCCGGCGTAGCTCTCTCTTGTTTTGTGTTTGTTTAGGTCATAGGGTGATGTAAAACCATGTTGGCTCACAAGTTGGGGCACTATCCTACCCGGTTTCACCTCGACGGGGAGATTCCACCCTCATATGGGTCCGGAACCTTCGCCTCTAGGTTAGAGCGCATGCATGCGAGGGGGAACACATGCAAGCACCTATACCAACCTCTCACCACACCCACACACATATTCTAGGGGCACATGCACGTTTTCATCTCATTCCAATGTTCTCGTGGTCTTCCTCCGGCGAAACCCTGATCTCTGTGCACACTCGGATCGTCTACCCCCCTAGACGTTCCTCTGACAGGGGTAGCCCGGCGTAGCTCTCTCTTGTTTTGTGTTTGTTTAGGTCATAGGATGATGTAAAACCATGTTGGCTCACAAGTTGGGGCACTATCCTACCCGGTTTCACCTCGACGGGGAGATTCCACCCTCATACGGGTCCGGAACCTTCGCCTCTAGGTTAGAGCGCATGCATGCGAGGGGGGACACATGCAAGCACCTATACCAACCTCTCACCACACCCACACACATATGCTAGGGGCACATGCAAGTTTTCATCTCATTCCAATGTTCTCGTGGTCTTCCTCCGGCGAAACCCTGATCTCTGTGCACACTCGGATCGTCTACCCCCCTAGACGTTCCTCTGACAGGGGTAGCCCGGCGTAGCTCTCTCGTGTTTTGTGTTTTTTAGGTCATAGGGTGATGTAAAACCATGTTGGCTCACAAGTTGGGGCACTATCCTACCCGGTTTCACCTCGACGGGGAGATTCCACCCTCATACGGGTCCGGAACCTTCGCCTCTAGGTTAGAGCGCATGCATGCGAGGGGGGACACATGCAAAGCACCTATACCAACCTCTCACCACACCCACACACATATGCTTGGGGCACATGCAAGTTTTCATCTCATTCCAATGTTCTCGTGGTCTTCCTCCGGCGAAACCCTGATCTCTGTGCACACTCGGATCGTCTACCCCCCTAGACGTTCCTCTGACAGGGGTAGCCCGGCGTAGCTCTCTCTTGTTTTGTGTTTTTTAGGTCATAGGGTGATGTAAAACCATGTTGGCTCACAAGTTGGGGCACTATCCTACCCGGTTTCACCTCCTCGGGGAGATTCCACCCTCATACGGGTCCGGAACCTTCGCCTCTAGGTTAGAGCGCATGCATGCGAGGGGGGACACATGCAAGCACCTATACCAACCTCTCACCACACCCACACACATATGCTTGGGGCACATGCAAGTTTTCATCTCATTCCAATGTTCTCGTGGTCTTCCTCCGGCGAAACCCTGATCTCTGTGCACACTCGGATAGTCTACCCCCCTAGACGTTCCTCTGACAGGGGTAGCCCGGCATAGCTCTATCTTGTTTTGTGTTTGTTTAGGTCATAGGGTGATGTCAAACCATGTTGGTTCACAAGTTGGGGCACTATCCTACCCGGTTTCACCTAAACAGGGAGATTCCCCCCTTATACGGGTACGGAACCTTCGCCTCTAGGTTAGAGCGCATGCATGCGAGGGGGGACACATGCAAGCACCTATATATACCAACCTATCACCACACCCACACACATATGCTAGGGGAACATGCAAGTTTTCATCTCATTCCAATGTTCTCGTGGTCTTCCTCCGGCGAAACCCTGATCTCTGTGCACACTCGGATCGTCTACCCCCCTAGACGTTCCTCTGACAGGGGTAGCCCGGCATAGCTCTATCTTGTTTTGTGTTTGTTTAGGTCATAGGGTGATGTCAAACCATGTTGGTTCACAAGTTGGGGCACTATCCTACCCGGTTTCACCTAAACAGGGAGATTCCCCCCTTATACGGGTACGGAACCTTCGCCTCTAGGTTAGAGCGCATGCATGCGAGGGGGGACACATGCAAGCACCTATACCAACCTCTCACCACACCCAAAAACATATGCTAGGGGCAAATGCAAGTTTTCATCTCATTCCAATGTTCTCGTGGTCTTCCTCCGGCGAAACCCTGATCTCTGTGCACACTCGGATCGTCAACCCCCCTAGACGTTCCTCTGACAGGGGTAGCCCGGCGTAGCTCTCTCTTGTTTTGTGTTTGTTTAGGTCATAGGGTGATGTAAAACCATGTTGGTTCACAAGTTGGGGCACTATCCTACCCGGTTTCACCTCGACGGGGAGATTACCCCCTTATACGGGTACGAAACCTTCGCCTCTAGGTTAGAGCGCATGCATGCGAGGGGGGACACATGCAAGCACCTATATATACCAACCTCTCACCACACCCACACACATATGCTAGGGGCACATGCAAGTTTTCATCTCATTCCAATGTTCTCGTGGTCTTCCTCCGGCGAAACCCTGATCTCTGTGCACACTCGGATCGTCTACCCCCCTAGATGTTCCTCTAACAGGGGTAGCCCGGCGTAGCTCTCTCTTGTTTTGTGTTTGTTTAGGTCATAGGGTGATGTAAAACCATGTTGGCTCACAAGTTGGGGCACTATCCTACCCGGTTTCACCTCGACGGGGAGATTCCACCCTCATACGGGTCCGGAACGTTCGCCTCTAGGTTAGAGCGCATGCATGCGAGGGGGAACACATGCAAGCACCTATACCAACCTCTCACCACACCCACACACATATTCTAGGGGCACATGCACGTTTTCATCTCATTCCAATGTTCTCGTGGTCTTTCTCCGGCGAAACCCTGATCTCTGTGCACACTCGGATCGTCTACCCCCCTAGACGTTCCTCTGACAGGGGTAGCCCGGCGTAGCTCTCTCTTGTTTTGTGTTTGTTTAGGTCATAGGGTGATGTAAAACCACGTTGGCTCACAAGTTGGGGCACTATCCTACCCGGTTTCACCTCGACGGGGAGATTCCACCCTCATACGGGTCCGGAACCTTCGCCTCTAGGTTAGAGCGCATGCATGCGAGGGGGGACACATGCAAAGCACCTATACCAACCTCTCACCACACCCACACACATATGCTAGGGGCACATGCAAGTTTTCATCTCATTCCAATGTTCTCGTGGTCTTCCTCCGGCGAAACCCTGATCTCTGTGCACACTCGGATCGTCTACCCCCCTAGACGTTCCTCTGACAGGGGTAGCCCGGCGTAGCTCTCTCTTGTTTTGTGTTTTTTAGGTCATAGGGTGATGTAAAACCATGTTGGCTCACAAGTTGGGGCACTATCCTACCCGGTTTCACCTCGAAGGGGAGATTCCACCCTCATACGGGTCCGGAACCTTCGCCTCTAGGTTAGAGCGCATGCATGCGAGGGGGGACACATGCAAGCACCTATACCAACCTCTCACCACACCCACACACATATGCTAGGGGCACATGCAAGTTTTCATCTCATTCCAATGTTCTCGTGGTCTTCCTCCGGCGAAACCCTGATCTCTGTGCACACTCGGATAGTCTACCCCCCTAGACGTTCCTCTGACAGGGGTAGCCCGGCGTAGCTCTCTCTTGTTTTGTGTTTGTTTAGGTCATAGGGTGATGTAAAACCATGTTGGCTCACAAGTTGGGGCACTATCCTACCCGGTTTCACCTCGACGGGGAGATTCCACCCTCATACGAGTCCGGAACCTTCGCCTCTAGGTTAGAGCGCATGCATGCGAGGGGGACACATGCAAAGCACCTATACCAACCTCTCACCACACCCACACACATATGCTAGGGGCACATGCAAGTTTTAATCTCATTCCAATGTTCTCGTGGTCTTCCTCCGGCGAAACCCTGATCTCTGTGCACACTCGGATCGTCTACCCCCCTAGACGTTCCTCTGACAGGGGTAGCCCGGCGTAGCTCTCTCTTGTTTTGTGTTTTTTAGGTCATAGGGTGATGTAAAACCACGTTGGCTCACAAGTTGGGGCACTATCCTACCCGGTTTCACCTCGACGGGGAGATTCCACCCTCATACGGGTCCGGAACCTTCGCCTCTAGGTTAGAGCGCATGCATGCGAGGGGGGACACATGCAAGCACCTATACCACCCTCTCACCACACCCACACACATATGCTTGGGGCACATGCAAGTTTTCATCTCATTCCAATGTTCTCGTGGTCTTCCTCCGGCGAAACCCTGATCTCTGTGCACACTCGGATCGTCTACCCCCCTAGACGTTCCTCTGACAGGGGTAGCCCGGCGTAGCTCTCTCTTGTTTTGTGTTTGTTTAGGTCATAGGGTGATGTAAAACCATGTTGGCTCACAAGTTGGGGCACTATCCTACCCGGTTTCACCTCGACGGGGAGATTCCACCCTCATACGGGTCCGGAACCTTCGCCTCTAGGTTAGAGCGCATGCATGCGAGGGGGGACACATGCAAAGCACCTATACCAACCTCTCACCACACCCACACACATATGCTAGGGGCACATGCAAGTTTTCATCTCATTCCAATGTTCTCGTGGTCTTCCTCCGGCGAAACCCATATCTCTGTGCACACTCGGATCGTCTACCCCCCTAGACGTTCCTCTGACAGGGGTAGCCCGGCGTAGCTCTCTCTTGTTTTGTGTTTGTTTAGGTCATAGGGTGATGTAAAACCATGTTGGCTCACAAGTTGGGGCACTATCCTACCTGGTTTCACCTCGACGGGGAGATTCCACCCTCATACGGGTCCGGAACCTTCGCCTCTAGGTTAGAGCGCATGCATGCGAGGGGGGACACATGCAAGCACCTATACCAACCTCTCACCACACCCACACACATATGCTTGGGGCACATGCAAGTTTTCATCTCATTCCAATGTTCTCGTGGTCTTCCTCCGGCGAAACCCTGATCTCTGTGCACACTCGGATCGTCTACCCCCCTAGACGTTCCTCTGACAGGGGTAGCCCGGCGTAGCTCTCTCTTGTTTTGTGTTTGTTTAGGTCATAGGGTGATGTAAAACCATGTTGGCTCACAAGTTGGGGCACTATCCTACCCGGTTTCACCTCGACGGGGAGATTCCACCCTCATACGGGTCCGGAACCTTCGCCTCTAGGTTAGAGCGCATGCATGCGAGGGGGGACACATGCAAGCACCTATACCAACCTCTCACCACACCCACACACATATGCTAGGGGCACATGCAAGTTTTCATCTCATTCCAATGTTCTCGTGGTCTTCCTCCGGCGAAACCCTGATCTCTGTGCACACTCGGATCGTCTACCCCCCTAGACGTTCCTCTGACAGGGTAGCTCGGCGTAGCTCTCTCTTGTTTTGTGTTTGCTTAGGTCATAGGGTGATGTAAAACCATGTTGGTTCACAAGTTGGGGCACTATCCTACCCGGTTTCACCTCGACGGGGAGATTACCCCCTTATACGGGTACGGAACCTTCGCCTCTAGGTTAGAGCGCATGCATGCGAGGGGGGACACATGCAAGCACTTATACCAACCTCTCACCACACCCACACACATATGCTAGGGGCATATGCAAGTTTTCATCTCATTCCAATGTTCTCGTGGTCTTCCTCCGGCGAAACCCTGATCTCTGTGCACACTCGGATCGTCTACCCCCCTAGACGTTCCTCTGACAGGGGTGGCCCGGCGTAGCTCTCTCTTGTTTTGTGTTTGTTTAGGTCATAGGGTGATGTAAAACCATGTTGGCTCACAAGTTGGGGCACTATCCTACCCGGTTTCACCTCGACGGGGAGATTCCACCCTCATACGGGTCCGGAACCTTCGCCTCTAGGTTAGAGCGCATGCATGCGAGGGGGGACACATGCAAGCACCTATACCAACCTCTCACCACACCCACACACATATTCTAGGGGCACATGCAAGTTTTCATCTCATTCCAATGTTCTCATGGTCTTCCTCCGGCGAAACCCTGATCTCTGTGCACACTTGGATCGTCTACCCCCCTAGACGTTCCTCTGACAGGGGTAGCCCGGCATATCTCTCTCTTGTTTTGTGTTTGTTTAGGTCATAGGGTGATGTAAAACCATGTTGGCTCACAAGTTGGGGCACTATCCTACCCGGTTTCACCTCGACGGGGAGATTCCACCCTCATACGGGTCCGGAACCTTCGCCTCTAGGTTAGAGCGCATGCATGCGAGGGGGGACACATGCAAAGCACCTATACCAACCTCTCACCACACACACACACATATGCTTGGGGCACATGCAAGTTTTCATCTCATTCCAATGTTCTCGTGGTCTTCCTCCGGCGAAACCCTGATCTCTGTGCACACTCGGATCGTCTACCCCCCTAGACGTTCCTCTGACAGGGGTAGCCCGGCGTAGCTCTCTCTTGTTTTGTGTTTTTTAGGTCATAGGGTGATGTAAAACCATGTTGGCTCACAAGTTGGGGCACTATCCTACCCGGTTTCACCTCGACGGGGAGATTCCACCCTCATACGGGCCCGGAACCTTCGCCTCTAGGTTAGAGCGCATGCATGCGAGGGGGGACACATGCAAGCACCTATACCAACCTCTCACCACACCCACACACATATGCTTGGGGCACATGCAAGTTTTCATCTCATTCCAATGTTCTCGTGGTCTTCCTCCGGCGAAACCCTGATCTCTGTGCACACTCGGATAGTCTACCCCCCTAGACGTTCCTCTGACAGGGGTAGCCCGGCGTAGCTCTCTCTTGTTTTGTGTTTGTTTAGGTCATAGGATGATGTAAAACCATGTTGGCTCACAAGTTGGGGCACTATCCTACCCGGTTTCACCTCGACGGGGAGATTTCACCCTCATACGGGTCTGGAACCTTCGCCTCTAGGTTAGAGCGCATGCATGCGAGGGGGGACACATGCAAAGCACCTATACCAACCTCTCACCACACCCACACACATATGCTAGGGGCACATGCAAGTTTTCATCTCATTCCAATGTTCTCGTGGTCTTCCTCCGGCGAAACCCTGATCTCTGTGCACACTCGGATCGTCTACCCCCCTAGACGTTCCTCTGACAGGGGTAGCCCGGCGTAGCTCTCTCGTGTTTTGTGTTTTTTAGGTCATAGGGTGATGTAAAACCATGTTGGCTCACAAGTTGGGGCACTATCCTACCCGGTTTCACCTCGACGGGGAGATTCCACCCTCATACGGGTCCGGAACCTTCGCCTCTAGGTTAGAGCGCATGCATGCGAGGGGGGACACATGCAAAGCACCTATACCAACCTCTCACCACACCCACACACATATGCTTGGGGCACATGCAAGTTTTCATCTCATTCCAATGTTCTCGTGGTCTTCCTCCGGCGAAACCCTGATCTCTGTGCACACTCGGATCGTCTACCCCCCTAGACGTTCCTCTGACAGGGGTAGCCCGGCGTAGCTCTCTCTTGTTTTGTGTTTTTTTAGGTCATAGGGTGATGTAAAACCATGTTGGCTCACAAGTTGGGGCACTATCCTACCCGGTTTCACCTCGACGGGGAGATTCCACCCTCATACGGGCCCGGAACCTTCGCCTCTAGGTTAGAGCGCATGCATGCGAGGGGGGACACATGCAAGCACCTATACCAACCTCTCACCACACCCACACACATATGCTTGGGGCACATGCAAGTTTTCATCTCATTCCAATGTTCTCGTGGTCTTCCTCCGGCGAAACCCTGATCTCTGTGCACACTCGGATAGTCTACCCCCCTAGACGTTCCTCTGACAGGGGTAGCCCGGCGTAGCTCTCTCTTGTTTTGTGTTTGTTTAGGTCATAGGATGATGTAAAACCATGTTGGCTCACAAGTTGGGGCACTATCCTACCCGGTTTCACCTCGACGGGGAGATTCCACCCTCATACGGGTCCGGAACCTTCGCCTCTAGGTTAGAGCGCATGCATGCGAGGGGGGACACATGCAAAGCACCTATACCAACCTCTCACCACACCCACACACATATGCTAGGGGCACATGCAAGTTTTCATCTCATTCCAATGTTCTCGTGGTCTTCCTCCGGCGAAACCCTGATCTCTGTGCACACTCGGATCGTCTACCCCCCTAGACGTTCCTCTGACAGGGGTAGCCCGGCGTAGCTCTCTCGTGTTTTGTGTTTTTTAGGTCATAGGGTGATGTAAAACCATGTTGGCTCACAAGTTGGGGCACTATCCTACCCGGTTTCACCTCGACGGGGAGATTCCACCCTCATACGGGTCCGGAACCTTCGCCTCTAGGTTAGAGCGCATGCATGCGAGGGGGGACACATGCAAGCACCTATACCAACCTCTCACCACACCCACACACATATGCTTGGGGCACATGCAAGTTTTCATCTCATTCCAATGTTCTCGTGGTCTTCCTCCGGCGAAACCCTGATCTCTATGCACACTCGGATCGTCTACCCCCCTAGACGTTCCTCTGACAGGGGTAGCCCGGCGTAGCTCTCTCTTGTTTTGTGTTTGTTTAGGTCATAGGGTGATGTAAAACCATGTTGGCTCACAAGTTGGGGCACTATCCTACCCGGTTTCACCTCGACGGGGAGATTCCACCCTCATACGGGTCCGGAACCTTCGCCTCTAGGTTAGAGCGCATGCATGCGAGGGGGACACATGCAAAGCACCTATACCAACCTCTCACCACACCCACACACATATGCTAGGGGCACATGCAAGTTTTCATCTCATTCCAATGTTCTCGTGGTCTTCCTCCGGCGAAACCCTGATCTCTGTGCACACTCGGATCGTCTACCCCCCTAGACGTTCCTCTGACAGGGGTAGCCCGGCGTAGCTCTCTCTTGTTTTGTCTTTGTTTAGGTCATAGGGTGATGTAAAACCATGTTGGCTCACAAGTTGGGGCACTATCCTACCTGGTTTCACCTCGACGGGGAGATTCCACCCTCATACGGGTCCGGAACCTTCGCCTCTAGGTTAGAGCGCATGCATGCGAGGGGGGACACATGCAAACACCTATACCAACCTATCACCACACCCACACACATATGCTTGGGGCACATGCAAGTTTTCATCTCATTCCAATGTTCTCGTGGTCTTCCTCCGGCGAAACCCTGATCTCTGTGCACACTCGGATCGTCTACCCCCCTAGACGTTCCTCTGACAGGGGTAGCCCGGCGTAGCTCTCTCTTGTTTTTTGTTTGTTTAGGTCATAGGGTGATGTAAAACCATGTTGTCTCACAAGTTGGGGCACTATCCTACCCGGTTTCACCTCGACGGGGAGATTCCACCCTCATACGGGTCCGGAACCTTCGCCTCTAGGTTAGAGCGCATGCATGCGAGGGGGGACACATGCAAGCACCTATACCAACCTCTCACCACACCCACACACATATGCTAGGGGCACATGCAAGTTTTCATCTCATTCCAATGTTCTCGTGGTCTTCCTCCGGCGAAACCCTGATCTCTGTGCACACTCGGATCGTCTACCCCCCTAGACGTTCCTCTCACAGGGGTAGCTCGGCGTAGATCTCTCTTGTTTTGTGTTTGTTTAGGTCATAGGGTGATGTAAAACCATGTTGGTTCACAAGTTGGGGCACTATCCTACCCGGTTTCACCTCGACGGGGAGATTACCCCCTTATACGGGTACGGAACCTTCGCCTCTAGGTTAGAGGGCATGCATGCGAGGGGGGACACATGCAAGCACCTATACCAACCTCTCACCACACCCACACACATATGCTAGGGGCATATGCAAGTTTTCATCTCATTCCAATGTTCTCGTGGTCTTCCTCCGGCGAAACCCTGATCTCTCTGCACACTCGGATCGTCTACCCCCCTAGACGTTCCTCTGACAGGGGTAGCCCGGCGTAGCTCTCTCTTGTTTTGTGTTTGTTTAGGTCATAGGGTGATGTAAAACCATGTTGGCTCACAAGTTGGGGCACTATCCTACCCGGTTTCACCTCGACGGGGAGATTCCACCCTCATACGGGTCCGGAACCTTCGCCTCTAGGTTAGAGCGCGTGCATGCGAGGGGGGACACATGCAAGCACCTATACCAACCTCTCACCACACCCACACACATATGCTAGGGGCACATGCAAGTTTTCATCTCATTCCAATGTTCTCGTGGTCTTCCTCCGGCGAAACCCTGATCTCTGTGCACACTTGGATCGTCTACCCCCCTAGACGTTCCTCTGACAGGGGTAGCCCGGCATAGCTCTCTCTTGTTTTGTGTTTGTTTAGGTCATAGGGTGATGTAAAACCATGTTGGCTCACAAGTTGGGGCACTATCCTACCCGGTTTCACCTCGACGGGGAGATTCCACCATCATACGGGTCCGGAACCTTCGCCTCTAGGTTAGAGCGCATGCATGCGAGGGGGGACACATGCAAAGCACCTATACCAACCTCTCACCACACCCACACACATATGCTAGGGGCACATGCAAGTTTTCATCTCATTCCAATGTTCTCGTGGTCTTCCTCCGGCGAAACCCTGATCTCTGTGCACACTCGGATCGTCTACCCCCCTAGACGTTCCTATGACATGGGTAGCCCGGCGTAGCTCTCTCTTGTTTTGTGTTTTTTAGGTCATAGGGTGATGTAAAACCATGTTGTCTCACAAGTTGGGGCACTATCCTACCCGGTTTCACCTCGACGGGGAGATTCCACCCTCATACGGGTCCGGAACCTTCGCCTCTAGGTTAGAGCGCATGCATGCGAGGGGGGACACATGCAAGCACCTATACCAACCTCTCACCACACCCACACACATATGCTTGGGGCACATGCAAGTTTTCATCTCATTCCAATGTTCTCGTGGTCTTCCTCCGGCGAAACCCTGATCTCTGTGCACACTCGGATCGTCTACCCCCTAGACGTTCCTCTGACAGGGGTATCCCGGCGTAGGTCTCTCTTGTTTTGTGTTTGTTTAGGTCATAGGGTGATGTAAAACCATGTTGGCTCACAAGTTGGGGCACTATCCTACCCGGTTTCACCTCGACGGGGAGATTCCACCCTCATACGGGTCCGGAACCTTCGCCTCTAGGTTAGAGCGCATGCATGCGAGGGGGGACACATGCAAAGCACCTATACCAACCTCTCACCACACCCACACACATATGCTAGGGGCACATGCAAGTTTTCATCTCATTCCAATGTTCTCGTGGTCTTCCTCCGGCGAAACCCTTATCTCTGTGCACACTCGGATCGTCTACCCCCCTAGACGTTCCTCTGACAGGGGTAGCCCGGCGTAGCTCTCTCTTGTTTTGTGTTTGTTTAGGTCATAGGGTGATGTAAAACCATGTTGGCTCACAAGTTGGGGCACTATCCTGCCCGGTTTCACCTCGACGGGGAGATTCCACCCTCATACGGGTCCGGAACCTTCGCCTCTAGGTTAGAGCGCATGCATGCGAGGGGGGACAAATGCAAGCACCTATACCAACCTCTCACCACACCCACACACATATGCTAGGGGCATATGCAAGTTTTCATCTCATTTCAATGTTCTCGTGGTCTTCCTCCGGCGAAACCCTGATCTCTGTGCACACTCGGATCGTCTACCCCCCTAGACGTTCCTCTGACAGGGGTAGCCCGGCATAGCTCTCTCTTGTTTTGTGTTTGTTTAGGTCATAGGGTGATGTAAAACCATGTTGGCTCACAAGTTGGGGCACTATCCTACCCGGTTTCACCTCGACGGGGAGATTCCACCCTCATACGGGTCCGGAACCTTCGCCTCTAGGTTAGAGCGCATGCATGCAAGGGGGGACACATGCAAGCACCTATACCAACCTCTCACCACACCCACACACATATGCTAGGGGCATATGCAAGTTTTCATCTCATTCCAATGTTCTCGTGGTCTTCCTCCGGCGAAACCCTGATCTCTGTGCACACTCGGATCGTCCAGCCCCCTAGACGTTCCTCTGACAGGGGTAGGCCGGCGTAGCTCTCTCTTGTTTTGTGTTTGTTTAGGTCATAGGGTGATGTAAAACCATGTTGGCTCACAAGTTGGGGCACTATCCTACCCGGTTTCACCTCGACGGGGAGATTCCACCCTCATACGGGTCCAGAACCTTCGCCTCTAGGTGAGAGCGCATGCATGTGAGGGGGGACACATGCAAGCACATATACCAACCTCTCACCACACCCACACACATATGCTAGGGGCACATGCAAGTTTTCATCTCATTCCAATGTTCTCGTGGTCTTCCTCCGGCGAAACCCTGATCTCTGTGCACACTCGGATCGTCTACCCCCCTAGACGTTCCTCCGCCAGGGGTAGCCCGGCGTAGCTCTCTCTTGTTTTGTGTTTGTTTAGGTCATAGGGTGATGTAAAACCATGTTGGCTCACAAGTTGGGGCACTATCCTACCCGGTTTCACCTCGACGGGGAGATTCCACCCTCATACGGGTCCGGAACCTTCGCCTCTAGGTTAGAGGGCATGCATGCGAGGGGGGACACATGCAAGCACTTCATGTGGTCGTGGTGAGTGCTATTGAGAACCACATGCGATAATAACACTTACAAACATATAGAAATTTCTCGGAGTGTGAGAAGATTCGCAACGACATTTCATGTGGACGTGTAGACTTCTATTCAGAGGGTACGGAATTTTCCAATTAATAAAAAAATATATAAATAATTGATGCAAATACAAAATATATGAAAAATAGAGAAGGCTACACCGAGGGTGACCGTCGGCGTACGTTGCTGGTACGCCGAGGGTGGCCGTCGGCGTATGCTATGCCGAGGGTCGCCGTCGGCCTAACTGACGGCACCGTTAGCGCGTCGTACGTGCTGGCCGGCATGTGCCACGCGTCCGCTTGCTACGCCGAGGACCGCCACTACGCCGAGGGTGACCGTCGGTGTAGTGTATACTACGCCGACGGCTTGGCTACGCCGAGGGCTAGTCAGTTGGGCTGGCCTGGTGCGGTGCTACGCCGACGGCCCCGACGTTTGCCGTCGGCGTAGCGAACGGCCGTCGGCGCATCTGGCCATTCCTGTAGTGATGCATAAGCCCTTGCTTGATCCACAAGAGCAGAGCCAAATTTTTAGTAAGAAGCTAGGAGAGTGGGAGAGCGGCCCGTCTGCAGCTCGTCTGACAGTTAGCTCGTTCTTTGATCCTTCAAAATTTTAAATTTAACATTTTTTGAAAAAATACTTGGATGTAGCCGACTTTTTATTCTAGCAGTGTGCAAAAATTGTAGCGAAAGACATTGTATTTTGGACACAAAAATGATAAATCCGAATTTTGTTATCGGTAAATAGTGTGAACAGTGCACTAAAATCCAGATTTTGTCTTTTTATGAAATTTTATCATTTTTTCTAAGACCAAAACACAAAGTATTGTGTTGCAAAAATTTGCAACTTTGACTACGTCCAGATATGTTCTTGTAATTGTTTGAAACTTTGAAATCAAAGTTTTAAAATAAAAAATTGTAACCAAATGTAGGAACTCCAAAGCAAATTTTTGGGATAGTGTCATTTCTACCGTGCACGCTTTATAGCACGACATGACCACACTCTCTCCTTCATACATTATGTATTGTTGTGTCAGTCTACTCTCTCTTTTCACAATCTATTTTTTTTGTAAATTTTTGAATCAGAAGTACGATTTGAAAACCATTTGAATATTTGAGATCCTAGTGAAAAAAGATTCAAAACAATACCGATGTTGAATATATTTTAACAATATTTGGAAATATACTTTTTAAAGACGATGAATCTTTGAAAAACTTTATTAAAGCTGGTGAGATGTTATTCCGAAAACAGTTTGTATCTCGGTGTTCTAAAGTTTGTTCGTTTTGTGGTACACCATAGTTTAAACTTGTGTTAGACGCCTTCAATAAATTTATGATACATTGAACCCTTTTGTGTTGTTTCATTGTGCTTCGGTGTGAATCATGATGTTTCATTGTGTTTGTGGGTTTAGGTTTTTGAATTTTGTCAATTTTGGGCTTATTTAAAAGATATCATCAGAATAAAAACATATATTCAAACATATATATTTTTGATAATTATTCCGATATACATGGCCATTTTAAATTTAGGCTAAAATTAAATATGTGGACTAATGGATGGGAAATAGAGTGTGAGGTGTACCATATGCATGTAAAAGATTGGCTGCTAGTCCAAATCTTAAAGAAAACCAAAGAAGTTCAACTGTACATGCATTCACTTGATCTAGCGTGCACACTAGACTTATCTATCTCAAGAAGCTAGGACATTCTTAATTATTTTTCATAACAAAGGAGGATCCATTTAGGGTTTCTACTATTATCCCTACATTCTTCCAACACATGAATGGTGTTATCAACGTATTAGATGGTGATATCATGTGACCACCATGTACAATCCGGGCATGATGTTCATGTGTACATTTTTTTACTACTCCGTCCATACATAATATAAGATGTTATTACAACCTGTATATGCATATATTGATTATATCAACATCTTATAATTCGTCCATACCTGTTTATCGAGCTCCTAATAAAATTAGGAAGATTCCAAAAAATATGCTAAATTTGTTATGTAATACGTGATTTAATTGCCTATGATTCATGGAAACCACTGGCCCCCCTCTCCCTCTTAATCTTCACCACGTGGTGGGAACCGTTTTCTGCATGCCGTGACCATCCATTCATTCAGGCCACAACCATCTTTGCCAAGTACCGAACTGAACATCTTGATATTAAGTCGAAGTCCTCCAAGGTTCATGGGCCTATAAACCTACTCCCAATTGATAAAACGGTGTATGTCGTTACACTCTCTCAACCTCCATAGGAAAGCCTTGATCCACTTGTTTTCCTTGGTCACCAGCCACTTAGACGGGGGATAGTCACGTAAGGAGGTAGACTAGGAAGGGAATGAGCATAATGTTGATCAACGTTAGCCTCCCAACTTTGAAGAAATGTTTTCCACAACAGACTTGTAGAGGATGAACTAGGTATATGACCTCCTAAGCCACCTGAGGTGAAGGGAGAGGCCAAGATGGGTGCAAGGACTATCAAGAAATGGACACTTTCTTAATTCTAACATAAGAGGACCCATTGTCTAGACTACTTTAATCTATCTAATCCATTAAGCAACATACCCACACAAAAAATTGTTATGTTCTGACTATGATCTGATTGTCAAATTTGATACGTATGTTTAGGGTTAGAGGAATCTAAGTGATTGAGAGAGAGAAGTAGTGGAATCGAAGTGATATTTTATTTGTTGTTTGATAGTAAATCTTAAGGCTGAGATCAATATAAATTGTGTGCACTCGATGGAGATATTTTTGGGAAAAAGGCAGTTCCTATAATCATTATACCTCTAGTAAAAACAATTTGAATGGGGAAATAACCCTATAATTAACATGAGCAATTGTGTTAGTCAAAACTTTGGTAAAAATCTTAAGTTAACAATCACCTAAAATATTAAGTAGAGTATAGAGTTCTTAATTTATGCATGTAACTTCCATTTCTTTAGAAATGAGTGTGATTATATCAACATCTAGATGGAGAACATGTCAATCTCGAATGCCCTTACCAAGACCCATGAAATCATGTATGATATGGAGGTCCAAAATCTTTGTAAGGACTATCAATTAGGGTGAAGAGAACAATGGGTATAATAACCCACAATAATAGTGGTTTTAACTTTAGATTAGGCTTTTTGCCGTTGCAAACTATCACTTTCACAAGTAGAAAACATGTCATCAGAAAACTAAAAGGCATCCCCAAATAGAAAATGAGTTTTTCTTATAAAAATGTCATCAGAAACTACATTTAGTCAAGCGGTAGGTACATGTTTTAAAAAAGGCCCCTATAAACATAGAGAAATACAACGTAGGCCTCCAAAACTATAGACAAAACCCTTTGACAAAAAAGAAAAACCTGATCAATTTATTGGTCCTCTTTGATGCATCCATGAGACCTCTAGGTTCGGGCATTCACCCAGGGAACATGCCATTTGGGGCAATGCTAGTGTTGAATCCCACACCAAAGTAGAAGAATATCCACCACGTAGGCCAAAATGCCAAGGAATAATAAGAGCCAAGGAAGCAAACCGCTTCCAGTTATGGGGTGGCTCCACTTGCCTTAGATAACCCTGGCACAAATCGACCGGCGTTGATGAACTCCATTCGATGTCACGGCTTCCCAATCACACATCGCCACATGCGCTCGAAGTTCCCGCCAAGCACCAAAACTAGAATCAGCGAGCCCCTCTTCTAGGTCATGTCTATCACCATCACCGCAACTAAAAAGTAGAGAGAGATCTATCTCGTCGATTCCGTGCTTTGTGCTCGAGCTTTATTGGAGGGGATGAAAAGGACATGCCACTCCTCCCCTTCAGCTCTATCCCTAGGAGCACCACAATCAATCACACCACCTCCATCAAATACCAGGAGAAGCTCGTAAACACCTGTGAAACAACCTCCACCAGCACAAAGTCCAAACCCAAACCCTATAAACTACTATAGTATATAGGAGGTGTGGCCTCCTCTGCCCCACCATCTCTAGACGACAAGGACATCAGAGAATAGGGGGAGAGGATCCGGGAGACATCGGACGACTCTCAATGAGAGGGAGAGGAGAGAGACTGGAAGAGGAGAATGAGAGCCCCATGGTGTCCTAATTGACATAAGAGTAAAACACCAAGGATCGAATTATTGTGATTGTTGTCTTAGGTATAATATCTATATAGGTTTTGTTTTCAAGGATCCCATTCGAATGGAATGTGGAATATTGATTAACATCGCCATTACTATTAGCTATATCATCTTTAAATCACATCCTATATGGGCCGATAAGTTAAATGATTTATAAATAACTATGAGGTCTAAAAAAAATCTTAAAACTCTTCATAAGAAGTCCCATATACCACATGATTCGTGCACACGCACACGTACACATGACCTACAGGACGTTGTCTTCTACCGCACCACTGTGTCTTGCTACCGACAGGAACATTGTCTCCTACTCCCTCCGTTTTAAAATATAAGATGTCCTAGATTTGTGAAAAAAGTGTATCGTGTAGATTTGGAGCGAACCTATATATTAAAAGGGGTCTAGATACATCTCTTTCACAAAGCTAAAACATCTTATATTTTAAAATGGAAGGAATACTAAACAATCTATCCTCATGTAAACAGTACTAAAATGATTTCTTTGTCTGAATGCCTTTGTTAGGTTCATCTAACACGGCCTGACCGAGACCAGCTCTGAACACCAACTGTTTTAGCAGCCACATCTGTAATACTTTTCTGATGTAAACAGTACTAGACAACTACAGGAATTCAGACAAAGAAATCATTTCGTGCAAGAGATTAGGGAAGTAGGGGCATGTAGCTCACCAACATCCCCAGCTAATTCCACCGTCCCTAACAGAAACCGCTCCTATAAAATCAAACAACCTCTGAGTGCCAAGAACTCAAACACACAGCCTGATCAGCAAGCAACATCTAGCTCCAAGCCTCCATCGAACCCAAGAAAAAACATCTTCCTCTCGCTAGCAAATCACCAATCTAGGTAGAGGATTCATCGAATGGCGGCGGCGAGATCCATGCCCAGCAGCATCCTCCTGGCGGCGGCAGTGGCGGCGCTGCTGGTGGCGTCGGCGTCTGCGCAGTCCGGGTGCACGGTGGCGCTGATCGGCCTGTACCCGTGCATGAACTACATCAGCGGCAACGAGACTGAGCCGACCAAGTCGTGCTGCTCGCAGCTCAGCTCCGTGGTGCAGTCCCAGCCCCAGTGCCTCTGCAGCGCGCTCGGCGGCGACTCCGTCGGCGGCATCACCATCAACAAGACGCGCGCCCTCGAGCTCCCCAAGGCGTGCGACGTGCAGACTCCGCCGGCGAGCAAGTGCAACGGTGGTGAGTGCTCGATCGACTAAACCTGTTGATGCGGCTTTTTGATTCCTGCATTACTGAGATTCTGAGGACGAACCTGTTATTTGCTTGCAGCTGATGGTGCCAGTGCTCCGGGCGCCGCCGCGCCGGCCACGCCGGAGGTGCAGACACCTGTGGCTGCCGGATCAGGGTCCAAGGCGACGCCGTCGGGGCATCTGCAGGGGAGCGGCGTCTCGTCTCTCCATGGCCCGGCAGGTCTCGTGCTCGCGCTCGCGGCTGCTGCGTTCTACGCTGTGTCCACCGTGTGAGCGTCTCGGTGACGGTCAGTGAACTGAAGCGCTAGCTGGATGGTGATTCCGAAATGTGTTTTTTGGGTGGTATTCTTGGTGTTACCTTTTGGGTTGGGTTAGTATATTGGTGAGGAGGATTGCTCAGTGTTGTGTTTCACATCTGTACATCATTGGATTTTTTGTTACTGTCGAAATAAGGAGCCACTAGTTGTATTTGTATATTTGATCGACTTCCTTTTCACTCTATATCATAAAGGGTCACAGAAAATCCCAGTTCTTCCAATAAAAAGTAGGTATCCAGAAAGGGAAAGAGCACAAAACAGAGTAGTAATGCTAATAGAAGAAATTGATATCTTCGAGAAATTTTAACATACTCACAATTTTCTGAGGAAACATGCTGACAACATTTCTATACGAGAATATTCCAATGTGGCGAAATGCTAAACAGTTTAGGGGTTTGAAGAAGCTCACGGACACTGCTTTCACTTAATTAGAGCAACTCTAGCAGATCTGTTAAATTCGGAAACTGTAAAACACAAGTATAGGACACAAAACTTGTGTTTTTCAGTTCCCAATTCGTTTGCAAAGAATAGGTACACTATAGGTAGAATCATACTATTAAAAATCTACATTCACGGCAAAATTTAGTGATAAACACACATTTGATCAGACCACGAAAGCAATACATAATTCACGATGTTGAACGAGTAGTACATAAATTAAACTAGCCTATTATATAGGGATCCACTGCCGCTAACTCTAATGGCAAAATTCTGCCCCTCGTGACCTCACCGGAGCATCTGGGCGCAGCAGCGGCGACGTAGCTCAGTCGAGGTTGATGACGTTGTGCTTGGCAAGCTCCGCCCCCTGACCTTGTAACCCTCCACCATCATGACGACCCACTCCGCATGGTTCTGCCTGCGCTTCCGCTCCGCTACGAATGCACGCTCGGACCGACGCTATAGCCTCACCAATGTAGCCTGCTCCGCTTCATCGGTGCCGACGAAGTCGCGCTCAACCACCTTGTCCCCCTCCAATTCTTTGGTGGAGGGGAGTACTCCTTCGACGTGCTCCATTCGACCTCGTCAGAGTAGGTAGGGGATGGAGGACGGCGTCGCGAGAACCCCGCCTTCGCTCACTCTTTGGCGGAGAGCTCTCCACATTATCGGATGTCGCTCCCATCTTTGTTGTCGCGCGAGCTTCCACCGGGGCTGCAACGACCGCCCCCACCATGCTAGAGCCTCGAATCGGCCACATCGTGTCTCTGGGAGGTCGGATCTGTCGCTGAACCTAGCCGATTCGATCGTCGGAGCTAGGGATTGGTGGATGCATAGTGGCTGGAAAATAAGGGTTTGCACCCTCTACCGCCCCTCTACGCGGTACATATAATGGCCGCGGTCGTTCCTAAGTAGGTAGTCAGGTTGCATCTGGACACGTACTTCTCGATTCCGCTTGTCCATGTCCGGCTAAATGGGCTAACCGACATCGTCCAATTAGTTTACACGGCTTTTACGGACATGTGCGTTTAGCCTGTTCGGCTCGTTTTTCTGCTGATAGAGGCTCGCAGACGCAACAAAAAATAGATCGCCTCTGCAAAGTGCAGCCGGCCGCTGGCCGCCGCCCGGTTCGCACTCGTCTCCGTCGTGTCCCTTTGGCGCCCATGCCTTACTGTATCCGACGGCACTGCCTCAGCCTCGTTGCCTTTCCTATAACAGCATCCGCAACAACATATCGAGCAAAACCTCCTAAACTTTATCAAACATTGGTTTTAGACAAGTTCTTAGTGGTAACAAGTGGAATGATTGGATATACCCTTATGCCAATCTGATATTGGTGCGGCTATCGGAGGATATTGATAAGTTCGTGTGGGACTTGACGGTTACTGGGGTGTTCTATGTGAGGTCCATGTATGAAGACATTATGATGATCATACATTGTTTATTTCTTCGAAAATATCTTTGAAAACTAAAAATTCCTATTAAGATTAAAAAAATTATTTGGTTGCTAAATAACAAAATGCTCCTTACAAAAGATACCTGCTTAAAAGAATTTGGATTGGATGTACCAATTGTTGTTTCTTTGGCTCTTAGAAAACCATAGACATTTGTTCATATCATGTCATTTTGCTCGCTTATTGTGGCACATTATCTATTTTTTCTATGATCTTCCTCCTCTAACTAATATAACAAATATGTTTAGAAATTGGTTGAATGTAGTTGACAGAACATGGAAGGCTAGAATTTATATTGGTGTTTCAGCCTTATGTTAGCCTATTTGGAGATATAGAAATGATATTATCTTCAACAAAACAAATGAAATTGATCTACTACCGGTTATTCATATGGTGATCCATTGGGTCTGGGCGTTTCTACAACCGCACGACCGGCGGGATATTATGGCTACTAGGTGCGTCTTGATGGTTGCACGGGATATTTTTCACTCGGTCTGGCTTGCAGCGTTTTAGTTGACTACATGATGTTTAAGAGTTGCATGCTTCTTATTTTCCGCTGGTTGATTCATGTATTAACATTAAACGATCCATGATTTGTAATACTTTTGGATATTGAATCTTTAGTAAAAGGTTATGTGCATCGACTTTGCAGAGGCTGAGGTTTCATTCCCCTTTTCAAATATAAAAATCTTGACTAAAGATTTTTTTTTTAAGAAACATGGTACAATCATAGACACTCACAACACATACATGCACCCACCCCTATGGACTAAGTCGATGTCATCATTTCAGCCATTGGTTGCTGCCGAGCCACAATTCCAAACCCGCCATTTGCATCACATAAGGTCGATGCCCTTGTTATTATCAGCTAGATTGACAGTTTGAAGACAGAGCATTGAGAAAGACCCGTATTTAGTTTTATGGTTCACATACATATTTCTTCCACACATACACCCTCTGTTCACAAATAAGTATATGATTGGGTTCAAAATTTGTCCATAAAAGAGTGTACTTCTAGCCTCCAAATGCACTTTAAAGCAGGAAAAATTGCTTCACGGAAATCAAGCCCAATAACATTTAGCAAATAGTCTCTTCATTTTATACATGCACTTACCTCATTGGAGGTGGGAGAATTAAAAATGAGAGAACATAGATAACACATTCCGAATGCACTTTTTACTCCATCCCTAATTTGTCTTATGTTAAAAATGAGAGAAAACATAGATAACACATTCCCAATGCACTTTTAAAAATGAGAGAGAACATAGATTCGGGCTATTGTTAAATCAAACTCAGTTCCAAGGACTATCTTGTTGATGATGTTTACTCGTGATGTTTCACTTAAGTACATCTCTGTGTCCTTTGATCTGACCAGTATTTTTGCCTTGTTCAGGCAACATATGAGTCTATCTTCTCGGAGTGTTTCGATAAGTCTGTTGTTGAGCCCATCTATGGCATCCTTATCCCCTCCATGATAGATTAGATTCATTGCAACATTGGGCATTAACATCGGAAACTCTCGAGAACCATCTTCATGTTATCTCGAAGTATGTGTTTTGGATGTTAGAAGTAACCTTCTCTGGTTCACGTGCAATTGTTGAAAGATGTCGTCGTGGATTCGAGAAAAGTTATCTCCGGATACATGTGTATCTTATTGTTAGCACTTTATATGTATGCATCCGTCTTTCGACAAGTTGCTAAATGCATAGGTCTGGCAATATAGCTCAGTTGTTTGGAACTTTGCCATGTAGTCCATATCTTAAGAATCTAGTAACTTTACCTTTGTGGTAAATGTTGCAAATTTTCTATTCGGACATGCTGAGTCTGAAGTATCATCTCACTTGACCCAATCTGAATCTCCAGCAGCGATGATGGTTGGTGTTCCTCAAGGTTTTGACATAGGTCTCTTTATAAATCTGGCAAGATTGATGTAACGGTTGACACACTTAGCCGGAAAGACCTTTTTCCATATTCTCTTGATTCAGCAGTAACAACCACTCTTCATGAGGCTTCCTCTATAATTTGATTATAGAAGTGGTGCTTATGGTTTCCTTTTGTATCCGAAGTCCGACATTTACTTGATGCATGTTGTCTCGAACATCAAGGAGAACATTTAAAGTAGTGTTGCTAAATGTCTCTCGGTCGATCCTCCAAACCCTCTTATGTTGGCATGCACTTTGTTGTGCCAAGTAATTGAAGTCTGAGAATGAAGTTTCTTTCTTCTCGTGTCATCAGGAATCTTCTTAACTATTCATCTAGTGGTGTACAGTGATATCAGGATCTCTGGCAAAGATTTTTGATATACCTATATGAATACAGAGTTTCCTTCGTTTTCTCAACCATGTTTTAAGAGTGACTATGAGTTTGATAATCTTTAGTTCCTCTTGCTACATGTTCTTTGTGACTCTTAAGAGTCCTCCCCACCAAAACACCTCTCTATATCTTAAGCCTTCTGTTGGACGAAAGAGTGACCCTTCTGTGTCAAAAGTAGTTTAACAGCTTGGTTTTATTGATCCATATCTCTGCAACTGAAATCTCTACTTAAGCCATTTAGTAGAGGTTCTTCATTGAAGTCTAGTCATGTTCTTTCTGTTAGAAGCTTTCTTCTTCAGAAGCTTCAAAACCATCTATAAGATCCATGGTCTCAATCCTTATGAAGACCATCTGTCTAACAACTTGAAACCTTCTCTTCTTGTTTCCTCCGTTATCTTGACGTGTTTCATGTTTGTCATCTCAGAGTTGTTCCTAAACAATACATCCATGAGTTGACCATGAGATACTCTGTGTGTTGTTTAGTGAGTTTCCCTCTTATCTTTAGAGTGGCCTTGTTTCTTTCTCCCTCTGTCTCCCTTCCTATCTTAGGAATCTCGGGTCGAGATTCTCGTAAGGGGGGTAGAGCTGTAACACCCCAGTTTTAGCTAATGTCTAATTAGGTTTTTTTTTGCGCATTCATGAGCATCATATATTAAATTGTGCATTGAAGAAATAAATCATGCAGAACCCTAATACCCCTCTCTTTCTTTGAAATCAATTCAAAATGGTTTTGAATATTTTGAACATCACCAAAACAATGGAGCCCAAATTGATTAAAAGGGCCCCTGAAGATATTTTTATATATTCTATAAAGATTTTGGTACTTTGATATAATTCAAAACAGATTAGAAATTCAAATACAAAAAAGAAATTTGAAAACAGAAAAGGAAAAGGAATTTCAGCTAAAAAATGGATCCTAAACCTAACCAGACCAACCAGGCTGGCCCAACTTCCTCTCCTCTCTCCCTGCCGCTCAGCTTGCATCCCGCAGAGGCCCAACTAAGGCCCAAGAGCAGCCCAGCGCAGCCCATACCCCTTCGCATCTTTGTCTGTCGTCTTCACCGCGAGCGGTGAGCAGCTGCGTGCCCGCGCCTCCGCCGTCGATCCTCGCCGCCTCCATCCCGCCGTCCGCCGAGATCCAGGGTGGATAAGATCTCCACGACGACGTCGCCTTCACCCTCATCCATTCGCCCCTCTCTAGAGACCTCCCTCTCCCTTCCCCGCCAGGCGACCAGACCCTAGCTCCGCAGAACCGATGGCGCCTCGCTGTTTCCGGCCTCCCCTCGCCCACTTGAGACCGCCATGAGCACCACCGCGACGTTAGCTCCCTCCTCTCCAACGGAATCGATCTCGGGCACCGCCAATCGACCGCATCGCCCTATTCTTCCCCGTCACTGATGTTCGCCGTCGTGGACCTTGACGACGTTCTGGACCACCTCCGGCCTCGCCGTCACCTCCGTTAGCTTCACGGTGAGCCGCTGGTCCCTATGGACCCTTCCCCTTCCCCCCTCTCGCTCCGTAACTCACTATCGTCGTGCACCTGCCGCCGTCGCCGCTGGCAATCGTCGTTGTCGATGCTCCGGTGACCATCCGCGGGCGGCGCCGCCTCTTTTGAGCTTGCCTCGCTCCGCTGGTTCGAGTAGGCTAGGTATTACAGCCCCGCGCGCGATCCTTCGCCGTTCCCATGCGTCTCCTGGGGCGTCACCGCCGGCGTGACGTCATCGTGACGCCAGCGCGCACGGTCAGACTGGTCAACCAGCCCCGGTCCCACTTTGCTCGCGTATATCGATGTGGCTTCGGCTCCACCGGTCAGCCATTGTGGCTAGCCCAGCCCTCAGTGTAAAATTATTTAGGACGTGTGCTGATGTCAGCATGACACGGTAATCAATTAAAAAGGCTTTAATAATTGCAGAAATTGATTTAATCTTATAAATTTAATAACTAATTATTTATAAGTCAGAAAAATTTGTTTAATATATCAAAATGTTCAGAAAAATGAGAGCTATCTCTTTAAGATATAATCATGCATTGTTCAACAACTTAAATGACAAGTTTAATTAGAAGAACTTATCAACCCCTCTCATATACATCCGAAGTTTCCCCGAGTTAGGGTTTTCACCCCTCGGAACCCCGATTAAATGGTAGAGCATGCCTTAGGGTTACTTTTAAATACAATTCAACTTGTCATATCATCATTATTGTTTGAGCATTGCATCGATGCCATGTTTTGATTGTTTCCTTCTCTTTCCGGTGTTTGGTTATTCCTCGGTAGAATACGATATCGAGACCGAGATTGAAGATAGAGATCAAGACCGTCGAAGATCGAAGCTCAAAGAACAATACTTGACCAACTATAACAAGTCAAGTACAAGGCTCCCGAAGATCTGCTTATCTGTTATCAACTGGCAAAGGCAAGCATAGCCCCACCATGATACAATCCTATGATTTTCGAAAGCATTTCAATTCCTGCCATGATGCATATGATTCTACCGTGGTCTTTTATCGATAGATAGAGTATCCTATCTATTTTATTACTCCCTTTGAGCTTATATTACCTGATCCACTGCTCTTAGCATAACTAGGTTTGGCGTGTGTGCACTGCTAGAGCTTATATCTGTGTCCTGCTTAGCCATGTATAGCTGTTGAGTTTGGTCCAACCAGATGATGTATCAGATGCAGATAATCTAGTATGACAGGAGAACGTGATAAGATGAGATCAGAGGTGATATGAGATTAAACATGCTAAGGCTTGTATGGGAGGCCACGATGGGATGTGGTTTTTCTAGTCCCATGCTCGCCACCCTTATGACTCTAGGTTCTTGCCTCTTGAACCAAGACGAGCGTACAATCACACGGGGTAAATGGGGACCCCATGATTGACTAACTTGCCTAGTAGATTCCATGAGTCACATAGTTCGAGCATTCCATTCGACATATGCATTGAAAACATTTTCGAAAGAAGGAGGTGCATTCATACAGGTAGGGAAGCGTGGACCGGGTTGCTTGGGGTTAATGGAGCCCCTGATAAACCAACCTCGCCTCACATCTTTAAGTACCGGCTTCGGGATTTGACCCGTTATGGCGGAACCATAGTTATTGCGTGAATCGTGGTCTCGGCGAAAGCAAGGTAAAGGTCGTGTCCAACCACACCCTCTGCCGGCCTTCCAAAGAAGAGGGCTAAAACGTTGGCATTAAGAGTCGGTTGGTACGTGTGAGTAAAGTTGTACACCCCTGCAGGGTAATAATCTTTCGGAAAGTCGTGTCCACGGTTATGGACGACTTGGGAATGGACGGGAGATCATAGAGAGCTTGAACCTAATCGTAAAACTTGGCAACTAATGTTTGTTAAGGATGCTTCCTCATGGGTACTAGGGGGTGATCCTAGTTGGTAGATGATGATGATTCGGTGGATATCAAAAGATGATGATCAATATTTCGGAGATGTCGCTCTCTTATCCCCTTTTAAAATACTCTGATTAGACGAACTTCTTCTCCCTCTTGTTTTATAAACAAAAGTGGCTTTATGCAAAACAACTCCACCAACAATAAGTCTTGCGGAATACACCTTGTACTCCCTTGCTTTGTTGATACTTTTGACAGAGTAAGTGCTCCCCTGAAGACAAGTTCCGTACTATATCGGCATCGACGAGTAGCTTGGGGTTCCCGACCGGCAGCCTGAAATCTATGGGCTGGGACATCATCATTATGCTTCAGGCCTCTTAGGCCATTTGTTAAATTTGTTATACTTAATAGCATAATTTGCCTTCCGTTGTTTGATGTTTGTGGTCAGTGACCTCTGCTTGTAATAATTTGGTTCTCTGCTTAGTTAGAGTTTGCTGTAATAAATTTTGTGTCGTAGCGTCACTGTTGTGTTATCGATTCTTCACTGGATATCCTCGAGCTCAAGGTTAAGCTTATTGGTCTGAGATTTGTTTAGCCCTGATCCCGGGGGTGTCACACTACGCTGGCCGATGGAAATTTTCCATTTAGGTCCTTTTCCATTTGGTTGCCACCGAAATTGTCGCGGAGGATCAGTTTTCCCAGCGGCCACATTCCACACCTCGAGCTTCCTAAGGTCTTTCGACGCACGCGGAGGCTCTCGCTGTAGGAGATGGTTAACTTTGCTAGGTAAACACATACAACAATGATTGACAGCTGATACGTTGGAAATGTATCTATAATTTTTTATGCTTCATGCTTGTTTAGTATATACTTTGCTTTACTTGTCTATACTTTAAGGTGCTTTTTACATGTTTTTTGGTACTAACCTATTAACAAGTTGCAACCCAGATGCCCGTTTTCTGCTGTTTTGGGTTTCAGAAAAGTTAGTAAATAAATATTCTCGGAATTGGACGGGACAAACGTCAAAGTCAATTACTTTTCGTGGGGAATAAGAAGTTCAGAGGAGAGCTGGAGGGGCCGGCCAGGGGGGCCACCTGGGCGCGGGGGCAGGTGGGCCCGCGCCTGGCTAGGGTTTGGCGGCCCTGGCCGCCTCCCGGTCTCGCCCATTCGCCTATAAGAAGCCCCCGATGCAGAAACCCTGAGAACCCGATCAGAAATCCACGAAACCGTCTGTAGCCATCGCCATCATTGTTCCTAGATCAGGGGGATCTGAAGTTCTTTCCGGCACCCTGCCGGAGGGGAGATCATCCCGAAGGCCTTCTCTCCAGTATGATTCGTGAGCAGTTCCACCTTAGACTATGCGTCCTCCTCTACAGAGTATTTGCGTACGGAGGGAGTACGAGCTATGTATGATGTGATTGTTTAGATAGTTATTACTACTATCTTCTTTTGCTAATGTTTGGCATCACTGCATCTTTGCGCAGACCCTCCTGAGCTTCATCAAAGAGAAGAGCTATCTAGACTAAGTTGATGTCATCATTCCAGCCTGTGGTTGGTTGCTACGGAGCCACAATTCGAAACGCGCCATTTGTGTCGCTGCAGCTGCACTGACCCACCGTATGAAGCATGGTCCGAGTTCCCCGGGAACCACCCCAACCACAATAATCAGTTATCAACTGCTACTGATAATCCGCGGAGCCAATTACGCCGGGTGTGCACGCAAGGACCTCGGGCCAGCACACAACGCCCAGACGGCTCCCCCTCCACAGAATTGGCGCGGGCGAGCGAGATCCACCAGGCCTACACGCGGTCGTCGACACCTGCGGCCAGGGTGAATAAAAACCACGCCACCGGTAGTCAGAATTACTCACCAAGAGCGTCAGTCAGTGAGAGACAAAAGCCCAACTGCCCAACCCAACCAGCGTCAGCCGGCGCGTGTGGTGGGACAAGTTTTTAGCTTGGCTAGCGGAGGAGAGGCGCTCCTAGCGATGGCGGCAGCCGTGGCGACCGTGGCCTCCACCCCTGCCTCCCGGCGGCTCCCCGCCCACCCCCTCTCCGCCTCCACCGCCGCGCCGTCCCTCATCCGCCTGCCCGGATCCTCCAGGCGCCTCCGCCGCGCCCTGCGCGTCTCGGCCGCGGCCGAGGACGCCGACGCGCTGCCGGGGCCGGGCGCCGGCGACCTGGAGATGGTGCCGGCGGGGCTGCTGGAGGACCTGCCGCTGCCGGAGGGCAGCCAGCTCGGCATCGGAGGGCTCGCCTTCCAGGGCGACATGGGCGGGGGATTCGCCCCTGGCGGCGGCGACGGCGGCGGCAACAAGATGCTCGATCGCGGCATCAACACCGCCATCGTGCTCGGCGCCAGCACCTACGCGCTCACCAAGCTCCTCACCGTCGACCAGGACTACTGGCATGTACGACACACCACCTTCTTCATCGATCCCTTGCTTCCTCTAATTGATGTGCCCTGCTCTCCTCTCCACTGACTGGGCCTCTGTTTCGATATACTCCTTCTTGATGATTGTAAAACTGGATCTGCTGCAGGGCTGGACCATCTTCGAGATCCTGCGCTACATGCCGGAGCACAACTGGTCCGCCTACGAGGAGGCCCTCAAGACCAACCCGGTCCTCGCCAAGATGATGATCAGTGGCGTCGTCTACTCCCTCGGTGACTGGATTGCCCAGGTAACAATCATCCAATTCCATTATTTCCATTCCCCTTCTTGCTTTTTTCCCTAATAATAATACTTACCTAACTCTCTTGTTGTTGTTTCTGTTGCTTAATTGTGTTTGCAGTGCTACGAAGGGAAGCCGATCTTCGAGTTCGACCGTACTCGCATGTTCCGGTCTGGCCTCGTAGGCTTCATGCTCCACGGATCCCTTTCGCACTACTACTACAGTTTCTGCGAGGTAATTAACCAGCGTTTGCATACTTATTAATTAGCTGAGTCGTCGCACATACTACTTGTGCTATATATATGTTGACGTAAGTGGTGACTGAGACGAGTGCATCGATTTTATTTTCTTGCGTCAGTCCTTGTTCCCGTTCAAGGATTGGTGGGCTGTTCCTGTGAAGGTTGCGTTCGATCAGACAGCTTGGTCTGCGCTATGGAACAGCATCTACTTCGTCGCCCTAGGCTTCCTTCGTTGGGAGTCTCCGTCCACCATATTCAGCGAGCTCAAGTCCACCTTCTTTCCCATGCTTACTGTAAGCATATCACACATCGTTTAAATTCTGAATTATGCTTCTTTGCTTGTTGGTAGCTAAATACCTTTGGTTTGACGGTCTTAATTCTTGGTATACTTTCTGTTAGAAATTGCATAACTTACCTCACCTAGATAACTTATTCGGTGTTATCGGCCCTGATGTTATACATATCAGTATTTTGCTTGTTAATCACTCATGTGTTTCTATATTTTCTTCAGTCTTTAATGTAAGTACTGAACTTGGAGACTTTTCATAGACAAGTAGTATTTACTTCACATAATAATTAACCCACTCTGTTTAAACCAGGGTCACTTGATAAAATTAAGTAGTAACTCAAATGTAAACTCTAAGTAGATCATGTCTTTTGTTATTGGAGTGCTCGTGGATCAATCTTATACTATGTTGCTCTATGTTCATCTTTATCTTGCTTCCGGACATGAAGAAGACGTAAATGTTGTATACTTATTAAATTGTAAATTATAGGCTGGATGGAAGCTATGGCCTTTTGCACACTTAATTACATACGGTGTAGTTCCCCTTGAACAAAGACTCCTCTGGGTCGACTGTGTGGAACTGATCTGGGTCACAATCTTGTCAACGTAAGCCTCATCATTCTGACTTATTTAATTTCCCTGTAATATGACTTACTACACCATGAGAGTTACTAAACCTTTTTCTCGTTGTTCCATAGTTACTCAAACGAGAAATCTGAAGCAAGGATTTCAGATGGCCCCTCCATACCAGCAGATTCAGAGGTATATATTGCATCATGTGTACATATGGAGGATTTGTTCAGCTTTATTGTCTGTGTCCTCGTTACTGAAACTCAGAATTCTGTCTTCTTTTCAGGACACCTCAAGATAGCACTAGATGTCGTCGTTCTGCTATTGTATAGATTGTAACGATAGAAAAAAAAAGTCTGCATTGTTCTGGAATTGTACAAATTGCTGGTGTAACCTTGTATGGTGAACAAGCTGTGCTGGGCATAAAGGTATCTATAGTTGGTCCCTTAAGATCGGTTGGAGGAGTAAAATTTCCGTTCTACTCTAAAACTGCACCTAGCCAATCCCTCAACAATAGTCAGAGGAGTAAAATTATATTATAAGAGTCACCCCTAAAAAGAAAGCCAGCTCTCTCAAATATTTGTCCCCATGGTGGAGCCTGCCTGAGCCACCCAATCTTGTTGCCGCCGGCACTAATGCCCTCGATTCCTACCTAAATAGAACCGGAAGGCTCTTCCGCAACTCCGGTGACCCTCAGCCTCAACCGGAGTCGTCTAATTTTTGAGTGAAAGGACCTTTAAACATCCCAAGCTGCACAACAAACCATCTGCCGTGCAAAAGTGCTCCATGCTTTACACCTCATGCGTGCCCCCACACAAGTCGAGGAGGCCACTCCGAGCCTACCGCACTTCATCCCCATCGCTGGCGAGCCACCCCACTCACCCACCGATGGCAACCGCTATGGGTGCCGCGTCTCGGTCGTCTCTCCTCTACCACCACCTCCGCCAGGTCGGCGGCCCAACCTCTCGCCCCTCCCCATCTCATTCACCCCGTTCTGCAAGTGCAGGAGCTCTCTCCACTGTCTCCGGTTTTGGCGCACTACTCCTGTGATGTTCAACACCTATGGTGGCGGAGGGAATTGGGTGGTGGGGTGAATGGCGAGGCTAGGTTGCCGGCGGCCGCGAGGAGCACCACCGAACGACGACTAGGAAGAAAAGAGAAAAGCAAGGAGGACGAAGAGCTATAGAGAGACTTCCATGTGGGTCAGTTTGAGAAGTTAAATTTGAGAGATCGGTTAGGTCCGCCCACCGTTAGAGTAGCGAAATTTTACTTCTCCGTTTACTTCTCCAAATTATAAGGAATCCGCTAGAGATGTCCTAAAATCGTAAAGAAAAAGTTCTCTCGAGGGTGACCAAATGCTTGACATCGTGGACAAGGGCCTTCACGTCGTGGTAGTCATGGGCATGTGGGATGAAACCGTATGCCATTGAGAATAAGATGTTTTGATATGCTATTTTACTATTTTAGCCTATTAAAATATCTTACAATTAGGAACATGGGTAGTAGTTATTACTTAGTCCCTCCATCCTAAAGCTTAAAGCATATAACTTTTTTGAAAAGTGAAGCCATATAATTTTTTTTAAAAAGTCATATAAAGTTTGACCAAACATTTAGAAAAAACTATTAATAATTATTATATTATATAGATATAATGTAAAAATATGTTTCATAATATATAAAAAAGATATAAATTATATATTGTAAATATTAATATTTTTCTCTAAAAACTTGATCAAACTTTAGATAGTTTGACTTTTAAACAAAGGTAGTATATGAGGTCTTCACGAGTTGTGAAGGATAAAAAAAAAGTGTCCTAGCAGTGGCGATGACCGTAGGGATTTGTGCTCACAAATTGAAGATCTTTCTACGCGCATATCTAGCAAGTATCACTTCCATCGGCTCTATTGCATTTCAGAATGACAAATCAAATTACTACGTCCTACGACAGTACACTCTCCTCTCCTTATAGCATCTCCACTCACATTACCAGAACTCGATCCCAGGACGAATTTTAGGTTCGGACACCGAATTTTGGCCAAGTAGTATTTTTAGAAACCTGTTTTTGTCTGGATTTAGACCAAGTTTGGTCCAGACTTCCTAGGCCATTCCTAGGATCTTGGGAATGTCCTAAAAACGCCGGACGAAGCGAATTTGGCGAAAAAAAAAGGAGACGGCGAGTGGATCCGTCCAGTCAGCGACGGAAGCCGAGTCGTCGTCATCCTTCCGCCTCGGAACCCCGCGGAGGACCGCCGGACAATAACTGCTCGTTGCTTCGGCCACGCGTCGCCATAATGCCGTGCCACCGCCACCTCCTCGGCTCCCAAGATGGACCGGCGGGCAATAACTTCCAGCAGTTCCCCCTTTTCCCGCCCTCACCGCTACACCCCTCCCGCCCTCGCCGCCCGCCTCGACCTATAAAACCCGTACCCCTCGCCAGAACTCCTCACACTCTCTCACAACTCCCCAACTCTCCCAACTCCGGCGAATCATACTCCGGCAAACTCACCACTCTACCCTCGCTTCCCCATGTCCGAGCGCTTTCCTGGTGATCCCGCGGCGGCGAACGGCTTCGGTCACCGCATGCTCCAGCTGTGGGAGGCGCACATGCTGTACGATGCCAGGTACATGGCACCACCCGGCGTTCGTCTTCCCCCCGGCTGGAAGCTCAGCACCGGTGGGATACTGATTCCGCCAGTGCCCAAGGACGAAGAAATCGTCAAGGAGATCCAGGCGGCCATAGCCGGCATGGAAGACCCGGATCTCGCTGAGGATCCGGATAATGTGCTCTACTGGGAGCAGTTTTTCGTGGACCAGCGGCTCCAGAAGCTCGCCCGCCACGAGGGGCCGCCGGGGTCGCCGTCGAAGCGGAACAACGCGGCGTCACGCCGCCGCTGGTGGAGCACCCCTGGGCGAACTCTCGTCGCCGTGCTGGAGCACATCCACGCCGGCAACACTCCCTGCCTTGGCTTCCCCCGCAACGCGACGCCGGTGTCAAGGGCGAGGTCCCGTCCTCCAGCCAACTGGTTACTGAGGAGGATGGCCAGTATCTCCTCCTCCTCTGTAGCCTTGGCGTCGCGCTCCTCTGGGTCCACTCCAGCGATGTTGCCACCTCTGTGGCCGATCAAGCTTGAGCCGGAGGCGCCGGTTCGCTCGCGCCGAGGACAAGGGCGCGCAGCATCGTCATCAACGAGCCGCGCGCGCCCTCGCCACCCACTTGGTGTCTTCGGCTTCACCAGTCGAATCTAGAGCCGGCCGATTGGGCGGTGCCCGTCGACGAGGACGCCTTTGCCATGAAGATGGCAATGGAGCAGTCCCTGCGGGAGCCGGCGCCGCAGCCGCCGGTGGAGCTGTCCTCGCCGAGCATACTATCATGTTCCAGGGCGGACTGGAAGGAGACCGAGCGCCTTCGCGTCCAGCGCCAGCAGAAGCAGGCCGAGCGCCAAGCGTGGTCCGACCATGTTCTTGCCTGCCAGGGCGCCCCGCTCGTCGTCCTCGACGATGACGAACAGGCCGGCCCTTCCCACTAGCCCTGGAGGTGCGGTGACACCGGCCAGGGGAGCTCCTGCCCGCCGCAGCCGCCGAGCGACGACGACGACGGCGGCGAAGACGACGACACGGACAATCTCGGCTACACCTCCTTCTACGGAAACCTCGACATGTAGAAGCGGTGGCGGCTTCGGCGACGACCCTTTTTATGTTTTTTAGTTTATTATCTAGCGTAAATTCGGGTGTTCACCCGAATTCGATGTAATCCGCCTATATTCACTCATAATCAATGAAATCCGCCTAAATTTTCCGAAATTTGTTAAATTTTAGCCGAATGCGGGAACTCGGCCTAGGAACGCGAGTGGAAACATGGCATTCCCAGGCCGAAAACGAGTTTTGTCCGGTCCAAAATTGGTCCGAATTTCGATGTGGGATCGCCCAACGAGTGGGGGTTGGGCGTTCCCAGGCCGAAATCCGGACCTATTTTTGGCCGGATGAAACTAGATTTTGGCCTGGGAATGCCGTGTTTCCCACTCGCGTTCCCAGTCCGTGTTCCCAGGCAAAGAGAAAATAGAGAAATATTCAAATTTTTATCGTTCCCGTCGGCGAGAGGTCGGCCAAAAGGTGTTCGATAGAATTACGCCCACAAGTCCGGCGACAAATTATTACAGAACAAGGTAAAAAGGCTCGGCCATCAGTCGTCGATGGGGATAGGCTCCTGCGGCGTGGTAGATGCGGCGAGGTCGGGCGTCTCAGCCGACTGGTTGGAGGAGGTGGAAGCGGAGCTCGGCGTAGCAGTGGCGTTCGGCGCAGGGGCAGACGTGATCTCGGCGATGTCCTCCTGGAGAATGGCCTGGTGACGCGCCATGTACCAGGCCTTGACCGACGAACTCATCGTCGATGTGTCCTCGCCGCCCACCAGGAACTGGAGATCCGTGTTCCTCTTCTTGCCGACGTAGTTGGCCTTGAGGAGGGCCATATTTTTCCCTTGGGTCTCGATCAGCTGCGCCCACCTCTCGTCGCTGTTCTCGGCCCTCTTCTCAGCGTGCGCCCTCGTGTTGGCAATGCACTTCTCGATTGAAGCCTGGAGACGCTCGGCGGGAGGTCCGATGGCTTTGAGAATCTTCGCCTTCTTATGGCCGATCTCCGGCCTTCCTTTGCCGGCAGCAGGGGGAGGGGTCTCCGGGTTGTATGATGACCCACAAGTATAGGGGATCGCAACAGTCTTCGCGGGTATTATTACCCAATTTATTTATTCGATACAAGTGGAGCCAAAGAATACTTGCAAGCCTTAACAACTGAGTTGTCAGTTCAACTGCACCTGAAAATAGTTCATTCTCACAGAAGTTTATCAGTAGCAACAGTTTGTAGTAGCAGTAGCAAAACAACAACAGCAGCAACATCAATAGTAACAGCAACAGTGAAACATGAGAAATAGTAACAGTAACGGTAAACAGTGGAATTTAAATGCGGTAGACATAGGGATGGATGGACGGGCGTTGCATGGACGAGTCTAAACATGTAACTTCAAGATCTAGGGCATTGCAGATAAAAAATAACAAGCATCCAAGTAATAAACAATTCTAGTCATGTGCTCCAAATATAGTCATACGTGCTCGCAATGAGAACTTGCACAACATCTTCTGTCCAGCCAGCCCGTGGCAGCGGGGCCTCTAGGGAACTACTGGAAATTAAGGTGCTCCTTTTAATAGAGCACGGGAGCAAAGTATTAACACTCCGTGAACACATGTGATCCTCACACCACAGCCATCGCCTCCTAGTTGTCCCAATTATTGTCACTTTGGGACCTTTGGATCCAAACAATGATATGTGTACACAACTTGCAGATAAGATCACAAACAATACTATCATAATGATTCAGTAATAAGTTCAGATCTAAGATCATGGCACTCGGACCCTAGTGACAAGCATTAAGCTCAAAAAGTTGCAACAAAGTCAAATAGCACAAGAGATACTAGGCACTATGCCCTAACAATCTTATTCAATTACATGATAGAACTCATCCAATCCCTACCATCCCCAAGCCTACAGCGGGGGATTACTCACTCATGAATGATGGAAACATCGGTGGTTGATGGAGATGCGTTGGTGATGACGATGGCAATGATCCTCTCCAAATTCCCCATCCCGGCAGGGTGCCAGAACGGAGTTTCTGGATTCGAATCTTGGTTTCTGGTGGCGGCGGCGGAGCGGAACTCTTTCTAGAAAACTATCGACCCCCTCGGTTTTTAGGTCGAAAGGCAACTTATAGGCGCAGAGGGAGGTCGAGGAGCTATGTGGGGTGGCCACATCCCACCAGGCGCAGGGTCAGGTGGGCCCGCGCCTGGGGTGGGTCTGGCCCCCCAGGCCTCCCCTCCGTCTCTTCTTCTGGCTCCGTGGATCTTCTGGTGAAATAAAAAAAAATTGGCATATTTTCCGGGATTTTTCCTGATAGTTCATTTTCTGCACAAAAACAAGACACCAAGGTAATTTTGCTGAAAACAGCATCAGTCTGTGTTAGTTGTATCCAAATCACACAAGTTTAGAGAAGAAACAATAGCAAAGTGTTCGAGAAAGTAGATACGTTTTGGACGTATCAACTCCCCCAAGCTTAGCTTATTGCTTGTCCTCAAGTAATTCAGTTGAAAACTGAGTGCGATAAAAGAACTTTCACAAACACATTGCTTCATATGATGTAAATATTCTCAGCACAGGAGTAGATGTTTAGACAATTCATAATAAAGAGTATGCAACTAAGTCTACTCAATAGTCATTCCAAGCTATGAAGAGAAACCAACCCAATAGTAATAAGTAGCATGAAACATAAACATAAGCAACATTGCAATGCTCATAATAGAGTGGTATCTCGCTTGCCTTTGTTTTAAGAGCACAATATAAATGCCAAGGAACCTCTGAAGTTCACATGAATACTAGAGATAAAGATATCAGAGATACAAGCATCAAAGTCATAACATAGTTAACCAAGTTTTGGAACAAACACAAGAATGACAACTATACTCTCAAGAAGGTGCTCATAGAATAAGTGGTGACTCAACAAAGTTATGAAAACGGTTTTGAAAGGTTTGGAAGGCTTCCAAATGCTGAAAGGAAGGTACTCATTAGCTTTGAGCTTTCATTGCCCCTATCATAGACATCTTCATGTGGTTAAGGTGAAAGTAAGGTCCACTCTGAATCATATGCTTGACAGACCATAAACTGGAAATCCCAAGTCCCTTGAGTACGAGGGTCGCTCCGCATGCTACTTAACTTTGGTTACCTGAAAGTTCTTGTCATTGTAAATACATGCATATCATCGAGAACCGCCAACGAGGTACCCCTTGCACATGGTACATGAGCTTTCCCATAACCAAAATGACAAGACAAGCAGACAATGAGCATCTCAACAATATTTTTATTTACCATATGCATAGATTTTTATTGAGTACACTTCATAGATGCTCACTATAGTGATGCTGCAAGTTTCCACCATGATTAAGCATGGCTTAGGCTAGCGGCCCAGGCGTTTATCTAACACAATGTATAAACTCCATGAACTAACAACTTCCCTTTTTATTTCACATCATCGACATACATAAATAAAAGAGTAAGGAATCAACTGGATGAGATATCCAAAAAAGTGTTGAAAGCGTTACCCGTGACAACACGGTTCTGCTGACTCACAGCATATAATTAGCAAGCATATAACTTTCATGGACTAGTCACAATGGTTCAGGATTATTAAGCGCAAGGAATAAAGTGTGCCATCAAGTTCGTGAGAGCTTTACTAACTAACTTTCTCAAAACAGAGAAACATTTTATTTTGGAAAAAAACATGGCATAAAGAATATGCGATGAAGTAGCAAATGATGCTAATAGGTAGGTATGGTAGACACAGCTGGCAATATTGGTTTTAGGGAGTTGGAAGCACAGGTAGAGCACGTACTCAGTGCAAGTGAAGGCTAGCAATAGAGAGGAAGCGACAAACGAGAGAGCAATAGCTGTCAAAATCATGCTTGCAACAAAACATGACTAATTAACTACGGTATGAAAGTGATACAAGAATTCTGAGGAAAATAAATCATCGAGGCTTACTGACTATTGATTAGTCATATGCATGCGTGAGCATGTGCCAAGTCGATTCACATGAACAGTCAAAGGAGGATACCACAATATCATACCAAAGTATGAATGAAACAATGCAAGCACACATTCATATGACATGCTACAAACTATTAGCAAGCTAGGGCTAATCATAGACAAGCAAGAACTACTAAGAATCCATAATGACATATACCTTACACAAACAGGCTAAGCATGCTCACAATGATGAGTATATGTACAAAAATGAAGCAAATAGAGTTCGTTTCCAGCCTCTTCCCACACCTCGAGTTGTCTTAATCTTCATTATTGCCCTTCACTTGTGTGACTTGAATAATTAACATGAAACCAAAATCCACTGAGAACGGATGAACCCCTGCAAAGAACTCACAAAACCAAAGAAGAACAACAAATATTTTTGGTATTTTTTATTTTTTAGAAACAAGCAACCAAAGAAAAACCAAAGAAAAACAGAGCAAACCAAACAAAGCAAAATCTTTTTGGATTTTTCTTTTAAGGCAAACCAAAGCAAAAAAACAAAGAAACAAACCAAGAGAAACAACGGAAATATTTTTGGTATTTTTAGGGTTTTAGAAAGAAGCAACAAAAACCAAAAACAAAGCAAAACAATGGATATACAAAGAACCGACCGAACATGATATATATATGAGTGTGTGATGTCGGCATACCTCCCCCCAAGCTTAGGCTTTTGGCCTAAGTGGGGATCAATCCCATGGTGCCCAAGTAGATGCATCTTCATAGTATGTTGAGGAAGCTCCCTCGTCCTGATACGAGCTCGAGGCCTCCCCTGTGTAATACGCAGGGGGGGTCGTATGATGGTGCTTCCTCCTGATAGTGCCCATGGAAGTGGAGAGAACGCATGTTGTCATCCATCTCCGCCTTCGAGCGTGACCAAGGTTCCTGAGAAATACTGAACAAAGTGGTTTGGGGTAGAGGAATCTCTCTCTCTCTTCCCCGTCAGTAAACAACATTCTATAAACCAAGTTCTCAAGAGTAGAGCTAGTGGTGATAAAGTGGTGTGCCTTCATGGCAGCAAGATCAAGCCTCTGAGGAGCCAAAACTGTATCATGTGGATCAACAGTAATGTCTAAGGCAGCATCAACTCGAGTAGCAATAATTCCCCTATAAATGGGGCCGTTAGCAGCTAGACGACGAGCAATGAGAGAACCAAGATTATACTTGTCCTCATTGTTGAGCGCAGCAGCTAAGAAGGCCAATTGATAGTTGGAAATATTGCTAGTGTTCTCCATACCAAGAACACTGGTGGCAAGATAGTAGGAAAAATACCTGATGGCTGGAAGTTGAATGTTCTTTATCTTCCCTCGCTTATCTCTACGGTCATCATCATTGGTTATTCCTTAGTAAAGCTCTAACTAATCAGCAGGAAGAGCTTGAATATTCTTTGATGACCCATTTGTATCAAGTCCTAGGGCCTTGGCAAATTTCTTCAATGTCATAGAATGAGCCCTACCATAAATTTTGAAAGACACAGAAGGATTGAACAAACTATTGGTAAAGGAGAAACTCTCCACAAATGTTTTAGTAAGCAAAGCATAATGTGCACTCTCATCCTGCATGTAACTTGTTAGTCCAGCTCTCTGTACCAAAGTCATAAAATCATTAAGAATCCCGGTAGCTCGCAAGAAAGTTTGGCAAGGAAAGGTGGAGGGGTGCGCTTCCCCTTCATCTCCCTCATCACCAAATCGTGGAGTGATGAGATCCTCGTTGTATGAGGGTATAGTATTGGTAGATGACATTGGATGCCTTGCCCTTCTAGGTGCATCACTCTCAAATATGTCACCAAAGGTGTGGTGGCCCATGACTTCCCTATTCTGAAATTTTTAAACAACCATCAAACCAAGTGATTTCTAAGTTGATAAATGATGAGCAACTACTATAGGAACTTGCTAGAGGACTACACATGAATCAAAACAAAGTTTCTAAGCAAAGAACAAGCATGCAAGCTCAAGCAACCTGTCACCTATAGCAGCAAAATATTCAAGATACAATCTACCAATCACAAATCTAATTGGACAAGTGGAGGAGGCACACACCAAGGAACAATCCCTCCAAAAATCAGCACTTGAGATGGGCTGAACAAGGAGATCGAAAATCGTGAGCAAGAACAGCAAGAACTCGAGCTTGAGAAAGTTTTCCGGTGTTTTTCGGAGAGAGAGAAGGTGGCCTTGAGGAGGCGGCCTGGAGGGGCCCAGGTGGGCCAGACCTCCCCCAGGCGCCGCCACCTGGTAGGTCGTGCCTACTAGGGGTCTGGTGGCCTGGGGTGGCCCCCTAGGTCATCTCAGGTGCCACTCTTCCCCTTTTTTCGAGGAAAAATTTATTTTGAATTTTCTGGGATTTTTCTGGAAACTTTATTTTTGGCCAATTTTCAGGGTATGAAAATTGATTTCTCGCAGAAACAGTTTTTTTCAGAAGAAGCAAAACCAAACCAAAAGCCAAACTACAGGAGCTCTAAGCAACTCAAACAAGCAAACAACTAGCAAAACTAAAGCTATAGAAAAGACTAGGAAGGAGAAAGGACAAATAAAGCAAGTATAACCCCAGTGGAAACATTATTTTGTTCATTAAAATCCTTTTGTTAACAAGGTTGATCAAGTCTTGTTACCAAAACAATCTTATATGAAACAAAACTTTGTATTCCACAAGGTGATTATGTTCCCTCATACTTGATAGCAATGGTCCCAATCATAATAGTTTCAACATTTTATTGTGGAATGGGACAATATGGTAAGAAAATCGGTAAGCGTTAACTGCTCGGTTATATTGGAAGTAGCGACTAATCGGGATTCGGACAATTAACTGATTTAATCGGTTGGCTATTAATCGCTGTAACCTACAAAAATTAGCACCTAAAACACATATGACTCATCTTGCACCTCAACCACCTACCCTATTAAAGGAAGCCTCAAGCTCCCAGATGAGATCCTCAAGGCGCTCGAGCTCTTGTATCTGAGGTCTGATCGGCAAATATGAGGAACTAATCAACAACGACAAGGAACTGGCAGGTGATGGCAGAAATCGAGCTCCTGAAGGCAGGGATTGAGCGAGAGCTTCGAAAAACCTACTTCATTGGGGCTGGCTAGCAGATGGATGAGAGATATGTTATGATAATTTTGCAACTTTTTTGACCAAGTGTACTAGTTAATCGGGAACATACCTAGTAATCAGAGTGTCATAGCTATTAATCGGGCTAAAGGATTAACACAAACGATTAATGGTAATCGACACGGTCAGGTCCCTAGTAGCGATTAATCAGCCTATTAATCGCTGATTCGGCCTATTTTTTGAACAGTGATATTTCTCCAACCTTGATGCCCTCAATATTTTTAATGGAATTCAGGCAATAGCTCTTAACAACCTTCTTGGGGAGATAGACAGTGTGCTCTTTGTCATTAATATTGAATGTTAGTTTTCCTTGATTACAATTGATGACAGCACCTGCAGTATTAAGAAAAGGTCTCCCAATAATAATAGACATATTATCATCTTCAGACATTTAAAGCACAACAAAATCAGTTAGAACCATGCAATTATGAACAACTTGAACATGAACATCCTCACATATACCAACAGGAATAGTAGTTGACTTATCAGCCATTTGCAAAGATATATCAGTTGGTATCAACTTTTCTAGCTGGAGCCTCTTGTAGAGAGAAAAAGGCATAACACTAACTGTAGCTCCTAAGTCACATAAAGTAGTTCTAACATAATTATTCTTAATGGACCAAGGAATAGTCGGTATACCTGGATCACGGAGTTTCTTTGGAACTTTACCATTGAAGGAATAATTAGCAAGCAAAGTAGAAATCTCCTCATTAGGAATCTTCCTTTTATTAGAGACAATATCCTTCATATACTTTGAATAAGGAGGCAACTTAATAGCATCAGTCAAAGGAATTTGCAAAAATAAAGGTTTCATACACTCACAAAACTTGTTGTAGTGTTCTTCCTCCTTTGACTTGTGTTTCTTACCTGGAAAAAGCATAGGTTTCTGCACCCAAGGTTCTCTCTCTTTACCATGTTTATTAGCAATAAAATCTTCCTTTGTGTACCTAGTGTTCTTAGTGTGCTTCTCAGGTTCGTCCTCACCTTCCTCCTTATCAGGAGACTCATTTTTATCATTACCACTCTCAGTTTCAGCATCAGAGACAGATATACTATTAGGATCTACAACAGGTTCAAGTGGTTCCTCAACTATCTTATGTTTCTTTTTCTTCCTCTTACGAGGACTACCACTATCTTCACCTTGTTGGGAATCCTGCTCTATTCTTTTAGGGTGTGCTTCAGGATATAAAGGATCTTGAGTAGCTATATCACTCCTAGTTCTAATTCCATAAGCATGTTTATCTCCTGAAGCATTACCTAGCATATCCTTTTGTACCTTAACAAGTTGATCAAGTTGAGTTTGAACCATTTGAAAGTGTTTACAAAGCATTTTAATGTCATTATAAGTTCTTTCCACAATATCTTTCAACTCATGGATAGCTCTAGAGTTTTCCAATAAATGATCCTGAACTTGTTTATTAAAATGGACTTGTTTAACAATAAAAATGTCAAGTTCCTCTAAGCATTGATCAGGAGGCTTACCATAAGGAATATCACCTTCATCAAAGTGTTGGAGAGAGTGTACCTCAATAGTGGATGAGTGGGGAATTGGCTTACATAATTCTTCTATAGGAGGTAGATTCTTCACATCTTCAGCTCTAGTACCTTTCTCCTTTAGACACTTCTTAGCTTCCTTCATCACTTCATCATTTAATGCAATAACTCCCCTCTTCTTTGTTGTTGGTGCTGGAACTGGTTCAGGCATAACTGGTTCAGGAGTAATAGGCTCAGGTGTATTCAGCTCAGTTGAAGTCCAATCATCATAATTTTTGCTTATTATAGCCATTAACTCTTCAACATCTGTAGGAGTCCTTTTTTTGAAAACACAATCAACAAAGCTATCTAAGTAGGTCCTAGAATCATCAGTTAGTCCATTATAATAAATATCAAGAAGATCATTCTTAGGTAATGGACATCCAGGATGTGCATGAATCAAGGCACAAAACCTTGTCTATGACTCAGGAAATTTCTCTTCCTCTCCCTGTTTAAAATCAAAAAGTCTCTGCAAAGCAGCATGTCTAACACTGGGAGGAAAATATTTCTGGAAGAAAGAAGCAATTAAGAAATCAAGGCTATCAATGGAACCTAAAGGTAATCTATTAAACCAAGCCCTAGCTTCTCCTTTTAGTGAAAAAGGGAAGATCTTAGTAACAAAGTACTTGCGCATCTTAAAATCATCAGAGAATAAAGCACTCATAGTAGAAATCTCATTCATATGAGCCACAACACTCTCATTTTCAGTCCCACAAAAATGTTCTTTCTCAACAATATCTAAATAAGATAAATCAAGAGAGAAATCATAATCTTCGTCTTTAATATCTATGGGAGAGGTGGCAAACTTAGGATCAGAGGACAACTTAGGCATAATAGTACGTCTAGCAAGGAGACTCTTAATAACACTAGTGTCATGTGTGTTTTGGCACTCTTCATCAAAATCATCAGTGAACTCAATGTAACCATCATTAATATCATAACTCTCACTAGGCTCAGGTGAGCTAACAGGTGTAACAGTGTCTTCACTAGGAGTTTCGGTATTTCCTATATTAGCCATAGTAGCATCTAGAAAAGGACCTAATGAACCACTCGCATCAAGCACAGTAGAAGAAACATCATGAGTATCAAAAGCAGTCTCAGACTCAGCATTAGTAGGAGTGTGTGTAGCATGTGTATGTGGTGGCGGCAGAGGCGAATCAAGAGCAGCAGAGGTGTTTAGGACTGTACCTCTTCTTGTAGTGGATGGTAAAATAGGAAACTTTCCATCACGAGACTTCCCCATGATGAAAGGAGTAGTAGTGAACAATAATAGATCCAAGTGAACTTACAAATAAAGCTATGCTCCCAGGCAATGGCGCTAGAAAATAGTCTTGATGACCCACAAGTATAGGGGATCGCAACAGTCTTCGCGGGTAGTATTACAAAATTTATTGATTTGACACAAGGGGAGCCAAAGAATACTTGCAAGCCTTAACAACCGAGTTGTCAGTTCAGCTGCACCTGGAAATAGTTCTTGCTCACAAAAGTTTATCAGTAGCAACAGTTTGTAGTAGCAACAGCAGCAGTAACAGCAACAGTGAAACAGGAGCAATAATAATAGTAACGATAAATAGTGGGATTCGAGTGCGGTAGGCATATGGATGGATGGACGGGCATTGCATGGACGAGTCTAAACATGTAACTTCAAGATCTACGGCATTGCAGGTAAATAATAATAATCATCCAAGTACTAAACAATCCTAGACATGTGCTCCAAATATAGTCATACGTGCTCGCAATGAGAACTTGCACAACATCTTCTGTCCAGCCAGCCCGTGGCAGCGGAGCCTCTAGGGAACTACTGGCAATTAAGGTGCTCCTTTTAATAGAGCACCGGAGCAAAGCATTAAGGGTGTGTTTGGTAGACCGGGGCAACCCAAATATTCTGACCTCATCCCACGTTTTGTTGTTTGTTAGATCGGGTCGGTTACAATGGGCAGTGCCCACCTCATGCGAAAAATCCCCCTCAGCCCTGCCCAGTTGGGAAGCTAGAATCGATCTTCGCAACCGGGCAGTGCTGAGTCCGTCCCATGCCAGCGCTTCAGACCGACAGGGGTCGACGGCCCGTACCCTCATTTCGCCCGTTCTCGCACGATGTTCATTCCTGTCCTAACTCGAGCTCCACCATACCCGTCCGAGCTCGACCTCTGCCGTCCCCATCCGAGCTCCACCGCCCTTGTGCCTATCCCCGTCAAGGTCCTGATGGCCTGCGTGGCCTACTGTCGCCTCTCCTTGCCTCGTTTGCTGTAGGTCTGCGAGCTCCCGCGTGCGTCAAAGGTCAAGCTCCTGGCGGCGTGCGTCGGAGGTCGGTCTCCTGGCGGCGGGGAAGAAGGAGCTCGGTCTGCTGGCGGCGTCTGCACATGGAGGCAGCCCCTATCGCCGGAGAAGGTGGTGGCAGCCCGTTCACGAGGAGCTCGCCTCATGGAGCGCCGGGTTGAGAGGGGCTCGCCTCATGGAGCGCCGACGGCGGCTCCTGAGGCCGTGGCGGTGGCTCCTCCAAGGCCTATGGCGGTGCTGCTCCGACCAGCCTAAGGCCATGGCGTGTGGCAGAGGAGTGTGGAGGCGGCGGAGCTCCGGCCAGGGACCCGATTGATTTTTTGTTTTGTTTTCAGGGACCCGATTGCTTTTTATTTTTCTATGACATAGCTCGATTCATACAACCTACCAAACAAGATCTGAAGTGAACTCAGCTGAGCTAAGACAACCTACCGAACACAACACAAAAATCATACTTGTATATGGTCAACATAGCTGAACTCAGCTTGTATCAGGTAAGATAACCCACCCAGGCTACCAAACACACCCTAACACTCCGTGAAGACATGTGATCCTCACACCACAACCATCCCCTCTGGTTGTCCCAATTATTGTCACTTTGGGGCCTTTGGATCCGGACAATGATATATGTACACAACTTGCAGATAAAATCACAAACAATACTATCATAATGATTTAATAATAAGTTCAGATCTGAGATCATGGCACTCGGGCCCTAGTGACAAACATTAAGCTCAACAAGTTGCAACAAAGTCAAATAGCACAAGAGATACTAGGCACTATGCCCTAACAATCTTATTCGATTACATGATAGAACTCATCCAATCCCTATCATCCCCAAGCCTACAACGGGGGATTACTCACTCATGGATGAGGGAAACATCGGTGGTTGATGGAGATGCGTTGGTGATGACGATGGCGATGATCCTCTCCAAATTCCCCGTCCCGGCAGGGTGCCAGAACGGAGTTTCTAGATCTGAATCTTGGTTTCTAGTGGCGGCGGAGGAGCGGAACTCTTTCTGGAAAACTATCGAACCCCCCTCGGTTTTTAGGTCGAAAGGCAACTTATAGGCGCAGAGGGAGGTCGAGGAGCTGCCTGGGGTGGCCACACCCCCACCAGGCGCGGGGTCAGGTGGGCCCGCGCCTGGGGTGGGTCTCCCCCCAGGCCTCCCCTCTGTCTCTTCTTCTGGCTCTGTGGATCTTCTGGTGAAATATATTTTTTGGCATATTTTTCAGGATTTTTCCTGATAGTTCATTTTCTGCACAAAAACAAGACACCAAGGTAATTTTGCTGAAAACAACATCAGTCCGTGTTAGTTGTATCCAAATCACACAAGTTTAGAGAAGAAACAATAGCAAAGTGTTCGAGAAAGTAGATACGTTTTGGACGTATCATTGTACATGTCGTCCTTGGTCTTGGCGAGGCTCAAGCGAGTGTCCCGCCATTTTTTGCAGTGCTCGATCTCGTGGAACACATGGTGAAACTTGAACTCCGCCTTCATGTCCTCCAGATACAAAGCGACTACACGAAGAAGATGCAAAATGGAAGACAAAGTGTGTCAAGTTATGCTTGAGCTTGTCATAACTTCGGCTAGTGTTCGTGAATACCTTGTTGTCCATGTTTTTCCCGCTGGCTTTTGTACGTTCCACCTCTTCCACGCAGCTGTGACACTTGCTACATGCATGCTGGATGAGCCCCACTTCCACGCAGCTGTGCCTTCTCCCCTCTCTCCATATATATTTTGCTATACTTCGGGTCGCAAAGGCTATGCTCGTCGAACGCTAGTTTCACGCACCTCCAATAGTTGTCGGAGTTTTGGTTTGCGCCGGTGATGGAATCCATACTCACTGTTTTCCAGGCTTCGGCGAGACAGAGGTCCTCGGGCACCGTCCACTTGATATGTGCTTCCGACGCCGACGTGCCCGGCTTGCCCTTCTTGACCTTCGCCAGAAGCACGACATAATCCTCGGCGTCCTCGGACTGTGTCGGTTTGGCCTGCGTCTCCTTGGCTTCGATGTTGGCGAAATCCTAAGACTCGATGCCGTGTTCGGCATCGGCCCGGGAATGTTCTTGCGTGAAGAAGGAGGGGTTAACAGCCGAGCCTTGGGCGATCATGTCCTCGATGTATGTCTCGGCCGAAATGCCTGGCATTCCGCTGAACATGTTGCGCGTGTTGGCCTCGCCGTAGGTTGCTTGCGACGAGCTCCCGCCGAAAGGCAGTGGACCGCGGCGCATCGCCGTCGAAGGGCCTGCGTACGCCGGAGACGTGGGGCAGGGGAAGACCACGTTCGGGTTGAACCCGCCATCAAACTCGGGGGACGAGGAGTACCTCTGTCGAGCATTTGCCTGGCTCTCCTGGAAGCCGGTCGGCGAGATCGGCGAGAATCTGGCCGGCGAGCCGATGCTTGCCTGGATTCCCCAATGGGGGGATATGGCGCCGCCATCATCGCCGCGTGTGATGCCGCCGCTTGTTTCGCCTGGTTCGCCCTCATCATCGCATGCTCTTCCGTTGCCGCTGCCTGCTCTTGTTCTTGCCTGAGCTTCACCCTCTCCTTTCTGTCCTTCTGTTCGTCTGACGCGATATTCCGCCTCTGTGACTTGGCCGTCCACTCGGCGCTGGACATGCCCTCCGGCTTCATCGCCGGAGCTCTCGGCTTCCTTGCCTTCTTCTCTCCTGAAACCTTGCCGAGGTTCGATTTGGGTTTGACGAAACTCTTGGGCGGCAAGGCGGGCAGGAGCTCGGGGAAGTGGCGGGAGTGGGGGAATGGGGAAGGAAGGCAGGAGGGGAGCAAGAAAAGGGTGGGAGTTCGGCCTTCTCTCACCGACAGAGCTGGCCAACGCGCGTTTTCGCTTCGTCCGACATTCCCAGGGCGTTCTCTAGATCCTAGGAATGGCCTGGGAAGCCCGGACCAAAGTTTGCCCGAATCCGGACAAAAAGAGGTTCATGGGAACACGAATGGGCCGAATGTCGGCGTTCTGACCTAAATTCAGCGTCCGGATCGGCGTCCTGGGAATGCTAGTGGAGATGCTCTTAGCTCCTACACCCGTTGAGACTCGTCTTCATCTCTCCCCCGCTGCCACTGGTCTTCTTCCTCTCCGGTGGCAATGCTGGTCGGCGGGAAGATGGTCTAGGTAGACTGGCTTCCCTTGTATAGTGTAGATTAGGGTGTAGTTTAGATCTGCCGCCATGGCGTCTGGGCTCCATGACCGTCTGGAGGATGCCCCCGGTCTGCTCGGGCCAGATCTGGTGGCTGTTGACGCTCGTCGCCTTCTCCATGGTGCCCTGGTGGTCGGAGCCGATGCTGGAGCTCGTTGATGCCATCAAGATCTCCGTCAATAAGCCCGACATCCCTTTCAATCCACATCTGGAGGCTTTTGGCTATGCAGGTAACTCTCGACCGACGATTCATCCTCTCTTCTTCAACCATTAAGGGATGGATGTTGGGAGAGGCGTGGCGATGTTCATTGTCGATCTACACGGCGGGGTTCTGGTGCTATGTTTCTTTGGAGTTATTCAGTAGAGGACATGCGATGGCAGGGCCCGTCTTGCCTCTGCTTCTTATGCCCGGTAGGTGACCCTCCTAGGACACGGTCTGATGGCTCGTCAACCTCCATCCGGCTGAAGACCTCCCAGAGGAGTCGCACCAAGTGGTTCATCCCCGATGGCGAATGCGCTGTTTCGGTTGTCGAGTCCATGTCCGCGCTGCGATGGAGAAGGCCCCCAAGGATTCGATTGCTTTTCGTTGTTTCGTTTCCTTTGTGCTAAAGTAAAGGTCCTAATTATAATTTCTTTCAGTTTTAGTCCTTGTAATATGTAATTCCACCGCTTTTTAATGCAGCTCTGGGTCCTTCGGGACCCAACCCCTTGTTGAAAAAAAGTTAGTACATCCTAACATGTAGAAAAATACTCCCTCTGTTTACCATATAGGTTCACTCATGTTTGGAGTGAATCTATACAGTAAAAGAAATCTAGATATATTTTTTTTACAAACCTAAAACATCTTATAGTTTGAAACGGAGGGAGTACAAGAGATAACCAACAAAAACTACACCTTGACATGAAATAACTTTGGTAGGTTCATCTAACACGAGCCCATGTCTAACACCGGCTAGACACCGACATGCTTCAACTCTGAACACAAACTATCTCGCATGTGCTCTTCATTAAAAAAATATTTTATTATAAATAAATATATTAATATCGCGAAGATAACAATTACATCGAACCTCTGCAATCATATATTGTCCTATTAGCATTATGGATGCACAAAGTTGAAACAAAATAAGAATTATATAAAAAAAAGTTCTGCTACAATGATCAAATCCTTAGTAGCAAACACCACCAAAACACTAGAAGTGCAACCCCTTCAAAAGCGACGTCTCCAAGAAGGAAACAATGCACAAGCTCCAAGATCGCCTGATCAAAGATCCTAGGTTTACACCCTAGAGGAAGTCATCCCTTGCAAAACAATGACTTCTACAAGGTCATTGTCAGGTACAACCAATGAATGTCGGACCTTGGGTTTTGGTAAGACTATGAATCTCTCTTGTGTTGTCTCCCCCACTAACAGTCACTGCTATGAGTCTCATATCACCAAGCCAATCCCTCATCACCACAAAGACTCAAAACACCATCGCTAGTTCTCATATCCTAACTTTCATGATATTTTCCGCATCTGACTTTACCATGGATCGTTAAAGATATATCTCATGATGGTAACAAACAACAGAGCTTCATAATACCTCCGCTGAAACTAAACGGCCAAAAAAATATGCGTGTGTCCGACCAAATCCCATTCGATCCAGCAATCTCCAGGCACGAGGGGCGCATGGGAGTTCGCCGGTAGAACCTTCCGAAACTCAACACTTCAGCCAAAACAGTGGGGGCAGGTATCCAGTAGATCTTTGTTTTCGCGTGGGAGAAACCCTAGGACTGCCACCTTTATTCGAAGCCAGGACAATAGCCCCCACGTAACCGGCGGTCACCAGCCACCCTATCCACCGGAAGAAGCCGACATATCAAGGCAACCCTGTCCACCACGCCCTCACGCAGCACGACAAGCATCGCTATAGGGGAGAAGAGGTTCTGGCCATGGCAGCCACGGGTGCCGCAACAGCCTTCTCCGACCCTTTATCCCAGACCGCCGCCGCGTGACACCAGACTGCGTCGTCTACTTCCGCTCCACATCCGCAGCACCCCATCGCCGCGCCGCTCCACATCAGCGGCAGCCAGGAGATCCCGGCGGCGGTGGCTAGGTTTTTGTGGAGGATGGGGTCGTCCCGGGAGCCGCCCGCGCGAGCGACCTGGGGTTTTTTTTTTCCAACTCAGTCACCAAAAAAGATGAAAAAAAAATCGTGTATTTTAGTCAAAGTTAACATATTATAAGTTGTGAGCACCAAACTTAATAGAAAAAATGAATATTCATAAAGCCAAATCAATGTGAATAGACTCATCCTAAAAATATTTTCATAGTGTATCTATCTGTTTATGCTTCATCTAATCCAAATTAATAGACTTAGATTTGTCTAGATTCAGATGTATCTAGTACTAAAATATGTATATATACTTGAATCTAGACAAATCTCTGTGCATTAATTTGGATTGGAGGGAGTACTTTTTCTGCACAAGAATTTAATTTCTAGCTAAATATAAATGATGTATTGTTTGGAAATGAGTATCTACCAATAAATTTTCTGAAGTAAACCGAACATGCAGGTATTGAGACCAAGAAATCATTCGGATGAGATCCATCCTAAGAAATATTCCGTAGTATATTTAATTAATATTAGTAACGTTTACACTTTTATAAACAAGACGTTAATTTCTAACTAAAAATAGAAGCCTTGTTGTTTGGAAAGGCGTTAATATCTACCAATAAGTTTTCTGAAGTAAACAGATCTTTCAGTATTGAGACCAAGAAATCATTCCGTGTCATGACTCATGAGCAGGAAGTAGGGACTTGCAGCAGCTCACCAACATACCCAGCAAACTCCACCTTCCCCCAACAGAAACCACGCCTATAAAATCAAAGGCACAAACACACAACCCAATCAACGCAAGCAAAGCAGTATCTAGCTCCGACCCGTCAAATAATCTTTGCCTCTCGCAGCAGTAGCAAGCTAAGGGGAATAGAGAGGTAAAGCAATGGCGGCGATCAGAGCGAGATGCCTCTTCCTGGCGGCGGCGGTGGCAGCGCTGCTGGTGGCGTCGGCGAAGGCGCAATCCGGGTGCACGACGGTGCTCCTCGGCCTGTACCCGTGCCTGAGCTACATCAGCGGCACCGACACGGCGCCGACCAAGTCGTGCTGCTCGCAGCTCGGCTCCGTGGTGCAGTCCCAGCCGCAGTGCCTCTGCAGCGCGCTGGGCGGCGGCTCGGTCGGCGGCATGACCATCAACAAGACGCGCGCGCTCGAGCTCCCCAAGGCGTGCGACGTGCAGACCCCGCCGGCGAGCAAGTGCGACGGCGGTAAGTGCTCGGTCGACGACCTTTTGTCCTTTACGCAGGAGTATAACTGATCGGCTGTTTTTTTCTTCGCTTGCAGCTGGTAGTGTCAGTGCTCCGGGCGCCGCCGCCACGCCGAACACACCGGAGGTGCGGACACCTACGGCTGCTGGCTCGGGGTCGAAGGCGACGCCGTCAGGGAACCTGCAGGGGAACGGCGGCTCGTCGCTCCAAGGCCCCACGGGTCTGGTGCTCGCGCTCGCCGCCGCTGCGTTCTACGCTGTGACGGCCGTGTGAGGGCTAGGCTAGCTGGTGATTCAGAAATACGTTTCTTCCGTGGAATTTTTTCCGTTTCCTATTGGTTTGGCATTGTTGAGGATTGGTTGCTGTCGTGTTTCACATTTTACCTATCATTGGATTATTTTTCTGGTGTCGAAATAAAGAGCTACTTGCTTCACCTAGAACATCACCACTTGTCAAAGAAAAGCCCAGATCCTCGCTAAAACTACATATAACAAGACAGGCACGGGGCAATGCATGCCTAAAAACAGAGCAGGAAACAGAGTAATGACGCTAGTAGTAGGAATCGGGGATGATGACGCGGATGATGATGTCAATGAAAAGTCTATGGAGGATGCTATGGATATTTCTGATCCTGCTACTGCCGCTTAGGGGACGGGTTCTGGTTCTTCCTCGGCCGCGCCTGCGCAGGGTACCTCGGCGCCTTCATCTTCTAGTCAAGGGGTGCAGAGGGTGATTGTTGTTATTCCTTTTAATGCTAATCCGGTTACTCTTTCGGGACGACAATTTTTGGATGCACTTCTTGTGGATTCCCCCTCTTCGTGGAAAGGGCTCTTCTTCGGCGACTCGTGTTTCTCCAGCTCAGTTACAAGAGGCTCTTATTTCTGTCTCTGTGGCAGTTCAATGGACTTGCTCTGCTTCGCCAGCGAGGTCCAGGACACATGTTATGGGTAGATCCATTCCTATTGATGGTTCTCGGCCAGTCCTTGAGGAGGTAGTTCCCTCGGAGTGCTCACGGAAGGTGACCCAGGAGGGGCTGGCTCACCGCGCCGTTCGTGATCAGGTCGAGAATGATGTTATTGTGGGGCCGACCCAGGAGGGGTTGGCCGACCGCGACGTGGTGGATGACCGCGTGACTTCAGCCAAGGAGGACCTGGAGCTTCCTCGGGATGGGATGCCGCTGTCCCCATCTCGGGTTTCTTCTCCTGCCATTGCTACGCCACTTGCTGAGCAGAGGAGTGGTACTCCATTCAGGAGGAGCTCGCGCCATGGAGTCGATGCCTCTGGGGCATCGGCTACTGATGAGGATTCCATGGTCAAGGCCACGCGTCGTAATGCGGAGAAGAACTTAGACTCGTCAGGTATAATGAGTTCTTTGAATTTTTTTTAACTTTTTCTACTCCTGTTATTTCTTCTAAACTAGCCAATATTGGTATTTGTTTGGTTAGCTCAATACAGGATGTACTTTTTTCTTCTAATGTTTTGCGACATATGGAGGTTGACCGTCTAACGGTTACTCCTAAGGTCGGCGTTGTTCCTGATGCTTGACTAACCGAGGAGCAGGAGTTGCATGGCACAGTAGATGGTTAACTCCTTTCTCACTTAGTTGGTGAAGTGTCGGAAGTGGACTTTGATAAGACTGGGCTTGCCTCTATGTATGAGTTAAAAGCTTCTGGTCAGAAATCAAAGGGTCAACAGTCGCGCAAGAGATCACGTGTATCCAAATCTCCTATAGTTTTTCAATGAATGGAATGTTTCCAAATAGCTGATTGTGTGAGAGACCATAAGTTGGATTTTCTGGGTATCTCTGAGACTGATAGATGAGACTTTTCACAAGTCCTATTTAATCGCCTTTCTGGTGGAGTGGACTTTACGTGGATATCACGTCCTGTTGGAGATATGCCCTAGAGGCAATAATAAATGTAGTTATTATTATATCTTTGTGTTTATGATAAATGTTTACATTCATGCTATAATGTGGCAGATCCGTAGACTAAACCTCTCCCGAGGGCAAAACATGACTAGCACCAAACTGCCATGGGTGTTTATGATAAATGTTTTTCATGCTATAATAGTATTAACAAGGAAACATTCATACTTGTGTGATTTGTAAACTTAAATTGAAGTCCCTAGTATAAGCCTCTATACATCACTAGCTTGTTGGTTGATAAATGATTGTGGTTTCCCTATCATGGACATTGAGATGTTATCGACAACAAGATCATATCTTTAGGAGAATGATATGGTGGACATACTCCTATAGATAAGCGTAGCATAAAGATCAAGTCATTTTAATAGTTCAATTGCTATATGCTTTCTGATACATAGTAATCTAATTCCTTCGACCATGAGATCATGCATATCACCTTTACCGGATGGATGCTTTGATGACATCAAACACCGCACCCTAACTGGGTGGCTATAAAGGTGGCATTGAGTATTCGGAAAGTATTGGTTGAAACACATGGATCAAGAGTGGGATTTGTCCATCCATATGACGGATAGATATACTCTGGGCCCTCTCGGTGAAATGTCATCCAATTAGCTTGCAAGCATGTGACTGGCTCACAAGGGATCACATATCACGGGAACGAGAAAAGAGTACTTATCGGTAACGAGGTTGAACTAGGTATGCAGAGATACCAACGATCATAACCTCGGATAAGTAAACTATCATGAGACAAAGGGAAATTGATATCGTATGTAAGTGGTTCATTCGATCGCAAAGTAATCGTAGAAATATGTGGGAGCCATATGAATTTCCAGATTCCTCTATTGGTTATTGTTCGGAGAAGTGTCTCGATCATGTCCGCATAATTCACGAACCGTAGGGAGACACACTTAAGGATTCGACGTTGTTTGAGTAGTTATGGAATGATGAGAAAGAGACCGAATGTTGTTCGGAGTCTCGAATGGGATTCGGGATATCACGAGGAGATCCGGAATGGTCCGGAGAATAAGATTCATATAAGGAAAGTCCTGTTTCGGAGATGGAGAATGGTTCCGGTGTTTTCATCGGGAATGTTCTAGAAGGTTCCGGAATGTCCGGCACTCCGGGGGGGAAGGGTACATGAATGTGTTATATCAAGTTGATATGATTGCATCATGTACTCGGTGTCATTGCTGTTCAAAATAGAGGGTTTATTCAAATCCTAGTTTGAAAAGTCAAACGGCTAGTTTGAAAGTCAAACGGCAAGTTTTGGAAAGAGGAGGAGGAGTGGGAAACCGAGTTGGGGAGGGTTTCCCTCCTCCAACCGGCGGCGCACCACCCAAGCCGAGTTGGGGAGGGACTCCCCTCCCTCCCCTTGGCCGGCCGGCCCCCTCCACCTATATAAGGAGGGGCAGGGCTCCCTCCTAGAGACACACAAGTCCCTTGCCCCGAAAACCCTAACCCTAGCCGCCGCCGCCCTCCAAGCCGCCGACTTGGGCACCACCAAGACCTAATCGCCGGCTCTAGCACCTCTTCCTCGGCGTGTCTAAACCCTAGATCGTCGAGGGATTTCTCATAGCCCACCATACTCGCTCCGGCTTAAGGCGAAGCCCTGCGAGATCTCCCCTCTACTTCCGGTACCACGCCGTTGTGCTGCCGGAATCATGAGGAGAGTGCTACAACCTCCACTGCCTGCTGGAACAAGGGAGAGGAAGGTCTTCGTCGAGTACCGAACGTGTGACCGACTGCGGGAGCGCTGCCGGAACGCAGCGCCGGAAGGATCGTCTACGCGATCTTGAGATCGGGAAGAGTACGACTATATCACCCACGAGAATCCGCTCTCGTTAAACACTTTGGAATCTTTGAGGGTGAGTTATTCCATCGACTCGTTGCTACAATCTAGTAGATAGATCTTGGGTTGTTTGTTTGTATGCGGTAGAAATTTTTTGTTTTCCATGCTACGAAACCCTACAGTGGTATCAGAGCCGTGTCTATATGTAGATCTGTTGCACGAGTAGAACACAATGGTCATTGTGGGCGTTGATGCTTTTATTGTCAATTGCTTCTTGTGTACTTTGCATCTTGCGGTATGTTGGGATGAAGCGGCCCGGTCTAACCTTACATGACATCGTTCATGAGACTTGCTCCACGCTTGACATGCAAATTATATTGCATAAGTGGCTTTGCGGGTGCCTGTTTCTCCTAGCATAGTTAAGATCCAATTTACAACGGGTGATTAACAATACTAGTATCAATGTTGTGGTTCATGTTCGTAAGTTAGAACGTCACTTATTGAAAGCCCCAAACCACGTAAAACATGCAAATAAAGTAGAGGCGTCTAACTTTGTTTTGCAGGGGTGTGCTGTGATGTGATATGGCCATGATTGTGATTATATTTGATGTATGCAATGTTCCTTATTGTAAGTTGGCAACCGGCAGGAGCCATATGGTTGTCTTTAATTTATGTTAAGACCCGCGTGTCTATTCAAAGTAGTTGTAATAGTTGAAGCCGGTGGACGACAACCATGGAGAAGCGTCATTGACCTTGATGCAATGCCGGTGATGATGGAGATCATGTTCGTGCTAGAAGATGGAGATCGGAAGCACAATGAAGAAAGGCCATATCATATCACATATTATGAATTGCATGTGATGTTAATCCTTTATGCATCTTGTATTGCTTAGTACACGACGGTAGCATTATAAGATGATCCCTCATGCACATGAATTTCAAGTCATAAAGTGTTCACCCTCAGTTAGCACCGTTGCTAAAGCTTGTTGTTTCGAAGCACCACGTGATGATCGGGTGTGTTAGATTCCGCAAGTGTATACAACGTGAGCAAGCCAGATTTGCTCATGCGGAAACTAAGGTTTGATCTTGACGGGCCTAGCATGTACATACATGGTCTCGGAACACGGATCACCGAAAGGTAAAGCATGAATCATATAGTAGATATGATGAACATGTCGATTGTTCGCCATTGAAACTATATCAACTCTCATGATGATCGGTGTTGATGTGGTGGATTTGGTTCGTGTGATCACTAAAACAATGTGAGGGATATTGTTTTGAGTGGGAGTTCACCTAGATTAATTTTATTATTAATTTGAACTCAATTTGTCATAAACTTAGTCTAAACTATTGCAAATATGTTGTAGATCAATGGCAGCCCCTACCATCAATTTTAATGCGCTCCTAGAGAAAGAAAAGTTGAAAAACAATGGAAGCAACTTCACGGATTGGTTCCGTAATTTGAGGATTGTCCTCACAGCTGGTAATTTGACCTATGTGCTGGATGCACCGCTGGGTGACCCACCTGCAGCTGATGCTGCCGATGAAGTGTGGCATCCCGCAAAACCACTACTAGAAAATCGCGTTGTTTTTGTGCATTGCATCATCATGACCGCATGCTCATGTCATCATGCCACATTGCATTTGAGCATCGTCATCATCTTGCATTTGCTTGCATAAAACTGTTTTCAGAAAAACCTATTTTTGTTTTCTAAACGCCTCGTCTTTGTTCAAACACAAAACCCGGGTCCTCGGATTATTTTGTTTTGTCAGCCAACGATTTGCAAAAGCCCCGTTTGGAATAAATAAATTGTTTAATTATTTTTAGGGGGCAGCCAAACCGGGCCGATACGACCCAGTCGGCCACCCCCAGTACAAAAATCGGGCCACCTATATTCTTTTCCACCCAGTCCTAATCTACCCAGCCTCCCTCCACCTCACCCCAGCCTATCCCAAGCCGCCACATCACCCTGACCCAAACCCCACCCAATCCCCATCTGCCACCTACACTGGAGCCAAACACACCCACACAACCCCTGCCACCCTGGCCCCACACGCACGCCCAACCACCTGGTCAACCATCTCCCCAACCCCACCTGCCCGCGGGCCCGCACCCAACCCCTCTTCCACGCCACACACGCGCGCCCCGGCGCCTTCCTCTCTCCTCCCTCCCCTGGCCCCACCCACAGACACCGTCCGCCCCGGCTCCCTCCTCTCCTTCCTCTTCCCTGCCGCCTGGTTCTCTGAGCGCCGCCCGTGGCCGCTCGACGCCCGCCGCTCGCCCCTGCAACCCCCGGGTCCCTCTCCTCGTCCGCCTCGGCCGGCCGTGATGCCGCGCATGGCGCCGTTCCGCCCCGGTCGTCCCCCTCGCCGTCCCCGCTTGCCGATGGCCGTCTCCTCCTCACCGTCCTGCTCGGCCACGAACCAGGTCACCCCGAGCCCGCGAGGCCCCTCCTCGTCGACCCCCCTCCTCCATGTCGCCGCCTCGCTCGGGTCGCCGGCCAGTCCGGCCCGACCTCGCCCGCCAGCAGGTCCCCGACGCCCTCCTTCCCCGCTCGGCTGCCGCCCCGCCGAGCCGCCTCTCCTCCTCCCTCCGGTCGCCGAGCTCCTCTCCGCCCCGTCCCGCCTCTGCTCCCTCCTCCTTCGGCGCCCTCCGGCCGACAGCGGCTTGCCCGAGGCAGCGCCGGCTCGCCACGCCTCCCCGGGCCTCCTCTGCCTCGTCGTCAGGAGCTCGTCGGCTCGCCTGCAAGCCGCGCCCCCCGGCGCGACCGGCCTCGTCGTCCTCGCCGGCTGTCGCCCTTGCTGCATCCGCGTCCGCCAAGCCCGGCCACGTCTCCTCGCCGAGCTCGCCTCGCCCGCCGCCTAGACCACCTCGGCTTCGCTTTTTCATCTGCTGAAGGAGGTCGCCAGCAGCTGCCTTGGTGCTCACCTAGGCGCGCGCGTGCATGTCCTGCTTGTGTGTTTTGGAGATGTCGACGCCAACTTCTGTTCGAGTTGTGTGAACTCTGTTGAACCAGGCACCCCTTTAGACGGCGTGTTAATCACCAACATGCCCATCTACGACATGACCTGCTGATAAACGCATCGTCTGAGACCCTGGAGATCCCCAGACCCGAAAGAAGGTCGTCACCCCGGAACGTCGAGTTCTCCTTCTCGGATTCAAGACCGACCCATCGGCATGCCAAGTACTTCCCTCGGACGCCAAAACCCGAACCTGAAGAATGCCAAGACCGACCCAATACGAGGTCCCGACAAGATCTTCGTGACGACAAGATCGGCACCGACCATGGGCGGATCCGATGTGCCCCGACGCCAACCAAGTCCTTCTTCCCGGAACGCCAAGCTCTTCTTCTAGCAACCGACCTTCGGAGACCGATCCCGTCGAACCCTGAACCCAGAGACCGAACCCCGAACCCCTCGGAACCAAGATCTTCGAACCGAGATGTGTGAACCTTCCCGAGCCCCTATTTTATAAATTGCTATCTATATACTTGTTGCATATTAACTGTCATACTCGCATGCATATTTGTGTGGTTTGGGGGCCTTATGCCGATTCACCTAAATTAAATATGGGATCCATATGCGGGCAAATCTAGTCGTATACTGGTCCCATTTAAATTGGTGTAGCAAACCGGTGTTATCTTTTGCCATGTTAAGACAACATTAAATTGGGGGCATCTAAACAACATGAACAATATAATTAATTGCCGGGACCCCCGGTTCCGCTTAATATGGCCTAATTGCATCGCACCTTTGCCATGTCATACATCATACAAGCATCATGCCCGATCTTTTGCCGTAGTATTAAATATTGCATCCGGTGTTTATTCTAGTGTTTTGGTTCTTCGCGGATAAGGCTGTTGAGTTGATGCGAGTGTCGACCCGATTTTCGGTTGAACCTTCGGCAATGTTTTTCAGGCGAGCATCTCCCCCTTTCTACCTATCTTACTTTTATAGTATTTATTCCCTCCTGTTGATCTATTGCTATCTGTGTTGCGATGCTCTAGCTTTTCGTACCCGTGATATCCCGTGCAGCCTTATATTGCCTTGGACACCTCCTATTACCTGTTGTTTGGTAGATAGTTGGACCTGCGCGTCGTAGTCGCTTGCTCAAGTGCTGTTGCGTGTCGTCAAGTACCACAGTTGTTGGAGTATTGCCGTGTGATTATTGTTGGAGATGATCAAGACTTTAACTACTGTTTAACAACTAAAATTGAAGTAAGTAAGCAGAGGCACAGGTGGGCAATACATGTTATTTGGTTGTTAACCGTCCACTTCTGTCCCGTAGGACCCCGAGTACTTGATACCTGTTCCTTGAATATTCGCGCTATCCACATCCGGGAGGATTATGGGACCCCCCTGAGCCAGAGCTTGATTCATTCTTATTTCTTGGGGCCACAAACTAGTTTGAGGTTTTATCTACTATCCTGTACTTATGCCATGCTTTACTGCTTTATTTAAATTGTGCGAGGTACTGCACACTGTACTGTTTAGGTAAGCGGAGTGTTTTCGCGGTATCGACAAGCCCAGTTTTGGGTTCCCAGTCGTTTACAGCCACTGGCGCAAACCTTGAGTCCGTCTCGGAGTCAGCTAGCTTCGTTGCGGGTGTACTCAATGGGGTGCCCCCCTGAAATATATCTGAATCTGGTGATTGCTTTGTCGTGAAGGCCTTGTTGGGTTTTGATTTGGTTTTTCCGAGGTTGATCGAGTGTGTGTTGCTATTTGTGCACCCCTGCAGGGTAAAACTTTCTGAAAGCCGTGTCCGCGGTTATGGACGACTTGGAGCACAGTATCTCGATCATAGACAACTATAACTAAAGTAGTGCTATAAATTTGACTTTATAATGACTAGTAATCAGCTTCACTATAATTGAATGGCTAAATAAAATGGCCCACAATTGCTTGTTTGGGTTGTCGTTTGCTACCATTGTACCTGACTAGTAAGTATTGCAACTATGAAGGAATGGCTAAATAAAAGTACCAACAACTGCTGGGTTTTGGGATATCTCATGCTAATTGTATCTGACTAGTAAGTGTTGCAACTACAACGGACTGGTTAACTAAAACTGCCCACTGCTTATCTTATCAGGATGACTATCTATACCTGACTAGTAATTGCTGCAACGATAACTGAATAAGTAAAACTGCCAACTGTGTGAGTTCCTCGGTTGACTTCCTCGTTTGGTCTCGAGGGGGAAATACCAGGATGGGTTTGTTTGGTGTTAGAATCAGGTTGGTTCCGAATAGGTCTTTCTTATCCCTCTCTGATAGCCGACAGTTATATCGAGTCTCTATAGGTTGTTGAGTGCATGCTGCCGCTGCCGCTTCAGTCCACCATACCTATGTAGGTGAGGACCGCCGAATTCTAGCCTCGCCGTGTACTGGCCTCAGTACTGACCGCTCTCTTTTTCCTTTGACCTTTGTCGGCACCCCTTTTGTTTAAGCAGGTTTTGAGATCGACGTCGTTAGCAGGGTTACCTTCCGGCTTGGCCTGGGCAGGGTTATGGACGCCATTGGTTATTCTTCAGGGCTCTTAGCCCCATTTGCATCTTGTCCGTAGCTGGACGCTCTATCGTTTTCAAGGTGATTTGGATCTTTGTTCTGTATATCTGTATTCTTGACTCATGGAGTCGTGTTGTATATATATCTGTTCTGTGGGTCCCATCGAGGACTGTTGTGTAATGTTATTACTTCGTTTTCCACCCGCACGCAAGTGCCTGGTGGGCACCTTTGAATCGTTTCTATGCGGGTTTGGCGGGAAGCGCTGAAACTTGCATAGGGCCGATTCTGAGGGTGTTACATGAAGTAAAGAACGTTTACCTCACTCAGAAGACTCAGTACTCCACAGTTCAGTGTGCTATCTTGTATGGTTTAGAATTGGAGCTTCAGAAAAGGTTTGAGAATTCAGACCCATATGATATTGTCAAGGATCTCAAATTGATCTTTGAGACTCATGTGGCAATTGAAAGCTATGAGGCTTCTGAAAAGTTCTTTAACTGCAAGATGGAAGAGGGCAGCTCCGTTAGTGAGCATGTGCTTAAGATGTCTGGGCACGCAAACAAACTTCAAAGCTTGGGTATAGTGATTCCTAATGCTTTGGGGATTTACCGTGTCCTCCAATCACTACCACCAAGTTACAAGAGCTTTGTGATGAACTACAACATGCAAAACATGAACAAGATGTTGCCAGGACTCTTTGCCATGTTGAAATCTGCAGAAGTGGAGATCAAGAAAGAGCACCAAGTGTTGTTGGTCAATAAGACCACCAAATTCAAGAAAGGCAAGTCTAAGCAGAAGGGACACTTCAAGAAGGGTGGTAAGAAAGTTGCCACGCCGACGAAGAAGACCAAGGCTGGACCTAAGCCTGATACTGAGTGCTTTTACTGCAAGGGAGAAGGTCACTGGAAGCGGAATTTCCCAAAGTACTTGGCGGATTTGAAGAACGGAAACATCAAGAAGAAAGGTATATCTGATATACATGTTATTGATGTGTATCTCACTAGTACTCGTAGTAGTGCCTGGGTATTTGATACTGGTTCGGTTGCTCATATTTGTAACTCGAAACAGGTGCTGCAGAATAAACGGAAGCTAGCGAAGAACGAGGTGACGATGCTCGTGGGAAACGGATCAAAGGTTGATGTGATCGCGGTCGGCACGCTACCCCTTCATCTACCATCGGGATTAGTTTTATACTTAAATAATTGTTATTTGGTGCCTGCGTTGAGCATGAACATTATATCGGGATCTTGTTTATTGCGAGACGGTTACTTGTTTAAGTCCGAGAATAATGGTTGTTCGATTTATATGAGTAATATGTTTTATGCACATGCACCTTTGATAGATGGTCTATTCTTATTGAATCTCGATAGTGGAAATACACATATTAATAACATTGAGGCTAAACGTTTAAAATCGAGCGATAACTCGACCTATATGTGGCACTGTCGTCTTGGTCACATTGGAGTGAAGCGTATGAAGAAACTCCATTCCGATGGACTTCTTGAATCACTTGATTTCGAATCACTTGATAGATGCGAAGCATGTCTGATGGGTAAAATGACTAAGACTCCATTTTCATGTATGATGGAGCGAGCTACAGACTTATTGGAAATCATACATAACGATGTGTGTGGTCCAATGAGTGTAGCATCGTGCGGTGGTTATCGTTATGTTCTTACCTTCACGGATGACTTGAGTAGATATGGGTATATCTATTTCATGAAACATAAGTCCGAAACTTTCGAGAAGTTTAAGGAATTTCAAAGTGAGGTAGAGAATCAACGTAACAAGAAGATTAAATTTCTATGTTCTGATCGTGGAGGTGAATATCTAAGTTACGAGTTTGGCGAGCATTTGAAGAAATGTGGAATACTTTCATAGTTGACACCGCCGGGAACACCACAACGTAATGGTGTGTCCGAACGTCGTAATCGAACTCTCTTAGATATGGTTCGTTCTATGATGTCACTTACAGATTTACCGCTATCATTTTGGGGTTATGCATTAGAAATAGCCGCATTCACTTTAAATAGGGCACCGTCTAAATCCGTTGAAACGACACCGTATGAATTATGGTTTGGGAAGAAACCTAGATTGTCGTTCCTTAAAGTTTGGGGATGCGAAGCCTATGTAAAGAAGTTATAGCCGGACAAGCTTGAACCCAAAGCGGAAAAATGCGTCTTCATAGGATACCCGAAGGAAACTATTGGGTATACCTTCTATCATAGATCCGAAGGCAAAATCTTCGTTGCCAAGAATGGATCCTTTCTAGAGAAGGAATTTCTCTCGAAAGAAGTGACTGGAAGGAAAGTAGAACTCGACGAGGTTGTCGAACCTTCTCTCGAAATTGCGAGTAGCGCAGCACCGGAAGAAGTTCATGTGGTGCCTGCACCAATAAGAGAGGAAGCTAATGATGATGATCATGAAACTTCAGTTGTAGTTGCTACAGAGCCTCGAAGGTCAACGAGAACTCGTACCACTCCAGATTGGTATGATCCCGTTATGAGTGTCATGTTGGTGGACAACACCGATGACCCTGAGACATATGAGGAAGCGATGATGAGCCCAGATTCCAATAAATGGCAAGGAGCCATGAAATCCGAGATTGGATCCATGTACGAAAACCAAATATGGACTTTGGTGGACTTACCGGATGGCCGGAAGGCTGTCGAGAACAAATGGATTTTCAAGAAGAAAACAGATGCTGATGGTAATGTTACTGTCTATAAAGCTCGACTTGTCGCAAAAGGGTTTCGACAAATTCAAGGAGTTGACTACGATGAGACTTTCTCACCAGTAGCGAAGCTAAAGTCTGTGAGGATTATGTTAGCAATCGCTGCATATTATGATTATGAGATATGGCAGATGGATGTCAAAACAGCATTCCTCAATGGAGACATTGATGAAGAGTTGTATATGATGCAACCCAAAGGTTTTGTCGATCCTAAAGATGCTAACAAGGTATGCAAACTTCAACGGTCCATCTATGGATTGAAGCAAGCATCCCGAAGTTGGAATCAACGTTTTGATAAGGTGATCAAAAGTTTTGGTTTTATACAAACTTATGGAGAAGCTTGTATTTACAAGAAAATGAGTGGGAGCTCTGTAGCATTCTTAATACTATATGTAGATGACATATTGTTGATTGGGAATGATCTAGACCTTCTTAATAGTGTCAAGGAATATTTGAATAATAGTTTTTCAATGAAGGATCTTGGCGAAGCAGCTTATATATTAGGCATAAAGATTTATAGAGATAGATCGAAACGCCAAATATCATTGTCACAAAGTACATATTTGGACAAAGTTCTAAAGAGGTTTGGAATGGAAGATAGCAAGAAAGGGTTCTTGCCCATGTTGCCCAATACGACCTTGAGTAAAACTCAAGGTCTGACATCGCCAGAAGATAGAGAAAGGATGAGTAAGACTCCCTATGCCTCAGCCATAGGATCTCTAATGTATGCCATGCTATGTACTAGACCCGACATTGCATATGTTGTTAGTTTAACTAGCAGATATCAAAGTGATCTAGGAGTGGATCATTGGACAGCGGTCAAAAACATCCTTAAGTACTTGAGAAGAACTAAGGATATGGTTCTTTCTTATGGAGGTGATGAACAACTCGTTGTTAATGGTTACACCGATGTTAGTTGGAACACCAATCCGGATGATTCTAAATCACAATCTGGATACGTATTTATTTTGAATGGTGCAGCAGTTAGCTGGAGGAGTGCAAAGCAAAGCGTTGTGGCGAGATCTTCAACTGAATCGGAATACATGGCTTCTTCGGAGGCTTCACAAGAAGCGATATGGATGAAAGAGTTCATTACAGAGCTGGGTGTGGTTCCTAGTGTGCTGGACCCAATGTCTATCTACTGTGATAACATGGGCGCCATAGCCAATGCGCAAGAACCAAGGTCACACAAGAAGCTGAAGCATATCAAGCTACGTTTTCACGCTATTCGAGAACATATCCAAGATGGGGATATAAAGATTTGCAAAGTACACACAGATCTGAATGTGGCGGATCCGTAGACTAAACCTCTCCCGAGGGCAAAACATGACCAGCACCAAACTGCCATGGGTGTTTATGATAAATGTTTACATTCATGCTATAATAGTATTAACAAGGAAACATTCATACTTGTGTGATTTGTAAACTTAAATTGAAGTCCCTAGTATAAGCCTCTATACATCACTAGCTTGTTGGTTGATAAATGATTGTGGTTTCCCTATCATGGACATTGAGATGTTATCGACAACAAGATCATATCGTTAGGAGAATGATATGGTGGACATACTCCTATAGATAAGCGTAGCATAAAGATCAAGTCATTTTAATAGTTCAATTGCTATATGCTTTCTGATACATAGTAATCTAATTCCTTCGACCATGAGATCATGCATATCACCTTTACCGGATGGATGCTTTGATGACATCAAACACCGCACCCTAACTGGGTGGCTATAAAGGTGGCATTGAGTATTCGGAAAGTATTGGTTGAAACACATGGATCAAGAGTGGGATTTGTCCATCCATATGACGGATAGATATACTCTGGGCCCTCTCGGTGAAATGTCATCCAATTAGCTTGCAAGCATGTGACTGGCTCACAAGGGATCACATATCACGGGAACGAGAAAAGAGTACTTATCGGTAACGAGGTTGAACTAGGTATGCAGAGATACCGACGATCATAACCTCGGATAAGTAAACTATCATGAGACAAAGGGAAATTGATATCGTATGTAAGTGGTTCATTCGATCGCAAAGTAATCGTAGAAATATGTGGGAGCCATATGAATTTCCAGATTCCTCTATTGGTTATTGTTCGGAGAAGTGTCTCGATCATGTCCGCATAATTCACGAATCGTAGGGAGACACACTTAAGGATTCGACATTGTTTGAGTAGTTATGGAATGATGAGAAAGAGACCGAATGTTGTTCGGAGTCTCGAATGGGATTCGGGATATCACGAGGAGATCCGGAATGGTCCGGAGAATAAGATTCATATAAGGAAAGTCCTGTTTCGGAGATGGAGAATGGTTCCGGTGTTTTCATCGGGAATGTTCTAGAAGGTTCCGGAATGTCCGGCACTCCGGGGGGGAAGGGTACATGAATGTGTTATATCAAGTTGATATGATTGCATCATGTACTCGGTGTCATTGCTGTTCAAAATAGAGGGTTTATTCAAATCCTAGTTTGAAAGTCAAACGACAAGTTTTGGAAAGAGGAGGAGGAGTGGGAAACCGAGTTGGGGAGGGTTTCCCTCCTCCAACCGGCGGCGCACCACCCAAGCCGAGTTGGGGAGGGACTCCCCTCCCTCCCCTTGGCCGGTCGGCCCCTCCACCTATATAAGGAGGGGCAGGGCTCCCTCCTAGAGACACACAAGTCCCTTGCCCCGAAAACCCTAACCCTAGCCGCCGCCGCCCTCCAAGCCGCCGCCGCCTAGGGATCTCCTTGCCGCCGACTTGGGCACCACCAAGCCCTAATCGCCGGCTCTAGCACCTCTTCCTCGGTGTGTCTAAACCCTAGATCGTTGAGGGATTTCTCATAGCCCACCATACTCGCTCCGGCTTAAGGCGAAGCCCTGCGAGATCTCCCCTCTACTTCCGGTACCACGCCGTTGTGCTGCCGGAATCGCGAGGAGAGTGCTACAACCTCCGCTGCCTGCTGGAACAAGGGAGAGGAAGGTCTTCGTCGAGTACCGAACGTGTGACCGACTGCGGGAGCGCTGCCGGAACGCAGCGCCGGAAGGATCGTCTACGCGATCTTGAGATCGGGAAGAGTACGACTACATCACCCACGAGAATCCGCTCTCGTTAAACACTTTGGAATCTTCGAGGGTGAGTTATTCCATCGACTCGTTGCTACAATCTAGTAGATAGATCTTGGCTTGTTTGTTTGTATGCGGTAGAAATTTTTTGTTTTCCATGCTATGAAACCCTACACGTCCGCCGCGTGGTCGATCTGGGGGGATCCTGTTAGGCGTTCGAGATGATACAATGAAAGTGTTAGCTAGTTCGGCGGGAGATTTTTTTATAAAACTCCATGTTCGTAACAAGGCTGATAATTTCACATGGTCTTTAGTCACTGTTTATGGGGCTGCCCAGGATGTTTATAAAGCTGATTTTTTACGTGAGCTTGTGAATCTGGCAAAGGACAATCCATACCCTATTCTTATAGGAGGGGATTTTAATTTGCTGAGGTTCCCCCATGAGAAAAGTCGGGGTAGGTTCGATGAGCAATGACCATTTTTTATTCAATGTTGTTATAGATAGTTTGGACTTAAGGGAGGTTATAATGTTAGAAAGACAATTTACCTGTGCTAATAGTCTTTTGGAGCCAACATACGAGAAACTAGATCGAGTGCTTATGGATACCGACTGGGAACATAAGTTCCCTATGGTTACCATTCACGCTCTAGAGCGTATTGAGGCTTTGTCGGATCATGCCCATTTAGTTTTGTCTTTTAGATCGCCGCCACGGAAGTCCATGAATGAGTTTAAATTTGAACTCGGATGGATGATCTGTGATGGTTTCTATGAGATGGTGAAGGCTATTTGGGAGAAACCGGTTGGTGGCCAAATGACTATCCTACGATGGAATAACAAAATGCGTGTTTTACACAAATTCCTTCGTGGTTGAGCCAGGAACACAACTGAAATCCTCAAAAACGAAAAAATACGCCTAACATATATTATTGATGACTTAGAGGCTTCTGCAGAGGTCAGGCCGTTAACTGCACAAGAAATTGAGCTTAAAAGCCAATCGAATGCAGAGATAGCCAGACTCCTACGCGAAGAGGAACTCAAATGGTATCAACGCTCTAAGGCGAAATTTATTCTGGAAGGAGATGCGAATACTAGATACTTCCACGCCGTTGCCAATGGCAAGCATAAGAAGAAACTTATTCACTCTCTGATCCAGGATGAAGGTATGATTGAGGGAAAGGAGCAACTGAAGTTGTATATTACAGCTTATCATAAATCCTTGTCTGGTGCCCTAGTGGAAAATTCATTCTCTCTGGATGAGTCTCAAACGGCTGACATTCTCCAGGTTTCTGATGAGGAGAACAACTTTTTAACTGCCTCTTATACCGAGGATGAAGTTAAGACATCGTTTTTCCAAATAGAACATAACAAAGCGCCAGGGCCTGATGGCTTCCCAGCGAAACTTTATCAGAAATTCTGGGACGTTATTAAGAAGGACCTGATGAATTTATTTGTTTGGTTTTCTATAAGTCGGCCAGTTATATCTTTTTCATCTAAACTTTCGCAACATAATTTTACTGCCTAAGGTTAACAATGCAGAACGTATACAACAGTACCGCCCAATCTGCTTGCTTAACGTTGGCTTTAAGATTTTTACTAAAGTTGCCACGGTTAGACTTAATTCAGTTGCTGATCATGTTGTTAGTCCTTCTCAAACCGTGTTCATGCAAAGAAGAAATATCCTTAATGGTGTGGTAATTCTGCTTGAAATAATCCATGAACTACACTCAAAAAAATTAAATAGTGTATTGTTCAAGATTGACTTTGAGAAGGCATACGACAAAGTTAATTGGTCTTTTCTACAGCAAACACTACACATGAAAGGATTTTCTGAGATGTGGCATGCTCTTATTCAGTCGTTTGTGTCTAGGATAGTGTTGCCATTAAAGTAAATGAGAATACTGACAAATACTTCCAGACAAAGAAAGGACTGAGATAAGGAGATCCATTATCGCCTTTACTATTTAATATAGTGACTGATATGTTGGCTATTCTTATTGAGAGAGCTAAGGCTGATGGTCAAATTAAATGATTAGTTTCATGTCTTATTGATGGTGGTGTTTCTATTCTTCAATATGCTGACGATACAATTGTTTTTATGGAACATGATCTGAAAAAGGCTAAAAATCTGAAATTAATTTTATCAGCATTCGAACTGCTATCTATACTTAAGATTAACTTCTATAAGAGTGATTTTTATTGTTTTAGCGAGACCCAAGAAGAGGCCCATATTTATGCTGAACTTTTCGGCTGTAGTTAGGGGCAATTTCCAATCAACTATCTGGGAATACCGATTCATCATCGGCGGCTCATAATAGCTGAATTGAAACTTGTAGAGGAAAGGCTAAAAAAACGTCTTAATAGTTGGAAGCGCAAATTGATATCCCTTGGTGGAAGACTAGTACTCATAAATTCAGTCCTTACTAACATGGTACTGTATATGATCTCGTTTTTTCAAATACCAAAAGGTGCCTTGAATAAACTGGATTATTTCCGCTCAAGATTTTTTTGGCAAGGGGATAGTGAGAAAAAGAAGTATCGATTGGCCAGATGGGATGTGGTTTGCCGTCCGAAGGAGTATGGTGGACTAGGCATACATGATTTGCAAGTCAAAAACACCGCGCTTCTAGGCAAATGCCTTTTTAAACTACTTACTAAAGATGGCGTTTGTCAAACCATTTTATAAAGGAAATATGTGGGGTCCAAAGTTGTGTCTCAAGTGGTTTGGAAACCCGGTGATTCACATTTTTGGGCAGGGCTCATGGCCACCAAAAAACATTTCTTTCGTTTTGGTGCTTTCGAGATTAAGGATAGATCAGATATTAGGTTTTAGGAAGATAAGTGGCTTGGCCAAACTACTCTTCGCGGCCAATATTCAGCTCTATATTCGATTGTTAGACACAAAGGAGATACTATTTTCACAGTGTTAGAAAACAGTACTCCTAATGTGTCTTTTAGAAGAAGCCTCATTGGTCCTAAACTGTTATCTTGGAATAATCTATTTTTACGATTATCCATGATACAACTGTCGGACGGTGTGGACGTGTTCAAATGGAAATTACTAGAAAGTGGTAAATTTTCTGTTGGTTCACTTTATAGAGTTTTGGTCCAACCTGATATCCCGGTCGATGAAAATAGTAAGATTTGGAAAATGAAAATACCTCTTAAGACGAAATGTTTTGCATGGTATTTACGTAAAGGTGTAATTCTAACAAAATATAATCTTGTAAAGAGGAATTGGCATGGAAGTACACAATGTATTTTTTGTCATCACGATGAGACAATTCGCCATTTATTTTTCCAGTGTAAATTCGCTTGCTCTATATGGCCATTCATCCAAATAGCTTCTGGTTTATCTCCTCCAAGCTCAGTAACCAATGCTTTTGGTAATTGGTTGTATGGAATTGTTGATAAGTACAGAACTTTATTCAGGGTGAGAGTGCTTGCCATTATATGGTCGCTATGGCTTGGTAGAAATGACAAGATTTTTAATAACATTGTTTCTTCACCTCTGCAGGTTATTTATCGAGCCATGGTTTTTCTCCGATCATGGACTATTCTCCAATGTATGGAGTTTCATGACTTATTTGTGGAGGGATGTACGCGATTGGAGGATACGACGAGGGATATTTTCTCCCTGACATGGATGGCCGCGTGACTTGAGGATTGATCTGCCTTAGATTCAAGATTATTTTCGATAGTGATTTTGTATAATTCTTGTCTACTCTTTATTCCCTAGCTCTGTCATTTGTGTGGATGTGTGCATCCTATTTATGCAGAGGCCGGGTGTAAACATTAAACGTTTTCGTTAATATATGCGCCCATTTCTAAAAAAAAAGTAGTAGGAATTGGTAACTTTGAGAAATTTTAACATGATCCCAACATTTTTATATGAGAATATTCCAGTCATCCAATGTGCTGAAATGCTAAACAATTTTGTCAATTTCAAGAATCTTTCACTTATTTAGCTCCGCTCCAGTGGAGGATATACACGATAAAGATTATGGAACGGTACAAATCCATGCCAAAAATTGTATCTCCATACAAATCCAAAACAAATATCCTACTCACTCTGATCTAAATTAATAGACATATTTTAGTGCTAGATACACCATATCTAAACGAATCTAAGTCCATTAATTTGGATCGGAGCATTAATTTGAATTGGGGGGGGGGGGGTATTTATTTATTGGCTCTATAGCTTTCCGTTCCACCCCTTCTTTGTCCTTTACTCCGGTAGTTTTTTGATGTCTCTAGATATCTTTAGTGTTATTGTATCAATCAACTCCACTCATCAACTATTTCTTCTCACCTTGATGAACCTATAAAATCATATATACACAAAACTCAAATAATGACAACCCTCACAATGGCAAACATATATAACTAAATATGCGTATAACCAAATGAATACCAACCTGACTTGCCTGTTAACGAGACTAGTGGCACATTGTGGAATCTTAAGTACTATATATGTTAAGTAAAAATTAACTGTAAAGACGAAAAATGATTTTTTGTTTTATTTTCTATATGCATAATTGGCATCTATAAAGAACTTCTTGCATTATTAAACAATATTTTTATAAGAATTGTTTGTGTGTGTAGCTACTATCTCTTTCAAACAGCGATTTTTAGTGAATTGTACACATTATACATGTCAATGAGGTACATGTTCCTATCAACTAAATTATTTATTAGGAAATAATATTGAAGATTTAACTACTAAACTAGTTAAGAGTCAGAGAGGGTTTAGTCTAATTGGCAATATGAGTTATCAAAAATTAATGAGGAAAATAAAGTATATAATCACATAATTTATGATTCGAAAACAACAAAAGTCGATATAAGGACATAAATCAGAGACAAGACAGGAAGAAGCAAACCTACCAGAAAAAAAATGAAGAAAACCAATCTTTAGGACGCCGCAATGATCGATGCGTGAAACTGAAAAGTTCACTAACAATGGCCTACCGAACCGTCGAGCACCGCAATCACAAGATTGTGCGTGAAATCCATCACAAGATTTTATATGAAATTCGCCTCAAGTAACAGAGAGTCCATGGATACTCGTAGGATATGTTTATCACACAACCTTTGCCAGAATTTCTCGCGCATGTATCCTGCACTTTGAAGAACTAGCTACAAAACTGAACTAGCCACAAAACTAGTCATCTGATGGTCCTAGAAGTTAGACTGTCTAACGCCCTATATGTGTGTGGAAAATGGGTTGCTTATCATTTGTCTTATTATATCAACTACACTTCACCCTTAGACCATAAATATATCCCCACTTCTCGGATCTAGGGTTAGATAGGAACAGAAACTGAAGTTTTGAGCTTTTCTCATTCACCCCCATGAGGTCTTTAAGATGCTCCCCATATGGAAACACCAAGGTTCTTCCCTTGTATAGACTCCAAGAAATTATTTAGCCAATATTTCCTTTATTGGGTTTTATATGATCGGTGGACCAGTCGTAAGAGATTTAGTTTTTTTACGGGAAAGCCATAGGGGAGGCCCTACCATAAGAGATTCAGCTACATTAAGAGTTGAGTTGGTTATTATTCAAGATTCAAAGGCATCACCATTGGGAGAGTGTTGTTGAATTCGGACTGAGCAGGCTCTTCTAGTTATCCATTTTACCTCGCATTCTTTATTTATCTCATCATTTTCACTCATGTTCATCGCAACTTTCACGTCGATCTGCAGGGGCGGACCCAAGTAGTGTTGAGTGGGGGCCTTGGCTCCCACTCAAATTTTTGAATTTATATGCTATTTGTTTACATTTGACACCAAAACAACTAAATTCTACAAAGTTTATGCAAGAAAAGCCCCCCACTCACTCGATTTTCCCCCACTCATAAGTTTGTCTAGGTCCGCCCCTATCGATCTGTGAAAATCAATTCTTCAACCCATTTTTAATGTGAATCACATTGGCCACGAACTTATATTGGAAGTAGAGGCTCGGGCCTCGCTTAGAATTCTCAGGTCGGGCCAGGCTGCTCATGCCTAGGTACTAATTAACAATCAACTTATCTTGGGAGCAGAGTTTTTTCTTTCTCTGGAGCCATAATCTTTGCTCTACATATGTGTGATGCATTCATAGATACAAAAAACATGTTAAAAAACATGCAACCACACGACACACCATGCTAAACATTAAGCTTTGTTGGCACAATTTCACCAAGTCTACATCCAGCGTGGTAGCTTTACTTAGATGTGCTTCAGAGAGTCAAACATTTGATTTCACTATATGAGAACATGGCAACCAGGGCCGGCTCTGACCTATGGCCAACATGGGCGGCGCCCTAGAGCCCACGAATTGGAGGCCCCATGATTTGCATGCTCCTTTATACCTCTGCCATACCGTTGTTTGGTTTTGGGCTAAAAACTCCATTCAAAAGGCCCAACATGGAGAGAAAGCGTGCCAAACAACCAACCCAGCGATCGAGTCTTTAGGATCGATCTCCCGTGTAGTCGAGTTCGTGTTTGTCTGTTTCTATCCCCTATGCTCTACTATCATATGTCCAACTGCCTTGGCTGCCTTGCTCTATATTGGAGATTGCAAATTCGTCATTGCCTATTAGAAATCCAGAATTGATCATAAATCCATATGTGCCCCGTCCTGCTCCTCATGGCCCTATTTGTTGCTGCCCCCAGCTTAGGTGTTCAAATGTTTCCCCAAAAATACAAGTCATGTGTTGAGAAAAGGAATAAAAACAAGAGTTGGTTTATTAGATCACAAAGAGTGCTTTAAATAAGCATATTCCAGTCAACAAGTAGTATTGATGTCAACAACAATAATAAATTGCAAGAATCTGATTTGGAACAAGATGATTTTGCAACAACAAGTAGTGTTTATTTTAGTACTATATTATTTCTTTGGAATTATGTGATGTGGTTTAAGCTCTTAACAATCATTTTATACACCTTAAACTATGAATGTGTGGTTGGATATTAACTCTTCATACTTTACAAGTAAAAATAGTCATATACGTCTCTATACGTTAATATATGTGTTCAATATATAGCCTTATAAGGGTCCGTGTTGTCGACTTCGCCCTAGAGCCCTCAAACATAGACTGACAACGTTATAGCGATGGATCCCACTCTTCTCCAAATGGCATAAAAAATGCTCTATTGTTTCGAATTTACTGAACATGCCCCCTCGCTCAGTTTTTTCTCCATCTGTGGCTTCGGCTTCACTATACGCTTGGCATACTCCCTGGCCCCGTCCTTGTCCACCACCATGATCACGAAGCTGGCCAGCCCGAGCCGCCGGACCTCCTTGATGCACCGGTCGACGAGCGCCACTGCTTCCTTGACCGTCATGCCGGGACGGAACTGGCTCTCCATTACCGGCGTGCACAGGCTCGCCCCACACCCGGCTGCCCCGTACTGCTCCACCCTCTGCGGGGGCGCCGTGCCGCCGACGGCATACATCGTCGGGCCCTCGGCCCTGTCGTAGCTGGCGATCATTGCGTTGGCGGAGTGAGCGCAGCTGATCACCGCCACTCGTGCCGCGTCGGCGCCCGCCGAGGCGGTGGTGATCTTGCAGGCGCTCACGCTTCCCCTAACCTCTTCCAGTACCCGCAGGCTGCGAGAAAAAAAACACAATTGATTTGCTTGGAGTTTCGGATTATCAGACAATTATAAGGCCTTGATCGTAGAGACCGAGCATTACCAGTCGCCGGGGACGCCGGAGACGCCGAGGAGCAGGTGGGAGCCGAGGCGCGTGACCCTGTCGTGGTCGGGGTTGCTGAACACGTAGCTGGTCCTCACGGCGGAGGTGCCGGCGGCGACCACCGCGAAGCCGTCCCCCACCACCCCGAACACGCTGTCCATGAGCATCGCGGCCGGCGGCGGCGTGTCCTCGTGCAGCACGGTCGGTCTCCGTACGTATCACGCAGTGCTCTGCTCGCTAACTCGGTGTTGATTCCAACTGTCGAAAGTTACAGGAGACCTAGCACTAGCAGGGCGCGCGCACGGCCGAGGATGTATTATAGGCGATCGGGAGTTCGACGACGAGTTGTGGTCGGAGTAGCAAACGTGGCTGAAATTCCAGGAACGAACTACGCGTACGCTTTGTTCGAATCCGACACTGTTTGTGTTAGGTTTTGCAAATTTTCCGCGCAGTTAATGCACCGTCCGATCACAAGCGAACGAACTAATAAGAACTCACGTTACGTTCCATACACTAGTCGAGAACTCCGACTCTTTGCCATTTTGCCGAGTGTAATACCGCGGGCACTCCATAAAGTGGATTCTACCGTGGACGCTATAGGACTCAAAGTCATGAAACAAGATGAAATTTGACAAAACTTGGAGCACCAATTTTAAAGTATGAAACTAAGCAATGCCGAATGGCCTAGTAGCGTGCATGCTAGAATCGCCGCATTCGCCGGCACTCGACGTATAAGACGGTTGCCCAGTCTGGCCAAAACAGAAAACACTTGGTAAAGACCACACTCAGTACTCTCTTTATCCCTGCTTGCACAGGATGTCACGTTCGGAGACACGCTCGAGGGGCGATCATGGCGGTTCCCCGGCGTTCCTCGGCTCGTGCCGTCCTCGTCGCGCGGAATCCGAGTCGTCTCGACCTGGCACTGTTCCGACCCCTTCCCCTGTTCATCGGGCACGCGCCGGAGGGTTCGGACAGGGCCCACTTCCCCTCGGGGAGGGCGGCTTACGGGAGTTACCAGCATTCACTGTCGCTGTTCCCCTTCCGACCCACTCCACCACCCTGCCGACCACCTCGATTTCGCCGCTCTCGACTCCGCCCTCGACTCCGCCCTCGCGCTCGCCGCTCTCGGCTCCAACCTCGTCTGCGACTTCGCCTTCTCCATGCTCGACTACGCCATCGCCCCCGTCCCTGCTGCGGCTTCCCTGCCTTCCACTGGTGAGGAATCTCGCGGCGCGGCGTCTGACCCTGGCGATTCCAGTCTATGGAGGGGAGAATGATTCGGGTAGCGGCTCGGCTCCTTGCGGGGCAGAGATTGGAGGGCTTCTCGGAGAGATTGAAGCGCCAGGATGTTCCTCCCCTGATTACATGAGCCGTCCTCCTTCAGGCCGTCGATTGGGGGGAAAAGAACTTCGGCAAGCTCGCCATGCAAGAGAAAATCTCGCGCCCCTGATGCCGGTCTCTGGTTCATCGACTCCTTCTTCGACTTCGCCGGCCTCGACAAGGGGGTTGGGGAGGAGTCGGCGTGCTGGCAAGCGTGCGGTGGGGCGCCCCTGCAAGTTCGACGTCGACGTCTACAGTCCCGTTCAAGCCCGTCGAGGGAAAGCAAGTGCCCCTGCGGTGGCGGGGAAGAGGAAACATGGTCGCCCTCACGGATCTACGAGCAGGAGTTTGGCTTCACTGTTGGGTCCATCGTCATCGATGCCGGGAGACAAGGCCATCTTCTCCATTCCCCTGCACCCAGAGCAGGGGAGGTTCTCGTTTCGGGATGCGCTGGCAGTGGCAACCCTGGTGGCGCTCGGGCGAGACTCGGTCAACATGGGGGCTGTGATGTGCGCCCACCTGGAGGAGGGACAAGACAGGTGATGAACACCTCGACGCTCGGTCCAGAGCCACCTGGTCTTGCTTCGACACTCACGTGTGCTGGCATGGAGGAAGAAGCTGACAAGGCCTGGAGTTTTTTCTTTGGACAATTGTGGGAAGACGAAGATACCCCTCCTAGGGTTTGGTTGGCTACTTCTACACCACCCTCCCTTCGTGTCTGGATCCAGAAAGAGCTCGTTCAGTCCCGTTCCTTTGTGGCGGCGGATTGCTTCCCCCTCTCTCCAGATTATGAGCCAGATCTAAGATCCACTCTCTCTCTTAGTGCTGAGACTTGGAATATCCATCCAAAGCCATCGTTCAAGTAGATTCTGGAGGTTTGCAATATGGCTGAGAAGGGTAGAGGCAGGGGAAGAGGTCGTGGTGGCAACAACAAGGGGGAGCAATGGCCGCAACAGCAACCACCTCAACAACCTCCTCCTTTTGGTTTTGGTTGCCAGCATCCTCCCATGCCACAGCAAGCTCAGATGATGCCTCCACAATATGGATCTTATCCTCCTTTTAGCTTCCCTCCATGGCAATTTGGTCAGCCCAATCCTGATTTCCAGGGGCAATTCACTGTGCCTTGGCAACAACCTCCTCCTGGTTTTGCTGGCCAGTGGATGCCTCCCCAGCAGGCTGTGCAATCTTCCACTCAAAAGCCTCAGGGGAGCAGATCTTCTCAATCTGGGAAGAACCAAAAGCAGAAAGTTAAAGAAGTCAGTAAGGGTGATGATGCTAAGTCTGTGGAGGGTGCCCAACAGTCTGTTCTCTCTGATTCTGGGACTGGAGTTCAAGATAAGTTGGATATCTATGCTGAAGTTATTTGCTACAACTGTGGGGAGCCAGGACATCACAAAGCTGCTTGCTCCTCCCCCAGAATTTGTTTCATCTGTAGCTCTTTAGATCATGAGGTTGGAGCTTGTCCAGTGAAAAAACAGCCTCAGCAGATTGCTAAGTTTGTTGGAAGTGCAGCTTCAGGTCTGGGGTTTTATCATATTGAGCTGCCTTACATGACTTCTGAAGCTGTCCCTCCAAAAAACATTGGCCTTGTGTATGTTGATCAGGGGAGTATCTCTAAAGAGAAACTCTATCAGAACCTTGCTGCTGTTTATAGAACCAATTGGCCTTGGCAGATCAGATGCCTTGATGAATGGTCCTTCCTGGTGAAATTTCCACCACATCTCAAGGTTGAGGAGATTGCTGGTTATCCTAGCTTTGGACTGCCTAAGGAAGGTGTTTTTGTTCAGGTGCATGTCTGGAATGGGGCATTGGACTACTATGCTGAGTTGCAGGATGTTTGGCTTCAAATTAAGGGTCTAAATCAAGCCTGGTGCAAATGGCCAACTCTCATGCAGTTTGTCACTGCTTTTGGTATCATGCAAGATGTTGACTGGTATGGTATGTTCAGATCCTTCTATGAGACAGTTAGAGTTAAGATCAAGTGTAGGGACCATACTAGGATTCCTGCCTCCAGAATCTTTGAGGTTAATGGAGTCCTTTTCCAAATTCACTTTGCTGTGGAAGGGCCTACAAGTGTGGTTAATGTTGAAGATGAAGACCCTGATAACATTCACCCTCCTAACCCTGATGAACATGAGGATCAGCTTGAGGATCAACCTCCAGAAGCCAAGAAAGGCTTTGATAAGATGGACACTGATGCCAGCTTGGGTGGTGATAAGTCCTCCACTACTCCCACCCAGCAGAAAAGCAAAGACCCAGGGAGCTCAAAGTAGAGGTCATTGGCTGCATTGGCTGATAAGATCCAGGAGGTTACTAGTTGTTATGGTCTCAATAGCCCTATACCTGTTTGCTGGTAGAAAAACTGCACTTATAGACCTTTTTTCAAATACACATGCTCATTATGTTGGTTTCCAAGAAACTAAGAAAGAAACCATTTCTTGCAATTATTTGAATTCTCTAGTAGGAAATAGGATGTTTGATTGGAAAGATCTTCCTGCTGTTGGTTCTGCTGGAGGCATTGTGGTAGTAGTAGATTTGGATTTCTTTGAAGTAATTAGTTGGCAAGTTCTTAATTTTTCTGTCTCTGTAGTTGTCAGGCTGAAGGCCAAAGACACTATAATTAGGATTGTTATTGTCTATGGTTCTTCCTATGAGGACAAGAAAGAAGAGTTTATCTCTGAATTACATAGTCTTTTTGTTGATTACTCTGGTCACATAATCATTGGGGGGGTCTTTAATTTGGTTAGATTTCAGTGTGACAAGAGTAATGGCAATATTGATCATAAATGGAGTGATAAGTTTAATGCTTGGGTTGATATTTGGAGCTTGCTTGAAGTTAAGCTGAGTAATAGGAAATTTACTTGGGGGAACAATAGAGAAAACATGATTATGTCTAACATTGACAGGGTTTTCTATAGTGTTGAAATTGATCAAATGTTCCCCCTTGCTGCCATTAGGAATTTACCTAGGCTGGGTAGTGACCACACCCCTATTCTGTGGGAATCTGGGTGTGATGTCAAGCCCAAAACTGCCACTTATAAATTTGAAAAGTGGTGGCTCATGAGAAGTGACTTTAAAACTCTTGCCATTGCCAACTGGTCCTTGCCCACTAGGGGCAAAAATGCAGTTGATATCTGGCAGATGAAGGTTAGGAGATTTAGGTCTTGGTCTAAAGGTTGGAGCAAGAATATTGAATCTGAACTTAGGAACCTTAAGAAAGACCTCATGGAGGAATATGATTTGCTTGACATCAAGGCTGAATCTTCAGAGCTCTCTACTGAAGAACAGGCAAGACTTAAACAAATATATTCTGAAATGAATTTGCTTTGGTTAAAAGAGGAAATCAAAGCAAAACAAAGATCTAGAGATAGGGATATTAAAGAGGGGGATAGAAATACTGCCTATTTTCATGTTGTGTCTAATCAGAGGAGGAGGAAAATGCTTGTACATTCCCTTGATGGACCTGATGGGCCTGTTCAAGATGAGAGTGCTATGATGCAAATTGCTACCTCCTTTTATAAGGATCTCTTCATAAAGGAGGAACCCTCTTGTTGCACTCTTTCTAATGATTTCTTTTCCCCCAATGAAAAGATTTCTGATTCACAAAACCAGGCTCTGGAAGTCACTTTCACTGAGGAGGAGATCAAACAAGCTGTGTTTGGATCCTACTCTGATGGGGCCCCAGGTCCTGATGGCATTCCTTTTATTTCCTATCAGCACTTTTGGGAAACTGTTAAAACTAGCCTTATGGCCATGTTTATTGATTTTCATCAAAATAAGTTGGATATTTACAGACTGAATTTTGCTATACTGACTCTTATTCCCAAAGAGCCTGAAGCTAGCAGTATGAAAAAATTCAGACCTATTAGCTTACTTAATTGTGTCTTTAAGATTTTTACTAAAGTTTTAACCAACCGTTTAGCTTTACTCATGAACTCTATAACTTCCTGCAATCAATCTGCTTTTATCAAAGGTAGGTTTATCTTAGAAAGTGTTGTTACTGCACATGAAGTTATTCATTCTATCTCTCATGATAAGAACCAGGGGCTTGTAATTAAATTAGACTATGAAAAAGCCTTTGATAAAGTTGATTTGGATTTCCTCCTTGATCTCCTGGCTAAAAGAGGCTTTAGTCCCACTATTATTTCTTGGATTAGAGTCATTACTCATGGAGGGTCTGTGGGGGTCAAATTTAATGATTCCATTGGTGATTTCTTTGTCACTGGAAAGGGTCTTAGGCAAGGAGACCCCATTTCCCCCCTTTTGTTTAATCTGGGGGTGGATGTCCTAACCAGGATGCTTATTAAAGCATATAGTGCTAATTTGATTAAAGGCCTCTGCTCTGACTTATACCCTGGGGGGTCATTTGTTTGCAGTATGCTGATGACACCATCCTTTTCTCTGACAACAGCCCTTAATTTGCTACCAACTTAAAATGGGTACTAACATGTTTTGATCAAGTATCTGGGATGAAGATTAATTACTCCAAAAGTGAGTTCATTCCAATAGGGCCGGAGGATTCTTATGTTGCTCTTTATTCTAATATTCTGGAGTGTGCTGTTGGCCATTTCCCCATTAAATATCTAGGTATCCCTTTACATTATGAGAAGCTTAGGAGGGAGGATATCCAACCTCTTATTAACAAAATCCTTAAAAGGATAGCTGGTTGGAGAGGGAAGCTACTCTCCTATGCAGCTAGAGTGATTCTCATTAAAACCTGCTTAGCTAGTATCCCTGTCTATTTGCTCTCCTTTTTTAAGTTTCCCAAATGGGCCTTAGACCTCATTAACTCCCAGATGGCTAACTGCATTTGGAATGATTTTGAGGGACATAGGAAACTGCATTTAGCTAGTTGGAAACTAGTTTGTAGAAAAAAGGAGTTTGGAGGCCTGGGGATCCCTGACCTTGCTAATGTCAATTTGGCACTCCTTGGGTCTTGGATAAAAAGATATACCAAGGATGTGGGTAAGATCTGGAGATCTATAGTTGACTCCAAATATGATACTTGCAACCCCAACATTTTTTATAGTAGGCAGGTTGGGGTGTCTCAATTCTGGAAAGGGGTCCTTTGGGCCATTAATAGTGTTAAATTTGGTTACATATGGCAAATTGGAGATGGTTCTCAAGTCAGGTTCTCGGAAGACACCTGGTTTGGAACTTCCCCTTTGGCTGTGCAATTTTTTGAAATTTATGTTATTTGTAATGAGCACAACAAAACTGTTCAGCAGATTTGGGATGGCTCTTCTCTTAGGCTTACATTTAGGAGGAATTTTAATGGTAATCTGCTAAGTCAGTGGCTTGAACTGGAGGCAATTGCTTCTGGTATCTCCCTTAATTCCAATACTGATGCTTTGATTTGGCAGTATGAAGACAATGGAGTTTATTCCACTACTTCCCTTTATGCTATCATCAATTTTGGGGGTGTTATTCCCATTTATATTCCTGCTGTTTGGAAGCTTCATGTCCAACCTAGGGTCCACATCTTCCTTTCGTTATTAGCTCATAACAAGTTAATGACTAGAGACAACCTAAAAAAAGACATCTGAATAAACCCGAGGATTGTGTCTTCTGTTCTGAAAATGAGTCTATTGACCATCTCTTCTTCCAGTGCTTGGTTGCAAAACAGGTTTGGAACATCATCTACCAATTTTTTGGCTTGGCTATTGGAAATGATTACCTGTCTGTAGCTAAGAACTGGATTTTGAACAAAAAGCATGCTATTCTTAATTCAGTGTGTTCAGCTGTTCTTTGGTGTCTCTGGAAATTAAGGAATGATCTAATCTTTAATGGTCTTCCTTGGATTAACTTACATCAGGTCCTAGGAAAGATATTGACCTCAGTAAGACTCTGGAGGTTGATTTTCAAGGAGGAGATGTTGGAAAAGGTGGAGGAGTTATGAACTCACCTCTCCAAGATTATGGCCTCGCCGTTCGCTCTGATGAGTGGCTGAGCAGGAGTGCTGAAGCTGAAGGAGAGGATCTTTCTGAACCGTCATCGCCGGCGAGCAAAAGAGTTGCACGGTTGAGGACCTGGGCTACACCAACCTCCACACTGGCAGCTGCTGTGTTTCCCTCTCCCCCTCTGTAACACTTAATTAGGCTGGCGCTCTCTGTTATCTGGGATGTCTCTGCGTGGCTTCCCCCTGCTTTACTATCTGTTTTAGTTACTAGTTTGCTTTGAACCTCATTTCTGTAAGGTGTTACTTTGTACTGAACCTGAGTTTCACTCCAGGTTTCATTGATTTATCAATGGGACCGGGGATGGGGTCCCTGTTGATCTAAAGAAAGACCACACTCAACAGAGTGAACAAGATGCTAGAGTCTTTTCTAAATGGAACTTGGCAAACGTATGGCACTGCTCTTTCCCCCCTTCCCGTTCTCTCTCCTCCAAGCTCTTGAGAATCTTTCCTCCAGCCCTGGCTCTTCTCCCGCTCTTCTTCGGCAGCATCGCCAGCCGGAGAGGATGGGGGAGGAGGTCGGCCTCCTGTAGGTAGTAGTAGAAGTCATAGTAGATCTAGGGTTTCTAAAGAGTGTCTTGTATGGCGTATAGCACAATGCCGTGGGGTTTCTTCCTCCCGGTGCTCGCGCGCGGCAATGGGTGGAAGCGGGAGACGTGCTCCGGCGGATCTCCGAGGTGGAGATTCAGTCTTGCAGAATCCACTTCAATAAGTGTGGTGGCGATTAGGATCTGGTCGAGATGGATCCACGGTTACCTTCTGCAAGTTATATCTTCGATCCGGATTAACAGATGCAGTACAGTAGCTTTTTTCCTATAGTAGACCTAGGTTTAATCGAACCTTGGGAAACAATGCTAAGAAAATTAAATAAGACACGTCTATAAGACTTATTTGTTTGTTTTACCTTCATTTACCAGACCTTTCTAGTTTACTTTAGATTGTGGGTTGTTTCAATGGATGGAGATATGCCAGGGTTGAAGATTCACCTATAACTGCACATCATATGGGATAAAGATAGTAATACGCATATTCATATGTAATATTTTAATACAGATTAAATTTATGGACAACATATCCCGATATACTAGAGCCCCTGTGACTCACATGCATAGCAATAGTCTTTTGATCCAACCTGTTGCACCACGAAATACCGGTTACAACGATTATTAAGTGAAAACACAGATCAAATCCTTAAGAACTGATGTTATTGGTGTCCCCGAATGGATCGCTAAACGAAGACCATACTCCCCTTTCTGTCACTAGGTTTCCTACGAGATCGCCGCTCACCAAGTACCTCACAAAATGGGATCTTGGGTACCTAAAAGTCCATAGATCAAGACAAGAGACAAAGCAATAAAGATACAAATCTCTATTCAAACAATACATAGTACTTTCATAGATTAGATACACATAATCGCTGCGAGGTTTCACCCTAACCCGCAACCCGTGAGGACTACTCACTCATAGCAATAAGATCAAGGATAAAAACATTGTGCAAAATATTTAGATTGAAATCAAATATTATTACAACTGGGGTGAAGTCGTAATAAGGTAGTCGTAGGGGAAAATGTGGCTGGATTGAATCCTTCCCAAAATAAACTTGAGATCCATATGTTCTGAGGTCGTTGACTCACAAGGAGATTTCAAGTACAAGCTTATGGCTATGGCTATGTAGAGGATGAACTATGGTGGTGGATCTCCTTCGATGGTCTTGTGATACAATATGAGAATGGCGACCCTCTGCATGGCGGCTGAGACCTAAATATATATAGACGCATTCACGAAAGTCGTAGGGTTTAATAAGATGAAGCCGCTACCACCTGGTATGGGCGGACCTTGCCTGTACCAGTGGTCGTTAAGGCTTCTGTCGACTGGTCTAGACACCATGATTTCTTGACCGTGTAGACTTTTTCAAAATATTCATTAATGGCTCTTGATTTAGCTTTAAAAACATGATTTGCTGCACAACACATTTCAAAGCAATGGATTGCACATTTTTATAATAATTAGTCATTATTAGTAAGGCTAGAGAGATTCTTGGTCAATTTCTTGATTAAAAACAAAGTTTAAACACGGAGAAAGATGGTTATTTTCACAGCCATTAGTAGGCCAGACGAAGAGGGCGGCAGCGGTTTTGGGTTAGGCCTGGAGTTGGGAAGTAGAGATTCGTGCCTGCATACGTGGAGAACTTTTGGAGCATACCCTTAGTAGCACTTCCTTGATGGTGAGTTGTTGTCTAACCGCTAACTCTTATGGTTGTGAGGCGTCCGCTCCGACTATTGGTGCTCGATGTCTAGTGGCACCACCTCTTCTTATCCCTCCCGACCTGTGTGCCAACGGGGAGGGTCTTCTGCAGCTCTACCGTGGAAATCAACGCCTACCCGTCGCGAAGTGGTGTCGTCCCGACAACTGGGCGGGTGGCCATGGTGTGGAGCTCGTCATCAGCATCGGCGGAGAAGGACCCGATGGCATTTCTAAGTTTATTTTCAAGGTTCTTTCTACAAAAGTCTAGGGATTTGTTACAATTTCTTTTATTTGGAGGTCATCGGTGTAATATGTAATCCAACCGCTCCTTAGTAATGCAGATTTGGACCCTTCAACGTCTCTCCCATGTTTAAAAAAATATGCCACTTGGCAAACATCGGTTCGCGTTTCCATTCTAGTTGTATTTTGACGGCAACGTGATAGTAGCAACTACTCTCTCCGTTTGTAAATATATAAGATGTTTTAGGTTAGCGAATGAACCTAGACACAAAAAGATGTCTAGATATATTTACTTCGCGAATCTAAAATATCTTACATTTCTAGACGAAGGGAGTAGTTGTGAGTGTACGTGTCCAAGCTCTTTTCTTTTCTGCCCTTTGCTCTTTTTCCTAGGCACTTATCAAGAGCAACACTCGATAAAGGTTGCTTCGTGGAGAGCCTGGATTTAGCACTCGGCAAAATGACCTTTTTCTTTTATTTATCTATTTTATTTTGTAGTTTATTATTATATACCAAAAATTAGCACGGAGATGCATCTTGACATTTCAAACAATGTTTTCACATAGAGTTTTCAATTTTTCTGTATGCAAAAATCATTTTTGTTTTCTAAGTGTCAAACCATGAATTTTGGCAAATTAGGTACAAAACATATGGCGCAAAATGGCACCATTCCATTTCTCAAAAAATAATATAGACCATATTTTATGGACAATTCAAAAAAATCTTTCTACCTTTATACATGTTTTCAAAAAATAATATAGACCATATTTTAAATGACTTTATACATATTTTCAAAAAATAATCTAAATTTATGAGATCCAATGGACTCCTTCCCTTTAGCCTCTCCCTCAGAGCAAGTCCAGGAGAGCCCCTACAGCCCCTCCCCCTCCCCGATAGCAGATGTAGGGGAGAGAGTGGAAAATCACCCTCCAGCAGCGCCCCTACCGCCTCCCCTACAGGTCGAGATCGCCGACCCAACCCTCCTCTCTCTCCTCAACATCGGGGATTCGGCCGCCTCCCCTATATCGTCCCCGTCAGCAAGAGCGGCAGTCGCCGAGAGCACAGAGAGGGCGGGTAGCGAGGGCGCGGTTACATGAATCGATGGGCGGCGGCCGGAATCCATGGGCAGCGGCCGGAATCGATGCGCGACGGTGGGAATCGACTGCTGGCCGCGGGAATCGACGGCGGGCGGCCGAAATCGATGCGCCGCGGCGGTGGTGATGGCAGGGGTGACCGTAATCAATGGCCAGCGGGAATAGATTTGGGGATTTTATCCCTTCCGAAGGGGTGAGGCCCCAGGGTGAATTTTTTTACAAAGTGGGCTCTGTGCTATTAAAATATATGTGATAATAATATATGGGAGATAACTTAGGGTACCTACTGGAGATAAGTAAAATTTAGGGAAAGAATAATTCTAGGGAAGGCCCCTACATGTACACATAGGGGGAATATTGGGGTGTTGCTGGACTTGCTCTCACTCTCTTCCTTTCTCTCTCTCTCTCTCTCTCTCTCTCTCTCTCTCTCTCTCTCTCTCTCTCGTTGATCACTGTTGTCTAGTATTCGTCAAATTTGTTGTCGAGTATCCAAAAAATTACACTTAGAAAATAGCAGTTGCCAATGTCGAAGAAACCGAGCCGTATTTTGCTGAGTGTAACTCTTGACAAAGGATTTTTAGAGTATTTTTTGATGATAGGCGAGTATGTTTAATATTCGACAAACACACATTTTTCAATAGTGACTCGCTCATGTAGAAAAATCAAATACACATCTCGCATGCTAGGTGGACTAGCATGGCCCACCTTTTTGTAGCATAGTGAAGGGTTTCGCAGCATAGTAAATAAAAAAATTCTACGGATGCGAACGGAAAAGCCAATATCTAATCTAGGATATGCAAACAACGGGGGGGGGGGGGGGGGGGGTAGATGAGATCTTCATACCCTTGAATATTCGCACAGCGGAATGTTCAACAGAACGTGGTTGATGTAGTCGTACTAGCTTCTCCTCCTCGAGATCCGATCCGATCCAACACCGCAAGTGGCGATGCCTCCGAGAGATGCACACGTACGGCACCTCGACGTCTCCTCCTTCCTCGGTCCAGCAAGTGGGGTGGAGAGATAGATTGGATCTACAACACGACAGCGTGGTGCAAAGGTGGAGAGTTTCTGCGGCAGGGCTTCGCCTACGCGTAGTCGGGAGAGAGAGAGAGATCTGGAGGGCAGCAGTATGGCGGCTAGGGTTGAAGGAGTGGGGGAGGAGGGCCCCTTCCCTCTATATATAGGGGCCGACCGGCCCCCTTGGCCCCTCCTCCAAGCCCTAGGGCGGCGGCCCCAAGGGTTGGAGTGGGGGGCAAGTTTTCCCCTCCTTCTAGAAGGTTTCCCTAGGGTTTTGGCCGGCTGTCCTATGGGGCCTTGTGCCCCTGGACCAATGCGGCCAAGGCACTCCCTCGTAGGCCCACGCCCCCTCCCGACAAGTGGGGCCATGTTGGTCCCACTCCGGAAGGTTCTAGAAGCTTCTGGTACAATACTGAACAATCTGAAACAATTCTGAAACCCAAAAACTGCTTTCACATATGAATCTTATTCTCCGGACCATTCCGGAACCTCTCGTGACGTCCTGGATCTCATCCGAGACTCCGAACAAAAACTCATAAACCAATTATCCATTCTATCCTAGCGTCGAGACACGTTAAGTGTGTGACCCTACGGGTTCGAGAATATGCAGACATGATCTTCTATCAATAATCAACAGCGGGGTTTGGAAACCCATATTGACTCCCACACATTCATCGATGATCATATCGGATGAACCACGATGCCAGGATTCAATTAATCCCATATATATATTCCCTTAACCATCGATGATCATATCGGATTCATCGATGATCATATTCCCTTAACCATCGATGATCATATCGGATTCATCGATGATCATATCGGATTCATCGATGATCATATCAGATTCATCGATGATCATATCGGATTCATTGATGATCATATCGATGATCATATTCCCTTAACCATCGATGATCATATCGGATGAACCACGATACCAGGATTCATCGATGATCATATCGGATGAACCACGATGTTAGGAAACCTTAACCATCATTAATCAATGAGCTAGACCAGAGAGGTGTACTAGGGACACGGCGTTGTTCATAAACCACACAAGTATCAAAGTTTCCGCTTAATACAATTCTAGCATGGAATATAAACTTTATCATGAACAAGAATTATAATAATAACATCTTTATTATTGCCTCTAGGGCATAATTCCAACAGTCTCCCACTTGCACTAGAGTCAATAATCTAGTTTACATCTGGCAACAATCTAACACCCATGGCACTAAGGTGCTGATCATGTTTTGCTCGTGGAAGAGGTTTAGTCAACGGATCTGCGACATTCAGATCCTTATGTACTTTGCTAATCTTCATATCTCCATCTGTTATATAATCTCGAATTATCTGAAACTTGCGGTTGATATGCTTGGTCTTTGGATGATATCTTGGTTCCTTAGCGAGTGCTATGGCGCCAGTGTTGTCACACAATATCTCCAGTGGGTCCAAGGCACTTGGAACCACACCAAGCTCAGTGATGAAGTTCCTAATCCAAACTCCTTCACTTGACGCTTCTGCAGCAGCCATGTATTCCGCTTCTACTGTAGATCCCGCGATCACGCTTTGCTGGCAGCTTCTCCAGCTCACAGCTCCTCCATTCAAAATATAAATGTATCCTGTCTGAGATTTAGAATCATCCTTGTCGGTGTCGAAACTGGCATCGACGTAACCTTTTACGACGAGCTGTTCATCACCTCCATAGGCTAAGAACATTTCTTTAGTTCTATTTAAATACTTTAGGATGTTCTTCACGGCTGTCCAGTGTTCCACTCCTGGATCACTTTGGTATCTGCTCGTCAAACTAAGAGCATTGGACACATCCGGTCTAGTACATAGAATGACATACATGATAGATCCTATGGCCGAGGCATAAGGCACTTTTCTCATAGCTTCTCTATCGTTTACCGTAGCTGGACACTGAGACCTGCTCAATATCTTACCTGACAACATAGGCACTGAATCTTTCTTTGCCTTATTTATTCTGAACCTTTTCAGAACTTTTTCTAGGTATGTACTTTGGCTTAAAGCTATCAGGCGTCTTTGTCTATCTCTATAGATTTTTATGCCCAATATATAAGCAGCTTCCCTTAGGTCTTTCATTGAAAAATATTTGTTCAAATAACTCTTCACATCGTTAAGCATGTCAATGTCATTTCCGATAATCAATATGTCATCCACATAGAGTACCAAAAATGTTACTGAGCTCCCACTCACTTTCTTGTAGATACAAGCTTCGTAGCAATTTGGAACAAATCCAAAGCTCTTGATCACTTTATCAAAACGAAGGTTCCAACTCCGAGATGCTTGCTTTAGTCCATAAATGGAACACTGAAGTTTGCACACCTTATCAGCATCCTTAGGATCGACAAAACCTTCGGGTTGCATCATATACAACTCTTCATCAATGTTGCCATTGAGGAACGCATTCTTGACATCCATCTGCCATATTTCATAATCATGAAACGCAACAATTGCTAATAAAATCCGAATGGACTTAAACATCGCTACAGGAGAGAAAGTCTCATCGTAGTCAACACCTTGAACTTGTCTAAAACCTTTCGCGACAAGCCGTTCTTTATAGACAGTAACATTACCATCCGCGTCTATTTTCTTCTTGAAAATCCATTTGCACTCAACGAACTTTCGGTCGCTAGGAGGGTCCACCAAAGTCTATACTTGGTTTTCGCTCATGGATCCCAATTCGGATTTCATGGCCTCTGGCCATTTCTCAGAGTCAGGGCTCATCATTGCTTCCTCATAGTTCGCAGGTTCACTGTTGTCTACTAACAAGACAGTTAAGACAGGGTTGTCGTACCACTCAGGAGGGGCACGCGACCTTGTCGACCTGCGACGTTCAGTAGTAGCATCGTCCGAAGCTTCATGATCCTTGTCATTAGCTTCCTCTATTGTTGGTGCAGACGGCACTGAAACAATTTCAGGTGCTGCGCTACTCTCCAACTCAAGAGAAGGTTCAATAACCTCGTCTAGCTCTACTTTCCTCCCACTCACTTCTTTCGAGAGAAACTCCTTCTCAAGAAAGGATCCGTTCTTTGCGACAAACACTTTGCCTTCGGATCTGTGATAGAAGGTATACCCAATAGTTTCCTTAGGGTATCCTATGAAGACGCATTTCTCCGCTTTGGGTTCGAGCTTGTCCGGCATCAACTTCTTGACGTAAGCTTCGCATCCCCAAACTTTAAGAAACGATAACTTAGGTTTAGCACCAAACCACAGTTCATACGGTGTGGTCTCAACGGATTTATATGGTGCCCTATTTAAAGTGAATGCAGCGGTTTCTAATGCATAACCCCAAAATGATAACGGCAAATCTGTAAGAGACATCATTGAACGCACCATATCTAATAGAGTTCGATTCCGGCGTTCAGACACACCATTGCGCTGTGGTGTTCCGGGTGGCGTGAGTTGCGAAACGATTCCGCTTGCTTTAAGATGCGTGAGAAAATCATAACTCAAATACTCACCTCCACGATCGGATCGTAGAAATTTAATTTTCCTGTTACGATGGTTTTCCACTTCGTTCTGAAATTCTTTGAACTTTTCTAATGTTTCAGATTTATGTTTCATTAAATAGATATACCCATATCTACTTATGTCATCAGTAAAATTGAGAAAATAACGATAACCACCGCGCGTCGAAACACTCATTGGTCCGCATACATCGATATGTATGATTTCCAACAAGTCCGTTGCTCGCTCCATTATTCCGGAGAACGGGGTTTTGATCATCTTGCCCATGAGGCATGTCTCGCACGTGTCAAATGATTCAAAATCAAGAGACTCCAAAAGTCCATCAGAATGGAGTTTCTTCATGCGTTTTACACCAATATGACCTAGACGGCAGTGCCACAAATAAGTTGAATTATCACTATCTACTTTGCATCTCTTAGCCTCAATGTGATGGATGTGTGTTTCATTGCTTTCGAGATTCAGAAGAAATAAACCATTCATAGCAGGTGCATGACCATAAAAGATGTTACTCATATAAATAGAACAAGCATTATTCGCCGATTTAAATGAATAACCGTCTTGCAATAAACACGATCCAGATATGATGTTCATGCTCAACGCAGGCACGTAATAACATTTATTGAGGTTTAAAACTAATACCGAAGGTAAAACTAAGGAGAGCGTGCCGACGGCCATCACATCAACTCTTGATCCGTTGCCATCCCTTGCTAGCCGTCATCTATTCCGTAGCTCCTGTTTCGAGTTACAAATATTAGCAACTGAACCAGTATCAAATACCCAGGCACTATAACAAGCACTAGTAAGGTAAACATCAATAACATGTATATCAAATATACCTTTAATGGTGCCAGCCTTCTTGTCCGCTAAGTACTTCGGACAGTTGCGCTTCCAGTGACCCTTGTCCTTGCAATAGAAGCACTCAGTGTCCGGCTTAGGTCCAGACTTGAGCTTCTTCTCAGCGGGGGCTTGTTGACCATCAACACATGATTATCTTTCTTGATGTCCACCTCCACAGCTTTCAGCTTAGCGAAGAGCTCAGTGATCGTATCAGTGGAACCAATCTGATTATGAGTACCTACAAAACCTTTGTAGCTTGGAGGGAGTGATTGCAGAACTTTGTCAATCTTGAGCTCTTCTGGAATCTTGTAGTCCAGTTGCTCAAGACGTTGAGTGTAGCCCGACATCTTAATGGCGTGCTCACTAACGGAACTCCCTTCCTCCATCTTGCAGTTAAAGAATTTCTCAGAGATCTCATATCTCTCAGAACGGGCCTGAGTCTGAAACATGGTTTTCAGTTTCTCAAGAATCTCAAAGGGCCCGGCGAACTCCTCAAAATGATTTTGAAGGTCCGATTCCATAGCAAACAACATGGTGCTCTTAATCACACCATAATCATCTTTGCGCGACTGATAAACAGCTTTTTCATCAGACGGCGCATCTACAGCAGGGGCGTCACCTACGCTTTCTCAAGGACATAGTCCTTTTTTCCGCCAGAGAGAATGATTCTCAGATTGCGGAACCAGTTGGTGAAGTTAGACCCATTGTAGCTTTTCTGTCTCAGCAAAAACGTTGAAGTTGAAGTTGGACTTAGCCATTTGATCTACAAAATTTGCAAGTACAATTTAGACTATGTTCATGATAACTAGTTCAACTTAATCAAATTACTAGATGAACTCCCACTAAATTCAACATCCCTCAAGTTGTTTAGTGAACATGATCCAAATTCACCACACCTAATCCGATCTTCACGAGAAGAGATGTGGTTTCAATGGTGGACAACAAAGTGTCGATCATATCATTCATATGACTCATGCTTAACCTTTCGGTTCGTGTGTTCCGAGGCCATGTCTGTACATGCTAGGCTCGTCAAGTCAAACCCAAGTATTTCCGCGTGTGCAAAACTGGCTTGCACCCGTTGTATGTGAACGTAGAGTTTATAGCACCCGATCATCACGTGATGCTTGAACACGACGAACTTTCGCAACGGTGCATACATGGGGAGAACACAGTTTTATATTGATCTTTAAGTGAGGAATCATCTTATAATGCTACCGTCGCGATCTAAGCATAATAAGATACATAAAAGGATAAACATCGCATGCATATAATTTTATGTGACATGGTATAGCCAATATCCGCGCAATGATCTCCATCTTGTGCGTGCCAGCATGATCTCCATCACTCCATCATGATTGCCTCCACCACGAATAGCAACTACAACTATTGCTAACTACTTAGCGATAAAGTAAAGCTATTACATGGCGTATAAGAATTTGACACACAGGTCATACACAATTATAAAGACAACCATATGGCTCCTGTCGGTTGTGTACTCATCGACATGCAAGTCGTGAAACATTACAAAACATGATCATTGCATACAACATACACATCACATCTTGGGCCATACCATATCACAGAAACACTCCCTGCAAAAACAAGTTAGACGCCTCTACTTTGTTGTTGCATGTTTTACGTGGCTTATGGGAGTAACAAGCTAAGAACGATTCTTACCTACGGAAAGCCACAATGGTGATATTATGGTTGCCAGCATCCGGTGTAAATCCCATGACACCTATAGTGAGAGAAACTGGCATCCACCAGCCGCATGTGTGGAACAAGCCACACGTCAAGTGCGAAGCCGGTCTCGCGAACGAGGTCGCGTAAAGTTGGCCTGGACCGCTTCGATCTCACTATCCCGCGTCATAAGAAGTACACAAACAAGAGGCTTGCAATAGAAAACATCAACGCCCGCAACAAGCATGTTGCGTTCTACTCGTGAAACACATCTATGCATAGATCTAGCTTTGATACCACTGAAGGGTTTCGCAGCATAGTAAATCAAAAAAATTCTACGGATACGAACGGGAAAGCCAAGATCTAATCTAGGAGAAGCAAACAACGGGGGGGGGGGGGGTAGATGAGATCTTCATACCCTTGAAGATTCGCACAGCGGAACGTTCAACGGAACGTGGTTGATGTAGTCGTACTAACTTCTCCTCCTCGAGATCCGATCCGATCCAACACCGCAAGTGGCGATGCCTCCGAGAGATGCACACGTATGGCACCTCGACGTCTCCTCCTTCCTCGGTCCAGCAAGTGGGGTGGAGAGATAGATTGGATTTACAACACGACAGCGTGGTGCAAAGGTGGAGAGTTTCTGCTGCAGGGCTTCGCCTACGCGTAGTCGGGAGAGAGAGAGAGAGAGAGAGATCTAGAGGGCAGCAGTATGGCGGCTAGGGTTGAAGGAGTGGGGGAGGAGGGCTGCGCCCCTGCCCTCTATATATAGGGGGCTAGCCGGCCCCCTTGTCCCCTCCTCCAAGCCCTAGGGTGGCAGCCCCAAGGGTTGGAGTGGGGGCAAGTTTTCCCCTCCTTCTAGAAGGTTTCCCTAGGGTTTCCCTAGGGTTTTGGCCGGCTGGGCCTATGGGGCCTTGTTCCCCTAGCCCAATGCGGCCAGGGCACTCCCTCGTAGGCCCACGCCCCCTCCCGACAAGTGGGGCCACGTTGGTCCCACTCCAGAAGGTTCTAGAAGCTTCCGGTACAGTACCGAACAATCCGAAATAATTCCGAAATCCAAAAACTGCTTTCCCTTATATGAATCTTATTCTCCGGACCATTCCGGAACCTCTCGTGACGTCCTGGATCTCATTCGAGACTCCGAACAAAAACTCATAAACCAATTATCCATTCTATCCTAGCGTCGAGACACGTTAAGTGTGTGACCCTACGGGTTCGAGAATATGCAGACATGATCTTCTATCAATAATAAACAGCGGGGTCTGGAAACCCATATTGACTCCCACACATTCATCGATGATCATATCGGATGAACCACGATGCCAGGATTCAATTAATCCCATATATATTCCCTTCGTCACGCGATATTTTACTTGCCCGAGATTCGATCGTCGGTATCGGCATACCTAGTTCAATCTCGTTCACAACAAGTACTTTACTCGTTCCGTAATCCGATATCACTTTGTGATTAACTCCTTAACCACATGATTGCAAGCGGTGTTGATATCGATTACCGAGTGGGCCTGAAGTATATGTCTCCGACTTGGGAGGGAAAAAGCCCATCTCAATACATACAACCCAACAAGTACTTTCCGATCAACTGAGAGACACCTTTATGATCACCCTCTCATAGGATGACGTTTGATGACCTCAAAGCTTTCTTCTGATACCAGGGAGTTGCATTATCTCATGGTCTAAGGAATACAATATTTCACATAAGAAAAAACTTCGCAAAGATGAACACGATGACACGATCTAATTGCTCTGCTTGATTTGGGTCTGTCCATCGTATCATTCTCCCAATGATATGATCTCATTATTAATCGACAACTCATGTCTATGGTTAGGAAACCTTAACCATCATTAATCAATGAGCTAGTCCATAGAGGCGTACTAGGGACACGGCGTTGTTCATAAACCACACAAGTATCAAAGTTTCCGCTTAATGCAATTCTAGCATGGAATATAAACTTTATCATGAACAAGAATTATAATAATAACATCTTTATTATTGCCTATAGGGCATAATTCCAACACATAGAACTACTAAGTTGTTCCAACCCTTCTGGGAGAATCGGCGTGAGCATTCCTAGTGACCACTAGGAAATATAGAGTGCAAGCTTCCAAGATCTAGTTCTTTTTCTGTGATATAGTTTATGGGTAAAAAAGAGTTTGGAAGTCTTATAAAATTAGTATAAAGTTCATAGTTTCAGAGTTGGAAGTTTGCATGTAATTCTCAAGCGGAAAGTTTGCCTTTTCATGAATAAAATAAATGTATACATGACATGCTCTCCACATAATCATCTATAATCAATTGTACCGTTGAGTGATGTTGAAAGTGATATTAATTGTAAGCATGCATGGTGGAGGCACATGTAGTGAATTAAGGTTATGTTGTGTGTGAGACAAAGTGAGATGGTGGGAGGGAGCGGGATTTAAGAGTCTATGAGCACCACAAATAAAAATAAGGCTGAATGTGGTTGTAGATTAGGGGTGATGTGAGAGATGGCAATAAATTACAAGGGGCATACTTGTGTTTGCATCCAAGGTGCAAATAATAGTGTCTTGTAGGTTGGACCCATGAGATCTATGCAAGGAGCAATAGATCTTTACATGGCATGGATCTACGGATATTTTTTAGACATTTGTTGGAAGTCCATATTCAATCTTGAAATAGTATACACTGTATAGAAATAATCATCATAAAAACTTTCTAACAATAATGATGTAGCCCGACCTACGGTCGTTACTACATCTTGGTCTCCAACTTACGCCAAGTCGTCATGGACTCCAAAGGTGAATCCGTTCCTCTATGCGATCCCCCTTCCTTCCCTATTGAATGGTATGCTACTTCATACTCCGTCACATATGCATGATAGGTTCACATTGACAAGTACGGAGGCAAGGGAGGAAGCCCGGAGCATCAAGCCCGACAAGACGTAAGCTTGGAAGAGGAGGCGGAAGAAGACAGATCGCCAAATGCTCTCTGTCGCCAGCGGTACTACCGGACCTGGCGACCGGTACTACCGCCCGGCGGCACTACCGCCCTCTGCTACCGCCAGCAACAGACGACACCAGCGCAAGCCAAATGCTCTCTGTCACCGGCGGTACTACCGGCCCCGGATCCGGTACTACCGGGCCACGACACTACCGCCCCCTGCTACCGCCACCAACAGACGGCTCCAGCTGAAGCTCCAGGACCGCAAGCGGTACTACCGGACCAAGCGGTACTACCGGTCCAAGTCCGGTACTACCGCTCCTGGCAGTGCCTGCGCGCACTAGTTGGGCCACAGCCCATGTATCCCCCTTTAGTTACCTATTCGCCTAGTTTATCCCCAAACTACCCTTGTTTATGTGGTTGGCCTATAAATAGAGCCCCCATCTCTCATGTATCCCTTAGGCATAGATGATAGACTAAAGACAACCACCATTGTGGAATCTCTAGTTTTGCCTCATCCCCTTTACCAAGGGGACCGACTATCGTCACCAACCTTGATTGGACTTTGCATCACGCATCCATCGTTGAACAAGGCCTTGGGTTCTCGGTTTCTCGCCCCCAAGTCGTCAAGACCCTCCTCAAGGTGTTCTTCCCTCTCCGATGTGGATTTGAGGGAGCACGTTGACCGATCTTTCCTTGCGAGGATTCTATCGGACCGGTGGCCGCCGTTCGGGAGCAATCGGCCTTGTATCGTGTGAGTTTTGCGTGTGTTCATCATGTTCTTCGTGAGGTGTGTGTTCGCTTCCGCTACCTTCTTCCTTTCCCCTCGCTTTCCCATCGATTTGAACACGAGATCCGTGAAGATCGGGCACCCAAGAGGTTAACCCCTCCATCATCTGGTATCAGCAGCTTTTGGTTGCCACGGATTTCTCATCGATTTGGTCTTTTCCCCATAAATTCGAAAATTCCACCAAAAATAGCCACAATTCGTGTTTTGGATCGATCTGTGATTTGAGTGCGTTTTGGTAGGTTTTGATCCGTGGATTACTTGCTAAAATTGTTGATCTACCTTCCTTTGCGTTCCCATAGCCTAATTCCTTGTTTTCCCCCGTCGATTTGGTGTTTTTCTTGAAGATTTTCCGCCCAAATCGCCCCAAACTCGCGAAATCGCGTCAGATCTGGATTTCTCTGTCTCGAGCGGTACTACCGCTCCAAAAATACGGTACTACCGCCCACCGGTACTACCGGGCCCAAAATACGGTACTACCACCCAAGACAGAAAGAAAACAGCAAGTTCCAGATTTCAGCCTCTCACCGTTTTGAGCATAACTTTTGCATCCGAACTCGGATTTTGGTGTTCTTTAGCTCGTTTCGAAGAGGAGAAGGAGCTCTACATCATCATCCACGTGGTTCATGCAATCTACTCCATCCAAATTCCGTGAGCAAGGCGGAATCCAACAATAAAGGGTGAAGATCGTCGACGAAAGGTATAAACATCCCGCGACTCTCCCCACTTGCATTCCTTTGTGAACCCCACTATCTTTGCGAGCAACAAACACCTATTGAGACTAGTTCCTCTTATGATTGCTTGGGCTATGCACATTTGATACCTTGTAGATTCCGAGCAAACATTGTGAGCGCTATCTCATATAGTTATCTTGTATAGTTGTTGGCACAAGGAAGAGGCAAGTGAAAAAGAAAGAAAGAAAAAGAAAAAGAGAAAAAAATAGAAAAAGAAAAGGAAAGGAAAAAAAAAGAAATATACATGTGCCTCATAGAATAGGAAGCGCAAGCTCGATGAACATCATATAGGTGGTACTTATTGTGCATATCTTGTAGCCCACCAATTTTGTGCAATCGAACTAGCGTCTCTCCTTGTACTTGTGTGACACGAGCTTATAGTCTTCGCTAGGTAATCATTTGGTTCTTAGCTCACTTTCTCCGTCGCACAAGTCCCATTTATCCCACCGTGTGTGTTTCCTTGTACATATTTCCTATCTTGTGGATTGACTTGTTTGCTTGGTGATCATTGTGGTTCTTTACTTGCCATTACAACATCTTGATTTCAGATTGGTTCTTGACATGCCACTTTCCATACCTATCCACCATAGGCCTTGTGTGTGTGTTTTTTTTTGTTGGTAGTTGGTTTTGGTGTTCCGCGTGAACTTCACTTTGCTTGGTTTATTGCTCTCAAGTGTGGCCACTTACACGATACGATCTTCCAAGGTAAAGTAAGGTTTGACGTTGTATCCCTAACACCCTCTACCACTTCCATATACAACACTTGGTCTTGTGAAGCATGTCTAGGGACTCCGGGACCGAGGATAATTTCTATGAAGAATCCACGATGAGCCACCATGCCTATGTCTCCACAAGGATGGATAACATGATGGAGCACTACACCAACAATGGCTCCACATGCTTGGGTGACATGGAGTGCTACAACAACAACTCCCCAAGCATGGGCGACTTCAAGAACGACAACGACAAGCTCCTCAAGTCGCACCGGCCAAGACGGAGCCTACGCCTCGAGTGCGCCAAGGTACACCATGAAATGGAAAAGTTTGAGAGCGACCTCCACAACTTCAAGAAGGACATGGACAATGACTTCGACAAAAACATGAGCATGGTCGCCAAGACTAATGATGCCTTGTGCTCATTATAAGAACTTATAAGGAAGCATGCCAAGGACAAGGGTCATCGTCGCGAGCGTCATGTGGATGACCAAGTGCGCCACCTACACCAACCATCGGCAAGGCACGCCAATGACCTCCGTCGACACCGTCACAAGGCACCTTCAACTACTAGTGCCACCACCAAAACGGCACCAAGAGCAAGCCTTCGTCCACGCCATCAAGCTTCAACGACTACGCTTGCATTCGAAGACCTCATGAACGAGGAAAATGAAGACCTCTACTTCGCCAAGTTGGATAGCATGAGCCTACCTCCACCACTACTACAAGAAGGCCACAAGACGGTCGAGCATGGGATTTTCCCTTCGACCATGGAGGAGAGTGATGATGCACATCTTATGGCATCCAACTTTGAAGGCGACAAGGTCAAGAATGGTGAGCATGGGATTTTCCCTTCACCAAAGGAGGCGCATGGAGTTGAGGAAACCGAGCCTACCCCCATATGCTTGAGTGATGATGTGGTACCAATCCCATGTGAGTATGAGAGCCACTTAGCCCACTTGAGTGAGAACAAGAGTGACATGAGTGACTCCACCTTATGTGAGATTGAGTGCTTCCACTTGGAGGGCATGAGCGATACTCCTGGTGAGTTGAGAGAGGTAGTTGATAGGTCAAGTGAGACCATTTCGAATTCTAACAACTTACCCTCTACCTCTAGTGTGTTCTCTTGTGTTGTGCTAGGTTCCATGGAGGAAGACGCCCGAAGCTATGAAGCAATGATGCCTCGAATGGAGAAGATGTACATGGTGCACGAAGATGATGCTATGCCATGGCTACATCAAGAAGACGAAGTCGTCCACAAGGAGGCCACTACTTCCACAACACCCACTTCATATGAGAGGTATGACCAAGGTAACAATAAGGGTGTTGATGATGCCATGATCCCACTAGTGGACATGATGAATTGTGAGGATATGCATGCTATGGATGATACTTGTGACATTACATATGCTTCATCCACTTTCCCATGTGATGATTTGCCTTTGCATAATATTGATCATGTGGAATTGTTTGATTGCGATATCATTGCCATAAACATGCCATGCTATGCATCTTGTGTGTATCCTCCAATTGCTATGGACATGCTTTGTCATGCTAGTCATTCAATTTTTCCCGTTGCTTGCAATAAGATGAATGCTTGCAACAATGTTGACCACATGCGTTATAATGAGATGGCCCCCATAGCTTTCTCAATTTTTGGAGATTTTAATGATTGCCATGATAAGCATGTTCCCCACTTGCATACTCACCATGCATCTATTTCATACTTAATTGACATTAATGGTCATGTGCACAAAAAGAGATACGTCATGATGGATGATGTGTATCTCTACCATGCACACACGTTCTTCCTTTTACATATGATGTGTGTAGGTACCCAAACGAGAATGTTAACCTCGGTTGAGCACGAGTTGACAAAAAGAGCTCTTGAGAGCATCCCACAAGTGAGTTCAAGATCGAACCCAGCTCTGATACCTTTTGCATGCTTTGCATCTTTCATGTTGGCAAATTGCTCTTCCCTATGGTTTGATTGCAAGCATGTTAATGGTATTATCTCCCCTTGTGACATTCATGTTTCTTCGCTTTTAGATAATGATGCTTTGTGTGTTGCAACAAAAATGTTGAAAAATTTACCTTCTCGATGTTTTGTGTGCAACCACAATTCCTTTAAGAACATGTATTGTCATGAGAGCTTCCAAGAATCTCGTCTTGTTGTTGCAACAAACATAAGGACCACTTGCTCTTTCATTTGGTTTGTTTGCAAACATAATACTTTTGTTTTGGATATGCTTCCTTGTGTGTTTTTGCCAAATTCTCCTATTCTTGCATCAAAGATGTTGTTTGAAATTTGGATCCAATGCTTTGAATGCCCCACTTCTATGTTATTTGGAGTTTTTGAGTTTCCACATTTGGATGATGTTCAAACGATTTCCATGCACATTGACCTTGCATATGCATCCCGTTTGCTATACTTGAGTTGTGCTAATCGTGTTGTGAACAAGAATGGATATGCCACAAATGACATGCCCCTCTATCACACACAAACATATGTTACTTGGTCTTTGTTGTATGAAGGTACAAGTGCTTTCACGTCAACCTCTACCAAACGTGTGTTGACAAGAAGAACCGAAGAGAGTTACCTATGGCTACCCTTCATCGAGTTATCTCTACAAGCTAAGGTGACTTCCTTCTACTTGAGGACTCATGCAATAACCTTCATGAATTGGCTACGCTTTGAGTGTTGCTCCGCTTTTGTTGTGAGCTTTGTAGGCTTCAAGGAAGGTGAAGGAACATTGAAGTGTTGTCAAGTCACTCTTCCCGAGGACAACTATATGGTGAACCCCAGGATCAAGGATGTCCTTCGACCGCTTCTACTTTGTGATGAGCATGTAGAGTCGAGGACGACTCTTTTTGAAGGGGGGGGGGGCTGATGTAGCCCGACCTACGGTCGTTACTACATCTTGGTCTCCAACTTATGCCAAGTCGTCATGGACTCCAAAGGTGAATCCGTTCCTCTATGCGACCCCCTTCCTACCCTATTGAATGGTATGCTACTTCATACTCCGTCACATATGCATGATAGGTTCACATTGACAAGTACGGAGGCAAGGGAGGAAGCCCGGAGCATCAAGCCCGACAAGACGGAGGCTTGGAAGAGGAGGCGGAAGAAGACAGATCGCCAAATGCTCTCTGTCGCCAGCGGTACTACCGGACCTGGCGACCGGTACTACCGCCCGGCGGCACTACCGCCCTCTGCTACCGCCAGCAACAGACGACACCAGCGCAAGCCAAATGCTCTCTGTCACCGGCGGTACTACCGGCCCCGGATCCGGTACTACCGGGCCACGGCACTACCGCCCCTTCTACCGCCACCAACAGACGGCTCCAGCTGAAGCTCCAGGACCGCAAGCGGTACTACCGGTCCCAGAGCGGTACTACCGGACCAAGCGGTACTACCGGTCCAAGTCCGGTACTACCGCTCCTGGCAGTGCCTGCGCGCACTAGTTGGGCCACAGCCCATGTATCCCCCTTTAGTTACCTATTCGCCTAGTTTATCCCCAAACTACCCTTGTTTATGTGGTTGGCCTATAAATAGAGCCCCCACCTCTCATGTATCTCTTAGGCATAGATGATAGACTAAAGACAACCCCCATTGTGGAATCTCTAGTTTTGCCTCATCCCCTTTACCAAGGGGACCGACTATCGTCACCAACCTCGATTGGACTTTGCATCACGCATCCATCGTTGAACAATGTTGGAGATATGCCCTAGAGGCAATAATAAATGTAGTTATTATTATATCTTTGTGTTTATGATAAATGTTTACATTCATGCTATAATAGTATTAACAAGGAAACATTGATACTTGTGTGATTTGTAAACTTAATTTGAAGTCCCTAGTATAGCCTCTATACTTCACTAGCTTGTTGGTTGATAGATGATTGTGGTTTCCCTATCATGAACATTGAGATGTTATCAAAAACAAGATCATATCGTTAGGAGAATGATATGGTGGACATACTCCTATAGATAAGCGTAGCATAAAGATCAAGTCATTTCAATAGTTCAATTGCTATATGCTTTCTGATACATAGTAACCTAATTCCTTCGACCATGAGATCATGCATATCACCTTTACCGGATGGATGCTTTGATGACATCAAACACCACACCGTAACTGGGTGGTTATAAAGGTGGCATTGAGTGTTCGGAAAGTATTGGTTGAGACACATGGATCAAGAGTGGGATTTGTCCATCCATATGACGGATAGATATACTCTGGGCCCTCTCGGTGGAATGTCATCCAATTAGCTTGCAAGCATGTGACTGGCTCACAAGGGATCACATATCACGGGAACGAGAAAAGAGTACTTGTCGGTAACGAGGTTGAACTAGGTATGCAGAGATACCGACGATCATAACCTCGGATAAGTAACATATCGTGAGACAAAGGGAAATTGGTATCGTATGTAAGTGGTTCATTCGATCGCAAAGTAATCGTAGAAATATGTGGGAGCCATATGAATTTCCAGATTCCTCTATTGGTTATTGTTCGGAGAAGTGTCTCGATCATGTCCGCATAATTCACGAACCGTAGGGAGACACACTTAAGGATTCGACGTTGTTTGAGTAGTTATGGTATTATGAGAAAGAGACCGAATGTTGTTCGGAGTCTCGGATGGGATCCGGGATATCACGAGGTGATCCGGAATGGTCCGGAGAATAAGATTCATATAAGAAAAGACCCGTTTCGGAGTTCGGAAATGATTCCGGTGTTTTCATCGGGAATGTTCTAGAAGGTTCCGGATTGTCCGGCACTCCGGGGGGGGGGGAGAGGGGTACATGAATGTGTCATTACATATTGGAATGATTGCATCATGTACTAAGTGTTCTTGCTGTCCCAAATAAAGGATTAAATTGAATCCTAAAACAGAAAATTCAAATGTCCAGTTTGAAAGTCAAACGGCTAAAACAAGAAACTGTGGGAAACAAGCAAGAGGAGTTTGAAACCAACTTGGAGGAGGAGTTCCTCTCCTCCAAGCCGGCGGCCAGCCCTAGGCCGAGTTGGGGAGGGACTCCCCTCCCTCCCTGGCGCGCCAAGCCCCTCCACCCATAAAAGGAGGGGCAGGGCCTCCTCCTCTAGACACACAAGTTTCTACCTCTAATCTCCGGTTTAGAGCCGTTCTGGTTTAGAGCTTCTAATTGCTTTAGCCTGCGGTTAGAGCCTTCTAATTGGTGTGTCTAATCTCTAGACCACTAATAGCCCTCTCTCATACTCCACCATACTCGCTCCGGCTTAAGGCGAAGCCCTGCGGGATCTCCCCTCTACTTCTGGTACCACGCCGTTGTGCTGCCGGAATCGCGAGGAGAGTGCTACAACCTCCGCTGCCTGCTGGAACAAGGGAGAGGAAGGTCTTCGTCGAGTACCGAACGTGTGACCGACTGCGGGAGCGCTGCCGGAACGCAGCGCCGGAAGGATCGTCTACACGATCTTGAGATCGGGAAGAGTACGACTACATCACCCACGAGAATCCGCTCTCGTTAAACACTTTGGAATCTTCGAGGGTAAGTTATTCCATCGACTCGTTGCTACAATCTAGTAGATAGATCTTGGCTTGTTTGTTTGTATGCGATACAAAATTTTTGTTTTCCATGCTACGAACCCCTACAAACAAGGCCTTGGGTTCTTGGTTTCTCGCCCCCAAGTCGTCAAGACCCTCCTCAAGGTGTTCTTCCCTCTCCGATGTGGATTTGAGGGAGCACGTTGACCGATCTTTCCTTGCGAGGATTCTATCGGACCGGTGGCCGCCGTTCGGGAGCAATCGACCTTGTATCGTGTGAGTTTTGCGTGTGTTCATCGTGTTCTTCGCGAGGTGTGTGTTCGCTTCCGCTACCTTCTCCCTTTCCCCTCGCTTTCCCATCGATTTGACCACGAGATCCGTGAAGATCGGCCACCCAAGAGGTTAACCCCTCCATCAAATAAAGTCGATATTTCACTGTAATTTTTCGAACCCATCAATCTAATGCTTCTTTTATTCCTCCAATGTAACAATCCAATGATCTGCCACCACTATCGACCATTCCTCCAAGTCCAAGAAATAGTGGCCCTTCTCCTATGGTGACATCCTCCACCGCCCTATAATTCAAGCATTAAAACTTCAACCCCTTATGCCAATCACTTCGGCAAGATTGCTCAACTGCTCCCATTTGTTGTCAATAATGACGGAAAGTTCTATTCTCTACCCCACCAATACACATTGGCACATGGTATATGGGTCTACCTATCTTCACATGACCTTTGTTACTAGTTTTATGAAGGTAAGACCATACAAGAAAATATCCAAAGAGATATAAAAAGCGAATAACTTGCAACTGATACATTCTTCAATTCTCTATTTCCCAGCATGGAATAATCAGGTTTCAATTTTCCAACTACCTAAACACAATAAGCATTTTAAAACATTATTGTTTCTTTGATGAAAGGGTATTCATGATTTTCATTGGTGGAACCAAACTGCTCTAAAGTGTCTCCATCATGATACATAAAACAAAACCAAATTTTTCATCCACACACGAAAGATATGACGAACCTATGACTTAGCATAGAACAATTGGAAATGAACAAGCTCCAACAAAATTCACCATTTCACTGTTGTTATTCGAGGATATTACATCGCCAACCTTAGGATCCAAACACCAATATCCTCCTGACATTGAAGACATCAACCATGGTACATTTCAGCTGCTTTGCACACCACCTAATCCGGTCCTTTGTGTCCTCCTTCACTGTAGAGAGATTAATCAATCAATCCAATGACAAATATTGACAAAAGGGGAAAACTCTGACTCGGCTGTCCATTTTTCTTGAAAACAAAACATAATATTGGATTGTCAAATCCTCCAAATAATAACTTCGAATTGAATCCATTTAGTAGTGTGTGCAATTAGCATTTGCACCGAAGGCGCAACTGATGATATTCCATATATATCTGGTTAGTTGGAGGAAGCAAAAGAATAAGTGGTTTGTTTGTTCATTACTCCAAGAAAAAACCATATTCTCTATGATTTACCACCTCTAGGCAAAAACATCTCTAGCAAAAAATTTCCTGTAGCGATAGCTACGAGGAACATTGATACATACAGAAATTTGGACTCTCCACGATAATTTGTAGCGCACAAACCATTTTGCATAGCTTAGTAGAAATATTTCACACCAAAGTTTCCTAAAGTTAAGAGCAACCAAACTTGGGAGTAGTATCATCTACATATTGTGAGATAATGATTATCAATCTTTTATATGGTTACTAAGGTATCTTTCCAAAAACTAAGTCTAATCCCTTTCATATTTACGGGTACACTTTAAGTACTACATATAAAGTTCTCCATATGAACATACTAAAATCTCCTTAAATAGCAAATATTTCATTAGCTTGTTCTGCATAATAAATTTTACTTAGGGGAATATTGTTTTTTATCCCGACATTTCCTAAGATATGCATATGACAAGATGGTAATCAGAAACCTCAAATTCCCCCTCCACCCATCCCACACATAGCCATATGATGAAGATTTATACATCCAGTTAATCCTTGCCTCCTCCACTTCAAATTGATCCATTCAATCAGTGAAAAATATTTAACAAAACATAATATGAACGTTTTATTGGATTCCAAATCACCCAAATCAAAATTGTTATGTCAACCACTGTCATGACTTTTTCTAAAACCCTTTGGCCAAACATTGACAATTCATTGACATGTGCAATTGAAAAGAAATGATTTATTGGTTAAGAAAGAAATGATTTATTGGTTCATTACTGCTACAAAGGAGACATGTTTCTTAGATTTTATCTAGCTAAAAGTCAATCTTATATATAGCTAAGAAAGAAATGATTTATTGGTTCATTACTACTACAAAGGAGACATGTTTCTTAGATTTTATCGCCTTTGTGCAATAAAACATCACTCCTCAAAATGGTTTCTAGCACCAAGCATGGAAATTTTTATAGATATTAGACATTTGAATTTTCATAAAACAATTTACGACACCACCTCATTATTTTGCATAACTTAGCAGAAAGGTTTCAAACTACAGTTTTCTGAACTTGGGATCATCCGGACTAATTTATTGTGCTCTCCCTAAAGAGAAACATTTGGATACATAGTCATTAAGATTCACCGTTTTATTTTCTATTTTCAACTAGGTCTCCCTAAAATCTCAGAGTTAAAACGACATGAAAACCCTTGTTTGATAGTGACTATGTTGACCTAGGAAGATTGTATATAGCATGGAAAAGGCGGTGGTCCAACTATCATCAAAGAATCATCGTTCTTACCATAATCTAGTGTTCGTACCATTCCTAAGTTTTCCCCTATAGCAAAACCAAAATCATCCTTTAACCTCCAAAAAAGTGTGAGTCCCCATTTTGGAGTTTACCTGTCCCTAGTTTTTGATGTGCGAGGTACTCTTTAGGAATGTTTGCTCTATATCATTTCCATTTAAAAGTTTCCACAAGCACTTAGAACCCAACAAAATATTTGTGATGTTTAAATCTAAAATGGACAACCCTCCTTGGTCCTTTTTACTTGGCACCACTCAACAAAAAATTGGTTATGTACATATCATTTGTTTCTCTTAACACCCTAAAAATAAAACATATACGAATGGATATTACTAAAGGGAGGAAGTAATGGATTGCCTTCCCAACAACCTACTTTTTTTCTTGAACAACCTAATCTATTTTAACTTTTTTCTTCTTGACTCTCACATATCTAAGGTTATAATACTTTTCTCATCTACAGGTACACATGAGTATTTATAACAGGTTCTTCAACTGGACATCTGACAACCTGCTTAAATAGCAAAATTTAGTTGCCCTCCCTAACACAAACTTTAGTTATGTGGAAACCAATTTCAATCCTTAACATTTCCCTCAAATAGAAATGGTAGGAATTCCTATCATCCACTCCCCTTGAAACATCAAAGTTATAAATCAATACATATATTGGTGAAAATCTTGATCAACATAGTATGCCTTCAATCATAATAGAGAGTGGAAGTGAGGCTAACCCGGGTAACATTAAGGAATCTGTGACGATCTTTCGGCCAAGTCGTATGCACTCTCTGATCTCCTTGTTTATAGGCGTTGCTCCGCCCTTATCAATGTAAGTGACCTCAAACTCGTCGGTAGATGCAGGGGGCCCGAACAAGCTAATCTGTAGGTCACAACTGTCGGCGAGTTCGATCATTTCTATGACCGTCATGTCGTGGCGATAGCCCCCATCAAGCACCTCCTTGCAGGAATGCACACCTGGCCCCACAGCTTCGTAGATGGTCTCGATGCATGGGGCAGAAGGGACGACATGGTACATCGTTGCACGGCTAGTCAGCGTGTCATAGCCCACAACGAGGACCTTGATGCGGTAACGGCCGCGGCCGAGTAGCTCATGCGCGACCTTGGCGGCGGAGGCGGTGTCAGGATACTGGTCCCCGCACAATTCCTTCCATTTGAGCATCGCCTCCGCCAACTTGGCACTGCAAAGCAAACACATGAGAGAAGGGGGTGGCCGATTGAGGTTAGAAGCTACACAGGTGGATGAGCAAGGTAGGATAGATCTGGATCTAGACACGGGTGGATGAGTAAGGTAGGGTAGATCTAGATCTAGATCATCACCGGTTCTTATCGTTGCCGGACATGACCAGAAACCTATGGGAGTCGAGGGCCACGATCGGGACAACTGACGCCACCACCGCGAAGCCGCGACGACGTCGCTCATCGCCGCCGCCGGCGGTGAAAAACTTGTCGGGTCTTTGGATCCCCTTGCTTCCATCAAACTAATGGTAAGTAGTAACTCCTCTGCAGGGCCTTGTATATGTGAGGACAAGGTGAACGAGTGAGGACAAGGTGACGAGGGGCTCGTTCGGGGGGTTCGGTTTGAAGAGCCACGCGCACCGACCGGGGGAAGGGGATCATGACTCGGTCGGTAGGCCTGTGCGCCGTCCTGTGCACGGCCACGGTACGTGACACGCCAAGTAACACTTTTCACAAAGATATTCAAACGCGCGGGCCTGCCAGATGCACGTTATTTTAGGGAAAACTCACGTAGATACATGCTCATATCGTACACAGCATCTCCTCTGGCTCTGCTACACGCAGAGCTGCTACTTATTCCCGTCACATGTACACACGCTGACACGCATGCGGCTACACGGCCTGCATGCGCACAGACCGTCGTTCAAGACAACTCACATGTCGGAGACGCCGCCGCCGCCACGGCGCTGCTGCTGCGGGCCGCGGAGGAACGCGGACTCCGTCTGCGCGCCGATGACCCTGTCCGCCGCCTCCCTCTCCTGCTCGCCGAACAGGAGCGTCTTGGCCGGCATGTCCAGCTGCTTCAGCAGGCTGTTCCCGCCCGCCAGGAACACCTCCTCGTCGTTGCTGGCGCCCACGCCGAAGCAGACCACGGCCAGGTTCCCCTCGTTCCCGGCCACGAACGTCGCCGGGTGGCCCGCCGGGAGCACGATCACCGACCCCTCCTTGATCTGTGCCCTCACCTGCTTGTAGCCTCTCGACTTCTGCTCCTCCCCCTCTTCCTCCCTGCCGTGCTCACCGCGGCGCTCCGACGACCTGCCGGAGCCGGACTTGTGCGGGCACGCCATCTCGAAGTAGCCGTTCCCCTCCACGACCACCGCGATCTTGGTCGCGCGGGTGCTGTATTTCGGCGCGATCATCGACCCCTGCAAGCACAACACAACACACATTCTTCAGCATTCGCGTGATTACAAGACTAACCAACGATCTTGTACACGCAGCTGATGCTTTAGTACGTACGCGGGTGATGTTGGCGATGCCGACTTCCATGTCGAGGTCGCGGAGGTGGCGGCACTCGTTGCCGGTGATCATGTGCAGCCTGCCGTGGTTGTTCGAGTACCGGGGCTTCTGGGAGGGGAGGCTGGTCGGCTTGATCTCCTCGGAAGAAGAACCCGACCCGCCGCCTCCGCCGCGTCCTCCCCTGGAGCACGACCTGCTCAGCTCCCGGATCTGCTCCTCTGACGCTTGCGATATCTCCCCCTTGCTCTGCCTCTCGAACACTCTCACCACTTCCTCCCGGCGCGTCTGTTTGAGACGGAACAAAATACGTGCAAATTTATTCGGTCAGGTGAACCATGAAACCATGGTAATAACAATCGTGTTAAGAAGAGTTGTGCCTACGTTGAATGCTGCCTGGAGAACCTCGTCGCTGAATGCGCTGAAGAAAGACTCCGGGTTCTCGCCTCCGACAGGGAAGAACTCCTGCGCATGCACGCAAATTAAAGCTCATAATCAGAACTGCACGAAATTGCACAAAAAGAGATCTCGTCGCCGATCGCGCTCTTACCTCGAAGCGGCCGGGCGTGGAGACGGGGTTGAGGAGCATGACGACGCGGAGCCACTTGGAGCTGTGCGTGTTGGCGGAGTAGACGATGGAGCCCGCGGGGATGACCATGACGTCTCCCTCCCGGACGCAGAACGACTCCCGCTTCCCCTTCCTCAGCAGCACCAGCACGCCCTCGCCTTCCTTCACGTAGAACACCTCGTCGGCGTCGTAGTGGCTGGGCTGCAGGAACGCGCGCGGCGCCGCATCCAGGCACGCCACGCGGTAGTCGCCGACGGATCCCCGGAGCAGCTCGTGGTCGAACCGCTCCAGCACCTTGAACTGGCCGTGCCTGGTGTGCGTCCATGGACGGAAGCTCTCCTCGCCGAAGTGGTACGGCCGGCCACCTTCGCTGGAAGACCGCCCTTCGTCCCAACGTTCCCGTCCTTCTTCTCCCCGCCTCCATGCTACCTCCTCCACATCCCTCGACGCGAACGAGAGGGACAGGCAGAGGGAGAGGACCAGGGCTAGCGCCATTGCTGCTACTGATGTCTTCATGGCGATCGATGTTGGTGATCTCCGGGAGAGTGAGTGGTGCTATGTATAGGGGGTGGCCGTGAGGACGTGGAGCCATGCGCGCGGCCATGTGGAGGTCGGGGCGCGTACGTGGCGAGAGCATGCAGAAAAGGCACCGCATGCACGGTGACGTGGTGGCCTGCGCCATGCATGCGATGCGAGCTAGCTGGCCTGGAGCCAGGAAACACCGCTGATTGAGAAATGAACAAACTGGGAAGAGACAGTAGAGATTAGACGCGGTAGCTCGGCGACGAACTTTTGCATCGGCGGAATGGACTCACTTGCCGGGAGAGATATATGCGCCAAAGCCCCGCGTCGTACGAGTTCCGATCAGCTAGTATGCATGGATGCCACGGAAGTACAAGGTCTGATCCTATCCACTCGCAAGAACATTGTAGTAGAAGTGCTGCTGGTGTTGATAATGTACACTATAGGGGGAAATGGAAACCTACATTACATCTACGGCAAATTAAGTAGATCCTTTGTCTGCAAATAAGTACACTTCTAACTTTTGTCTAACGTAGAGTTTATTAAATCGGGTTTGCTAGCGTCTGAGAACTTCATAGGTCTTAGTCACCTCTCTCTTTATTGGATTTACTTCGCGATTCGCGCAACGTGAGACTTACACATGAGTTGTAACTAGGTTGTAGTGAGATTTAATGAGTTGCAACCTAGTTGTAACTCAGAATTAGTATAAATTGTATAAGTTGCAACCTAGTTCTCAACCTAGTTATAACTGAGAATCAACACGAATAATAGAATGATGTCAGCGACTTAGACAAAAGAAGTTCTTATGCGCCTAAGATCTAAGCAGTCCCTTATTAATGTTAACCAATCTTATAGATAAATATAACAACATATATTACATAACATAAAATTGCCAAAACTGAATTTAAAAACAAATCTAGTAAACCAATTTAGTGTCATAAGTATTGCTACGTTTTTTACAAAGTTAGTCAAACTTTACTTAAAATTAACTTAGAACAAAGTTTTTTTTTTGAACAAAGAGGGGTTGCAAAGGACCTCGAAGATGCTGCCATTAAGTCATTGTCGGTCGGTTACAATTACATACAGGACCTTTGAAGAAAAAGAAAATAAAAGCAGTCCTGAAAATTTGCACCAAAGACCCTGAGAAAAGTGTGGAGAAAGCAATCGGGTCCTCTGACCGAACCATCGAACTCTCACCGGGGACGCACCACTTGGTAAGAAGACGATGCGGAGCGTCGGCGCAGGGCTTCAAGGGGGCCTCCATCCTAGAGGTTGCAGGCACGCCTCGCCGGCGTGCAATCTCACCACTCATGCGGCCAAGGATATCGGTGGCCGACATAGCCACCCGGCGATCTGCTCGAAGAGGCAGCAGCCTGTGCTGCGCGACGACGCCACCATCCATCCCGACGTCCCTCCCCCCGCCACCTCGGCCGTCCAGGACGACGCTCTGAGTATTGATGAAGATGCATCACAGGCGGGGATGCTTATTTAGAAGATCCGCCGCCAAGAATCCCGTCGGCTTCCACCATTGAAACCGAACCAAGAACCAAGGCGAGCTCCATCCGGCGCTGCACCCAAGCACCAGACTGTGAGAAGACCTTCGCATACCTCCGAGATGAAGCTCCAATCGGCAGCAGCTACTCCTTCCCCCCTCGCCGCCACGGCCGGTCGGGGATGGGAAGAGCACCACCACAGCAAGCCCTAGAAGGAGGCAGCAGAACGAAGCCCTATTACGGAGATCTTCGAGGCAAAGACCGTCACCGCTGGCTCTGACCACCAGAGCGCCATCAACAAAGCCCAGGCTCGAACTGCACGGAAACCGGCTCCAAGATCCCCATGCCCTACTCTAACTACACGACAAACAGCCAAACAAACTACATCTAAACCTACCTACTAAGCCGGCGCTTCTCCTTTGCAGTCTTCGACCGGCGGATGCCGCTCGGGATCGGCCCGAAAGCTTCGGGACGACTCTCAAGGGAAGGGATAAGGGAGAGGGGAGAAAGAGAGAAGTTTTTTTTCCGTCACGGAGCACCCGAGGCAGCCTACTTAGGACAAAGTTAGAAGTACACTTATTTGCTCCTATTACTCTCTCTATTTCAAATTGATTGAAAGTCTATCTTTATTCAAAGTCAAACCAGATACATTCGAATCTAGACAAACCGAAGTCAATTATTTCTGGACAGAGGGAGTATGTTTTACCAAGTCTATACAAAAAAGTATTAACCGTATAACACCACTTTAGTTCTATTAGATTTTTATCTGATAGACAAATATTATGCAGGTCATTATGACCCGTTCTAAGCCAAACTGTAGTACAAGAATGAATCATCACAAAGTTCCCCATAAAATGACTAGTTTCAATCTGACTTCATCTAATATTAGTAAAACAAATTTTCATTTACGGAATCCAATGATCTAGGGTTTTGTCCCTTTCGCCGGCAATGGAGCCGGTCCACTCCGTCTTCAGTGGACTTGGTGACTTGGAGGCGGTAGACCATGGCCTCTCGCTAACAAGAGGTTTTCTGCTTTTTATTTAAGCTGTTTTCGGTGTCTTCTTCGGAATGAGGCAGAGGCTATGTCATAAAGCTAGAATAAAGTCCTCCCGCCCTATCCTCGCTTTGGTGGTGCATCTCACGCCAAAACTCGGAATTGAGCTATGGTTCTAGGGTCTAATTCTAAACCAACTAAATGCTGGAATTTAGTGAACGATTTAGCAAATCCAAATTCAGAGGCCCAATTATGTGTATCCAAACACAACGTTACTTATCGGCAATCCCTATTCACCACTCATAGAGGGAGGGATTCGGTCCCGCTCATGTCGTTGCGCCCGGTGGGCTGGCGTAGGTTAGCTTCTTTCTTCCTTTTCTTTTATGTTTATTTATTTTTCTTGTTATTTCCTCTCTGTTTTTCTTTTTCTTTTTCTTTATTTATATTTTAAAATATATTAAAAAAAATTACACAATTTTTGTGTTCAAACAATTTTCAAAATCGAAGAATCTTTGAATTGAACTATTTTTCTAAGTCTCTACACTTTTCAAAATACGCAGAATTATACATGTCTTGAATTATTTTTGAAATTAAAAAAACTGAAAAACGAAAACATACCTCTTTTTAGCGAAATAATGCAATTTTACTAACTTGGGGTAATAATGTTTACAGAAATATTGGGACCACTAGAAGGAACAGAATGCCACACATGTCTACCAACATATAAAGAAATCGATGTTCGAGCAAGACGGTGTGCCTCCTTTGATGTGCATTGTTCGGAGGGTTCCACGAGGTCTTTGGCTGCTCAAGACTGACCTCTGACAGTACTATAGCAATTTCAGACAGAAATCTCTGAATGAAAGCATGAGTGGATAGTGGGGATTGATACTCCTGTTCGTATATAATCTTCCTTCTCGCCCACCAAATCGTCCACATGGTAGTCAAAACTTCAACGAATTGTTGCTAGCCCAAGGCTTTACTCAAAGAGAACAACCAAATTTTGGGATCGTCAGTTTCATCACCAAAAAGAGGCACAGCCAGATCATCCCCTGGCAACGCCCACACGCTTGACGCCATGTTACATGAGAGCAGGAGTAAATGGCACTGAAAGTCATACAACTTGTCTCGCATGTGCACTTAAGTCACATAACTTGCAAACTAACAAGTCATACAACTTGTAAACTCGTGCACCCGTGGTCATAAAGCCGATCAACAAAGTGGTTTTTGACCAAAACCGCTCACTGGAGCTCATTTTTCAAAAAAAAGTTTATAAGACTTCAAAATATCTGAAAACAGTTACGAACAAATATTTATACATTCCTAAGGTATGCAAAAACTTTTAGACAAAAATACGTTTTATTTTATGGAATATAAAAAAGACAAATCTCTGACAGAAATACGTGGTTTTTTATACAATATATAGTTGGGAATTTCTTTTTTCTTCTATAGCCCAAAATAAAACGAGTTTTTCACCGAAACTTTCCATAGTCATTCAGCCCACACATATGTAATCCAAAAATAAATTTTGGATTTTTTTAATGAAAAGGTATAGATTTTTGAATTTTTCAAATACCGAGCTAGGGAGTCACAAATTCTCTCTCATACTCACGAATGCATACATAGTATTTGATAATAAAATATGGTTATTGAAAATTTTAATCTAAATATGATCGGTTTTAGTCAAACACCACTCAGTTGACCGGTTTTGTGACCACGGGTGCACGGGTTTACAAGTTATGTGACTTGTTTGTCTAGTTTGCAAGTTCCGTGACTTAAGTGCACATGCGGAACAAGTTGTGTAACTCCTGATGCAATCTACTCTGAGAGCAGAGAGTGTCGCCATGCGTCGTCTTCCACCGCACTGCAAATTGAACAGATTGAAGTGGTGGTCATATTCATGTGTGCCCGCACTTCACCCGTTGGCAGCGACAATCTAGCCAATCTTCATGCACACTTTTGCTTCGATGTCCTCCCTACCTTCAAACTTTGACAAACAGAAACTTGACACCGATACGTTTTAAAAACCGTAGAAACTCACCCAAACTCGTATGATCCTCCTAGACGTATACTCACTATACACGTATACTCACGTTCCCGTGGAAGGTGGAAACCGAAAGATATATAGCAATAATAACAAAAAAAATTCAAAATTTGGCATATGCAAAAAAGTAGATCGTGATAACATGAGGTGGGATCAGCCGATAAAAACATAGAGTATATCCAGATCAACCAAGCACAGCTATATAGAGGTAACCAAGCACAGCTATATAGAGGTAGACATAGATATATATATATATATATATATATATATATATATATATATATATATTTATTTCAACAGGGTTCAAAATAAAATTAGACCATACAAACTTAAATTTGAGTGCAAGGGGAACACCGAAGCACACCTTACTCGGCCACGACAGGCGCGGCCTGTTAGAAAACCGCTGTCGGCGGGAGGCAATCCGTCCCGCTGCAAGCGTAGTATAGGGACACCCTTGCCGCTCATGACGATGTAGTCTTGGCCCGTCAGACATGGACCGGCTGCAAAGTTTTACGTCAGGGGAGATGGCAGGCCTACCGGCCCATAAGTACGCTAGTTTGGGTCCAGGATTCGTCTGGACTCGGAACGGTCCGCGTCGATCACCTGGTGGAGTTGTGCTCTGGGCCGTTTCTGTCATTCTGTTTGCATTGCAGCCACCGGCTGGTCTTGATATTATGCCTGTAATCTGTGTAAACTCTGAATCTTGAATAAAAGGCATTTGAGAGTAAAAAAAACAGAGGAAATGTTATGCTCGAAAGAAAAAAAGAAAAAACATACTCCCTCCGATCCATATTACTTGTCGTTGAAATGGATGTATCTAGCACTAAAACATGTCTAGATACATCCATTCCATTTTAGTGACAAGTAATATGGATCGGAGGGAGTAGGAAATGAAGCCAGGCATCGAGCCATCCGATAGTTTCCTGCCGAGAAAAAAAGAAGATAAGAATTTTCTCTGGCACTGTGCACTACGACACACGGCAGCGTGACGGCACGCACGTGGCGCCTGCCAGCACGTGCACGGTGCACACTTAATTGGTGACCGATAGTTTGGGCATGCAGCTGCGCGCGTGCGCGCATGGCCTGACGGACCGACGGACGGATACGTCCCTGCGCTGCTGCTGCATGCCGTGGACTGCACGCGCGCGCGCGAGGCACAACGACGCGGTGTGCAGTAGGCAAGCAACGGCCGGCCAGTGCTATCAAGAAGAGAAGCGACGCTGCTACAGCTAGCGGCGCCCCGAGGCTGGCAGGGCGCCACAGTCCCCGGACTCGGAGGCGAGAACACGCACGCGCACGCGCACGCATGTCCTATCTAGCTGCTCGACGACTTGTTGCCTTGCTGACCTGGAAGAAGAAACAACCGAGGGAAACAGGTAGAAACTACCACAGCGAGCGGACTCTCTGCCTACGCTTCGCACGTCATCCCAGCTCAGCTGGCTCGCTCGGTCCACCGTACCCATACGCCTCGCAATCCGTGCGCTGCATGCAACAGGATGTGGCGTGGGCGAGCCTACGTACGTTCGTACGGTGCGGTAGTCAGTAGACTACGTACAGAGGCGTGCGTACGTGCCTACTACGTACGTATTGCTGCACGCCATTGCAGTTACTGGATACCACAGGTGCGTGCACCATTCGTCCTGCCATGCCATGCCATGCCATGCCACGGCACGGCACGGTGAGGCCGACCGATTGATTGATCCATCACCGAAAACCATCGCGGCACGGCCGGTCGTACGGACGTGCCGATGCATGGCTCCCTCCCTGCATCCGTGCAGCGGCAGCGGCAGCGCGCGGTCGCCACCTTTTTGAGTTTCGACCGCGAGCCGCAGGATCTCTACTCCGTAGCTGGTATGGCCACTGAGCCTCTCCTGTAGGCGGCCGGCCGCGCGCGTGACGGGGTCCGTGGACCGTGGCAATTAAATCTCTGTACATTGTTTGCTGCGGTGGTTGTATACACTACAGTACATCTAATCTACCCTGCCCCGCGTACGACCGACGTCGTCTCTGCGCATGCACTATGTACCGTGCCCCGTACATACATTAACTAATTCCATCTAGCCCGACGATTAATTTCGGTCCCTTGCTGCTTTGATCCGATCCGTGTTTTCAAGGCGACTTCAGAAATCCGTTTCAAAAAAAAATCCTGTACCCGTTAAAAAAAAGCAGTTCGGAAATCAGAGAGGCACCTAAGCTAATCTACAGAACGTGACGACGAGCGAGCGAAAACATCCCCTAGGATCTCAAATGGGATCCTAAATCCTTTGTTAAAATCTACTAGTGTACATTTTGAAAATTTGAAATACTCTTTTCATTTGGAATTTTTTTTATTAGTGAAGCTAATGTATCTAGACACCTTTTAGTGCGTACTAAAAGGTGTCTAGATACATTTACCTTACAAATCAAAAAAAATCTTTAAAAAAACAGATTTTAACAAATAAACTAAAAACGAGACTTTAATTGGATTCCACTTGACACCTTTAACATCCTCTCCAAAGAAATCTATTATATACTAAAAGCAATATATAAGGATGTGTTTCGAGACACCACGTTGATCCACATCATCCAAATTATTTTGTTAGTTAGATCTTAAATTTATGGTTAGGATTTAACGAGATTAATAATAATGTAATGTTACATATCGAAGTTTGACACATCAAAAATTATATAACATGTAGCCATCTGGACAGCTTTATGGGGGTGCCCTGCCCCTCCCCCCACCCCCACCCACCCACCCACCCAAACAAAGGTACGCATCTTCGCGTGGAAGCTTGCTTCAAATGCTCTAGCTACTTGGGAAAATAAATGCAAGCGTAACTTGGAAATAACTAACATATGTCCCATATGTGGTGTTGAACGTGAGGATTCGTTCCACACACTATGTAGGTGTCCCTTGGCGACAAGCTTATGGAGGACGATGGCAGAGATCTGGCCCCTGCCAGAACTCTCGACGATCGACAACACTACCTCAGAATGGATCCTACACCTTCTTGTGGGGAAGACGGAGCTGGAACAGACAAGGATACTTATGCTGCTATGAGAATTTGGTATGTACGGAACGAAGTGTGCACTCCAAGCCGGCGCCACCTATGGAAGCATCCAGACGTTTTTTGTGCAGTTACATTGATTCAATCTTCACTATCAAATACTTCCTCAGGATGATTGCATTAAGGGAAAGGCACCCGCTGATCCCATGCCTATATCAGTGTCTACTGTTGGAGTGTATAAGTGGATTGCACTAGCCCTTTCCATCAGTTCGGACTTTTGGTTGCGTTGGCTAGTGCATGAAGCTTGACATGGTATTAGAGCTTAAGGTCTCGAGTTCGAGTCCTGGCTTTCGCAATTTATCCTAAAATTGTTGTAGACCCCTCTGTGTCCACGTATAGGCCTCTTGAGTAATACGTGAGTTTCGCGCGCCGTCGCTTTCTTCCGGTTGCACGTGCTGACTTATCCCCGTCACACGTGAGAGGGGGTGTTGGAGTGTATAAGTAGATTGCACTAGCCCTTTCCATCAGTTCGGACTTTTGGTTGCGTTGGCTATTGCATGAAGCTTGACATCTACAAAGGTGGTTGCAAGAGCTCGGGCGCTCATGTCCCAGCCACGTTGGTCGCTGCGACCTACAGGTTGGATGAAGCTTAATGTAGACGGATCGTTTTGCAAGGAGTCAAGTACGGGTGGTGCAGGAATGATTCTCAGAGATAACACTGGGGCGATCATTTTTTCTTCCTGCCGGTTTTTGCCCAACTGCTCATCACCTCTTATGGCGGAGCTCGCGGCATGTAGGGAGGGCATGTGCCCTAGCCCTCGAATGGAGCACACTACCTTTTATTTTGGAGGTTGATAGTACGGAGGCTGTTGCTGTGATCAAGTCTGCAAAAGATGATAGATCGGAGGTTACGTTTTTGCTAAAGAAGATTGGCTGCTTGTAATCTGAGCGATTAGGGTCTAAGATAGAGAGTATTAGGCGTGAGCAGAATTCTGTGAGTGATGCTCTAGCTAAGATGGGTCGATCAAGGGGAGAGCACAGTCTCCAGCCACAAATCATCTTGGTTCAACGTATATCATCTTGGTTTAAAAAAAACAATGTAAATCATCTACCAACCGATTACACATACTTGGAGCCAATTAGTGGGGTCAGCCTCTATAAAACATCATGAGTTAGTACTAATTAGTGAAGGTTTTACACTTTTTCATTAGGGTCAGCTGACACCAGTGCCATTGAGGCAACTCCGTCCTTGGCTCCAAGTATGTGTAATCGGTTGGTAGATGATTTACATTGTTTTTTTTAAACCAAGATGATATACGTTGCCATGGTAGGCTTATAGCATGAACGGGAATACAAAACGAACCTTAAAGGCAGATCTATGACTCCATAAACCTATTTTAGGAAATATGCATGCCAAATCTATGCCTACATAGTTTATTTTTGTGAAAGAAAAGGAAAATCCATGGAGATGACGGAGAACTAGGGTCATCAAACGTTTTCTTTTACGAAATAGTAAGAATCTTTAAATTTCCACACTAAGTAATAACTTGATGTAAATAAAAAACACGCCGGATTGTATATTAGGCATCTGTTCCATACGGTCGAATACTCAATAATCAGGTCGGTTATTATCCTTTAAGAAAAGTATATATCTAGATATTACCGTGTTAATATTTCACATCTACAATTTACACATCTATATATTAAAAGCACAAATATTCAAAATAAAGGGATATACTAGAATCTTTCAAAAAAAGCAAAACATCCGAATGTCAATCTAATATTCATTATTTTTTCATTTGTGTATGGTTATGATTTGCCGGGTTTGCTGCCTTTTAATAATATTAAAGTCTATGCTCATCAATGGACGCATAAGCATGCCTTTTAATAATATTAAAGTCTATGCTCATCAATGGATACATAGGCATGCTTTTTACATATTATAAAAACTTTACTAAATTATATTAATCATAAAAATTCAACATTATCCCTGTACAACTTTGACTTCTCCATGTCCTGAAGAACTATCTCCGCCTGGTGGTGGTCTTACTGAGCTGATGAACCGAGATAACAAGGCACCTTAACTACATAAGTGAGAGGTTAAGTATGTGGTTCCCCACCTCTGGGTACCTATATGTATTGCTGGCTGTGAGAGATAACAACACAAATTAAAACAACGGACACAGTTTGCCATATGTTTTTTTTGGTGAGAGAAAAAGCTTGAATTTTCACAAGAGGCAAATACCCTTACAATTTCCCATGTTAATATGAAGCAAGAATGTCCAGTTCTCTCTTTTGCCAATATGTAGCGTACGAGTCATACACATTAATCATTCTTAGAGAAAATAGAAAAAAAATTCCACATTAATCTATCGTGACCTAGAGATTCTTACACACTTATGTTACACAAACCACATGCAATACAGTCAAAAGAAAGAGATATGCTAGAAGTTCTGATCGACTGTTGGTCTGTTGGCCACAAAGAGAGTGTCATATGTCGAACTAAGCCTTACTGCTCTGTTGGCTTGCCTCTCACGGAAATATTATATATTGCGTTTATAAACAAAATATTTTCTAGCCATTTGTCAAGGTATTATTGGTTGACAACATGGTATAATTGTTTTATATGTATTCGATAGCAACAACTGGAAGTTTAACCTAGAATACCAATCTAAGATCATGTAAAACTATCGTGGTACAACAGATCTATGTACTGATCTAATCTTTATATGAAAATATTATCCCATAAATTAAATATAACTTAGAAGTTAATCTTTATATGAAAATATTATCCCATAAATTAAATATAAGTTAGAAGTGTATTGCGTGCATGTAGTTTTTTATTCGGAAAATATAACATTTTGTGGCTGCTATCTAGAGCTGCTATTTTGTGTAATATATTTGGATCACCAATTTCTCAATCACTTTTATAAGCTAACAAAGATGGTGCCTCGCATTTGCGAGGGGCGAGGGCCACCCTGCTAGTATCTTTAAACAAGGCAATGCAAAGGGCTGACCTGCCCTGCACGCACATCTCGTCCATCAATCTGCATCAGTCAGTCAGATCAGACATCCATCTATCGCCATCTCCTTTGTTTCTCGTCCCGGACGAGGGGGAAGGGAAGCCCACGCCTCCACAGCTTGGAGGTTGCAGGACGCAAACGGTGTGCACAGACTACCGAGCAATTTAACGGCGAGACAGACACGGGCTGAAAATTACTATACTGTACGTACAAGGCAAAGAACGTAGTACACGGCCAACTGCAGGCGGCAGGGGCAGGGCTGCCTCATCAGAGCTAGCTCCTCTGCGCATGTGCCCGCTCGTCGCCATGCTGCCTGGACTGCACTGTGTTTCTCCGATGTGTCCTGAATTTCTTGCCGGTTCTCTCCTTCTTCGCGCGCCATGCCCCTCTAGCTCCAGGGGCGTGTGCCGCATGCGTACGTCCGCGAGAGAAGGTCAGATTCAGGAAGGAAAACCAGGAGGACAGGCCAGCAGGGCGCAGGGCAGGGCAATATGCCATACTGCCATCATCCAGTGACGTCACCAAATGAAGCCTTTCCGGTCACCGATAAGGACGATCCAACTGCACCACCGTGCGTTTTTCCTTCGCCTTCCAACCCCTCCTCCAATGCACTGCAGCTGCTGCCTGCTGGTACACGACGATCACGATACTACGTGCCGCCACATATCTGATTTGTTACCGCGTCCATGCCTCTAGCTCAAGTGTCGTGCCACGTGCGTACGTACTTACTCCCTCAGTTTTAAAATATAAGATGTTTTATGTTAGTGAAGAAAAATATATCTAAACTCTTTCTAGTGTCTAGATTCACTCTAAAGCTAAGTAAACCTACATACTAAAAATAGTGTAGATACATTTACTTTACAATATTAAAACATCTTATATTTTAAAATGAAGGGAGTACATGAAAAGGTCGGATGACCATGAAGAAGAAAATCCAGGACAGGAGGACCATACTGCCATCGATCAGCAGTTAAGAATCGACAGTTATACTATACAAATTACGGAGTATATCTCGACGTACAAAGTGGCAGTACTGAAGATGCAAACAGTGGATTGTCACGGTAACGGTCAAAAGAAGAGCCAAGGAGATCGCCCAAAGCGCATTGCGTCGCGTGTCCTTTTTACCTTCACACGCTTTATCTTTCACTGCAACGCACACAGGCCAATGTACATCATTCCCCTTCCTTCCTAGATCTCCGGTCGTAGTACCAGTAACAACTTCTCACGAGGTAGTATCTAAATGCACATCAAAGTACAAATTAAAGTTGTTCCATTTCAGACAGTAGAGTTAATTTCATCTTAATCGCTCAAGCCGTACTGCTAGGTTTTTTAGGGTTTCTTCACCCCCAGGGCCCAGGCAAGCGGTCAAGCGAGAAAGACCCACACATTAATTCCAAATTCATCATGCCGGTTAAGTGCAACGTACTCCAGCAGGTGAGGTGAGATCGCATCACGTGACCCCTCCACACCCAGGGACCAAATTGATGGAGGTCAAGTCAAAGCTTGTTCTTTCAGCAACCCTTAACACTAGTACAGTACTGCAACTAGACTACAGATCAAGCTAACAGAAAAAACAAAACAAAAACTATGTATAATAACCCTGCAGTTACAACATCACCAGATCCAGTTAATATATCGAGATGTTACTGATTTTTTTTTTTGCTTGGCATAATTTGGTTAATTTTTCGCACGAAGAAAAACTACCATGATGAGGCTCAGCCCCATGTATTCCGATGAGGAAACAGGCCTCTATCCGAGAGGGAGAAAACACAATGCAAGCACTGATCTTCCCCTTTTCCTTTTCTCTCTGTCACAGCAAAGCAATGAGTGCAGCGAATGGAAGCATCATTTAGCTTCTGAGCCACTGCATCACCAGAAAGGCGTTTCTGCTGCGCATGATTACAGCTTTTCGCAAGACTCTCAAGTCACATCGATCAGCAAACGTATCATTCTCCCCTCACACCAGGAAATCAATCATCATCTGGAACTAATATTATCAGCTGTTCAATCAATTCCAAGTATCATTTCCCCCGCCGTTCTGCAATGATTCGACACCTCATCATGCTCATATATACACTGGCCAGCCCAATTGATTTACAGAGGTTTTTAAACGAAAAAGAAAGAAGGAAAAAGGTGGTGGATGGAGCTTGCTAAGATTTGCATATCTAAACAAAGGAGGGGAAATGATCTGGAAAGAGTTGTATAGTTAGTGATGCTGGCTGGCTGGCTGATTCTTCCGGTGAACACAGCTTCAAGCGCGCGAGTTGTTAGCCGCAAAATTGCCTGATTGACCTGCAACAGCAACAGAGAAAATAAAATGTTAGGGCTATGCAAGAGTTCCAGGCTTTACTCGACGTCGAAGAAATCAGTTACCTCTATGTTAGTACATAGTGTGTTCCCTAAGCATCTGTCTGAGGCTTTAGATCTTGGCAAGAGTTACTGAAATGTTAATTGTCCTACCCGAAAGAGAAACCAGATGGAAAAAATATTCTCACATTCACATCTGATCATCTAGCAATCTTTGAGCCATGTTATATTGTTATTATTGATCACCGGGAATCAATCAGCCTGCCTGCGTAAAACAGTGGAGATGTGTAAGAGAGAAGGAATAGATGTAAATATAGAAGTTCTTAGTTGAGAAGCAGGCAGTTAGAATGCACAAATACTTAAATCAGCACACCTACTTATAGCACAGCGAGAGCCGGATCAGTACAATTTTGCGCCTCCAGAGATGTGCGAATATGGCAGAAGCTCCTCCACCTGAATTTTAGAGCTGAAATAGCCTGTGTTTCTTCTCCTCTGCCGGAGAATTTCAACCTCCGCCAAGAAAATACTGTACACTGGTCTGTGGTCAGAGAAGCGAGATTCTCCACGGACATATGATAACTGAACGAGGCCGTTACCATGCCACAAAATACGATCACACCTACGGTAAAAGAAAAAAAAACTTCCTCTGTCAGTTCCTTAGAACTAGTGTTAAGTAGAAGGGTATTGGTTAATTAAAGTGTGTGCCAAAAGAGTTACCAAGCTGGAGTTCGCCTCTTTTCTTTGGGACTCAAACCATAACCAGAATACAGATCTGAGTTGAAAGAGTATTTATATGTTGGAGGAAAATAAATCCTTCCTTCTTTCCATCCCTGGAAAACATGTCCCCGTCTTCGCTCTATACGAAGCTGTTCCAAAAGAAGTAATTCAAGCATTGCTCTGAAATTAATCTTGCAGTGTAACCCCAGCAGCAGTTGTAATTACCTGATCTCTCTCCAACAGTTGCTTCCAGTTATGCATTTCAACGAGAGCTCTTGCCGATGAGTATGGAAGAGATATCCGGTAATTCAAATCACCAAGCCATATGACACGGCTGCAAATAGAACAAAAAATAAGTTAGTCACAAGTTTTCTGTGGCCTCCACGTTAGTATGTTGAATAAGGAAAAATAAACCCGTACTCATGCTCAAGAATTGTTTCCGGTGATTTGACATCACCACATCCGCGAACCCGAGGAAATCTTGTCTTCCTTAAGATCTCCATAACATCGGAATTTCTGCGCAATTCATCTCCATCCTTTTCCCCAGAGGTCAAATGACAGCATATAAAACAGAAGGTTGTATGATGCAAAGACATACTTATTGATATAGAACCCTGCAGCAAAAGAAAATGGTTCAAAGATCTATATTACAGTAACAATGAGAAAAAGATACCCAAAAAATAAAGCAGTGCAACTTGTACATCGTAGAGCTTTACCTTGTTTCCAAGATAACCCATTAGTCCTCTACCAATGCAAGAAACTTTCAGGTTTCTAACATCAGCTCTTATTTCAGTACGTACCCAAACTGTGAGAAATATACCAACCATCTGTTTGCTAGCAACCAAACAATACCTGCTACAGAAAGAATATTTCAATTACTGCATTAATTTAAGAGAAGTGCCATAGTGAAGGTAGTGCTAGCTTAAATTTGTTTTTAAAGACAGCATGCATGAATATTAATAGAACGAGTCAAAAAAAAAATACCTAGAGCTATTTGGCTGCTCATAGTTTTCTTCCATAGGTATTGAACCACCATAGCCATACGGGAATGGTGAAAAATGTGCTCCATTACTTGCATCCTCATCAATATACTCATCATCTTGTGTTCCGATACACTGACAATTTCCATCGAAATCACTCGGCCTGCCTCCAAAGCTAGGTGGGTCGCATACACTAAACCTACGGTCGAATCTTGGTTGTGAAGAAAAGATATCATTCCCTTCAACTCTTAAACTCCGACTGAGGTTCTGGAATGATCGGCGCTGGAAAAACGAAGAGCTATCCTGTCTTATCGACGATGACCCCTCAAAATCAGCATCTAATTCCACAACGGGATCAGGGACAGGGGACGGCGTGCGATAGCCGGCATGGCTGCTAGGCCCAGGATTCTTGTTCAGCGTCCTCCGGACAAGCGATACCCACTTTTTCGCGGGAACATTGTCTTCGGTACCAAGAACATTTCCGGCATTCAAAGGAACGATTTCTTGGAATCTGCAAAAAGGTTAGAACAAAAATAGTTAAAAGAAAATATAGCTCAAGAGGACCGTTGTCGAAGTAAAAGAAATGCATTATGATAAAACCCTTGGAGGATTTGGAAAGTTGTAATTCGTACCCCAACACGTAGATATCAGCAGGAGGTGAAGAATGGAGCCAGTCATCTAAATCCAACCCCCTTGACGGGGATTTACCCCCAACATTCCACGTTGAGGCAAAGATTCTACACACATAATGGTGAAGTCAAATTGTAAGAACTACCTAAAGCACTAGGATCTGCATAATGCAAACAGTATTTGGTCGAATGCATGTAAGCAGATGCCAAAGGGTACCTGTAATCTTGAGATTCAGTCAAGCGTGACACATCAAACTCATTTCTTCCTCGACGAACACGATCAACGTTCCGCTTCAACGGACGCTCTATATGCCGACAGCGAACAGCAGAAATAAACAAATGAGCAATCAGATGATAAGTTGATGAAAAAGGCACAAAGGAAAAATGTGTTGGGTGGATGTTATGTGCGTAGTAAGTTAGTTTGGCAAAGGAGGAGCATATATCAGGTAAAAAGGGAGTTGTGGCCATGCAACAAAAAAAGGAAAAGAGGTAGCTGTGATTTTGATGTCTGAAGGGAGGGAGAGGTGTGTGTGGTGGTCCAGGTGCTTTAAGTGTACCAGTTCTGCTTTTCTTGGCAGCGCCTCCTGCCGCGTCCCTCTCTGATGAGCAGCTGGTCCTCCTCTCGCCACCGTCCCGTCCTGCACCAGTAACAAAAGGTTTAGCCCAGACCAAAAACAAGAGCAGCAGCAAATGCAGATATTACAGGAAGAACAAATTTGTCTGAAGACAGATTCAGTAGCTCCTCATCCTTGGATCAGAAGTACTAGAAACGTAGAAAGCGATAAATACTACTAGTACTAATTGTGTTTGACACGAGAAGCATGCATACAAAAGATTGAAGGGAGATCGGGACAAAAGCTATGTGGTTCGCCCGTGAAAAGGCTGTTTGATTGGGACGTTGTAAGCAGTTGTACACCATTGGAACCGAGGCCAGGGGAGCTACGGCTTAGACGAGGCCGCGTCGTCGTATGTGAGGAAGAAACAGGGCTGTTTGACAGGGACGTGACTGGCGCTAATGCGTTCTCTGAATCAATGCTCGGAACATGGACCGGGAAGCGTCCGAGGGGAAACCCGTGGGGGCAGGGGACTGATGGTGGGAACGAGGAACTAATGGCTGGAACTAGTAGTAGCTGCATTCGACGGAGGGGAAGCTCCCTAAACCACACGACCGGTATGAGCAAGAGCAGCCAAGTAGTAGATTGAAGGACTGGTCGTCGGTGTCTAGAACCGAGGACCCTTCAGTTTCAGTTTCAGTTTCAGTTTCCGAGCTGCTAGGGAACAAAGATTTGAACCAGAAACTGAAACATTCTTGTGAATGTTTGGTAGTACCTTGGGTTTGGGGTGTGGCGTGGTAGTCGGCGTGGAAATCCTGCGCCTTGTTCTTGATGTTGAACCACTTCCTGACGAGGGACTTGGACCACGACACCTGCAAATTCAGACAGAGAGGGGGGTCGAATTTTAGCCACCGAAATCGATCAATGGCGTCGCAGCAGCGAAAGAGAGAAGAGCTCGGGGCGGCGAGGTTGAGGAACTAGGCAGTTATATTACGCACCTTGCTCTTCTTGTTGCCCTCCTCCCTCATTGTCTCATAGCACGCCGGCGGCTCCCCTGAAGCAGCAGCAGCGGTAGAAGAAGAAGAACCCTCCAATCTATCTCCTCCACCAGAGACCAGACCCCCCTCTTCTCTGTATATATGGAATGTTCAGGCGGCGGTGAAGCAAAGGAAACCTCAAATCGGGGAGCAATTAAGCTCCGCCCCGCTCTCTATGGAAACCGGGAACCCCGCCCGAATCTCGGGCCGCCGAGAGAGTCAAACCCAGCAGCGACCTCGCCGCCGGGGATCACGCGCCGCCGAGCCGAAAATGGAGGCGGGCGGCTGGTTCCGGGCGGTGTCTGGCAATGCGCTACTATCTACGCAGGAGGAGCTTGGGTTGGGTTGGCGGCAGGGAGGGAGGACGGAGAGGAGACCACACCGGAGCAGTACCGGAGCTTGTGCCCTGAATCACTGAACGCTTCTTCTAGCCTTGTAGGGGTTAAGGCCTACTACTAGTAGTACCACGGAGCAGCTAGAGGAGGGTAGTAGTATGTACTGGTCGGTGTGCAACAAGCAAACACCAGAGTGAAAAAAAATGGTGACCGGACGCTTCTGATCTGCCTCTCTCCCTCGTCTGCTTTTGCTGGAGCCCCCACCCTTTTATCCCCTCTCTCTCATCGTCTCTCTCTGCTCTGTTTAGTTTTGTATAATCACAACTGGCGCCCGGCCTGCTCGCGAAACCCCGAGCTGCTTAAGCTTAATCTATGGTGCGCGTCACGGGGTCGATGGGGCCTGGGAGGAGGGAAAAGGTGGAGGCTTGAGGCTTGAGCGTGCACGGGGAGGGGAGGGGGGAGAAGAAAAGGAAATACCAGACGAGAGCGATGGAATAGGAGGCGGGGGCGTCGTCAGCGACAGAATCGCGTACGTGCGTGCGCATTGAGTACGTACCATATACCGCAGGGCTTTCCGAAAACGAGATTGCGTGACAGCGATCTCTCCCTGCTTGATTTGCGCTTACGCGGCTGCTGCATGTCCTGGCTGGATCAAGGGGGAGCTGACGGGTGACGCTGGTCGAGCGGGGCCGGGTTGCTCCCGGCCCCGCCGTCAGTCGGCTCGCCGCGTTTCCTGGCGGGTTCGATTCTGTACAATACGTGCCAGTTTCCATTTCGTGGCCTGTGCGGTCTCGCGAGGCTATCGCACCATTGACGCTGACAGGGCCGGTCCCACGAAACGCACGGGCACCATTACAGGGTGACGCGCGATTTTTTTTAGTACGTACTTTTCTTTTGGCGTAAGAAACCCATTCTTCTCGCACGCTTTTTCTACTGAACGAATGACGCGGTGCAATCTGCCGAGTTTTATCGTGTGAGAAGAATCTGATTTATGTTTCTTGGTCTCCATCGACGTATCTTCTCAAGAGTTTCCACCGAGATTTTTCTTCACGCCTAGAACGTGAAAAGCGCGGTTTTGTCTCGTGCATACTGTCGAATTATCTTGGCGTCTGTCGACGGATCTTCTTCTGGAGGGTGGGTGTTTATACTCAGAAAATTCTTGAAACAGTCCTACTAGGAGTACATGTGAACGTTGGGTTTTGATTTCTGCCAGCGATCGGAGAGCACGAAATCTCAGCGGCGCAATGGACTTTTACAGCTAAAAACGCTGTCAATTTTCATTCCATTTTTTCGACTTATTGCAAATAACAGCAACGTACAGACAGACAGTGAAACCTTCCAGATTAACATCTGACAAATTCTCGATCGGCCGCGCGCGTACGCACCGCACAGACGTTTTCCTAAACCCCAATACTACCCCGGTGGCCGCCGGAGTACTGGTCACAGGCTCACAAAAGAAAATAATGTATATTCCCCTTGGAGGATGGGCTTAGTTTGTAACAAAGCAGCTGTCAGGATAGAATGTATATCCCGACCCACAAAAGAGAAGTATATCCCCAGTTTCGATCGATGAATTGCTCCTTTGCACGCATGCACGCGACCCGGCCTTATCGGTGTACGTGTCAGATTCGATATAATGCACGTGTGAGCGTGACAGCGGTGTGAGTACTCCCATGTCAGGCTTAGTATTTCCACGTTTGTCTTCATGTGTTATCTTGTGATTTCAATTTATAAAGGGGACTAAATTTCGACTCTGCTCTGCTCAACTCGGTCCTCGTTAGGAAGTGTTATCTCTGACACTAATACTATTAGTTTGATCTCTCCCGTTCGAGCCCAGCGGCGAAACGAGCCCCTTATCTGCGCCCTGATCGGGGTCGCCCAATCTTATCATGGTTGGTGGGCCCCTGTCGCCGCGCTATATAAAGAGGTGGGACACCGGCAACACGCGGTACGAGGTTCGTCGTTGTGCCGCTCATCTCACCTACATCCCTACCGATCTAGGGTTAGCGTGAGCCGACGGGAAGCTTTGCCACCACCACACACCCACGTCGTCGCCCTATTTCCTATGGCCGCTAGCAGCAGCACCAACTCAGGCATCCCCTCTGGCTTGTGCACATCGAGCCAGGGCGCAGGTGGTTCCTCTCCTCTCAGATCCCTCTCTTCCTCTCTCAGTTTCATGTCTAGATATGCACAGGCAAAGAGCTACCGAATAGATCTAGACTAGTTGATGCAAATAGAATCCAACAATGGTATCAGAGCCACTAGTGGCTAGATTTGTTCGGTGCAAAAGAAATCAAAAGTGAAAAACCTAGATCTAAAGTGCGCCTGTCTCACGTCCGTGTCGTTCCTCTCGATTTAGATGGGCATCCTACGGAAATTCCAGCAACACGAAATTCCAGCACTCCATGAACTTCAAAGTGAACGGTGGGTTTTGATTTCTGCCAGCAACACGAAATTCCAGCACTCCATGGACTTATACAGCTAAAAACGTTGTTTCTTGTCGTTCCATTTTGACCTGCGAATAACAGCACGGCAGACAGACAGTGAAACCTGCTTCCAGATTACTCTGACAAGATCTTAGCCGAATACGTGCAGAAGTTTCCATAAACCCCAGTATACTTTGGTGGCCGGACTGGGTTTAGGGTTTAGGGTGGGTGGGGAGATCGACTCGGTATCGAGAACTTCGCTTCAAAATATAGAGCCAAGCAGCTATGTATCACCCTTGGAAAATGAGCACCATGTCGATGTATGAATTGCTCTCCTTTGCATGCATGCATGCATGCGTGCGACCCGGCCTTATTGATATACGTGTCCGATACGATCCACCGCATGTGTGAGCGTGACAGTGGTGTGAGTACTCCCATGTAAGCCTGTGCATCGCCGGTTTCAACGGTTTTTGGCGGGTTACTTAAACCAGGTCGTCTAACACGGTTTAAGGTGGGTTGGTTTACGCGGTTTCTATGGATTACACCGTTTGCAGACACAATGATCAGCAGTGAAGGAATACATGTTTGGGCATGTAGCAGTTGAGCAGCACGCCGTCGCTGTTGCTGCGGAAGCTGCTCCTCCCGCTACCGCTACCTTGTCCCAGCGCCGCCTCGAGCAGCCCTGCCTCTCCGTCTTTCCCGCCGGCTGCTCGGCCTGCCTTTCAGACTCGGACAGCCCAGCCGGCTTCCCAGCAAGCTCGGCTGGCTCGCCTCCTTCCTCTCGCTCGGTGGTGGCAGCGGGAAGGGCCACGCTTGCGTTGCTAACCCCGGCGGTCTTCTCGACGAGGTCGGTGAGCAAGAGCTCGTACTCGGACTCGGGGAGGCCGTGCAGCATCTCCTCACGCCTCCGCGCGATCTCAAGCCGTAGCAGCCGGGCATGCTCCCCGGAGCCAGCCGGAACCTCTGCAGCCTGCCGCGACAGACAAGCCCAACGGCGCAGTCGGCCGGGTTGACCGCGAACGCGGCGATGCTGGTCACGGTGACTCGGTGAGCCCACCACATAGTCGTGTGTCGAAAACCAGTCGGCGCCGGTGGACATGGCCGGCACGAGCTCGAGCTCTGGGAGTAGGAGCCTCGCCCCAGCTTAGCGACGAACTCCAGGAAGAACGACTGCATCAATAGCAAACAAATGCCTATGCCTCTAGTGAGAGACATCGCGGAGGTAGGTAGACACGGTTTCAACGGTTTCAATCCGGTGGAACTGGTGACACCATGCAAAACCAACCTGCGGTGCGGTGTGGGTTGGTTCAGCAGTTTAGACGGGTTGAAACCGACTCATGCACAGGTTTACTCCCATGTAAGGCTTACTAGTATTTTCAAGTTTCTCTTCACGTACCTGCGTGCAAACCAGAAGCAAACGCCAAAACCCTGCATATGGCGCCACAAAACGAAGCATGCCTGTCTGCAAAATTGCACGTGCGTGCGTTGTTAGTGCACGGTTGCTGCAAGCTTAATCGGCACATAGGTTCTGAACCTGACGAGCATACCCAAAATCTTTCTTACGAGGAAGTATGAACCAAGGTTGGTCCATGCATATTTTCTCCTCGAGTTCTCAGGCATAGCCATAATACTAAAGAATGTTTAAATGAAACAATGGTTTACAACAAGAGAAAACACATCATTATAAACAATACTTGGTATCTGACCGTAGCCCTTAGATACTAACCTTGCCATTTGTGTATCCCATGTGCCATTTTTCTCAAGTGTTTGTATTTACTCTTACATAGCAGACCACTCAACGGATGCAATGTAACGACCCATATTTTTGCCTCACTGAAACAATTTGAAAACAAATTTGAAATTGAAAGTTCGATCAAACTAGAAACAAACAAAACAATCAGAAAAAAAGAACATGGGCAAACCCTAGCCCCTGCCGTCGATCGCGGCATCACCGGCCAGCGTCGTTGTTGCCGCCCTGGCCCCACCAGTCACTGTGGCTGATGCACGACCGTGCCGCGCGTCACCCGCTCGTGTCTTCGTCCGTCGTCGCCATACCTCGCCGCCGCTCGCCGTACGCCCTTGCCATCCCTCTGCCACCGTCCAACTCCTCGCCGGCCGACACCTCGCCGCGCTCCTAGCGCTCGCCCTACACGTCGCCCGCTGCGAGACGCCTCTAGAGAGCACCAGCAGTGCTGGATAAGCTCGCCGCCACCGCCACGCGTTGTCGCCCCAAGCTCTGCCCCCTCCTATAAAACCTCCCACTTTGCCATTCTTCGATTTCTTTGCGGGAATCGATCCCTCTCAACCTCGCGAGCATCACCACTTCGTCAATTTTGTCCACCGCCGCCAGAGAGCTCGCCTCCATCGCCGCCGATCGCCGTTGAGCATCTCCTCTTCTCCCGTTCCTCTGCTTCTTCTTTCTTTTTTTTCTTCACGGGCGAGCCGGAGAGGTACGCGCTTCAAGCCGCCGCCTGGGCTGCGGCCAAGCCCAGAGATGGGCCGGCCAGCTCCCTCCTCAGCCCAAGGAAAAAAAAAGTATGCCAAGCCTTTTCTTTTTCTATTTCAATTTCTGTTTTCATTTTAATGATTATTTTAAATAACCTCTTTTGCAACATTACTTTGATCAAAAGCTCTAAAATAAAAAGGCTCATTTTGATCCTCATAATCCTCTGTATGCAAATAACTTTTCTAATGTTTTCAAAAAATATTTTGTTGGGCTTTTAAAACTCAAAACCTTTATGTATATGTAGGGAAATAAAGACCACTTTTATCTATATCTCAACCTTAGATCACAAATGCAAGTGATGACCTTGGGCAAATATTTCTGAACATTATAGGATCCATTGGTGAAGCCTCGAAAGATTTTTGAATAGGTGTGCACCACCTCGGAGTCGAGGAATTCCCAGAAGACCTCTCTTTAGGCAAGTCACTTTTCTCACCAACGGAATTTTTGGTGATAAACAATTTTATAACTTTGAAGCCATGTGCAATAGTAGGACCCCTGAACCATTAATATTTGATGTTATTTCTTGAGACCAACCCTAGTGAAATCCCTGGACTTGTTTGGTGGATAATCCTTGATTGTTTATTTGGTTGTTTGGAGGTCATACTCACCTTCAAAAAAAAATTGGTATGAAAATGATACATCGCTTTGGTATGGAACATATGCCCTAGGATGTGGGTGGAGTTGATGGAAAACCTGTGGTACATCCCTAACACAAAACAATAAAACACACCACATAAATTGTAAGAACCCCCTACTCTATTCCAATGGATTTTCTACAAGGTAGATGGACCCTGGTATGGGTGATCAACGGGAAGACCCTCGGAGTCGGGATGCTATAGTATGTTATCGATTTCCGTGGCCCTGACATACTCCCGGTGGGATTCGAGTGATGAGACCTTCCTGGGTAGAATTTTCAAAAGATAGAGTAGATAAAAACTTAGCTTTCGATTAAAGGTTCCAATGCTAATGATAGCAATATCACAAACCCTAGCGGTTTGGGCCATTATGGCTTAGCACGGAACCATCGGAGGCACAGACTTATATATCTAAAATCCATGGTAAAGAATGAAATAAAAATAAATATATATATTGAAGAAAATAAATGATACCAAGTGTGATCACTTGGTGGAATTAAGTATGCCATGGGTGGACGATGTTTTCCCCTCCGTTTGGCAAAGTGGTGAAAATGATACCACCATGGGTTTGACCATAAGGAAACCTCATGAGATTTTCCTGGTTAATTAATATTGAATAAAACTTTAAATTGGAAACCCTCTTGTGACTTGCTGAGTACTTTAGTACTCACCCTTGCTATACGGACGTTTTTTCAGAAACACCCGAAGATGACGCGGAGGTTGATCCTGATGTCTTCCTTCGCGGAGAAGATTTCGAGTTCTAGGTCATTCCTACGCTCGAGGGCTGATCCTAGAAATGTAGTCATGCGTGTAAAAATCAATGAAATTTGTATGCTTTGGTCAGGGTTTAATGATCTTAAGACAAAGAGAACCTCGTTTAATGTTGGATTGTAAGAAAGGTATTTATGTGATATTATCTACCCATGTAATAATATTCTTATGAGTTTGTATGTGATGGCTGTGTTTTGTAATCACTTAGAATTTCGCGAAATTTTGCCTTCAGCAAATTCGTGGAATTCACAGTCACGGTCCCGAATTTTCGGGGCGTGACAGAGTGGTATCAGAGCCAGATTTGACCGTAGGAAAGACCCCCGGTTTTTAGAAAATGGTACATACTTACAAAATAAAAATAATTGAGATTAAGCTCTTAAGATCTTTTGTTTTGGGATATAAATTTTATAAGAGAAAACTTTATATGTGAAAAGCAAAAAAAAAATTCTTCGCTATTTAAATAAAAATATATATATGTTAAACTGTCTTATTTTTCTTTTTCATTTTCTGTTTTTCATTTTAGGGTTTGTTTTAAGCAAGCTCTTTTGCAAAACTGCTTTGACCAAATTTTTTTTAAAATAAAGGGGTTCATTTTAATCTTCATAAACCCCTGAATATCAACATCCTTTCCATTATTCTCAAAAAAAAAACTATTTCTTGAGTTTTTTAAAAAAAATAATTCAAAATCCTTATGTATTTATATATTAGAATAAAGGCTTCTTTTCTTCATATTTCAACCATAGTTTGCAAATACAAGATATGACCCTTGGGCAATTATTCTTATACCTCCACCGAGACGCTCGGGGGATGGGCCCAATTCTAGTGAAGGATGTTGGGGGTACCTTTTTGTGCCAAGACTGAACCTCCCATATTTTCATACAAAAGCTATTTTTGCGCATGGGATGCTCCAGTACTGGACAAGATGGGTCAATGTGAAGGTAGATGGTACTTAAACCACTTATGTTGGACAAAGGGATATGGAGGAAGATGCTATTCAGGATGCATTCCGAAAGGCCATATTAAACCTGCGCCATAAGTATGACGACATTTTTTATGAGTTCATCTGTCGACTCATACCCCAGGAGCTGAATGATGGGAACAGTGTGGGAGTACCATTTCTGCCATTCATGAGCAACGAATCAGAAATAAAAGTAGTAAGAGACACCGCCTTCGCGGCAGGGAAATATAGGAAAATTAGGAATGAATATCAAGAATCCCAAGATAAGATAGTCGAGTTGCGAGGCAAAAATATATAGCTCCGCCAGAACATAGTCGACCTGAAGGCAAGGCTTAAGGAAGCTTTAAGTGCCCAATAGGAGATGTTCGGTCCAAGTACGAAATGATTAAAGTAATGTCAAGGGGATCAATTCCAAGGACCAGGAGCAAAGAAGATCAAGACTATATAGACCAAGAAATATCTTAAACGCTTCAAGAATGCTCCGCAAGTGAGTCCGGAAGAAGCAAAAGTACCACCTACTCAGGAAGATGAAGAGGAAGAGGAACCAATGGAACGTGAGTTCTATACCAGCAGCAACCCATCATCATACGATGAATATATGTTCCGAGAGATGCGCTAGTATAATCTAGGTTTGCGTTTTAAAATAAAGTATGCTATGTTGGATGGTGTATGTGATGTATGCATGTTTGTGTGTTTAAGTATGAGGATGATAGAAATGCAGGCCCAAATGTTAGAGAGAATAGCAACAAAATTAGCAGAACAAAAGGGATGTCCGAAAGCAAAGAAGGAATCAAGAAAACCAAGGTGGGGAGATTTTCAGAAGACGAATCCGCCAGTCTTCTCCGGTTCAGATGAGCCATTAGACGCCAATGACTGGCTTAGAGATGTTGCACGACGACTACTAACCATAGGATGTGAGGACCAGGAAAAATGTGCCTTTTGCATCACACCAACTACAGGGATCTGCCGCAGCTTGGTGGATAAATTTCTATGAAGCCAGTCAGAACCTGAAGCAAAGATGAAAGCTCGATCAAAGACCAATGAATTAGAAATAGACATCCATGGAGAAAAATTTGAAGATAATTTGATACACTTGCAGCTTAGAGATCTAGATGTCATATTAGGAATAGACTGGTTATATAAATATAAGAAAAAGGTTGATTGTGAGGAGAAACTGGTTTATGCCACCAGTCCAAATAATCTGATCCTGAGAATAAGATCAAAAAATTCCTTTATGTGGAAACGAAACAAAAGGGTATGTAGTATGGTGGCAGAAGGGAGTAATGCAGATTATGGTGGTTAAAGAATTTGCAGATGTGTTCCCAGAGGAATTACCTGGGGAGCCACCGGATAGAGAGGTAGAATTTAAAATAGAACTTAAACCCGACATATAACCAATTACAAAGCAGCCATACCACATGTCAAGAAAAGAGCTAGTAGAGTTGAAGAAGCAAATTGACGAGTTATTATACAAGAACTTTATACAACCAAGCATCTCATCATGGGAAGCACCGGTATTATTTGCAAAAAAGAAGGATGGTAGCTTGAGACTATGTGTAGACTACCGGGGACTAAACTCAGTCACCATTAAAAATAAATACCCTCTGCCCAGGATTGATGACCTTTTTGACTAGTTAAGGAATGCTAAAATCTTTTCAAAGATAGACCTAAGGTCTGGATATCATCAGCTGAAAATTCGCCCAGAGGATAGACCAAAGACTGCATTCACTACCAGATATGGATTATATGAGTTCACGGTAGTTACTTTTGGATTAACCAATGCACCAGCCCTTTTATGAATATCATGAATAAGGTGATGATGAACTTTTTGGACAAATTTGTAATAGTCTTTGTCGATGATATCCTAATATACTCAAGTATCCTAAAGAACATGAGCAACACTTGAGACAAGTTTTGACAAGGCTAAGAGAGCATAAGTTGTTCAAAAAGTTTTCCAAATGCGAATTTCTGGATGAAATAAATTGCTTTCCTAGGTCACATTATATCGGAAGAAGGAGTTAAAATGGATCCAGAGAAGGTGAAAGCAATATTGGAATGGAAGGCCCCAACAAACGTGAAATAAGTTTGAAGTTTCTTAGGATTGGCAGGATATTATAGGAGGTTTATCGAAGGATTTTCAAGGATTTGTCGGCCACTAACCCAATTTCTGAAAAAGTATAAGGAATATGAATGGACAAATAAATGTGAAAGTGCATTTCAGGAGTTGAAGAATAGGTTAACCACTGCACCAGTTCTGGTTTTACCAGACTCAGACAAAGAATTTCAGATATATTGTGACGCATCAAGACTAGGGCTAGGATGTGTACCGATGCAAGATGGAAAGGTCATATCCTATGCGTCAAGACAACTCCGACCACATGAGGAAAATTATCCAGCACATGACTTAGAATTAGCAGCAGTAGTTCATGCATTGAAAATATGGAGACACTACTTGCTAGGGAATAAGTGTGAAGTATTTTCAGATCATAAAAGTCTAAAATATATATTCACGCACCCCGACTTAAATCTTCGGAAACGAAGATGGTTAGAATTGATAAAATACTATAAACTAGAATTTCAATACAAACCCGGTAAGGCCAATGTGGTGGCAGATGCATTGAGCCGAAAAGTATATCATAGCACAATAACTGTGCGACAGGATCAGCTAGAGTTATGGAAGGAGTTTCGGAAGTTGAATTTAGAATTAGTTGAAGAAGGAGCAGTGATGACCCTACAAGTTCAAACAACACTAGATGAAAAAAATTAAGCAAGCCCAAGAGAAAGATGAAGAAATACAAGGGCTTAAGGAAAAGGTGCTGAAAAACGAGGCACCAAACTTTTTGGTAGATGAGCAAGGAGTACTATACTTCTGAAACCGTCTGTGTGTACCAAACAAAAAGGAGTTGAGGGACTTGATCCTACAAGAAGCACATGCTTCACAATTCTCTATACACCCTGGAGGTACAAAAATGTACCGGATTTTGAAAAAGAACTATTGGTGGAAGAATATGAAACAGAAATTGGTGAGAATGTTGCACTTTGTGACATATGCCAACGAGTGAAGGCAGGCCAGCAAAAGCCGGTTGGGTTACTTCAGCCTTTACCCACTCCGGATTGGAAGTGGGAAGAGATTAGTATGGATTTCATTACCAGTCTACCCAAGACCATGAATGGCTATGATGCTATATGGGTCATTGTCGATAGGTTGACTAAGATAGCCCACTTAATACCCATAAAGCAAACTTATGGAGAGAATAAGCTTGCAGAGTTATATCTAACCAAGATTGTAGTATTGCATGGAGTCCCTAAAACGATTTGCTCCGATAGGGGACCACAATTCACCTCTCACTTTTGGAAGAAGCTACATGAAGCCATGGGGACGGATCTGGACTTTAGTACAACATAACACCCGCAGACCAGTGGACAAACTTAAAGGGTGAACCAAATCCTAGAAGACATGTTACGGTCATGTGCACCAGTATATGGAGCAACATGGGATACATGCTTACCATTTGCAGAATTTTCATACAATAACAACTATCAAGCTAGTATCAGGAGATCACCATTTGAATCCCTGTATGGGAGAAGTTGTAGAACACCACTAAATTGGACTGAGGTAGGAGAAAAGCAACTTCTTAGACCACAAATAGTTCAAGACGCAGAGGCTCAAGTAAGGATTATTAGAGAAAAGCAGCAAGCATTCAGACCAGATATAAGAAATATGCTGATAAACACCCACTTGATCTTAGCTTCCATGAAGGGGATTATGTATATTTAAAAGTCACTCCTTTCAAGTCAATCCAGCTGTTCCACACAAAAGGTAATTTGGCACCCAGATTTATGGGACCATACAAAATTACAGAACGAGTAGGGGAAGTTGCCTACCAACTAGAGTTAAGTCCAAAGCTGAAAATAGTACATAATGTGTTTCATATATCGCAACTTAGAAAGTGCTTAGAACCGCAAGAAAAGAAGGTATCCCTCAACGAAATCGAACCCTGAGAGGATCTGACCTATACTGAGGAACCAGTTAGAATCGTTGAAACCAAAGGTATGTAAGGTGAAATGGAGTAATCACACGGAAGCGAAAGCTACATGGGGAAAAAAGAATCGGAAATCCGACAAAAGTATCCGCATTTGTTCCCACAAGGAGTGAATCTCGGGGACGAGATTCTTTTTAAGGGGGGTAGGTTGTAACGACCCATATTTTTTCCTCAGTGAAACAATTTGAAAACAAATTTGAAATTGAAAGTTCGATCAAACTAGAAACAAACAAAACAAATAGAAAAAAAGAACATGAAGAACATGGGCAAACCCTAGCCCCTTCCGTCGATCGCGGCATCACCGGCCAGCGTCGTTGTTGCCGCCCTGGCCCCACCAGTCACTGTGGCTGATGCACGACCGTGCCGCGCGTCACCCGCTCGTGTCTTCGTCCGTCGTCGCCATACCTCGCCGCCGCTCGCCGTACGCCCTTGCCATCCCTCTGCCACCGTCCAACTCCTCGCCGGCCGACACCTCGCCGCGCTCCTAGCGCTCGCCCTACACGTCGCCCGCTGCGAGACGCCTCTAGAGAGCACCAGCAGCGCTGGATAAGCTCGCCGCCACCGCCACGCGTTGCCGCCCCAAGCTCTGCCCCCTCCTATAAAACCTCCCACTTTGCCATTCTTCGATTTCTTTGCGGGAATCGATCCCTCTCAATCTCGCGAGCATCACCACTTCGTCAATTTTGTCCACCGCCGCCAGAGAGCTCGCCTCCATCGCCGCCGATCGCCGGTGAGCATCTCCTCTTCTCCCGTTCCTCTGCTTCTTCTTTCTTTTTTTCTTCACGGGCGAGCCGTAGAGGTACGCGCTTCAGGCCGCCGCCTGGGCTACGGCCAAGCCCAGAGATGGGCCGGCCAGCTCCCTCCTCAGCCCAAGGAAAAAAAAGTATGACAAGCCTTCTCTTTTTCTATTTCAATTTCTGTTTTCATTTTAATGATTATTTTAAATAACCTCTTTTGCAACATTACTTTGATCAAAAGCTCTAAAATAAAAAGGCTCATTTTGATCCTCATAATCCTCTGTATGCAAATAACTTTTCTAATGTTTTCAAAAATTATTTTGTTGGGCTTTTAAAACTCAAAACCTTTATGTATATGTAGGGAAATAAAGACCACTTTTATCTATATCTCAACCTTAGATCACAAATGCAAGTGATGACCTTGGGCAAATATTTCTGAACATTATAGGATCCATTGGTGAAGCCTCGAAAGATTTTTGAATAGGTGTGCACCACCTCGGAGTCGAGGAATTCCCAGAAGACCTCTCTTTAGGCAAGTCACTTTTCTCACCAACAGAATTTTTGGTGATAAACAATTTTATAACTTTGAAGCCATGTGCAATAGTAGGACCCCTGAACCATTAATATTTGATGTTATTTCTTGAGACCAACCCTAGTGAAATCCCTGGACTTGTTTGGTGGATAATCCTTGATTGTTTATTTGGTTGTTTGGAGGTCATATTCACCTTCAAAAAAAAATTGGTATGAAAATGATACATCGCTTTGGTATGGAACATATGCCCTAGGATGTGGGTGGAGTTGATGGGAAACCTGTGGTACATCCCTAACACAAAACAATAAAACACACCACATAAATTGTAAGAACCCCCTACTCTATTCCAATGGATTTTCTACAAGGTATATGGACCCTGGTATGGGTGATCAACGGGAAGACCCTCGGAGTCGGGATGCTATAGTATGTTATCGATTTCCGTGGCCCTGACATACTCCCGGTGGGATTCGAGTGATGAGACCTTCCCGGGTAGAATTTTCAAAAGATAGATTAGATAAAAACTTAGCTTTCGATTAAAGGTTCCGATGCTAATGATAGCAATATCACAAACCCTAGCGGTTTGGGCCATTATGGCTTAGCACGGAACCATCGGAAGCACAGACTTACATATCTAAAATCCATGGTAAAGAATGAAAGAAAAATAAATATATATATATATTGAAGAAAATAAATGATACCAAGTGTGATCACTTGGTGGAATTAAGTATGCCATGGGTGGACGATGTTTTCCCCTCCGTTTGGCAAAGTGGTGAAAATGATACCACCATGGGTTTGACCATAAGAAAACCTTATGAGATTTTCCTGGTTAATTAATATTGAATAAAACTTTAAATTGGAAACCCTCTTGTGACTTGCTGAGTACTTTAGTACTCACCCTTGCTATACGGACATTTTTTCAGAAACACCCGAAGATGACGCGGAGGTTGATCCTGATGTCTTCCTTCGCGGAGAAGATTTCGAGTTCTAGGTCATTCCTACGCTCGAGGGCTGATCCTAGAAATGTAGTCATGCGTGTAAAAATCAATGAAATTTGTATGCTTTGGTCAGGGTTTAATGATCTTAAGACAAAGAGAACCTCGTTTAATGTTGGATTGTAAGAAAGGTATTTATGTGATATTATCTATCCATGTAATAATATTCTTATGAGTTTGTATGTGATGACTGTGTTTTGTAATTACTTAGAATTTCGCGAAATTTTGCCTTCAGCAAATTCGTGGAATTCACAGTCACGGTCCCGAATTTTCGGGGCGTGACATGCAACGTCTTCAATATACATAGCAGATTCAAAATCATTCTCCACCAGTTCAACACAACTCAAATCATCACAAATAAGACTACACTCTTTAATTAAACAAGGATAAGCACCTTTGTTACACCACGATCTATCATCAACAATGATATCATGTGGCTGGAACAAACGGTAGGTGAGTGCTGAATAACGTAATCATCAACATTTTTTCCCATCTATCTTGAACTAGAACTTCATTTTCAGTGGTTTCACACTAGTGGATAAGGGCCTCTAGTCCCGGTTTTGAGCCGTCCGGTCCGTAAGATTTAGGGGGTTCGGGTCGTCCGGTGTGGACCATTAGTACTGGCCTTAGCCATGGCCGGGACTAATGGCCCGGACGAAAGGACCGTTTTTCACTAGTGTCATGCTCTCTAACAGAATCAGGAGAGGGATCTGAAGGCAAACGGTCAAGATACGTATAACAGATTTATTGAAAACAACAATCCTACTCAGCAAAAAAAAATAGTTTCAAAATTTCATAATCCATATAATTTAACTCATGAGCCATAATTAAGGAATATGCACTTAACTGCTCTAGGCATCTAGTAGCTTTATATAATCAACATGAGCTACTGGCAAAGGGTCTTGCTCCTAAATTTGAATCACAACTTTTCGAAAAAGTAAAAAAGAACAGCTCGAAAAGATTGAGAGAAACTAGGCAAGCACCTGCCTTGACCTTCTTGTTGCTCTACTCCCGGCCTCTCGTCTCTCTGCAGAACAATACTGCACGTTTTTCTTGATGATACATGCACCACTTCCTGTTCGCAAGTGTTTGACTTGCGAATAGTAGCGACCGACAGTAAAGCCTCCCGGATTAAGCTGACCAAACCTTTGCCGCGTCCTCATAGAAGTGTTCACTTCTCTTTTCATGTGTGAGCCGGAGTGTTCACGGACTCACGGTGGGACTGAGACGACCGACTGGGCATCGATCGACATGGTCACACACGAAAAAGAAGGTGTACGTAGGAGTACGCAGATCCGCACGCATTTCGTGAATTTTGCTTTTATTGAACACAACACAGGCAGCTAGCCATCGCCCTCGATCGGAGAATGGGCACGGTATCCACGAAACGCTCCTTTCGTTTGCAGCCATGCGTGCGTGCGTGCGTGCCTTATGGGTGTAGTAGTGCGTGTCCGATACGACGATGCATGCACAGCATATGTGAGTGTGACGGTGTGAGTACTCCCATGCCAACAAGCCTAGTCTTTTCACGTTTGTCTTCACGTCACGGACGCAAACCGGTGCGCGCGTGCAGTGCACGTGCACCCAAAAAAAAAATGAACGCCACGATCGAGCCGCTTATGGCGCCACAAAAACTGCACGTACGTGTGGGCTTAGGCCCAAGCAAAAGACGACACAGAGAGAGAAGCGTGCGTTAGTTTCACAGACTAGTAATACTAGCTCTGTCCAAAATAGTGTCACAACTTTATCTAACTTTGCTTATGGATACGAAGATACACGATCTCTAGACAAAGTTGGGATATACAACAGTACTTGTTTTGGAACGGACGACATTTCTTATACTATTGGCATGCATACGGGCATACTAGTATAAAGGAATTGGCAGGCATATGGGCATGCACTGCAGCATTAGCATATGGCATGGCATGCATGGGTGCGCGATCGATACGATCCTTCGGCTTTAATTGCACGATCAATCTTTAGGATAGGATCAGACCAGGACACAGCTAGCCGAACCATAGGAGCAGCTGCTAGCCTATGTACACATCTCCCGTCCGGCTCTTTCCGCCCTACCCATGCAATGCAAGATGCACGTCCGTTTCCCCTGCCATGTACATATCACGTGTCGCGCCATGCGTAGCGTCGACCATGTAAAGTCAGTGTGTTTGCCCGCATCCAGGAATCCATTCGATCGACAACCTCAACCTCCTCGAAACGGTTTTTTTGCCACCAAAACCGCGGAGAGACCGAGCAAACCAGGGCTCCACGGCAATAACGTCCCAAGGAGGGTAATGTTCCCAGTAACCTCAACGACACCGTCAAGAGGATTACGACCCCCGCAGGGATCACCGTCGTTGGCCATAGCGCAGAGCTTTCGTCCGAAAAATCACCGAACCACACATGGTATGTTGGACCACCCACTAACGCCAAATCATGCCTTCACCACAGGATCTGGGAGTTATCCTTGCCGAAGTGCCATCGTCGCCATCCTCATGGCCAAAAGAGCCAAGGTATCACCACTGCCACGTCCCTCGTCATAGAGACGCATGTGCAGTCTACCTTTCAGGACCGTCACCCCGATGTCCGAGGTCTCATCCGCGTCATAGCACCACACAACCACGTGAGGTATGCTGAAACGGGTAGCACATGACGGTGCCAGTCAACCAGCCCTCAGACAGTGTAATACAACAAGCAGGATGCATCCTCAAGTCGATCCCGCAGAGCCTCGAAGGGGGTTGCCAGATTGCCCGGATCCAACGCCCCAGCCAGACCATGCCTAGGGCGTGGGATCCCACGTTGGAAGCCCTTGAAATCTAGCGAGCAGCAGGGCCTGGCCAACCCTAATATGTCCAGACGGGCCAAATATGGCCCTGAGGCCAGAGTCCCGCATCGCTGGCTAGCGCCACTAGCAATCGTCCAAGGGCTCTCCCGCCTCGTCCACGCCACCTCCTGCTCTGGTGGGACGCGTCGTTGCCGTGTTGGTCTGCCAACGTCGGAGGAGATCACCCCTAATGTTGCGCCTCCCAAGAAACATCGTCGATGTGATCCATAGGGAGCCACTAACACCATCCAGGGAACGCATGAATATAATGCCACCACGCCTCCGAAGCCGCGCCAGAGTGCCCCTCGCCCACCATGGCCACTAGGGCGATTGACACGCGTCGAGTACGAGGGGCTTGAATGGGGTGGTTGCATGACGTACCACCTGATGTGAGCGCGACAACCATCAGAGAACTCATTGAAGTGGATGATCGGCTGGAGGAGATCACCTTGACTGAGGGGAGAAACTATGTCTTCAAATGGAACTGGGACATGAGCAATGCTTACTCCGCTAGATCCTGCTATCAGGCCTTGTTTGTCGGTAGGACTTCGATTACTGGAGCTCTGCAAAGTCGCCCTTTGGTTGGCGGTTAGAAACAGATCTGGACTGCTGACAGGCTAAGCCGTCATGGATTACAGCATCCGGCGACAGTGCCCCTTCTGCAACCAATGTGGTGAGACAATTGATCATCTCCTGATGGGATGTGTCCTATCCCGTGAGGTGTGGTCGACTTGTCTTGGGTGGTGGGGTAAGAGGCATTGGATGCTGGAACATGATACAAACTTTGTTTGGTGGCTCCAAGACCGACACGGCGATAAAGGTCGCGAGCGTGACCTATGGACTAGAGCATCACTAGTCTGCTGGATGCCATGGCGTCATCGGAAAGACTTGTGGATAGGTGGAGATGTCGCGAGTAGTTATCTAGGAAATGTGTGCTGTCCGTGGGAACTAGTGGAAACGAGGTCTTTGGTTGAGGCCGGAAATGGGCTTTATAAGCGGTTCTTCTACGAACCGGTGTTAAAGGGGGTACCCGTACCAGCGTGGCCCATGCAGCAAAAAGGAGCACCCCCTTTAACACTGGTTCGTGCCACGAACCGGTGTTAAAGGCCCTGCACCAGTGGCCCGCGCAGCCCCCCCTTTAACACCGGTTCGTGGCTTGAACCGGTGTTAAAGGGGGGGCATATATACCACATCGGTTCTGTTAACAATATATATATTAAATGAGCTATTTTTCTTCCCGCCATTTTTCTTCCTGCCATTTCTTCCCGCCAGTTCTTCCCTCCATTTATCTTCCTGCCATTTCTCACTATATATATATATATATAGGGTTGGCCTCCATTGTCATTGCACATATCTAGACTCATATCTGCAACCCCATCACTCTTTCACATGGCTTCCACCATAGCACTAACCCCCAGGGACGCTGAGGCGCTTTGTGCCTCGAACTACCCATGCCCGCCGGGCTACTGTGTCCCCGTCGGCTGGATGCTGAGCGCCGGAGGCGTGCCGGTTCCTCCTGTCCCTCTAGGTGTGGCGCGCCGGATGGCCATCACGAACCACTACTACTTCGAGCTCACGCCGGAGCAGCGGAGGAATCCCAGATGGCATCCCGACTATTTCCCTACTTGGGAAGCCTTCTTCGGGGATCGGCATGAGAGGGCGCTCGCCAAGCACGAGGAGGACGACCCACCTCCTCCGAACTTCAACGAGGCCGGCCGGCGGCAGTGGTGGCGTGGTCGGACTCTCCAGAGCGTCATGGACTATGACACTGCCGCCGACTCTAACCCCCGTTTGCGCTACCCTCAAGTCTAGCCCAAGCGTACTCAGCCTTCAAGGTTCAATTACGGCGACCCCGACGACGACAGCGACGACGGCCGCGGCGAGTACGACGACTACAGTGGCGAGTATTACAGGTGTAGGCAGGAGCATGACTGAATCACTCCAACATTGCAAAACAAGTTCGGCTGATTGTGACTTAATCTGGCCATGTATCTTAATTTTCAGTTCTTTTATGTATCTTAATTTTTAGTCGTGATTTATGTAACTTACTGTTAGTTGCATTATGTACTTTAATTCCAGTTATATCATGATTTTTTACAAAAATCATTTTTAGGTTCACAATATGCTATTTTATCAAAAATTCAATGCAAGTTGAGCGAGGTTTGGCCTTGAACTAAGAATCTTCATGCCCGTTGTTCGACAAAGTTTGACGATAGTTTAAAACGGGGATAAAAAAATAAAAAACGACCGAAACAATGCGAAACCTTCGCGTGGTGTTATATTATGTGACATAGTTAGAAGGAAAAATATCAAACTTGGTATATTGATTATGTCTCAAAAAACCTTCACAAAATTACCTATCTCATTCGAGGTTTCTTGGTTTTCGGGTCAAATGACCAATCTTATGGCTAGAATCAAGGCATAGTTTATGATAATGTGGCCATATTGTGCATACATGTGCATCATGGGATGTCAAACAATGTTGCAAGAGGAAGTTTTCCTTTTTATCGTACCAAAAAGGCATTTTCTATTTTCCGAGCATAAAAAACAGACGGTTTTGTGAAGTGTAACTACCTCGGTGAATTACGCTCCTAGATACAAGCCTGGATGAGCGGAAGTGGTTGAAAAAGTATGGTGGGGCCCCAAAAGCCGCTCACGGGTAGACCTTTCGGCCGTCCCAACCACTTCCAATTCATCGGGACCTGTACGGGCGGCGTAATCGGCAGGCGAAGGGATCAACTACATACACAAATGAGTATGTATACAAGCCACCATACAAAAGTACATCAGAGCCATTCCATCTAGAAAGAAAGGAAATATAGCAACGCCATACGGCAAGATTCAAATGACCTAGATAGATATAATATTTTAGGATATTTCCTCATACATCACACATCAGAGCATCAGGCAGAAACGGCAGAACAAAGTCCGGGTACGGATAAGAAGCAAATCGGCATAAGATGCCACAGAAATAAGCACATCCCGCCCAGAGATCTCACGTATCCCCGTTCCCGGAATCTCTACACCGAACGATCGTTGCCCACATCATCAGCCTCTTCCACCCAGTATCCGTCCTGCGAGTGTACCTGTTCATCTGAACCAATAATTTATCGTGTGAGACCCTAAGGGTACTCAACAAGTCTTAATGCCTCTAAAGGGAACACAACCTGGGGTGACGCAATTGCAGCAAAAGATAAACCCTAACAGTTCTATAGATACTCGCTAACCATCCGCCTAACCAAAGATAGACGGATGCCCGTGAATTAATGGCAACAGTTATGACAGTAATATCCACAGATCCATCCTCCTCCTCGCTTACCAACGAGGAAGCGGACGAACAACCCCCCATCCGTTGGCAGTTTTATTCACCATTCCATGAGTGTTGCGCTATTTACTAGTCATTTACTTAGTCAGATTAAAGCGGTACTTTAGTTATGCTTGTCTATGATCGAGAAACTGTGCTCCAAGTCGTCCATAACCGCGGACACGGCTTTCAGAAAGTTTTACCCTGCAGGGGTGCACAAATAGCAACACACACTCGATCAACCTCGGAAAAACCAAATCAAAACCCAACGAGGCCTTCACGACAAAGCAATCACAAGATTCAGAAATATTTCAGGGGGCCACCCCATTGAGTAGACCCGCAACGAAGCTAGCTGACTCCGAGACGGACTCAAGGTTTGCGTCAATGGCTGTAAACGGCTGGGAACCCGAAAATGTGACTGGGCTTGTCGATACCGCGAAAACATTCCGCTTACCTAAACAGTACAGTGTGCTCCTCGCACAATCGTAATAAAACAGTAAAGCATGGCATAAGTACAGGATAGTAAATAAAACCTCAAACTAGTTTGTGGCCCCGAGAAATAAGACGGAATCAAGCTCTGGTTCAGGGGGGTCCCATAAGCCTCCCGGATGTGGATAGCGCGAAAAATCAAGGAACAGGAATCAAGTACTCGGGGTCCTACGGGACACAAGTGAGCAGGAAAAACCAAATAGCAGATATTGCTCACCGGTGCCACTTTCATTAGTTATCCCATTACTACTCAGGTTAAGTTGTTTAGGTACCTCGTTATCCATCAGACACTCACAAACCCTACACATGCTGTTCTACGACTCGCATGGCTCAAACAACTCCTGTAGTAATGGCTCATGGGATGGAGGAACAAGCTTGGTGGGGTTTAAAAGTAAAGGCTATGCAATACTTGGGATTCAGTTTAATGCAATCGCGACTCAATGATGCAAGAATAAGATAGAGGCAATAGGTACTGTATGTATGCAAGCATGTGGTAGTGCTTGCCTGGCAACTCAGTTGAAGCGAGAGACGGATCTGGGTAGTGCTCCTGATTCTCTTGATAAACCCCCTGCTCAGTGTCTAACCGAAGAAGAACCAAACAAACAAGGGCCAACATAAATAAAGTGCACAAGCATAGTAATAAAATGCGTCAAGCAAACAATCATGCCATGATGAATGATGCACAAGCTGCATGGCAATAATGTAGCATGGCATGGGTGAGGTGTAGAATACGAGAAATAACATTTTTATTGGGTTTTGGTCACATTTTATTGTCATAATAGTTGCTGTATACTATATATTTATATGATGCATGCTGCAATTTAAGTCATGGATAGCATAAACAGAAAGGTCTCGTCGAGCTGATCATTTTAAACATATCATTTGTCAAATTCGGAGTTATAGAACTAGAGTTATTAATTAATTAAGGTCCCGGGGCATTTTATTGTAATTTAAAACAACTTGAAATTTTAAATGTCCAAATGGTAATTTGGATAGCATATTTTAAATCCTCACATTTTTCTGATTCAAAAACATATATTATATGTTAAATTTGGATTTATAATTTTAAAGTTATTTGAAAACAGAATTGAAATTTGAATTTAATTTAATTTGAAAAGATTTGAATTAAACAGGGAAACAAAAAGTCTTTTGGTACCCAGGCAGACCTAGCCACTGCCGCTGACGGGTGGGGCCAGGCTAACTGGACCCAACACGCGCACAGGACAAAGGGGAGGGGACTGCGGGTTGATTGCAACTAAAGTCGAGAGCCTTTTTGCAAAAACCCAGAGACACAGACAGTGGGGTCAGGGGGATCGCGGGTTGAGCGGCAAAAAGGGGCAGGGGGTTAAGTGCAAAGTGCCAACGCGTGCACTGTTTTTCTTCCGCGTCTGTGGACGGCCGGCGCGCGACAGAGCGGGGGTGGGGATCGAACGCGGTTCTCAGGCGTGCGCACAGAGGCGGCTGCCACTGCGGTGGTGGGAAGGTTGCTGCAGGGTTGCGCCCGCGCGGCTAGATAGGGTTTGCGCGGAGCGCGAGCGTGCAGACGCCAGCGAGCGGCGCGCGCGCGCAGGCTGCTCGACGAAACGCACGGCGCCGACAGGAAACGAAGAGGGCCAGGAGCAGGTCTAGGGGGTCCGTGGGCTCACCGTGAGGGCGTCGGTGTAGATGGATCGGCTCGAGGCGGTCACGGTCGTCGGCGAGGCTGGCGCACCGGCGGAGCTAGGGTTCCGTCAGGCTCGCGCTGGGGCAGGGGTTCTGGGGCCTCCTCTTCGCGGTTCCGTGCACGGGGCTGCTGCAGGGGGTCTCCTAGTACTCCTCGACACGCTGCTGCTCGCCTGCGCCTCCCGGATCGACGGGGAGGAAGGAGTCCGACGGTGGTGGCCGGCGTCGGGGTAGATGGTGGTGTAGAGGGAGAAGGGAGGCGAGGCAGGGCCTCTGGGGGGATCTGGGAGAGGCAGAGAGGGGGAGGCAGTAGATAAGAATGGGGGTGAGGTGGTTGGCGTGGGGGAGGGGAGGGTGGCTTTGGCCACCTTTTTGCTCTCCTCCCTCACGTGCTCGGCATGGAGGCCAGGCAGGTCTGGGGGAGGGGCTGCCAGGTGGGCCAGGTGGCCATGGCGGGGCCAAGGGCAGGCTCGGCTGGGGCCACAGGCAGGGAGAGAAAAGAGAGAGAAAGGAGAGGGGGTAGGCTCGGGTCTAGGGTTGGGCTTGGCAAGGGTTGGTCTTAGGGTTTGGTGGAAAGAGAGAGAGAGAGAGAGAGAGAGAGAGAGAGAGAGAGAGAGAGAGAGAGAGAGAGAGAGAGAGAGAGAGAGAGTTGGGGTGGGGCCAGGGAGAGGGTGGCCAGGTGGGGCAGGCATGGTAGAGAGAGGAGGGGCCGAGAGAGAGAGAGAGGCATGGCTCGGCTAGGGTTTTTGTTTGGGGTGGTTAGCTAGGTGGTGTGATGGGGCTAGCTAGGTGAGAGAGAGGCCGAGAGAGGGGGGTTAGGGCTTGTGCATGTCCACATAATCATGCAAGGATGGGGATGGTTTAAAGAGTGGGGTAGGGTTTAGGGTTTGATGGGGTATGGTGATTAGGGGGTAGGGTTTAGCTAGAGGGTAAGAGAGAGGGAGAGATAGAGGGTTTGGTGTCTTGATTAGATCAAGCATGATCCACACAAGCTCAACAAGATGGCCAAAAGAGAAAGAAGAAAAGAGGTGATGAGGTATGAGCAAAATTGAAAAGGATCCAGCCCAAAAGCAGGAACAAAGACAGAGATAACCCACTCAAGAATTCAAATAAAACCATAAGATGCCCAAAGTTGATGATGGTTGCATGGCCCATGCCAATGCATTAAATGCTAGGTTTTATCTTGTGAGAACAAAATAATATCCCATGGCATTTATTTATGTGCATCCCCAAAGATGGAGTAAGGCCAAGCAAAAGATTATGAGTGGGATCCACCCAACCCACATGAGCTAGAAGTAAACTCAATTAAAATTCCAAGCTCATATTAATTGGATGGTGGAATTACAAAGTGGTGAAAGAAAGGGTGGTGGAGTCAATAAAAGATATGCCCCCAACTCAACTTGGGCATTTAACAATATATCAAGAACCAAATACAATATCAAGAGGCAAATACCAATAATAATGCATATGAGATTAGAACCAAAACAAAAGGGGTTTTGTATGATTCTCAAAGGCAAGGTGGCATGATGACATGAGCATGATAACATGATGATGCAACAATTATATGTAGGAAGTAGCCATTATATTACTAAACCAAGTAGCATTACAGATGTTAGACAACTGGGATGCTACAACTCTCCCCCACTAAACAGGAATCTCGCCCCGAGATTCTAGGAAGAAGAAGACACAAAGAGGGTAGGATAGTTGGCACGGAGTTCATCTTCACGCTCCCAAGTGGCTTCATCAACAGAATGGTGCGACCACTGCACCTTGCAGAACTTGATGGACTTGTTGCGAGTCCTTCTTTCTGCGACTTCCAGGATTTTGGTGGGGTGTTCTTGATAAGACAGGTCTTCTTGGAGATCGATTAGCTCATGATCCACGGTCCTGCCGGGATCTTTGAAGCACTTCTTGAGCTGAGAGATGTGGAAAACATCATGGACTTTGAGTTTTTCCGGAAGCTCAAGGGCATAAGCAACTTCTCCTCTTCTACCACGAATCTTGAAAGGACCGATGTATCTAGGAGCCAGCTTTCCCTTGATACCGAAGCAATGTGTGCCTCTCATGGGAGTGACACGAAGGTAGACGAGATCACCAGGGGCATACACCATGTCCGTGTGCTTCCTGTCATAATTGCTCTTCTGACGACTTTGAGCAATCTTCAGGTTCTCAAGAATGATATGCACCTTCTCCTCCGCTTGAGTTACAATGTCAGGGCCAAACCAAATTCTTTCTCCTGCACCTGACCAACCAATCGGAGTTCTGCACTTGCGACCATAGAGAGCCTCAAATGGTGCCATCTTCAGACTTTTCTGGAAACTGTTGTTGTATGAGAATTCAGCATAAGGAAGACATTCCTCCCACTTCATGCCAAAAGAGATGACGCAAGCACGAAGCATATCCTCCAGAATCTGATTGATCCTTTCCACTTGTCCTTGCGACTGAGGGTGGTAAGCAGTGCTGAAGTTCAACTTTGTTCCCAAAGCATTTTGGAAACTCTCCCAGAACTTGGAAGTGAAGATGCTTCCACGGTCTGAACTGATCTCAAGTGGAACCCCATACAGAGAGACAATTCTGTTGATATAGAGCTCAGCCAACTGAATTCCAGAAATTGTTTCCTTGACGGGGAAGAAATGAGCCACTTTAGAGAGCCTGTCAATGACAACAAAGATTGCATTGTTTCCCTTCTGCGACCTTGGAAAACCGGTGATGAAGTCCATCTCTACTTTCTCCCATTTCCATTCCGGGGGTTTCAATGGCTGTAGAAGACCGAAAGGTTTCTGATGGACAGCTTTCACTCTGCGGCAGACATCACACTCCGAGACATACTTGGCACAATATCGTTTCAAACCCGGCCACCAATATTGTGTTTTCAAGTCCATGTATATCTTTGTGCTGCCAGGATGGATAGAAAGAACAGAATCGTGCGCCTCCTTGAGAACTTGCTCTCTCAAACCCGGGTAGTTCGGAACAAACATCCGGTGTTCAAAGAAAAGTGTTCCTTGATCATCGACGTGGAAGGACTCATACTTCGGAAGCTGAAGTTTGGAGATGATCTTTCTGGTGTGCGGATCACCCAGCTGACGAGAGCGAATCTTTTCTTCCAAGAGAGGAGTAGCCAGAAGGTTCAGGAGATTCCCTTGTTCCACAATTTCTAGGTTGAGCTGACGGAATTCCTCGCACAAGAGAGGCTGTTGTTCTTCCATCATGAGGTTGTTGACATAAGCTTTGCGGCTGAGAGCATCGGCCATGACATTAGCTTTGCTCGGAGTGTAGTTGATGGTCAAATCAAAATCATTGATTGCTTCAATCCATCTCCTCTGCCGAAGGTTGAGATCAGGCTGAGTGAAGATATACTTCAAACTCTTGTGGTCAGAAAAGATCTCACAATGGTTGCCAAGCAAGTAGTGCCTCCATAGCTTCAACGCAAAGACAACTGCTGCGAGCTCGAGGTCATGTGTAGGATAGTTGATCTCATGCGTCTTCAACTGTCGAGAGGCATAAGCAACAACTTTTTTTCTTGCATAAGGACCGCACCCAATCCTTGCAAAGAGGCGTCACAGAATATCTGGAAAGGCTTAGATGTATCCGGAGGAACCAAGACTGGTGTGGAAGTGAGCTTCTCTTTGAGTGTCTCAAAGCTTGCTTGACATGCAGGGGTCCAAAGGTATTTCTTGCCTTTCTTGAGGAGGTCGGTAAGAGGCTTCGCTATCTTCGAAAAGTTCTGAACGAAGCGACGGCAATAACTAGCCAAACCAAGAAAACTCCGTACTTCTTTGACATTTACAGGAGGAAGCCATTCAACAATTGTCTTCACAGTTTCCGGGTTGACTGCAATGCCCTTGGCAGAGATAACGTGACCAAGATAGGTTACTTGAGGCAGCCAAAACTCACACTTTGAGAACTTTGCATACAAGCGGTTCTCACGAAGCTTGTTAAGGCACACCGAAGGTGTTCTTCATGCTCTTCCTTTGACTTAGAATAGACTAGGATGTCATCCAGATAGACCACAACGAACTTATCAAGGTACTCCATGAAAACCGAGTTCATAAGCCTCGAGAAGGTTGCAGGTGCGTTGGTGAGACCGAAAGACATGACCGTGTACTCATACAGGCCATAGCGGGTGGTGAAAGCTGTTTTTGGCACATCTTCCTTGCGAATCTTGATTTGGTGATAACCACTTCTCAAGTCAAGCTTAGAGAACACCACAGCTCCAGCTAGCTGATCGAAGAGATCATTAATCCGCGAAAGGGGATATTTGTTGTTGATGGTTTTAGCATTGAGAGCCCGATAGTAAACACAAAGTCTATCAGTCCTGTCACGCTTCTTCACAAAGATTGTTGGGCTACCCCAAGAAGAAGTACTGTGTTGAATGAAACCCAACTTCTCTTGTTCATCAAGATGTCGTTTGAGTTCAGCCAACTCAGAAGGACCCATTTTATAAGGCCGCTTGGAGATAGGAGCCGTTCCAGGTTCAAGCTCAATTACAAACTCAACCTCACGATCCGGAGGCATACCCGACAACTCTTCAAGAAAGACATCTGGGAACTCACAGACCACCGGAACACTCTGAATAGCTTCCATAGCATCATCATTCAGAGCCGCCAAAGAGAAAAGCTGAATATCAGGAGTCAGACTTGGAGAATAGACTATATGGCCTTCAGGAATCTTCAGAGAAATCGAACGTTCAGCACAATCAATCACAGCTGCATTTGCTGTCAACCAATCCATGCCCAAGATGACATCAATGTCAGAATTGCCCAGAACAATTAAGGAAGCCGAGAACAAAGAGCCACCAATCTCAACTTGATTGCCATGGCTGATTTTAGAAGCTACCATATTTGCTCCAGGAGAAAGGACCATTAATTTCTTAAGTAGAGGATCCATTGCTAACTCATTCTCATTTGCAAACTTGTGAGAAACAAAAGAATGCGATGCACCAGAATCAAACAAAACTCGTGCAGGGACTGAGTTAACGGAAAGCATACCCATCACAACTCCAGGTGCATGCTCAGCTTGAGCGGCGTTGACACAGTTGGCACGAGCAACAGTAGACCCGGGCTTGGTGTTGATGTTGAGAGCCCGAGGTGGTGGTGCACGAACCATAGGAGAGCTTGCCGCAGATCTTGGAGGGGGTGGAGGAAGAGCTCTGTTCTTCAACAGACAGTTCCAGTTTAGATGCCCAGGGTCTCCACATGTGAAACAAGCACCAGGTGGACGTGGAGCAATGTGGCCAGGGACTCCGCCAGGCGCTCCAGGGTAGTGGTGGTTGTAGCCCCTGGGAGCAGCAGTGATGAAGTTTGATGGCCTTGCCGCGTAGCTTGAAGGTCTTGGTGAAGCCGGGAGCGACGGTGGGGTGTTAGGAACCCAAACACGCCGCTTAGAAGGAGCTGACATAGCTGAAGAGCTTGGTGCGTCCCGGTTGTGTTTCTTTGACTCCTCAAACACTTGCCTACTGGCTTCCTCCTGCAAAGCTGTATGCTGAAGTTCCAGGAAAGATGCCGGCCTTGCATGTGTGATTGCATATTTGATCGATGCATTGAGACCTTGCCTGAACCTCTTTTGTTTCTTCTTGTCATCTGAGATCTCATCACCACCATAACGAGAGAGTTTCATGAAGTTCCTGATGTAGGTATTGACATTATCATTTCCCTGCTTGAGGTTGAGAAAGATTTCCTTCATCCTTTCCATGACAATCTCTGACAGGAATTGCTCTTTGAAAGCTCCAGAGAACTGTTCCCAAGTGGGCTGAAAACCAGTGCAGCTTGCCTTCAGATAATTCTCCCACCAGAGAGCTGCATCTCCCTTCAGAAGGTGAGTAGCACATTTTACCCATTCTTGCTCAGGAACATCAGCAGTCTCGAGTAGCCTTGACATCTCACGCAACCAATCATCAGCATCAAGTGGTTGATCCGAAACATCAAACTGGCGTGGGTTGAACTTCAGGAAGCTTTTGATGTCACCCCGCTTGGGAGGTGGAGGGAGTGGAGCAAACTCATTTCTCCTGACACTTTCTTCCAAACGCTGTTGGTTCTGCTGCATTGCTGCCAAGGCATTGGCTATGTTTGACAACGCGACCCCAAGTTCCGGTGGTATGTCCTCATCTGAACGGCGTGGTGGAGCCATCCTGAGATTGATATAAAACACAAGTCAGTACTATAATGGAGAATAATAATAATCCAAAATAGTACCAAGATGGAATTAACCAAGATTAAAGGATACAAATTACTAAGATGATATTAAAATATCAACAAAGTTCAAAGCACCTAGAAGATATTAAGCATATCGCACACGACTGAAAAGGAGTGTGGTACACAAATATATCAAAGAAAATTTTTCCACAAATTTCGGCATTAAAATACCAATAGATGCGTAAAATTACTTAACGAATCAAGATTAGTGACTCTACCAATTCAATATACAAAAGCGAATGATAAGAGTAGTGGTATGGTCGCGACTCCATCCCGCACTCAAATCATTACCCCGCACATGAACAAGTGGAACACATATCCTAACCCCTTCTTCTCATGACGAACCTAAAGATTGTTAACTACGGAAACGAACACCCCAAACAAGATAACGTCGGATACAAAGAGTAAGACAGATTGCGTCGGTAAACAACGAATCAAATAGATCGCGTCGGTTTGCAAAAGCCTGTCGGTATGGAATGTACCAACAGTTGATAACCAAAGGCTGATTAGATAACAACTTGGATGCAACAGATAGATAAGGAATTACACACACACACACACAACCTATGGTACTACGGAAACCCAGAACACGTGAATCCTAGTTTGAATTTTAAGGAGAGGATTGAAAACGTTACACTTCCTTACCAGAAAAGGGTGGGTGGGTGGGTAAGAAGAAAAGTGGAAGCAGTCCTACTCTCGCGTTTTGTTTTTCCCTAGTATACATAACTACCAAAAATATTTGCTAGACTGACAACGACCGTTTGGCTGAGACCCTGAAGGTCGGGATGGCTCTGATACCAATTGTAACTACCTCGGTGAATTACGCTCCTAGATACAAGCCTGGATGAGCGGAAGTGGTTGAAAAAGTACGGTGGGGCCCCAAAAGCCGCTCACGGGTAGACCTTTCGGCCGTCCCAACCACTTCCAATTCATCGGGACCTGTACGGGCGGCGTAATCGGCAGGCGAAGGGATCAACTACATACACAAATGAGTATGTATGCAAGCCACCATACAAAAGTACATCAGAGCCATTCCATCTAGAAAGAAAGGAAATATAGCAACGCCATACGGCAAGATTCAAATGACCTAGATAGATATAATATTTTAGGATATTTCCTCATACATCACACATCAGAGCATCAGGCGGAAACGGCAGAACAAAGTCCGGGTACGGATAAGAAGCAAATCGGCATAAGATGCCACAGAAATAAGCACATCCCGCCCAGAGATCTCACGGATCCCCGTTCTCGGAATCTCTACACCGAACGATCGTTGCCCACATCATCAGACTCTTCCACCCAGTATCCGTCCTGCGAGTGTACCTGTTCATCTGAACCAATAATTTATCGTGTGAGACCCTAAGGGTACTCAGCAAGTCTTAATGCCTCTAAAGGGAACACAACCTGGGGTGACGCAATTGCAGCAAAAGATAAACCCTAACATTTCTATAGATACTCGCTAACCATCCGCCTAACCAAAGATAGACGGATGTCCGTGAATTAATGGCAACAGTTATGACAGTAATATCCACAGATCCATCCTCCTCCTCGCTTACCAACGAGGAAGCGGACGAACAACCCCCCATCCGTTGGCAGTTTTATTCACCATTCCATGAGTGTTGCGCTATTTACTAGTCATTTACTTAGTCGGATTAAAGCGGTACTTTAGTTATGCTTGTCTATGATCGAGAAACTGTGCTCCAAGTCGTCCATAACCGCGGACACGGCTTTCAGAAAGTTTTACCCTGCAGGGGTGCACAAATAGCAACACACACTCGATCAACCTCGGAAAAACCAAATCAAAACCCAACGAGGCCTTCACGACAAAGCAATCACAAGATTCAGAAATATTTCAGGGGGCCACCCCATTGAGTAGACCCGCAACGAAGCTAGCTGACTCCGAGACGGACTCAAGGTTTGCGTCAATGGCTGTAAACGGCTGGGAACCCGAAAATGTGACTGGGCTTGTCGATACCGCGAAAACATTCCGCTTACCTAAACAGTACAGTGTGCTCCTCGCACAATCGTAATAAAACAGTAAAGCATGGCATAAGTACAGGATAGTAAATAAAACCTCAAACTAGTTTGTGGCCCCGAGAAATAAGACGGAATCAAGCTCTGGCTGAGGGGGGTCCCATAAGCCTCCCGGATGTGGATAGCGCGAAAAATCAAGGAACAGGAATCAAGTACTCGGGGTCCTACGGGACACAAGTGAGCAGGAAAAACCAAATAGCAGATATTGCTCACCGGTGCCACTTTCATTAGTTATCCCATTACTACTCAGGTTAAGTTGTTTAGGTACCTCGTTATCCATCAGACACTCACAAACCCTACACACGCTGTTCTACGACTCGCATGGCTCAAACAACTCCTGTAGTAATGGCTCATGGGATGGAGGAACAAGCTTGGTGGGGTTTAAAAGTAAAGGCTATGCAATACTTGGGATTCAGTTTAATGCAATCGCGACTCAATGATGCAAGAATAAGATAGAGGCAATAGGTACTGTATGTATGCAAGCATGTGGTAGTGCTTGCCTGGCAACTCAGTTGAAGCGAGAGACGGATCTGGGTAGTGCTCCTAATTCTCTTGATAAATCCCCTGCTCAGTGTCTAACCGAAGAAGAACCAAACAAATAAGGGCCAACATAAATAAAGTGCACAAGCATAGTAATAAAATGCGTCAAGCAAACAATCATGCCATGATGAATGATGCACAAGCTGCATGGCAATAATGTAGCATGGCATGGGTGAAGTGTAGAATACGAGAAATAACATTTTTATTGGGTTTTGGTCACATTTTATTGTCATAATAGTTGCTGTATACTATATATTTATATGATGGATGCTGCAATTTAAGTCATGGATAGCATAAACAGAAAGGTCTCGTCGAGATGATCATTTTAAACATATCATTTGTCAAATTCGGAGTTATAGAACTAGAGTTATTAATTAATTAAGGTCCAGGGGCATTTTATTGTAATTTAAAACAACTTGAAATTTTAAATGTGCAAAAGGTAATTTGGATAGCATATTTGAAATCCTCACATTTTTCTGATTCAAAAACATATATTATATGTTAAATTTGGATTTATAATTTTAAAGTTATTTGAAAACAGAATTGAAATTTGAATTTAATTTAATTTGAAAAGATTTGAATTAAACAGGGAAACAGAAAGTCTTTTGGTACCCAGGCAGACCTAGCCACTGCCGCTGACGGGTGGGGGCAGGCTGACTGGACCCAACACGCGCACAGGACAAAGGGGAGGGGACTGCGGGTTGATTGCAACTAAAGTCGAGAGCCTTTTTGCAAAAACCCAGAGACACAGACAGTGGGGTCAGGGGGATCGCGGGTTGAGCGGCAAAAAGGGGCAGGGGGTTAAGTGCAAAGTGCCAACACGTGCACTGTTTTTCTTCCGCGTCTGTGGACGGCCGGCGCGCGACAGAGCGGGGGTGGGGATCGAACGCGCTTCTCAGGCGTGCGCATAGAGGCGGCTGCCGCTGCGGTGGTGGGAAGGTTGCTGCAGGGTTGCGCCCGCGCGGCTAGATAGGGTTTGCGCGGAGCGCGAGCGTGCAGACGCCAGCGAGCGGCGCGCGCGCGCAGGCTGCTCGACGAAACGCACGGCGCCGACAGGAAACGAAGAGGGCCAGGAGCAGGTCTAGGGGGTCCGTGGGCTCACCGTGAGGGCGTCGGTGTAGATGGATCGGCTCGAGGCGGTCACGGTCGTCGGCGAGGCTGGCGCACCGGCGGAGCTAGGGTTCCGTCGGGCTCGCGCTGGGGCAGGGGTTCTGGGGCCTCCTCTTCGCGGTTCCGTGCACGGGGCTGCTGCAGGGGGTCTCCTAGTACTCCTCGACACGCTGCTGCTCGCCTGCGCCTCCCGGATCGACGGGGAGGAAGGAGTCCGACGGTGGTGGCCGGCGTCGGGGTAGATGGTGGTGTAGAGGGAGAAGGGAGGCGAGGCAGGGCCTCTAGGGGGATCTGGGAGAGGCAGAGAGGGGGAGGCAGTAGATAAGAATGGGGGTGAGGTGGTTGGCGTGGGGGAGGGGAGGGTGGCTTTGGCCACCTTTTTGCTCTCCTCCCTCACGTGCTCGGCATGGAGGCCAGGCAGGTCTGGGGGATGGGCTGCCAGGTGGGCCAGGTGGTCATGGCGGGGCCAGGGGCAGGCTCGGCTGGGGCCACAGGCAGGGAGAGAAAAGAGAGAGAAAGGAGAGGGGGTAGGCTCGGGTCTAGGGTTGGGCTTGGCAAGGGTTGGTCTTAGGGTTTGGTGGAAAGAGAGAGAGAGAGAGAGAGAGAGAGAGAGAGAGCTGGGGGTGGGGCCAGGGAGAGGGTGGCCAGGTGGGGCAGGCATGGTAGAGAGAGGAGGGGCCGAGAGAGAGAGAGGCATGGCTCGAATAGGGTTTTTGTTTGGGGTGGTTAGCTAGGTGGTGTGATGGGGCTAGCTAGGTGAGAGAGAGGCCGAGAGAGGGGGGTTTAGGGCTTGTGCATGTCCACATAATCATGCAAGGATGGGGATGGTTTAAAGAGTGGGGTAGGGTTTAGGGTTTGATGGGCTATGGTGATTAGGGGGTAGGGTTTAGCTAGAGGGTAAGAGAGAGGGAGAGAGATAGAGGGTTTGGTGTCTTGATTAGATCAAGCATGATCCACACAAGCTTAACAAGATGGCCAAAAGAGAAAGAAGAAAAGAGGTGATGAGGTATGAGCAAAATTGAAAAGGATCCAGCCCAAAAGCAGGAACAAAGACAGAGATAACCCACTCAAGAATTCAAATAAAACCATAAGATGCCCAAAGTTGATGATGGTTGCGTGGCCCATGCCAATGCATTAAATGCTAGGTTTTATCTTGTGAGAACAAAATAATATCCCATGGCATTTATTTATGTGCATCCCCAAAGATGGAGTAAGGCCAAGCAAAAGATTATGAGTGGGATCCACCCAACCCACATGAGCTAGAATTAAACTCAATTAAAATGCCAAGCTCATATTAATTGGATGGTGGAATTACAAAGTGGTGAAATAAAGGGTGGTGGAGTCAATAAAAGATATGCCCCCAACTCAACTTGGGCATTTAACAATATATTAAGAACCAAATACAATATCAAGAGGCAAATACCAATAATAATGCATATGAGATTAGAACCAAAACAAAAGGGGTTTTGTATGATTCTCAAAGGCAAGGTGGGATCTGAAACCTTTCAGTCCATCTCTGGTGAAAAAGACAAATTCCTGCCGAATCGGTAGGAAGTCGGTCAGATATGAACTACAGGTACATGATACGATGCTCATGATTTTTTACAAAAATCATTTTTAGGTTCAAAATATGCTATTTTATCAAAAATCCAATGCAAGTTGAGTGAGGTTTGGCCCCGAGCTAAGAATCTTCAGGCCTGTTGTTCGACAAAGTTTGATGATAGTTTAAAACAGGGATAAAAAATTAAAAAAACGATCGAAACAATGCGAAACCTTCGCGTGATGTTATATTATGTGACATAGTTAGAAGGAAAAATATCAAATTTGGTATATTGATTATGTCTCAAAAAAAACTTCACAAAATGACCTATCTCATTGGAGGTTTCTTGGTTTTCGGGTCAAATGACCAATGTTATGGCTAGAATCAAAGCATAGTTTGTGATAATGTGGCCATATTGTGCATACATGTGCATCATGGGATGGCAAACAATGTTGCAACAGCAAGTTTTTTTTTTGTCGCACCAAAAAGGCATTTTCCATTTTCCGAGCATTAAAACAGACGGTTTTGTGAAGCAACCACCAAATGGCTAATTCAAAAAACTAGCACCACATTTTACAAAAAATACTATACCATCTTATATGGACAATGTACCAACAGGGGATCTGAAACCTTTCAGTACACCTCTGGTGAAAAAGATAAATTCTTGCCGAATCGGCAGGAAGTGGGTCAGATATGAACTACAGGTACATGATACGATGCTCATGATTTTTTACAAAAATCATTTTTAGGTTCACAATATGCTATTTTATCAAAAATCCAATGCAAGTTGAGCGAGGTTATGTCAGATTCCAAAGTATACAAAAGATGCGGCATTTAAATATCCAAACAATTTAAAAATGTTAATACAAAATAAAATATGATTTGCTCTAATAAAATAGGGCTAGATTCCTTTTTAGATGCTTAATATTTCTTATGTTCAAAGTTTTAGGGTTTGACTATTTTATTTTTGTTTGAATTGAATAATCAAAATTTATATGTAAGTGTTTTAATCATTTTGAAAATTTTCATCTAAAGTAACTATAAAATGTTTTTATATGAATGGATAGATATTATTTTTCTGAAAATTATGATATATTATTCATATTTTTTTCTGAGTTGAAATGAAAAAGATATGAATTTTTTAAATTCTATCCTATTTTTTGAATTAAAAATGCCCCCACCCCTTTAATGCACGAAGCACCCCCTTTTAACACCGGTTCGTGTGGGCGCGAAACGAATCCTCCCCTTTAACACCGGTTCCAGCCACGAACCGATGTTAAAGGGGGGTATAACGCGTGCCTTTCTCCTCCTTCTTTCCCCAGCCAGATCGAAAGCGCGCGCGTAGAGGAAAGCAGAGGAGACTCGTCGCCATCCAGCCCTCGCTGTCGCCATCCCGCGGGAGCGCCGTCGCCCCCCAGCCTGATCGATCAAGCGCGCGCGAGTCGTCGCCGTCCACGTAAGCCCTCGCCGTCGCCCTCGCCGTCCAGTCGTCGTCGTCCACGTACGCCCTCGCCGTCGCCCTCGCCCTCACTGTATGTCCACACCCTATCCGCCCACTCCCCCCTCGATATCGTATACCGCGCGCCCTCGCCGTCGCCGTCGCTAGGAGAGGAGGCCGGTCACGAGTAGAACCGCCGCTCCTCCCCATCTCTGTCACTGTCGCCCGCCCTCCTCCAAGGCCGAGGCCTTGGCCTAGCCGTACGCCCCTCCTCCCCAGTCACTGTCGCCCGCCATGGCCGAGAGCTTGGCCAGGCCAAGCTATGTTACATGGTACGGGGATACGGATACGGGAATACAAATACGGCGATACGGGAAAACGACATTTTCTCAAAGTAGACTAACGGGGATACAGTGAGTATATGTATAAATGCATACGAAATCAGCACCAATTCATAATATTATCGAAGATGAAAAAATTGATGTGAATAAAGTTAAGATAGAATGGTATTTTCAAGACCGGCTGCCAGATACTCGGCAAGAGGAGTCTAGGCGATTAGACTTTAACTATCAATTTGGCCTTCTATTGGACTGTCGGATATTTGGGGATATTTGGGGATACACGTATCCCATGCGTATCCTGCGTATTCCCGTCCTAGTGCAGTATCCTGCACTGAATCGGCACTTGTCTGTCGTATCCCTGCATCGTAGAGGCCAGGGGCCCTCCATGCCAGCCCCGTTTTCGATACCGACGGAGCTCGCCGTGCCGGAGGAAAATTTTCCTCTTATTTGTGCAGGTGCTCGTCTCCATGCGGGCGGCGCTCCATCACGTGGTCGTCGGGCCGACATTGGGCAGCCGGTGGCGTAGGGGCACGGGCGGTGCGTGGTTGTGGGGTCGCCGGCGGACGACAAAGAGGCGCTCCGTCGCGGGGTCGTATGTTTCCAGACCGAAGGGGTACCGACGAATCGCAATAAAATACCACTAGGCCAAAATTTGCAAATAAAATACCATTGAATTCATAGAACAAGTGGCATATGTGTATGTATATTTGTATGTGTATGTGTATGTATATATGTATATATGTATATTGTATTATATGTGTATTGTATATGTATGTGTATATTTTGTGCCACGCCGACGACCACCGCCACCATTATGCCGTCGACCCTGGCCTCCTCTGTCCTCACTGAGCCTACACACGCGTCGAGGGTGAGTCGCCCATTTTAGGTAGCCCACGTCGTGCTGGTTTAAACGCACACCCCCACGCATCCCGGCCCCGCTCTCGCCCTAGCGCCGACACCTCTCTTTGTCAATATAGCATTATAATAACCATGCTATGTTAATCAACTTTCATGGCACGTTAATTAGAAGAAGTAAATGTACCCTCTCATATGAATCCAGGGTTTCTCCGAATTAGGGTTTGAAATGACCAAGCATGTATTAGGGTTACATTTCAATACTTTTAACCTGTCATATCATCATCCTTGCTTGAGCATTTCAATAGATGTATTACTGATATTTGTGTGATAATATTATTATTTTATAAACTATGGATCCACTCAGTAGAAACCTTGAAGAGGAAGAAATAATGGAGAACATGATCCATGAGGACACCTCACAATATCTAAACTTGGAGGAACATGATGTCAGCTCAAGTAGTCATGGAGAAGATGACGACTCCAGTGAACGCACTTTAGTGATTACAAAGTCCGTCGAGGTATATGCATGGATTAAGCCTCTGCTGACTTGCACCGATTGATTTGTATATATGTACATGTATTAATTAATACTTCCTTCTTCTTTTAGCCCTCTGGATCGACCAGCCAGCAACAATCTTCTTCTACGAAAAAGAGCAAGCGAGGCGCGAGCTATAGGTTGAAAGATCGGGCAAAGTTCACGATCGAAGCAGTCCGTGTTGATGACAGGCCGATGGAGCCCAAAAAGGCCGCAGACAAATTTGTACGTCAGGTTGGAGTTCTTGTTAGGAACCAAATCCCAATCATAATTGAATATTGGAATAAGCCAAAGAAGGGCGACGGTACCTTTGTCAATGAAAGATCCAAAGAAACGCTTTGAAATTTGTTGTTGGTAAATTTCACCCTTCCGCCAGAGGAGGATGAAAACAAACCGGTTATAAAGGAAAAGGTCAAAGTGTGGACTCTAAAGAAGATGGCTGGCGCTTTCCGCAACTGGAAGACAAAATTGAACAAATTTGTCAAAGCTCGCGAGACTCCAGATTTCGAACACGCATATTATGCGAAGATAAGACCTCACTGGCCCGAATTTGTGGCATACAAGGAAGGTGCTGAAAGAACATGTTGGGCCCCCATGTGTAGTTTTGGTAATTAATGACAATCTTTATGGACTAATGTGTGTACTAAGTTATACTTGTAGGATTTGTCCATTGGCATCGCTTGGAGCATGTGTTGGCTTAAAGGTCGATAAAATGCATAGAATATATGTTGGGCAAGCTCATATGTGAGGTCGATGATTAGGAATTAAGAAAGGCGTTCCATCTTGAGAAGGGCAAGATCGTCTACATCGAGCTCAAGTGGAATGCTCAAGGCAAAGGTATAATCTTGATAGGTTTTCCCTTTTGCCGGTCTCATGTTGTGTGTGTGAGACCGGGTTTAGGATAGATAACCGTACTATCAAGAGGGGCTCTCGTAAGAGTAATTCGGTCACATCGTTTGGAGAGAGCTCAAACCTTTGCATACTTGCATCATCGTATTTGGTTGTTATTTGGCCTTATCCATGTGAGGATATAGAGCTTGTGGTAATCTCCATAACAAGCTCTTGTTCATCAAAATCGGATCTTCCATTTGTATCTTGTTGCGATTTTGATTTATGCGGCTTTTCGGTTTCTCACCAAATGAGGTATATCACATTATTCTACTTGATATTTTCTCACTTGGTGATAATCAATATTTCCACCTTTTGTTTGGGAAGCCCTTGTCGTCCTCTATCCAACGCAATTGGAATCGGGTCAATCGGAGCTTTCAGTCAAAAGTTATTGCCGTTTGAATATTTTTTGCTACCGGATGCGACAGAAGGTTTTGACTAATTGTCAAAAAGCCTCTGCCGGGCTAGGTACTAAAAACGGTAGTACCGCATTTTATTACCTAGCGCGACAGTAGCTTTTTTACCACTTGTCAAAAGCTTCTGCCTGCTCCGGTATTGAAATGCGGTAGTACCGCATTTTAGTACCGCACAGGGCAGAGACTTTTGAACGTTGGCAAAAAGCTTATGTCTGCCTAGGTAGTAAAATGCGGTAGTACCGTATTTTACTACCTGGCGTGACAGAGACTTTTTTCGTATAAACTTCTGATTCCATTTCACGTCCGGTAGTACCGGTTGCCATTTGCGGTACTACCGTTTTACGGTAGCATCAATGGTACTACCGATGTGGCCAGGGCTTATGAAGTTTGAATATTGTCTTCCGGTACCAAGTCCGGTACCGGGTCCGGTAGTACCGGAGTTCTCCTGTAGTACCGCTTGAACTTCCGGTACTACCGCTACATTAAGGCTCCAACGGCCATATTTTGCCTAGCCCTTTAAATAGCTTTGCCCCTTTGTCTTTTAGGGTTAGTTATTACTCCTCATTTGTCTAAGCTTTGCCCTCATTTGCCTTACTCTTTGAGCTTGATTTCTACTCACCCCTCTGTTGGTTCTTGCTTATATTTGAGGGGTAGTTGGAGGAGATCTAGATCTACGTTTTGACCAAACCAAAACATCTCTTTGTGAGTGTATCTTTGGGGATCTAGATTTTTGGGGATTTTGTGTCTCTCTTTGATTCCTCCTCTCTTGTTCCCCCAATAGCTTTAGTAGCTTTGTTGTAACTTGAGAGTGAGGGATTTGAGCACCTTTGTGGTGTTCTTGCCATTTGCATTTGGTGCATCGGTTTGAGTTCTCCTTGGAGGATTTGGTTTGAATTGCTCATTGGAGCTTGTCCCTCTTGGGTTCTTGGAACCCTAGACGGTTTTGTGGCCTTGGTGGCATTGTGGCCTTGGTGGCATTTGTTGAAGCCTTTTGTGGCGTTTGTTGGGAGCCTCCAATTAAGTTGTGGAGAAGTGCCCCAACCTTGTGAGAGGTTCCGGTTGCCACCGACAAGTGCACCGATAGTGGAAGCGTGAATCGATCCCATTGGGGTGAGATTCACCGGAGAATAAGGGAGGCCTTTTGTGGCGTTGGTGGTTTGATACCACCCCCTCTCCAAACGAGACGTACTCCATGTTGGGAGGAACTCGGTAAAATATCGGTGTCCCCGCGTGCCTATGTTATCTCTATACCCGAGCTCTTTACTTATGCACTTTACATTGTGATAGCCTTCGTGCTTGAAGTAATATATATCTTGCTATCACTTTGTTGCTTGTATTGCTTAGCATAAGTTGTTGGTGCACATAGGTGAACCTTAGTTGTTCTAGGTTGTGCTTAACAAAGTAAACACTAGTTTTATTCCGCCTTTGTTGAGCCACTCTAGGAAAAAATTTAATCGCCTATTCAGCCCCCTCTAGGCGACATCCGTATCCTTTCAGGTGCTATAGCTACAAAGAGGTTAAAAACCAATACGCTAAATGTCCAGAAGAAGGAATATCACCAGAGGACGGGGTCAGGTGGCTACATATCTTAGAGGCCTAAGTGGGAGGAAGCTGAGAAGGCCATGCGCGATAGAGGGATTGCACCCCAGACACATGGGTGGGACCTACGTGCAAAGACTTGGTTCTACGGAATCGGGGCAAGGTTGGACCCAGAAACGGGATTGTGTATCTTCCCAACCCTCCTTGCCAAACCCGTCACTGAACTCATCACGGCATACGAGGAAACAGCCGCCAGGACCTTCCATCCCGACAGATAGAATGACCAGCTCACACGCGCCATCGGTAAAAAAGAACACCCTGGACTTGCACGAGGGACAGGGGGTATGACGTGGAAGAATGGGTTTGCCGAGTGGGGCGACTCTTACAGATGGCGCGGCAGAAAAGAAAAAGAGCGTACAGAGCGGATGACACAGATAGAACATGCACTTGTGGCGCTGCAGGCGCAAGTGAATGCACAAAAGAGCCAGCAAGCTACCGGTCCATCTCAGCGACACAAAAGAGCCTGCATTGGAAGCTGCCGGCGGCCCAGACTCTGCGCGGAAAAGCAGCGTGGCTTCCACGGAGAACGTGTAGCCCACGCTTGAAATGGCGGGTACTCGATACCCCGTGGATGAGATCACGGAGAGCGAACACGCCGAGCTGCATGTGAGATTAATGGGATTATCCATTAAGGTGATGGTCGGCTATGCCTTACCTCCTGTAGCTGGTGGAACTTACCACTACCGACCGATTCCAGATGGCTATGCTATTATCGGGGTGGATGAGGTTGTGAAGGAATATGAGGAAGCACAGCTTGACCATGCTACAGGTGAAGGGGAAACTCAACTCAAATTTGCAGTGAAAACAACCATTCTTTGGAAGAAGGAACACATCGTGCTTCCAAATTGGAGGCCACCGGCACCCCCGCCGTCTCGCAGCGTCAGCAGTCTGAGCCGCCTCAGCCGTCTCTAAGTCATCAGAATACTCCCCTGTCATCTCCGGCGCTTCAGCCATCTCCTGTGCGGCAGCCATCTCCGGCGCGCCAGCCATCTCCTACGCTTCAGCCATCTTCGGTGCGCCAGCCATCTCCTCAGCGTAAGCGGAAGAGCACTGCCACGAAGATCATCACTAGCACTGCCACGAAGAAATCCGCAGGAAACCGTATGCCAACGAGTTCAAGAAACTACGTCCCGCAGCCTTCCGCCAAGCCATTGCCGATTTTACGGTGGAATCGCAGCGATGAGGAGACCAATAGGATCTCAGAAGAAGAGGTCAAGAAATTCTTTGCACCTAGACGGGCCGAGCCAAAGGAGAAAATAGATCCGGTGGTGGTGGAGAAGTTATACAATAATCTTTTAAAACCTGAAACCCCACTTGGCCGGACTATGAGCGCCAGATTTTGAAGGGGGATGCAAGGCGGAGGGAGACTGAAAGTAGCAGTCGTGCGACACCCCAGAAAACAGTTCCCATGCTCGGAGAGCAGGAAAAGCAATCATGCGCCCTGCTCCAAGTGTTCGACACACGGAATACTCCTCCTGTAAATGATTACGAGGCAGAGCTAAAAAGAAAGGTCAATGATATGGGGATGACTTACATTGCATACTTGAACATCATGGGAGACAACTTGCCCACAGGTGATGTCAACCCCATACAGCCATAGAAGTATGGGAAGAATCTCATCAAGAAAGAGAAGCTCAAGAATCTACCAACAAAGTTCCGAAGATTGCACAAGTGGTACCTTAATTTCTGCAAGACGAGAAAGGGAGAATGGATCACGGTGCATATAAGAGATCAGATTTTCTTGTGCGGAGACGACGAGATCAACTTCAACATTCAAGACTTGTATTTTCTATTAAATTAGAAGAAACTCGACAAAGCTGCCATCAACCTTTATTGTGTGTAAGTACTATTTCTTTAATTTCTATCTCATCTCATTCAATTCATTAATTGCATGTATATATATGCTCACCATATATGTATATGTATACTATTATGTAGGAAAAAGGTTATGGAATGCATGAAAGGAGGCCCTTTTGACATTGGGTTCGTTGACCCAAATAGAGTTCATGAAGAAGTGGTAAAACTCAAACCCGGGCAAACAGAAGATTTCTTGCTAATGTCTTTACTGAGACAACAAACCAAAAGAGAAATACTATTGCCTTACAACTTCTTGTGAGTGTTACCCTCTCTTGTACACATTATGTTTCGGCTTACTCGATGTTAAGTATAACTGATGATGTGTTATGCATGCGTAGGTTTCACTTTATTCTGCTAGTCATTCAACCTGACTCAGGAAAAGTCCTTGTCATGGACTCGTTACGAAAAGATCATGAGCTATGGGCAGACTTTAAAGAGATGCTCCAGAGGTAATTTCAATCATATTATCGCACTAGATCGGCAACTTTCCTGACAACAAATAATTAATTACTCCTTTATCCATTTTCTTTGCCGGACAGGGTTTGGAAAAGTTTCACGGGCAGGGTCGTGGGTGAATGGTCAGAAGAACTAAAATTTATAGACCAAAATGTAAGTAATACTAGCTAGCTAGGTCTGCGTATCTCTTTGATTCTGCTTCCAATTCCATTATATCATGCTTTATTGATTATTATTTTGATTGAACTCTCTATTCTCGTAAAGTGCGCGCATCAGGGACCCGACAATAACTTATGTGGATACTATGTTTACGAGTTCATTCGCAGCACGATATGTGCGACGGGCCAAGCCGCATTAGAACAACTTAGAGTAAGTAAACAAAGTACACAACATTATTTTATTACCATCAATTGTGTTGAGTTTTATTCTTATATATATTGATCACATTCTTCATATATATTTAGATCGAACGGATGCAGGACCAACTCCTACCATTTGACCGCATACGAGCCATTTAAGAGGAATTGACGGGGTTCATACTTGATGAGGTTGTCACGCCTGGCGGAGAACTCTTTAGATATCAACCAAAATGAACGTTGTATATATATGCTTGAACGTGTTTGTCTTTTACTTGATGCTTCAACGTTTACGGAGAATACCACACAATGACGATGTTTGTGTATAATAATAGTTGCTTAATTATTCATGTACTCGTATGTACCGACGACGATGTATGTGTATACCGCTCCCGATCGATTCCCCCTCTCCCCTCCCCGTCCTCGCCGCGCCGCAGAAATACGCCCAGAACGGGGCGGCGGCAGAACTCTGCCACGACAGAGATTTATCTTTTTTTCCTGCCGCGGCAGAACTCTGCCACAACAGAGATTTATCTTTTTTTCCTGCCGCGGCGCAGACCGGTGTTAAAGGGAGAGGGGGGCTGAACGCTGCGGCAGCCCCACGTGTGTTAAAGGGGGGCTCTAACACCGAACCCCCAACAGCGGTTCCAAAATCGCTGTTAGAGGGTGTTCTGAACCGGTGTTAGAGGCAGTGTTCTGCACTAGTGGGGGGCAGTTTGGAGGTGCGTTCTTGGTGTCTATAACACAACGTGTTGCAAAATTTGGCTGCTTAGCCCTCTTTCTATGATAATGATACACCTTAAAAAAATAATACTGTACTACATAGCCATAGGTTAACAGAAATTTACTGGCATGCATATTAGATCGTAAGAGTACAGCATTAATCAACTTGCCAAATATACAATGCATATGACGTGACGTGACGCATTGCGTGCGACCCAGTTCTCGTTACGCGGCCGCTAGGTGCTCGCGATCATGCATGCGCGACGCAGATGTTCCCCCCTTGCTCCATTCTGATATGATCACTAGGCAGCAGTAATAATTAAGGTGGCTAGCCTAGCTAACCCACCAGCGCATAATGTGGATCAGGATTCAGGAATGCATAATCCATGCATGCAGGGAAGCACGCGTGAACATGCATTTTGCTTGTAAGTAGGATTATTATTACAAGTGGCATGTGTCTGTTTGAGTGCGACAGCCATGGAGCCCCCGTCGTTCGGATCCAGAACCCTGCCGCACTGCCACTGCCATCCGCGGCAGCGTCGCCGATGGGTTCGTGCATGCCTTCGTGGGCTGGACGTACTCGAGAGAGGGGATCATTCTGTTTGCTTCTCTCGTAACCCAAGCCTGGATATATATCTGCTTAGTTCCCAGTGCGGCTGGTTAATCTAGTCCTCGGTCCATGGTTCGCGTCGCGTTGCACACCAGCCTAGGGCATAGGATCTCGCTTTGAGGCGCAGTCCACGGCTGGTCCCCGTACGTGCCATGCCATGCAGCTTAACTTTGTTCCATTCCATGGCAGCTAGCTAATAATCTCATGCATATGCAACATGGCTGGTCCCCGGCCGTGCGTACCATGCATCTGCAATCGTGCTATTGTGCTAATCTACCATATGCATCTCGAGGAAATGTAGGCAGGAGAGCTACTTGTGCTTCACTAGCGTGGACCTTGTTGGACCCACGTGTCAGTGGTCTTGCCCGAAGACACGCCGTCGTAACATCCGATCGAGAACGAGAAGCTAGCTACAACTTGTTTCCTGTCATCTGAGACGCGAATTGATTGATGAGTAGTGTTCCCTGCAGAGGCAGCTCGATGGCTGGTCATGAGAGAAAAAGCTCAAGCCGCTGATCCATCCACCGATGGTGTGTGCAGTGCTAGCTGCTGTGTTGAGCAGCAAGTAAGCGAGTAATAAGCATCGATGAATGATGCACGTTCGGATCGGCTAATCATGAGCGCCACGGCTTTCCGGAAAGGCGCGCAGGCAGGCAGAATCTTGGATTCGCTAACGAGCTTCAGCTTCTCCGGCTGGCTGGCTCCAAAGGCGTACGTACGGTACGGGGGCGTGGCCACTCATGCATGGGTGGCGACTGGTGGCGCCCCGGCCTGCTTTTCTAATTCGCATCGCGGGGCGGGGCGGCTGACTGACTGGGCGGCCTCGAGGACCGTGTACGCTGCGCACCCGCTCCTGTCCCCGTGCTCGATCGGCGAATGTTTTATATCGTCACCTGCCACCGGCCGGCCGGCTGGGCTGGCCGCCCCACGCCGGCGACACCGCCGTGCACATGCCAAGCGAGGTGGATGCACCAAGAAATTCAGACCGGCCGGCCCCAGCTGGTCGGGACGAGTCGACCCATCCGAAACAACGACCATCGTCGATGCGAGTTACTGACAAATTTCCAAACCACGTCCGACGAGTGGCATGCTTGCACCAAAGCCACGTGGAGTTTTCAGGAATCGCACTCGCACGGCAAGGTTACCCTTTCGAAGGACATGCACACCGGCACATGCCAAGCAACATACAGATAGAAGAGGAAATTCAGCCCGCCCGGCCACAGCTGGTCGATCGGGACGAGTCCGAAACAACGGGTGGACTTCCTCCAACGAGAGTGACCGAGAAATGTCCTAACCCCAGACGACAAGTGCCATGCTTGCGGTAAAGCCACGTGGAGTTTCCATGGAAGCGGAAGACAATTTTTTTTATTGCCGGTAAGCGCAGGGCAAGGTTACTACTACGTGGGGTTTCTACATGGAGTATTTCCAAGGACATCGCATCCGATGGGGTGGTTTATTTTCTCCCTTTTTTTACTCACATATGGGTATTCTCTAGTTTTGTTTGTTTTTCTTCAATGTTTTGTTTATTTACATGTATGCTCGTCAATGATGGGTATAACCAACTCTGTTCCTGTTTTTCCGTGTTTTCCTTCAGTTTTTTGTTTGTTGAGTCGTATATGTTTCGTAGTTATTTTACAAAAGAAAATTCAATTTGACCAAAGTTTCATGAAAAGTGCGTCAAGGCAACATCGTTCTCATGCTACCGGTTGTGGCAGGTCACCCTGTCTTTTGGTGCATCTATCTACATTGATGTATAAATTATGATACGAGACAAATTGATTAAACAGACAAAGATACATCAGACTGAACTCTTTCCTTTTAGAAGGGAAAAAAGGTGATGACTCCATGCAACGCGGGCCAGGGGATCCCGCTTTATGCGGGCACTAATAGCGCACGCTTTGAATGCGGCCAAATAACATGTACAGTACAAGTTTTTTTTTGTTGCTTTTTTTCAAAATCTGAATATTACTTTTGAAAAGAATTTTATTAAAAAAACAAATGTATTTAAATAATCTTAACATTTATCAAATCTTATTTTTTTAATTCAGGCATTTTAAAAATTTGTTTTTCAAATCTAAACAATTTTTAAAATCAGAACGTTTTACGTTTTTAAACATGAAAATAAAGTAAAAATGAAAAGGTAAAAACAGGAAAAAAAAGAAACAACATCGCTAATGGGCCGCCCACCATGAGCGCCCGCATGCATTAAGCACTGAGCGGTACATAGGGATTGCCAACAACCATATCACTGCAATGGTAAGAACTTACTACTAACAACAATCCATACTTACTAGGCGATTCGTTAATGGGAACTTAGTTGTAAGATAAGCTGAACGACTGATAAGGAAACATAACCCGTGATTCTTTTTACAGTTAGAGCAGGGCACTGCAATCGGCCAGAGACAAGCCGTTTTCAACTCAAAATCACAAAAGAGAATCCTACCAAGAGCAGCTCTATAACTCGAGCGAAATCGCCTTCTCCAGATTGAACACAACAGTTTCAACGGGCTGTTCGCCCATGGCAGATCATGGCAACATATAGGTTCTTTGCCCATTGTTCCTGAAATTTGGGATTGTATCGAGGTTACATTCTCGCGTGCAAACCAAAGAAAGACATTGCATAAGTTTATGGATGGGTGGTGTGATTTTGAACATCGTCCAGATCGAGTCAGCAGAACATGCAGATGTACCTTCATATGCTTGCTGGAAAAGTCAGAGGTTAGAAGAGTTTCGTCCATTGGTTTCGTCTTGGACTTCTTGGTTATGCTCATGATAAAAACAGCTTGGTCAGGCGTGGCCGCACACGAGGTTATTCTGTAACCAGCGCCATATCGCTGATGGAGTCCTTCACTTGAATACAGAAAATCTAACTCCACAACCTGCAGGATGCAAGAAATTTTCAATTTCACTTGCCACTAGACGACGACACATTGATCACTGAGCTAATATGCATGAAATTCAGGCTTGATACAACTCTACACGGTTAATATTTTTTTGTTAAAAATTGTAGCAGAACACTTATTCTCTAAGATTAACTGAAACTATACCTGAAGCAGCACATGTTCGATGACAAATATTTCACATGTCAGGTTCGAGTTGCTGACTGACAGAAGCAAATGCAGACGCTTTTTTTTCCTTTTTCTGAGGACATATGCAGTCATTCAGTGTATATGTGCATATTGGTGTTTAGCACCAATTACATTATATTACTTATGACCCATTCACGAAAAGAATTTTTTTCTACGTGATTTATCGTAACCAAGAAGTGCAGGCACACGTTTGACCTGGTCAGAGTAGCCCGCGTTCTTCGACATGACAACTCCCCAACGATTCCCAGCAGTACCCATAGATGTTACATGAAAACCTTCTTTCCATTTTTTTATTAATCCATGTATATGGAAAATACTCACTCACTTTGTATGCCTGCTGTGTATATGGAGTTCCTGTAATGATTTTAAAAATCAGATTCGAAGGAAATATCATGGAAAGAAAAGAGCCAACAGTCATAGGAAACATAAGGATCACAGACAGTAGACAGATACTGATTATTTATTTACTTAGCATATTGTAAAACGTCATGTAAATATAAAAACAAGTAAACTGGTAACAACATCAGTACATGACTATTCTATCAGAATAATGACCATTGTACAATCTCCAAACATCAATAATGTTGACCTACACATAACCTTGGTGTACAAGATGTTCTGCTATATTTTAGTTTCATTTTCGAAAGGGAACAACTGCACGTATGGCGAATGACATAGAAATTTGGTACGATGATATAATATAAGTAATCTCCCTACACAAGCTGGATGATACAACGTTTTTGTGATGCATCAAACTAAAAGCATCTACTTTGTGCTATGCGTATAGCAGCAGTATTCTTTAAAATAATAATCTGCAAAAGGAGTCAGTTACAAGAACAGTACTTGTCAACAGAGAATAGGAAATTTACAAACCTTTGGACATTAAAACCAACGAGCTTCCGTTGGTTCCTCCAGCTATTGCTGTTATGTAAAAGTTAGGCTGTGAGACAGTATGCCGAGGAGGTTGTGGATCTTTTTGAGCATCGTGCGTAGGTGATCCTTCAGAATAGGTAAGACCTGTAAAAAGATAGATATAAAACTTGTATGTATTTTGATTGAGCGTGTTATGCCCTTTGTTGTAAAGGTTGATTGTGTTCGCATGTGGTGCTTAGTTGTATGCATGCCCTTTTCGTTAGCCTGACGTGATCAGCTACTCAGGTGTATATGTGTTATCCTTAGTCGACAAAGTCGTGAGGTGAGGGGGAGCCCCCGAGTGTGTTGTAGCATAAAGAAATGCGAGAAAAAAATAAACTTTCGGGCGAGACACTTAGCTTTATTCATATCGTAATGAGGAGTTACATTGTTCGGCTGAGTAGCCTTGGCCGAGTAGCCTTATTGAAAGTAAAGGGGGATAGCTAGGGGTAGAAGAGTCACAGTTGTGCGACGTTTCATGGGTTGGAGTATGCGACTCCAGACTCCACGTGCTTGAGGCGGTAGGCGCCACCTGGGATGACTTCGGTGAGGACGTATGGTCCTTCCCAGCCGCTCTTGCTTGAGTCGTAAGACGAGGTCTCCTTCGACGAAGGATCTTGGGCGCAGCCGACGGCTGTGATAGTTGCGGAGGCTCTGCTGGTAGACCGTCGAGCGAGCCGCGGCGATGTCGCGTGCCTCGTCGAGTGTGTCGACGACATCTTCGAGTGCGGCCGTCGATTCGGTTTCGCTGTAGGCGACGACCCGTGGGGCCTTATGGCATACTTTCGTAAGCAACACGACTTCGGCTCCATGCACCATGAAGAAAGGCGTGTAGCCGGTTGAGTTGTTTGGCGTTGTGCGCAAGCTCCATAGGACGGAGGGTAGCTCTTCAGCCCATGCCCCCGCAAGCTGCTCGAGTGGGCTCAGTAGGCGTTTCTTGATGCCGCCGCCTACGAGGCCGTTGGCCTTTTTGACCTGCCCATTGGTTTGCGGGTGTGCCACAGAGGCATAGGATATGTTGATCCCGAGGCCCTCGCAGAAGTCCTAAAATTCTTTGAAGATGAAGTTCGACCCGTTGTCCGTGATGATGTTGTGCGGAACGCCGAATCTGTAGACTATGGATTCGAAGAACTTCACGGCCGTTTTACCCTTTTGGTTGGTAACGGGCATGACTTCTATCCACTTGGTGAACTTGTCGACTGCGACCAGGAGGTAGACGTGGCCTCCTTTCGAGGACTTAGGCAGTTTGCCGATCATGTCGAGGCCCCATTGGGCGAAGGGCCAGGCCAGGGGTATGGGCCTGAACTCCGATCCTTGTGCGTGCGGTTTATCTGCAAACCTCTGGCAGCCGTTGCACCTTCGGACGATGTCCTTGGCATCGTTCATGGCCGCTGGCCAGTAGAACCCAGCTCGTAGAGCTTTGGCAACGAGGGCGCGGCTGCCCGCGTGATGGCTGCAGATGCCCTCATGGATGTCTTGGAGGATGGTTTTGCCGTCACCGATGGTGATGCATCATTGGAGTACACCCTAAATGTTGTGCTTGTACAGCTTGCCATTGATGATGGTGAAGGCCTTGGACCGGCGAGATATGCACCGGGCATCTGTCGGGTCATCAGGCAGTTCCCTGTTTATCAGGTACCGTAGGTACGGCTGCGTCCATGTTTTTTCGATTGCCATGACCTACATCAGGTTGACCACTGTGACCTCTGTGTCGAGCTTTTCGGGTCCTTCCTGTCCTTCGGGTAGCGCAGCCCCCGAGTGCTCTGCCTCTTCGGACGATCCCTTGGGGAATTTCCTTTTGATGGATGACACGCAGATTTCTTCGAGGAACACACCTGGTGGCAGCCGTGCGCAGGTGGAGCCGATATTGGCGAGTTTGTCGGCTTCTTCGTTGCTTTCTCTTCCAATGTGCTGAAGCTCGCAGCCATCGAAGTATCCTTCGAGTGCGTTGTAGAGCGCGCGGTACGCGATCATGTTGGCGGCGTGTGCGTCGCACTCATTCATCGTCTGCTGCACGACGAGGTTCGAGTCACCGTAGATGACTAGGCGCGTTGCGCCGTAGATTTTGGCCATCCTCATGCCGTGGATGAGGGCCTCATATTCGGCTTCGTTGTTGGAAGCTCGAAATTTCATCCGGAGGACGTACTTCATCTTGTCGCCCTGCAGGGATGTCAGTATGACCCCGGCTCCTGCTCCAGCCTCGCGCTTGGAGCCATCGAAGTGCATCGTCCATGACTGTGTCATATCCGGGGTGTTCGGCAGCTGCAGCTCCATCCAGTGGTTGAGGAAGTCCGGTAGGACCTGAGACTTGATCGCATGACGCTTCTCGTAGACTATGTCTAGAGGGGACAGCTCGATGCCCCACAGGGCTACGCGTCTTGTGGCTTCCGGGTGTTCAGGATGTTGTTCAGAGGTGCCTCATTGACGACCATCACCTGATGCTCCTGGAAGTAGTGACTGAGCCGACGAGCCGTCATGAACACACCGTAGGCGAGTTTCTGGTAGTGAGGGTACGTATGTTTTGTTGGCGTCAATACCTCGCTGAGGTAGTAGATAGGGCGTTGGAACCCATGGGTCTTGCCATCTTCGGGTCGTTCGACCACGAGCACAGTGCTTACCACCTGATGTGTGGCTGCTATGTATAGCAGTAGAGGCTCGCGTTCCTTTGGCGTGACCAGGACGGGCGAGGTTGAGAGCAGCCGCTTCAGATCTTCGAATGTGTCGTCGGCTTCAGGTGTCCACTCGAATTTGTCTGCTTTGTGTAGCAGCTGGTAGAAAGGCAGGGCCTTCTCACCCATGCGTCCAGCTAGATGTTGGACACCTTTGAGGTTCTTTGGTTTCTCCATGGCCAGTATGGCCTAGATTTTATTTGGGTTCGCCTCAATTATTCACCGGGAGATGAAGTAGCCAAGCAGTTGGCCATATGGGACGCCGAAGGCGCACTTTTCTGGGTTCAGCTTGATCTTGTAGTGATCAAGGTTGTCGAACGTCTCGCGGAGATCGTCGATCAATGTCTTGGCCTCCCTTGTCTTGACTACTATGTCGTCGACATAGACCTGTATGTTGCGACCAATCTGGCTCTTCAAGCATGCCTGCATGCACCGCTGGTATGTGGCACCTGCGTTCTTCAGCCCGAAGGGAATTGTGTTGTAGCAGAATACTCCGAACGGCGTGATGAACGTCGTTTTCTCCTGATCTTCGACCTTCAGTCGAATCTGATTGTAGCCTGAGTAGGTGTCGAGGAAGGAGAGTTTCTCGCATCCTGCAGTCGATTCGATGATTTGATCGATCCGAGGGAGAGGGAAGTGATACTTTAGGCACTGCTTGTTCAACGATGTGAAGTCCACGCACATCCGCAGGATGTCCGTGTCCTTTTTAGGGACCATCACGGTGTTGGCCAGCCACTCGCTTTCCTTGATCTCCCTGATGAAATCAGTGTCGAGTAGTCTGTTGACTTCCACTCCGATGGCTTCGGCCCATGGCTCGGACAATCGTCGGATGGACTATTTGACGGGCTTGGCATCTGGGAACACATTGAGTGCGTGCTCGTCGAATTCCCTGGGAACTCCTGGCATGTCCGCAGGACACCAGGCGAAGATTTCAAAAGGGGCCACGGAGGAATTCGATGAGTGCGCTTTCCTATGCGGGGATGAGGTCGTTGGCGATCAGCGCTGTCTTGGAGGCGTCCGTCGGGTGGACCTGCACCTTTTTCATGTTGACTGTTGAGTCGAACGACATATCAGGTGCGTTTTGCCTTGAGACTGGGGGTGCCCCGTTATCTGTCACCTCTCGAAGCCTTGTGAGCTTGTCCTGCATGACGAATGACTGGGAGATTCTGTTGAAGTCCCTATCGCAGTGGTCGGACCGGGTGAAGCTCCCGTGGACCGTGATGACGCCTCTAGGTACTGGCATCTTGAGTAGCAGGTATGCATAGTGCGGTACTGCTAGGAACCTTGCGAATGCCACGCGCCCGAGGATGGCGTGGTATTGTGATGGCCAGTCTACCACTTTGTACTCGAGTCGCTCACACCGAAAGTTGTCGGGTTTGCCGAAGATGACGTCGAGCCATATCTTGCCTAGGGGAAATATGCCCTTCCCTGGGACGATGCCGTGGAACATTGTGTCGGATTGTTCTAGGCTGCACAGCGGAATCCGCATCACTGCTAGGGTGCTGGCTAACATCAGGTTGATGCCGCTGCCGCCGTCCATAAAGACGTGGCTCATCTCGAACCCTCCAATCTGCGCCTCGAGCACTAGTGCAGCATGACCTGGGCGAGGGATCTGGCAGGGGTGATCCGAACGGCTGAATGTGATGCAGGACTCCGAACCGCTGAGGTACTCAGGGATAGCGGGTGGAGCGGTCAAAGCCAAGCCGACCTGGCAGGTGATCTTCTTTTGCACCCTATTTGTTGGGCGCCCCTTTTGGATCATCAGTGACCCTTTCGGCGCGGGGTACCCGTTTACGCTGTTGTTCTGCATGGGTGCGACCGGGTGATTCGAAGGTCCCACGGGTGGTGGTGGAGGAGCTCCGTGAGCGATGTCACCTGGTGCAGGTGCGTGTCCAAACCTAGGATTCGGGATCTGCTGCCTCATCTGGGACAAGCTCTCGCTGAGTTTCTGGAACTCGCAGCAGTCCTTGAGCATATGGCTGGCCTTCTTTTTGCCATCCTGCTTGTCGATGTAGAAGTGGATGGTGCATGGGCCCGACAACTTGTCGTATGCCGAGGGTTCGTCCTCGCGGACGCGGTGTTGCCACGTTTGCGTTGGGCGTCCTCCATCGCGGAAGTTGTTTCCACGGTATCCGCCGCTGGTGCGGTTGCTTTCGTTGCGGCGATCGGCGTAGCCAGCCACGACCATCTTGGGGCCGTCGCGATCGTCGTAGACGTGCGATCTTCGTTTGCTGCGACGCTCGCGTCAGTGGCCGTAGTCATCTTCCTCATCCGAGTGTGCTCGGTGGATGGAGTCCTTGCCATCCTCCCACCTATTGGTGATGCCCATGAGGTGGTCAAGTGTCTTGGGCTTGACGCGCCCAAGTTCTTATTTGAAGTCCTGGCGTTTGACACCATCTTTTAAGGCGTCGATTATCCTCTCCTCGGAGATGTGTGCCGCGGAGTTCTTGATGTTGGACCAGCGTAGTATGTACAAGCGAATGGATTCACCCGTTCGTTGAGTGCAGGCTCGCAGCTCTTCAATCGAGGCTGGCCTCTTGCTGGTACCCTTGAAGTTTCGGATGAAACTGTACGCCAACTCTTCCCAGCTTCGGATGGATCCCGAGGATAGGCTGTTGAGCCAGATCTGGGCTGCGGATGTCAGCTGCACCTGGAGGCATTGCAGGGCGGTGTTTTTGTTTTCGCCGTGCAGCTTGACGGACGACAGGTGGTCGCTGAGCCACGCCTTAGGGTCCTGCGTGCCATCGAACTTTGGAGTGTCCGAAGGAAGCTTGAAGTTTCTCGGCATCCATGTCCACCGAACAGATCTGCTAAAGCATCGATCTCCACAGAGTTCTCCTTTGCCGTCATCTTCTTTGGATTCGGATGAACACATGCATTTGGCGCGTGCCTTGTCGACCTTGCGCTGAGCGAGGTCGTTTCAAGCGTCATAGTCGCGGCTGCGACATCGTGGACTCTTGCGTCGTCGCGGTAGGTCATGCTCGTCCTCGTCGGATGAGGGTGTGGGGCTGCGGTTGAATCTGACCGCAGCTTTCTTTTTCGGCTCAGTAGGAGCCTCCTCGTGGAGCGCAACTCCAACGAGTCCGAGTTCGGCTAGTGCATACTTGTGCATGGCCCTCTTCAGGTCCCCCACTGGAGGTGGATGGGACGCGAGATATGTGGTGGCTGCCATGATCACAGCTTGTGGCGTCTTCGGAATGACGTTGTCGTTGGCGCCATCTCCATGAAGTACGTGTTGAGGGTTCGATTCACCTCGCGACGTGCAGCGGGATCCATGTTCTCTACGTGAGAGCGATGCTTATTGGCATTGTTGCCGTGCGAGCTGGAGTCGCCAATGGCGGAGAGCGTAGCTCGCCGCACGCTGGACTTCGAGGCCGCTTGCTTGCGTTTGTCGAGTACCTCTTGCATCTTCACCTGCCTTTTGTGCTCTTCGATGAGGAGCAGGTGGTATGCCATCAGTAGGTCCCGTGAGGCACTCACAGGAAGGATCTTGTTGCCTGCCACGGCTTCGCGTGCCTGGTTCCATCCTTCCTCGCTGAGGTGGATTACTCGATTGGCATCATGGTCGTCCTCGTTGGGCGGCGGGGGGGGGGGGGGGGGGGGGGGTGCCTCCTTTTTTCACCGTTTCTACCCTGCGGGTTGGGCGGCGGTATGTGGGCACCTGAACCTGGTGGTTGTTGGTCTAATCGCTTTGGATGACCACGACCCATTGGTAGCGTCCATAGGTTGGATCGCTGCTGCCGCAACTTTCGGATCCGGAAACATAGGTCCCTTCATCCGACGGGGGATCGCATAGATCTGAGTTGCAGTTGCTGCTGTCATATGACTCATCTGTCGATGTTGACGTGTGTAGCATGCTGGGATGCGGAGCCCACGAGGCGGGCCTGATCGATGGCAGTGTCACCCGCTCTGGGAGGCGGAGAGTGTTGGTCTATCCCACCTGGAAGCAGAGGCTCCCGAACAGGATCTCGAGCCCGTCGCCTACGGGCTCGAAGTCCTTCATGGTGGCTGGGGAGTGGGCGGTGAAGTCAAAAGCGCCGAAGAGGAGATGTCTCTCCGTCACCGAGGAGTTGTAGATCGCTTCGGTCGGGACCGTCACGATCGCACAATCAGCGCCCCCAATTCCCACAGACGGCGCCAATTGACGAGGTTTAATCTCGTCAATGCCCATTGTTATGAGCTTGGGTTTTGGAGAAGATGGGGTTGCTGGAGATCGCAGAACGATTAACAGACAAGCAACCAGGGGACACGAGATTTATCCAGGTTCAGGCCCCCGGAGGGAAAACCCTACTCCTGCTTCTGCTCTTGATTACGGCGGAACCCTAGGTTACAGGGGTGCGTAGATGCAATTTGGCATCGAGGTGTGTATGCGGTGAGCTGAGAGAGAGATCCTCCTCGTCGTGTCCTCCTAGCCTTTATATGGAGGTAGGCAGGTCCCAGGCACAGATCGAGTCGGTTACAAGTTTAGGGTTTGCCCCTTTGAATATTCTATTTGTTCTAGTCTTGCTCTCCAAGGATCTGAAGATGTCATGGGCTTGGGCCACCCGAAAATCTTCATGGACCGCGTATATTCAAGGCATCCCCAAACTTTGACGCTTGTAGAATGTTTCTTGGGGTGACACGGGGTGGCATCCCTAAGCTTTAGCTTTTGTCCATTCTTCATCTCATTACAACATTCTTTCCTTACACCTAAATTTTTTCCTTCATACAAAACTTCATACAATCTTCATTAGCAACATTAGTGCATTCAAAATATAATAGACCTTTGGGTTTAATTTAAAAATATCAAAACTTTAATTAAAAATACGATCTACTATAGCAATTCCCTCAAAAATTTCAATTTCCCAAACAGAACCCAAAAAGGAATCAATAAAGAGGCAAATGCAAATAATGGCAGAAATCTATCAAAACAGACCAGCAGGTAGAAACCTATTTTTTCGAAGACCTTATGTTGCTCAAATCAAAAAGTTTTGAACTAAATAAAGTTAGCTAACAACCTGGGGGGTTTACACATAAAATTACAGCTCAATCCGACTTACAGAGATTGTTCACGAATTTTTATAGCGGAGCACAAAAATTTGTTTCGGGACAACACTTCTCCAAATCTTACTTCCCTCTCATTAGAGGTTATTCTTGGTACAAAAATAAAAAAAAAAGGATAAGGAGAGGTTATTACAGAAGTAATGAATTCCAAGACTCAAGAAAACTATTGGGTTATCTCCCAAGAAGTACTTTCCTTTAACGCCTTTAAGTTAGGCACAAGAAGCAAGAATCAAGTATTTTCAAATAAAGAAGCATTGACATTAAACTTTGCTTTAAAAAGAGGAGCAAAAGTTAACTTATATATCCTCAGAGGTAAGTGTTCAATACCTTTCTTGAATGGAAATTGATATTTAATGGTGCCTTCTTTCATATTAATGATGGCACCAACAGTTCTAAGAAAAGGTCTTCCCAAAGTAATAGGACAAGAAGCATTGCATTCAACATCCAAAGCATAGAAAATCAACAGGGACATAAGCATTGTTAACCACAATAAGGACATCGTTAATAATCCCCATGAGTTTATTTTTAGCATTATCATCAAGTAGGACATCCAAATAGCAATCTTCCAAAGGTGGCAAATCAAGCATTTCATAAATCTTTCTAGGCATAATAGAGACACTAGTACCAAGGTCACATGAAGCTTTGAGATCAAAGTCATTCACTTGCATATTAATGATGGGTTCCCAACTATCTTCTACTTTCCTAGGAATAGAAGCTTTATGTTTCAACTTTTCTTCCTTACTTTTAATGAGAACATCTGTAATGTGTTTGATGAATGCCACATTGATATCACTAGCATTAGGACTTCTAGCAAGCTTTTGTAGGAACATAATCAGTTTAGAGATATTGCAACCATCAAGATCAAAATCAAACTTAGCATCTGATGCAGCCCGTCCTACGACCGCTACTACATCTACTCCCACGAGCTACCCAAGTGGACCCATGACTCGCGCCCGAGCCAAACTCCTTCAAACTAAGGTGAACTCGCTCCTCTCCTTGTGTGACTTCGACACACCCTTGGATGGCTTGCTACTTCACACGCAAACTCTGTGCATCATCAGGTACGAAGAAGCCACCAGTCGCTGCCAGATGCCAGCGGTACTACCGGTTGGAACGACCGGTACTACCGCTCCAAGCGGTCCTACCGCCTCCCCCTACCGCTCGCCACAGGAAGCACCACTCCACGCCTCAGAAGCAAGCGGTACTACCGGTCCTACAACCGGTACTACCGGTGGCCGGTACTACCGCCCCCTCCTACCGCTCGCCACTGACGCCTTCGACGGAAGCCCCAGGCCCTCAAGCGGTACTACCGCTCTGGAAGCGGTACTACCGGTGACAACCGGTACTACCGGTTGCCCGACCGGTACTACCGGTCCTGCCAGACCCTGATCGCCTCAGTTCGGCCCTGTGCCTTGTAACCCAACTTATAATTTATCTTTTCATTCCGAAACTACCCCTGTTGTGTGGCTGGACTATATATAGCCCCCACCCTCTATTGTAAGCACTCAGACTTGGATAATAATAGATATTAAGGAAACCCTTTGAGGACTTATATATATTGGTCTCATGCTCCTACCAAGGAGCACCGGATTATCCACCCCCCTCTTGGATCTTGCTTAAGTGCGTTCAAGTTGTACAAGGCCTTGGGTTCTCGGTGTCTCGCCCCCAAGTCGTCAAGGTCTCACCAAGCACCTCATCCCCCGTTGTTGGCGTGGAGAGCGAGCTTCGCCCAACACCGATCCTAGAGATTATGTTGGACCGGTTGCCACCGGCGTGAGGAGTAGGCGTGTATCGTGTTTTGGTGTGTGTGTGTGTTCGTGGTTTTCATCGCTTTCCTCGATTTCATCCACCGACCACCTCTTTCCCCCTCGTTTCTCGTGGAATTCGTGAAAGATCGGGCCAACCCCAGGGTTACCCCATAACATATTGGTATCAAGAGCACGGTTGATCACGATTTTCCCCCCAATTTTTCTTTTATCCGACTTAAAAACGAAAATCCTACCAAAAAGAGCCCCAATTGCCTTCGGATCGATCTCTGGATTTGGTGAGTTTTTCGTGGTTTTGGTCCATAGATCTGTTGCTTTGGGAGTCGATCTATAGCCCCTGTTGTTTCTAGCTCAGCCTCTCGGTCAGTTTTCCCACGAAATTGAGGTTTTTGGCAAGTTCGTCAAGTTTCAGTCCTGTGCCAAGCGGTACTACCGGCGGTGCAAGCGGTACTACCGCAAGTGACCGGTACTACCGGCATTACAAGCGGTACTACCGCTTACCGGTACTACCGCTCATTACCAGCGGTACTACCGCTTGCCACTGACTGCGTTCCCTGCCCTTTGACGCCTCGATTTCGTTCGCTGACCTTTCCACTTCGCTTGTTCGTGTTTCGCGTGTTTGTCGCCATTTTCACAACAGCTTCCGCATCAAAGTCATCTCGCGCTCCACGACACCGCGGCACTCGAACATCATTCCCCACCAACGGTCGCAAGTCGTCAACAATACCAAAGGTATAACTTGCACCACCTTGACAGCCCCATATCTTCCTTTGTGTGTATCTATCCTATGAGAGCAACTCATTTTGTGTTTGTCTAAGCATTGTGCACTTGCCTTCGGAAAAGTGAGAGTGTGAGTCCAAATACAAAAGCTAACATAGTAGCATAGCAAGGGAGAAAAAGAAAAAGATTCAAAAAAAAAACAAGAGTAATAAGAAAAAGATAGAATAGTAAGATACATAGTCTCCCAATACAAAGAGAATACCAAGCTTGTAAGCCATCAAGATAAAAGAAAGAGCGCACCGAGGCAAGTGCACAAATCTATTGCTTACACTCTTTTGGCAAACGAGTTGTGGTCTCTCCTTGTGTTGGCACGACATCCGAGCGTAGTCTTCGTTAGGACCTTTTGTGCTCATTTTCATAGTCGTGCTAACCCCATTTTTCTCCACGTGTGTGTTTTTCGTGTTTTTGTAGATCGTATCCTTTTGCTTTTGATCTTTGGTTCTTTACCACGTAGGACAATAACCTTTTGCTTGGATCGTTTCGTTTGGTTTTTCCACAATCCTAACCTTCCACCAAAAGCTTTTGAGAGTTTCTTGCCATTTTACTTTGCATGCTTTTTCACTCATTTGTGTGGCAATTGGTTTGATATAATCTCCAAGGTGAGGTAAAAGGCTAACCCTCCACACCCATTCTCTCCATATACAACCCTTGTTGGCTTTGCATTATGGACAGGCATGGAGAGCCATCCCAACCACCACCACCTCCGGAGGATGATAACCAATTCATGACAAGATGGGACCATTGGAAGGTCCGAGGAGAATTCAACTATCGTTGTGACGCTCTCGAGCGGCGCCAAGATGAACAATTTAGCGAGGCCCGTGTGGAATTCAAAAACATCGACAACCGCTTCGAAGAAGTCCGTGGACAAATGCATGCCATGCAACACAACCTCGGACATCAAAATGAAGCTCTTGGTCGTGCACTCGCCTCAACGGATGAGAAACTCCATGACGACACACGAGCTACTATCGAGCAACAAGTCCTTCGCCAAGCATCAAGGCTAAACAAGACCAAGAAAGAGATGATCTTTGATGAGGGCGACCTTGTATGGATACACTTGAGTAAAGACCGCTTCCCCAAGGAACGCGACTCCAAACTAAAGCCACGAGGCGATGGACCATTCAAGGTGCTAAAGAGGATCAACAACAACGCCTATGTGATCGATATACCAACATCGAAGTATCTTGTGAGCTCGACATTTAATGTCAAGGACCTCTCACCCTACCATGGAGAAGAGGACGTTCTGACGATTGACGAGTCGAGGACGACTCTTTCCCAAGGGGGGGAGCTGATGCAGCCCGTCCTACGACCGCTACTACATCTACTCCCACGAGCTACCCAAGTGGACCCATGACTCGCGCCCGAGCCAAACTCCTTCAAACTAAGGTGAACTCGCTCCTCTCCTTGTGTGACTTCGACACACCCTTGGATGGCTTGCTACTTCACACGCAAACTCTGTGCATCATCAGGTACGAAGAAGCCACCAGTCGCTGCCAGATGCCAGCGGTACTACCGGTTGGAACGACCGGTACTACCGCTCCAAGCGGTCCTACCGCCTCCCCCTACCGCTCGCCACAGGAAGCACCACTCCACGCCTCAGAAGCAAGCGGTACTACCGGTCCTACAACCGGTACTACCGCCCCCTCCTACCGCTCGCCACTGACGCCTTCGACGGAAGCCCCAGGCCCTCAAGCGGTACTACCGCTCTGGAAGCGGTACTACCGATGACAACCGGTACTACCGGTTGCCCGACCGGTACTACCGGTCCTGCCAGACCCTGATCGCCTCAGTTCGGCCCTGTGCCTTGTAACCCAACTTATAATTTATCTTTTCATTCCGAAACTACCCCTGTTGTGTGGCTGGACTATATATAGCCCCCACCCTCTATTGTAAGCACTCAGACTTGGATAATAATAGATATTAAGGAAACCCTTTGAGGACTTATATCTATTGGTCTCATGCTCCTACCAAGGAGCACCGGATTATCCACCCCCCTCTTGGATCTTGCTTAAGTGCGTTCAAGTTGTACAAGGCCTTGGGTTCTCGGTGTCTCGCCCCCAAGTCATCAAGGTCTCACCAAGCACCTCATCCCCCGTTGTTGGCGTGGAGAGCGAGCTTCGCCCAACACCGATCCTAGAGATTATGTTGGACCGGTTGCCACCGGCGTGAGGAGTAGGCGTGTATCGTGTTTTGGTGTGTGTGTGTTCGTGGTTTTCATCGCTTTCCTCGATTTCATCCACCGACCACCTCTTTCCCCCTCGTTTCTCGTGGAATTCGTGAAAGATCGGGCCAACCCCAGGGTTACCCCATAACAGCATCACAAGTAGTAGACTTATTGCAACCATCAAGATCAAAATCAAACTTCGTGGGGAAACCCCAAGAGGAAGGTATGATGAGCACAGTAGTAAGTCTTCCCTTAGTAAGAAACCAAGGTTATCGAACCAGTAGGAGGAAGGAAACAACCCCAAGGTGTTGCTAACAACTTGGAAACCTGCACAACATAAACTCAAGACTTTGCCCCAACGAACAGTGAGGTTGTGAATCTCACCGGTTTGTTGAAAACAAAGGATTAAACGTATGGTGTGGAAGGTAATGGTAGCTTGCAGAAAGTAAACAGTAACAGTGGAAGATGTATCAATGGTAAAGATTGGACCAGGGTCCATAGTTCACTAGAGGTGTTCTCCTTAAGATAAACAACATAACATGCTGGGTAAACAAATTATAGCGGTGCAATTTACAGGACAGAGCAAGGCATAAAAATGCAATACTAGACATTCATGATCCTATGATATTTGATTGGGTATTACAACAATATACATAGAACGCCATCCAACTGCATCTATGACTAGTAATCCACCTTCAGGTTATCATCCAAATACCCTCCAGTATTAAGTTGCAAGCACCAGATAACTGCTTTAAGCAATGTGTGTAAAGTAAACAATACAATTGTTCCATGAATAAGAGATTTTTGTTTTCTCCCTAGTAGCAACAACACATCTACAACCTTAGAGATTTATGTCACTTCCCAGATTCAATACAGGCATGAACCCACTATCGAGCATAAATACTCCCTCTTGGAGTCACTAGCATCTACTTGGCCAAGATAGCTACTGGAAACGGAGAGCATGCAAGATCTCAAACAACACAGACATGATAGAATCAATAAGATAGAATCATTAATCAATCTGACATAATAATCTCAATATCCATCGGATCCCCGCAAACACAACATGCATGATTACAAATAGATGATCTTGATCATGAACGGAGCTCACAAGATCTAGACATGATAGCACAAAGGAGGAGAAACAGCCATCTAACTACTATATGGGCCCATAGTCCAAGGTAGAACTACTCACGCATCATACCGGAGGATGGCATGGTGATGAAGAAGGCATCCGGGATGATCTCTCCCCTCCAACAGGGTGCCAGGAAGAGCTTCAGATCCCCCTGATCTAGGGACGTTGGTGGCGGCTACAGACTAATTTCGTGGATATCTGATCGGGTACTTAGGGTTTTGGCATCGGGGGCTTTATATAGGCGAAGGGGGAGAACAAGGGGGGTGCCCGAGGTGACCACACCCCCCAGGCACGACCTGGCCTAGCCCCCGCGGCCAGGGGGTGTGGGCCCCTCGTGGCCCTCCTTCGTCTCATCTGCTGGCTCTGTGTTCTCCTCGGTAAAATATTGACTTTGGCTTTTGTCTCGTCCAATTCTGAGAATATTTATTTTCTGGATTTTCTGGAACCAAAAACAACAGAAAACAGACAACTGACACTATGGCAACTTGTTAATAGGTTAGTCCCAGAAAGTGTATAAAAATACCTCGAAGTGTAGACAAAGCATGGCAAAGTGGATACTAAACAAGCATGGAACATTAAAAATTATAGATACGTTTATGACGTATCACCATTCGGAGCATCATATATACAACACTAACCATAGATCTTGTTATGTGGTGAGCGAGACAGGAGTACCGTCTTCCTTCTGTATGTCTTTGAGTGCTAGGTCGGGCTGTAATACAAAGTGGAGAGCAGCGGGTGGGAGACCGTAACGTCCCCATCTCGGCTAGCGGGATGATAACGTGAATGTCTTTTAAGGGATGGTAAATTAGTGTAGGTCTTCGGCCCAGATCTAAGTACAAAGGGTGGTTGTAGGGTCATGGATAAGGACTTGTCATATCTCGAATACACTTGGTGTAGGTCTCATACCATGTAAGTGTGCATAAATACAACAACGCCAAGAAAGTTTGTGGGAAAAGTAGCGCAAATGTAGAGAGTGTATGAATGTGGCTTTTCACTCCCATTTCAGGGAGTTGAACAATGATAGCCCCGTGAAAGGCACTCCATGAAGACCTGACAACCCGCGAAGGCCGATGGACATAGTTTTTCTAGATAAAACTTGTACTCGTACTCAACCATACCTTCTTAAACCATTGCTTAAATTGTGAGAAGATCGAAGAGGCGACTTCTGAGAAACTCGGAGAGGGACAAATCTAATATGAGGAACAAGATATTTGTAGAGGCATAGAAGATGTAGACTATGGCATAGCGTAACAAGTTGAAGATGGATATGTAGAAATAGAAAATTAGTTAAAGCTAGCATATGTTAGACGAGCCAAGCAACATAGAATACTAAATAAGTTGTTTAGATCCAATATTGCTAAGTTTAGTAGAACCATTAATATTAAAGCTAGTTAGTTTGAATTTGAATTTATCCATGAATCGTCATTGGACCGAGGAGGATCTCGGAGATTTTGTAAACTTTTGAATTATGACCATGGATATATGAGAAAGTGGACCCGCAATGTTTACATTATACCACTTTAGGGGATGTGATATTTTGGCATGCATGTTAACTGACTTGTACACTATAGCATTTAATGATGCGCTAGGTCACCATAGCCTTCTTCGTTGCCACTATCGTCGCAACATCATTACTACCTTCATTATCAACTAACACGACTGAGTGATTAAGCGTTATAGTTGATTAACATGCACATGTCAAGGGAAAAAGAAGCAGGTGTCCTTCCCTTTGTGGTCGGCAGCGCATTCTCCATAGGAAGTAGAGGTCGACTAGACTTTCACTGATAGACATGGTTGGTCAGCAAAACCCTTTCCCAACCAACTTTCTATCCCTGAAAGTTGTTTTCCTAGCCAACTTATATGTCAGTGATTCAATGTTTTGGGGTAGAGTCAGGGTTGGCTGCATGGTGCTCACTGCGTGCCAGACTTGGGCCATGCAGGCACAAATATGTCGTTGGTGACGTGACAGTGAACCCCATGCGACGTTGGCCATGGAGAGGCGGACCTAGTGACTTCATGACCAAGGTACACATGATAGTGGGCGTCATGGATGTTTGTGGTGAGGTGTTGACCATCGTGCGGCTAGTTTTTGTCTACCAATGTGTCGGCGGGGTGGGATAGTGTGAGGAAGTCAGTGTGGAAGAGGCGATGACCATCATGAGCCTGTGGGCCAGATCTAGGCAAGGCAGGCCTGGATCCGGTGGCTGATCTATGGGCCTTCAGGTCCATGCACTGCGGATCGTAATGCCTTCGTCCTAGTCATGTTGCTGATGTACCCTCACCCACCTATGCACGTGAGACCTCACGGAGCATCTAGGCCACGGATATTTTGGGTTTCTGCACTACTTGCAGGGCGTCGAGGCTAACCCGTCTCCACTACCCTCTGAGTGGCCAAGGAAACTTGAGGACAAGTTCACTAATCCGGGTAGCACCGTTGTGTTGACGTTGCACCCCTTGTTGAAGGTGTTGCCTTTGTAGCTGTTGATCTGTGATGCATGTAGCATGGTGGGACTAAAGGGTTTCGCGGCATAGTAAATCAAAAATTTCTACGGAGCGAACAGAGGGAAAGCCAAGATCTAATCTAGGAGATGCAAACAACGAGAGAGATTGGATTAGATCTTCATACCCTTGAAGATTCGCACAGCGGAACGTTCGTCGGAACGTGGGTGATGTAGTCGTACTCGCTTCTCCTCCTCGCGATCCGATCCGATCTAGCACCCCAAGTGGCGGTGCCTCCGTGAGATGCACACGTGCAGCACCTCGACGTCTCCTCCTTCCTCGGACCAGCAAGTATGGTGGAGAGATAGATTGGATCTACAACACGACGGCGTGGTGTATATGGTGGAGAATTTCTGCAGCAGGGCTTCGCCTACAAACAGTCGGGAGGGAGAGAGGAAAGCTAGCAAGGCGGCTAGGGTTTGGAGGAGAGGTGTAGGGGTTTGGTGCACCCCCACCCCTCTTTATATAGAGGGGGGGCGCAGCCCTAGCCCCTCCCCCAAGCCCAAAGGATAAGGAGTGGGGGGCATGGACTCTCCCCTCTTCTAGAAACCCTATCTCTAGTTTAAACGATTTAAACTCTCTAGGATCGGCTGGGCCCTATGGGGCCTTGTGCCCCTGGCCTAATGCGGCCAGGACACTCCCTCATAGGCCCATGCCCCCTCCCGGAAGGTGGGGCCACGTTGGTCCCCTTCCGGAAGGTTCTAGAAGCTTTCGGTACAATACCGATGAACCCGGAACAATTCCGAACTCCAAAAACTGCACTGCCTTATATGAATCTTATTCTCCGGACCATTCCGGAACCTCTCGTGATGTCCCGGATCCCATCCGAGACTCCAAACAAAAATTCATAAACCAATTATCCAATCTATCCTAGCGTCAAGACACGTTAAGTGTGTGACCCTGCGGGTTCGAGAATATGCAGACATGATCTTCTATCAATAATCAACAGCGGGGTCTGGGCACCCATATTGACTCCCACACATTCATCGATGATCATATCGGATGAACCACGATGCCAGGATTCAATCAATCCCATATATATATTCCCTTCGTCTCGCGATATTTTACTTGCCCGAGATTCGATCGTCGGTACCGTCATACCTAGTTCAATCTCGTTCACAGCAAGTACTTTACTCGTTCTGTAATCCGATATCACTTTGTGATTAACTCCTTAACCACATGCTTGCAAGTGGTGTTGATATCGATTACCGAGTGGGCCCGAAGTATATCTCTCCGACTTGGGAGGGACAAATTCCATCTCGATACCTACAACCCAACAGATACTTTCCGATCACCTGAGAGACACCTTTATGATCACCCTCTCATAGGATGACGTTTGATGACCTCAAAGCTTTCTTCCGATACCAGGGAGTTGTATTATCTCATGGTCTAAGGAATACAATATTTGACATAAGAAAAGCTTCGCAAAGACGAACACGATGACACGATCTAATTGCTTTGCTTAGTTTGGGTCTGTCCATCATATCATTCTCCAATGAAATGATCTCATTATCAATTGACAACTCATGTCTATGGTTAGGAAACCTTAACCATCATTGATCAATGAGCTAGTCCTTAGAGGCGTACCAGGGACACGGTGTTGTTCACAAACCACACAAGTATTAATGTTTCCGCTTAATACAATTATAGCATGGAATATAAACTTTATCATGAACATGAATTATAATAATAACATCTTTATTATTGCCTCTAGGGCATAATTCCAACAGTCTCCCACTTGCACTAGAGTCAATAATCTAGTTTACATGTGGTAACAATCTCACACCCATGGCACTGAGGTGTTGATCATGTTTTACACGTGGAAGAGGTTTAGTCAATGGATCTGCGACATTCAGATCTGTATGTACTTTGCTAATCTTCGGATCTCCATCTGCAATATAATCTCGGATTATATGAAACTTGCGGTTGATATGCTTGGTCTTTGGATGATATCTTGGTTCCTTAGCGAGTGCTATGGTGCCAGTGTTGTCACACAATATCTCCAGTGGGTCCAATGCACTTGGAACCACGCCAAGCTCAGTGATGAAGTTTCTGATCCAAACTCCTTCACTTGACGCTTCTGCAGCAGCCATGTATTCCGTTTCTACTGTAGATCCCGCGATCACGCTTTGCTTGCAGCTTCTCCAGCTCACAGCTCCTCCATTCAAAATATAAACGTATCCTGTCTGAGATTTGGAATCATCCTTTTCGGTGTCAAAACTAGCGTCGACGTAACCTTTTACGACAAGCTGTTCATCACCCCCATAGACTAAGAACATTTCTTTAGTCCTATTTAGGTACTTTAGGATGTTCTTCACGGCTGTCCAGTGTTCCACTCCTGGATCACTTTGATATCTGCTCGTCAAACTAAGAGCATTGGACACATCCGGTCTAGTACACAGCATGGCATACATGATAGAACCTATGGCCGAGGCATAAGGCACTTTGCTCATAGCTTCCCTATCATTTACCGTAGCTGGACACTGAGCCTTGCTCAATATCTTACCTGACAACATAGGCACTGAACCTTTCTTTGCCTTATCCATTCTGAACCTTTTCAGAACTTTGTCTAGGTATGTACTCTGGCTTAAAGCTATCAGGTGTCTTTGTCTATCTCTATAGATCTTGATGCCCAATATATAAGCAGCTTCACCTAGGTCTTTCATTGAAAAACACTTGTTCAAATAACTCTTCACATCGTTAAGCATGTTGATGTCATTTCCGATAATCAATATGTCATCCACATATAGTACCAGAAACGTCACCGAGCTCCCACTCACTTTCTTGTAGATACAAGCTTCGTAGCAATTTGGAACAAATCCAAAGCTCTTGATCACTTGATCAAAACGAAGGTTCCAACTCCGAGATGCTTGCTTCAGTCCATAAATGGAACGCTGAAGTTTGCATACTTTACTAGCATCCTTAGGATCGACAAAACCTTCGGGTTGCATCATATACAACTCTTCATCAATGTTGCCATATAGGAAAGCAGACTTGACATCCATCTGCCATATTTCATAATCATGAAACGCAGCAATTGCTAATAAAATCCGAATGGACTTAAACATTGCTACGGGAGAGAAAGTCTCATCGTAGTCAACACCTTGAACTTGTCGAAAACCTTTCGCGACAAGCCGTGCTTTATAGACGGTAACATTACCATCCGCGTACGTTTTCTTCTTGAAGATCCATTTGCACTCAACGGCCTTTCGGTCGCTAGGAGGGTCCACCAAAGTCCATACTTGGTTTTCGCTCATGGATACCAATTCGGATTTCATGGCTTCTAGCCATTTCTCAGAGTCTGGGCTCATCATCGCTTCCTCATAGTTCGTAGGTTCACTGTCTTCTACTAACAAGACAGTCAAGACAGGGTTGCCGTACCACTCAGGAGGGGCACGCGACCTTGTCGACCTGCGACGTTCAGTAGCATCATCGTTCGAAGCTTCATGATCCTTGTCATTAGCTTCCTCTATTGTTGGTGCAGGCGGCACTGGAACAATTTCAGGTGCTGCGCTACTCTCCAATTCAAGAGAAGGTTCAATAACCTCATCAAGCTCTACTTTCCTCCCACTCACTTCTTTCGAGAGAAACTCCTTCTCAAGAAAGGAACCGTTCTTTGCGACAAACACTTTGCCTTCGGTTCTGTAATAGAAGGTATACCCAATAGTTTCCTTAGGGTATCCTATGAAGACGCATTTCTCCGCTTTGGGTTCGAGCTTGTCCGGCATCAACTTCTTGACGTAAGCTTCGCATCCCCAAACTTTAAGAAACGACAACTTAGGTTTAGCACCAAACCACAGTTCATACGGTGTCGTCTCAACGGATTTAGATGGTGCCCTATTTAAAGTGAATGCAGCGGTATCTAATGCATAACCCCAAAATGATAACGGCAAATCAGTAAGAGACATCATTGATCGGACCATATCTAATAGGGTTCGATTCCGGCGTTCAGACACACCATTGCGCTGTGGTGTTCCGGGTGGCGTGAGTTGTGAAACGATTCCACTTGCATTAAGATGCGTGAGAAAATCATAACTCAAATATTCACCTCCACGATCAGATCGTAGAAACTTAATCTTTCTGTTAAGATGGTTCTCCACTTCATTCTGAAATTCCTTGAACTTTTCAAATGTTTCAGATTTATGTTTCATTAAATAGATATACCCATATCTACTTAAGTCATCGGTAAAAGTAAGGAAATAGCGATATCCACCGCACGTCGAAATACTCATCGGTCTGCATACATCGGTATGTATGATTTCCAACAAGTCCGTTGCTCGCTCCATCATTCCGGAGAACGGGGTTTTGATCATCTTGCCCATGAGGCATGGTTCGCATGTGTCAAATGATTCAAAATCAAGAGACTCCAAAAGTCCATCAGAATGGAGTTTCTTCATGCGCTTTACACCAATATGACCTAGACGACAGTGCCACAAATAAGTAGTATTATCACTATCTACTTTGCATCTCTTAGCCTCAATGTTATGGATGTGTGTTTCATCCCTTTCGAGATTTAGAAGAAATAAACCATTCATAAGAGGTGCATGAACATAAAAGATGTTACTCATATAAATAGAACAACCATTATTCTTCGATTTAAATGAATAACCGTCTTGCAATAAACACGATCCAGAAATAATGTTCATGCTCAACGCAGGCACATAATAACACTTATTAAGGTTTAAAACTAATCCCGAAGGTAAAACTAAGGAGAGCGTGCCGACGTCCATCACATCAACTCTTGATCTGTTGCCAACGCGCATCGTCACCTCATCCCTCGCAAGCCGCCGTCTATTCCGTAGCTCCTGTTTCGAGTTACAATATTAGCAACTGAACCGGTATCAAATACCCAGGCACTACAACGAGGGCTAGTAAGGAAAACATCAATAACATGTATATCAAATATACCTTTGATGGTGCCAGCCTTCTTGTCCGCTAAGTACTTCGGACAGTTGCGCTTCCAGTGACCCTTGTCCTTGCAATAGAAGCACTCAGTGTTCGGCTTAGGACCAGACTTGAGCTTCTTCTCAGCAGGAGCATTGTGCTTGCCGCCGCCCTTCTTGAAGGGCTTCTTTGCTCCCTTACCTTTCTTAAAGGAGGGCTTGTTGACCATCAACACATGATTATCCTTTTTGATGTCCACCTCCGCAGCCTTCAGCTTTGCGAAGAGCTCGGTGATCGTATCAGTGGAGCCAATCTGATTATGAGTCACTACAAAACTTTTGTAGCTGGGAGGGAGTGATTGCAGAACCCTATCAATCTTGAGATCCTCTGGAATCGTGCATTCCAGTTGCTCAAGGCGTTGAGTGTAGCCCGACATCTTTATGGCGTGCTCACTAACGGAACTCCCTTCCTCCATCTTGCAGTTAAAGAACTTCTCAGAGATCTCATATCTCTCAGAACGGGCTTGAGTCTGAAACATGGTTTTCAGCTCCTCGAGAATCTCAAAGGGCCCGGGATAGGTTTCAAAACGATTTTGAAGTTCCGGTTCCATAGCAAACAACATGGTGCTCTTAATCACACCATAATCATCTTTGCGCGACTGATAGACAGCTTTCTCATCAGGCGGCGCAGTTGCAGCAGGGGGGGTCACCTAACGCTTTCCCAAGGACATAGTCCTTTTGTCCGCCAGACAGAATGATTCTTAGATTGCGGAACCAATTGGTGAAGTTAGACCCATTGTTTCTAAGCTTTTCCTTCTCAGCAAAAACGTTGAAGTTGAAGTTGGATTTGGCCATGTGATCTACAGTATTTGCAAGTACAATTTAGACTATGTTCATGATAAATAGTTCAACTTAATCAAATTACTAAATGAACTCCCACTAAATTCAACATCCCTCAAGTTGTTTAGTGAACACGATCCAAATTCACCACACCTAATCCGATCATCACGAGAAGAGATGTGGTTTCAATGGTGGACAACAAAGTGTCGATCATATCATTCATATGACTCATGCTTAACCTTTCGGTTCTTGTGTTCCGAGGCCATGTCTGTACATGCTAGGCTCGTCAAGCTAGACCCAAGTATTTCCGCGTGTGCAAAACTGGCTTGCACTCGTTGTATGTGAGCGTAGAGTCTATAGCACCCGATCATCACGTCATGCTTGGACACGACGAACTTTCGCAACGGTGCATACTTGGGGAGAACACAGTTTTTATCTTGATCTTTAAGTGAGGAATCATCTTATAATGCTACCGTCGCGATCTAAGCATAATAAGATACATAAAGGATAAACATCACATGCATATAACTTTATGTGACATGGTATAGCCAATCTTCGCGCAATGATCTCCATCTTGTGCGTTCCGGCATGATCTCCATCACTCCACCATGATTGCCTTCACCACGAATAGCAACTACAACTATTGCTAACTACTTAGCGATAAAGTAAAGCTATTACATGGCGTATAAGAAGTTGACTCGCAGGTCATACACAATTATAAAGACAACCATATGGCTCCTGCCGGTTGTGTACTCATCGACATGTAAGTCGTGAAACATTACAAAACATGATCATCGCATACATTATACACATCACATCTTGGGCCATACCATATCACAGAAAACACTCCCTGCAAAAACAAGTTAGACGCCTCTACTTTGTTGTTGCATGTTTTACGTGGCTTATGGGAGTAGATGCTAAGAACGATTCTTACCTACGGAAAGCCACAACAGTGATATTATGGTTGCCAAACTCCGGTGTTAATCCCATGACAACTATAGTGAGAGAAACTGACATCCACCAGCCGCATGTGTGGAACAAGCCACACGTCAAGTGCGGATCCGGTCTCGCGAACGACGTCGCGTAAGGTTGGCCTGGACCGCTTCAATCTCACTATCCCGCGTCATAAGAAGAACACAAACAAGAGGCTTGCAACAGAAAACATCAACGCCCGCAACAACCATGTTGCGTTCTACTCGTGAAACACATCTACGCATAGATCTAGCTCTGATACCACTAAAGGGTTTCGCGGCATAGTAAATCAAAATTTTCTACGGAGCGAACAGAGGGAAAGCCAAGATCTAATTTAGGAGATGCAAACAATGAGAGAGATTGGATTAGATCTTCATACCCTTGAAGATTCGCACAGCGGAACGTTCGTCGGAACGTGGGTGATGTAGTCGTACTCGCTTCTTCTCCTCGCGATCCGATCCGATCTAGCACCACAAGTGGCGGTGCCTCCGTGAGATGCACACGTGCAGCACCTCGACGTCTCCTCCTTCCTCGGACCAGCAAGTATGGTGAAGAGATAGATTGGATCTACAACACGACGGCGTGGTGTATATGGTGGAGAATTTCTGCAGCAGGGCTTCGCCTACAAACAGTCGGGAGGGAGAGAGGAAAGCTAGCAAGACGGCTAGGGTTTGGAGGAGAGGTGTAGGGGTTTGGTGCGCCCCCACCCCTCTTTATATAGAGGGGGCGCAGCCCTAGCCCCTCCCCCAAGCCCAAAGGATAAGGAGTGGGGGGCATGGACTCTCCCCTCTTCTAGAAACCCTATCTCTAGTTTAAACGATTTAAACTCTCTAGGATCGGCTGGGCCCTATGGGGCCTTGTGCCCCTGGCCTAATGCGGCCAGGACACTCCCTCATAGGCCCATGCCCCCTCCCGGAAGGTGGGGCCACGTTGGTCCCCTTCCGGAAGGTTCTAGAAGCTTCCGGTACAATACCGATTAACCCGGAACAATTCCGAACTCCAAAAATTGCACTGCCTTATATGAATCTTATTCTCCGGACCATTCCGGAACCTCTCGTGATGTCCCGGATCCCATCCGAGACTCCAAACAAAAATTCATAAACCAATTATCCAATCTATCCTAGCGTCAAGACACGTTAAGTGTGTGACCCTGCGGGTTCGAGAATATGCAGACATGATCTTCTATCAATAATCAACAGCGGGGTCTGGGCACCCATATTAACTCCCACACATTCATCGATGATCATATCGGATGAACCACGATGCCAGGATTCAATCAATCCCATATATATTCCCTTCGTCTCGCGATATTTTACTTGCCCGAGATTCGATCGTCGGTACCGTCATACCTAGTTCAATCTCGTTCACAGCAAGTACTTTACTCGTTCCGTAATCCGATATCACTTTGTGATTAACTCCTTAACCACATGCTTGCAAGCGGTGTTGATATCGATTACCGAGTGGGCCCGAAGTATATCTCTCCGACTTGGGAGGGACAAATTCCATCTCGATACATACAACCCAACAAATACTTTCCGATCACCTGAGAGACACCTTTATGATCACCCTCTCATAGGATGGCGTTTGATGACCTCAAAGCTTTCTTCCGATACTAGGGAGTTGTATTATCTCATGGTCTAAGGAATACAATATTTGACATAAGAAAAGCTTCGCAAAGACGAACACGATGACACGATCTAATTGCTTTGCTTAGTTTGGGTCTGTCCATCATATCATTCTCCAATGAAATGATCTCATTATCAATTGACAACTCATGTCTATGGTTAGGAAACCTTAATCATCATTGATCAATGAGCTAGTCCTTAGAGGCGTACCAGGGACACGGTGTTGTTCACAAACCACACAAGTATTAATGTTTCCGCTTAATACAATTCTAGCATGGAATATAAACTTTATCATGAACATGAATTATAATAATAACATCTTTATTATTGCCTTTAGGGCATAATTCCAACAGGGACTAATTCTGAGGCGCATTTGTTGGTTGTCACTATCTCGCTTCGTCTTCCATTGTAAAGCTTTTCTTTCTTGGTGGGCATGTTTGTGTTGTTGCCTCGGTATTATAACTTGTCGAACTATTGCATGGTGTGGTTGCAGGCGTGGGTTAATACATGCAGATCGATTTGTGTTAAGATTCGACCATATCAGTTGGTCGATGTGCGTGGAAAGGAATTAGCCAAGTGAAGAGATAATGCATTTCAAAATGTAAATTTTTTTGGAAAAAATGTGGATGTACATCTGGATATCTAATTTCTCACACAAAGTTTGGCGCAAAAAGTATATTTTGTTTGGCCTGTGTAAGAAAAGATAAAAAAATATTGTGAAAAGTCACGTTCAAGCATAAAAAATAATTCTTTTTTATCATACAGGACATTATAAAAATATTTCACTTTTCCAAAAACTTGTGTAGAAACATAGAATGTCCGAAAAAATTGAATTCGCGCGTGAAGTATATATCATGTATTAGCACGAAAGTGGGAAGAAGAATGAAGATAAAAGTAGCACGTACAGTAGTGCTCCGGATGAGAATAGGTGTGGAATCGAGACGGTGGCTTGCCTCGGTCAAGCTCGTTAAAATTCAAGCTGAACCTTGCTTGACTTGTGTCTAATTTTTTTAAAATATTAGGCTCATAGCTTGGCTCGTCGAGCTTGTGGCTTGGCTCGGGAGGCTCACGAGCCTGCCACCACAACCGAGTGTCCCATAACAACTAAGCCCTAAACACACTCCGCTCTTCTTCCTATCTCTCGTGTCGTCATTGCCAACATGATTTCGGTCGTCCTTTGCCGTTAGATTTTAATTTGTCGCCCAAGCCGCCTCGCCGCCATCTTCCCCGGCCATCCTCGGCCTGATTTTTCCGATTCCTGGGCCCTCCCGTCACCATGAACAACCCCTGGCCAAGATCCTCCATTATCCTTTCTATGCGCCGCCTCCTTGTCTTGGTCTGGCAACAGCGCTGCACAGTGGAGTACCTTATGGAATGCATATATCATGTGTAAACTTTTCCTTAGACTAGATTATACATCAATGCATGCATATATCATGTTACTTCTCATTGCCAATTGTTTGTTTAAGCAAGGATCATAATGACTTTTGTGTGTATCAAGCTTTCGAGCCGACTTGCGAGCTTCGTCGAACTATTTTGTCGAGCCTCGAACCTGAGTAGTAAGGTTTGGGTTTGGCTTGCTCAACCTTCGAGCCGAGCCGAGCTCAAACCGAGCCTTGTCGAGCCCGAACCAAGCTTCGAGCCTCGAGCTTTGTGTCCACCCCTAGATGAGAACAAGCATATCTGGAAGGGAGGGAGGGGGCATATCAGCTCGAAGCAGTAGTACTCTTCTGAACTTGTGTTCCCAGCATCATCATCAGCTGTTCTAGCAGTACTACTCGCGACGAAGTCAAAAGGCTAGATGTAGAGTAGTATCAGGGCTACCGGAGGAGCTAGTCAGTAGTACTAGTATTTTTTTTTGAGAACCACAGTACAATCAAAGACGCTCGTAATATGTATATGCATCCACTCCTATGAACACATACGCACATCCTACCTCTATGAGCACCTCTGAGAAACTAAGCCGGCGGATAGAGTCTTGAGATTGACGAAGTCACCACAGACGCCTCGCTGTCGACGGAAACGTCGCCTCCCACTAAAAGAATATTCTATTTTTTTGCAACACACAGTGTCAAATCTAAGGTTTAAACTCTGGTGGACTGGGAGTACAACCACCCTTCTAACCATCCAACCACATTGATTCGCATACTAGTAGTATTTCTTGCCTGACCGTACGCATATCACTGTGTGGTACCAACACCGACAAGTGACTACGCATGATCAGTCGATCGATCAATCATGGACTTGTATTAACAAAAAACGAAGATGGGCGACGACACAGACCGACGAAAGAGGAACCCTTGGGTAGATGAGAAATCGGTGGAAGACGAGAGAAAACTCACTCGTGCATACGTATGTAATGTAACCAAGCTCGACGTACGATGCCAACAAGAGGAGAATAGCCAAAGTGTGTACGAGTACATCGCGTACAAACATGCACCGGCACTAATTAAGGATATCAACGGAAGTGGCTCCGGAGCTTCGGTGCTCCCTTCATTTTTAAAAAAAAAAATCAAAAATTATATTTACAAGTTCTAGGAAAATGAAAATAATTCTGGTTGTAGTCAATGTTGCATCCCACGTGCAAAATCATAACATAAAATTCTAAAATAACAAGACCGGATAAAGTTTTTTTTTTTGGAACTCACAAATATTTTTTTCCAAGACAAATAGCAGGAGCACCTGTGTTCCAGGAGCCACCGCATATCGATTGCTAAGAGCACACTGCAAGAAACAACCTCAACATAGTAAGGAAGCACAAGAACTAGTGCAACAAAACGCTTCCACTGTTGGTTCGATAATAGGCACCACAGCAGAGCAGTAGACAAGAGGAAAAAAAAAAACTGTCACATTTCATGTGCATAATTTTAGGAGTAGGACGTCCGGGTGTGCCCCTGCTCGAGCTATCAAAAGTTGGATCATAGGCTGGCATCAACAAACCACAACATCCCTCGGCGATTCTTTACTGTTGGAACAAGAGTATACCCCCACTGCCGTCAGCACATGGTTCGTCCGTAGCAGATTGAGGTGAGATGTATAGGTTCTTCGCCCATTTTGCCTGGAAATTTTGTTCCACGAAGATATTACTACGCGCATGGAAAATCTGATTCTCGTACGTACGTTAACGTAGTGAAAAATGCACACAAGGTACCTTCACCATATCGTCGCTGGGGAAGGCAGAAGTTCGAAGGGTTCCGTAGGCCTCATCCATCGGCTTCCTCTTCGGTATGCTCAGGATAAAAGCAGCTTGGTCGTCAGGCGTGCCTGCACATGAAGTTATTCTGTAACCAGTGTCCCATCGCCGATGGATTCCTTCGCTTGGATACACAAAATCCAACTCCACAACCTGCAGGTACCAAGACAGATTCAGTGTCAGTGTACATGTAGAGATCAGTGTTTTGGCACGGACCAAGTTATATCGTATACGAAGAACAACGAAATTCATCAAAGGATTATTTACACATGGACCTTCTATATGTACCACAAATAAGAAGTGCATGCACGTGTCAAACTGTTATGTAAATATTTAAAATGTCACTGTTTTATCAGATCATTGACCAATTCTGATGATCCCTACATAAATTTGGTTTAAAAGATGTTCTGCTAAATGTTTCTTTCAAGATAACTGTTCATTTTCAAAACACACAACAAAATGAGGTGCAAATTCGGTAGAACCGTAATCTCCCTGCTCTGACCCCGTGCAAGCTGTGTGATGAAACGTTGCTGTGATGCATAATAAAAGAATATTGTCTGTGTATATCGATATTCTTTTTTAAATTATAACCTTTCATCAACGGGGTTATTGGAGGAAATGACAGCATGCCAGTAAGAACAGTAGTTGTTGACAGAGGACAGGTAAATTACAAACCTTTGGACATTACAACCACTGAGCTTCCATTGCTTGCTCCCGCTATTGCTGTTATGTAGAAGCTATTATCCCACTGCTCCATAATCCAATCCTACATACCAAGTTAAAAACAAGATAGGATCAAGGATTCTGGATTCATTAAAATGCAAATTAGAGAAGACAGATATAATAGCACACCTTGGGCACAAAATTTTGTGAAAGCTTGTAAACTTGAGAAGAAAAGCCAGTCCCAGCATCCATGACGAGAGTCCACAATTTTTTTGCAGAAGCTACGCAACTAATCAACGAGCCTGCTTCATTACCTTTTTCTATATACTGATGCAGAGCTATACCATAGTGGTACCTACAGAAGGCAGAAAAATGTGTTTACAACTACATTATCAATACTCCCTCCGATCCATATTAATTGACTTTGATTTGTTAAAATTTAGATGAACCTATATATTAAATAGTGTCTAGATTCATTCAAATCTAGACAAATTTGAGTCAATTAATATGGGTCAGAGGGAGTAACATCTTTAATTTAGGAAGGAGATCAAACATTGGTCAATAACCACTGAAATAGGTAGGCTTCAAATCTCACGAACTGAGGACAAGAAAGCTGAGTGTAGCAGACAAAAAGGAGCTACTTAAGCTTTAATCAGAATAAGTGAAAAGGAAACCCTTTCATCAGTAACAACTAGCATGAACGAACGATTTAGTTACAGAGTAGCTGATTCACCAGAATACCAGGTAAAATTAAGGCATGAATAATGCGGATGACATTTAAATGTGGGGTGCACACCAATACATATTGCAACTTCGCAACATCAATCACCACAAGTCAGTTGGCGCATTCCGCTGAAATAAAAAAAAGTAACTGGAACTCCACCTTTTTCAATAAAAAATAATTAGAGGTAAAGAGTCATATATTCATATAGAGCCATCAAATGCTTAAAGTCCTCTTATCATTGATCACGGGTACGAAAAGCGTATGATGACTATTTGGCATGTAGGTGAGGGGAGCGGCATGGATCTCATGGGAACTGAAGCACTAGAACAGGTCACTTTCAGAGGGTAATGGAAGGAGGAAATAATGTCTGATCAAGCAAACAAAACAATTTGAAATATGTCACAGTTTTTCACTTTTGAAAATAATTACCGCTGCTTTGTGGGCCACCTAGCATTATAAACTGAAATCCACTGAGTTGCTGGGCTCCCTGACCGAACTTTTTTCACAGGCCGTTCATCTTCTTCATGATTTACAACCATTCTTCCACGTTTATTTCCAACCTATAATTTTCATAGCAGATGCATGAGAAAATTAAATTACAGAGTACTGATTCATGTTGTGGTTAAAGTAGTACAGACCTCTAGAGCTCCACCGATCCAGATGGGACTTGGAGCAGGTCCTTCAATCAAATCATCAAAGAGAGAAACAAGTTTCTGGTACTTTGGCTCTTCTTCAAATTTCATAGTTGTAACCATCTCAATAAAATGTTTGAATGGAGGTGGACAGAAGGTAGACAGCACCACTGGAGAAGTCTCCATTTTCTTCTTATAAACAAGAAAGCTCTGGTTATCTCCCTGCAGTAATAAGTCATCAACACTAAAGTAGGTTTAAGAGAGCGAGTAGAAAATATTTGTCAAATTCTACCGAACGTACTGAAGATTACCTGATAGTCTTGCCATGGCAATCCTCCTCGTAATAAAAATATAAGGGTGTATGCTAGTGACTCCAAATCATCCCTCCTACTGCCTGTACGACCTAAATGGGCATGGACGCTAGCATATCTCATTGTTCCCCTACAAAATGTGAAAAGGATTTTTTTTTAAATTGGTACCGTAATTTTGTATACAAATAGTAGGAAGAACAAACCTAAATATGTCTGGCCTCTGATCATATTGAACATGCATACTGGGATGATCCTCTTTTCCGTTTCCAATTGGATGCTGCATAGTTTTAATATTAACAGAACCATGTAAAAAAAAGTTAGTGAGGTATAAATTCATCAACATTCTATTAAGTAGCCAATTTCTCTGAGCAAAGGGCATAGTGCGTTGAGAACATCAGACTGGATATCCTCATGTACATATGAAACTATCTTATGCAACAGCATACCTAAACCAAAACCAGTCAGAAAAAGCTTCTTTTCATGAGCGGATCCAGGCTGACCAAGCAAAAGGTTTTCAGGTTTTACATCACCATGTACAATGCTGGCAATAGTAGGAGGAGCAGCGTGTTAACATTGATGAATAAAAAATATGGGAAATGCATCTTTAAAACATAAAATGGCTTTAAATTACCCTTTGGAGTGAATCTTCGCAAGAATTGATATGGCCTCAACGGCAATACAAGCAACCATTTGACATGACATCCTGTAAGGATTGCTGATGCTTTCAGAAAGGGGTAAGGAGAACAAGCGGAGAGGGTGAAAAGACAATAAGATACTTACTGCTGTCCCTGTGAACACCAAACATCCCAGAGGCTAGGACCAAGTATTTCCATTACCTGAGTGTGGAATAACGGTTCAATAAAAAGATCACAACGAGTTAATAGGCATTTGTGAGTGCATATTATTTTTCTGAAAAGTTAAACTCACAAGAACATAGTAGTCTCCTTGGAGACCCTTGTAGTATACGGATGGTATGCCATAACAACCAATGAGACTCCTGCTCACAAAATGATAACATGCCAATATGCCATGCTCCACAGAGAATTATATAAATGTAAATAGAAATGATTGTGTATAGTTCTTACTGATAGGCTTGCCACTCAAATGGGGGGTCACAGCAACCTGCTCTGTTCCTCCGATGTTCAAATTGATGTATTGTCTATGTAGGTTCACTCAGGTTTGGAGTGAATCTACACACTAAAAAAAGTCTAGATACATTTTCTTCACAAACCTAAAACATCTTATATTTTGAAACAGAGGGAGTACAATGCAATAGAAATTAACACACAAGCCCTCACTATATTTGGAGGCCAAAACAGAAGAATGCCCAAGTAAACGAATATAGCGATCGATTTGATCGATCGAAGGAGGTATGTTCACGCATACGCCTGCCACTGTGCGGCTCCCGGAGGCAGATTGACCCCGGCCGCGTCCTGTCACCGTCAACATCGTTGCCCCTGGCATTATCTGCCCACCGTTGCTGCCATCCCCGGTACCAATGCCGTCACCGCCCTCCGCATGTCTTTAACGCCGTCTGTATCAATGCCTCCTCCAGTTGTACGTCCCTGATTGCCATTTGGTACTTAATGTTGTACTGATGCAACTCAAAGAGACAAAGACAAGGATCCGCGATCCTTGTTTACACCAATACTGAGTTGATATGTATGTGTACTAATCTTCTAAACATTTCTAATTTGTACACTATACTAGCCCCTCCCGCTTTGCAAAAACGACCGCTTTAGACGCCTAGGCGTACAAAGCTCCCGCCTAGGCGTCGCCTAGGTGCCAAAGCGTCACTAGGTCGCTTTAAGACGCCTTAACACCTTAAAAACCATGATCAGGACATAGAGAGCGAATGCAATATTTGCAGAACAAAAAGCAATAGTTTTCTTCCCAATATCAATATATTAGCTGCATTTTTTCTAGTGTGTATACAAAAAAAATCTAGTGCCCATTTCCAATTTCTTATGAAGAAGTATGGTAATATAATATGAAAAGAGGCAGATCGGCCGCTGTAAGGAACGGTCCAACCGAGACAGTAAACTCCACACAGTGATAAAAATGGACTTGGAGTTAAGTAAAAATTTCATTGAGCAATTAAAGGGTTAAATCTATTTACTTTTCACAACAAAACCTCTAGGTAAATCAGAATGATCCTTAATCGGTTTTAGGTATTTTGACAATTGCAAATCAATTGTGGGCACATAATCCAAGGCTAGTGAACTTCCGAGACAAGATTTGAATGTGAAAAATGAAGAAACAAACCTCCATTCCACCCTTGTAGAATTCCGCAGGCATACCAAGTCGTCTGCCAACATAGACCTTGCCAGAGCTACCGTTACCTAACTTCCTACCAGTTACATACATTGTGGAGTCACCAACTTCAACATGCATCCAATAGTTAAGATAAGATTTACAGAGATTAATTCCAGCAGTAAAACTCTAGCATATGAACTGCTATTGGTACTATCAACAAACGAGAGGCAAATTAATCATAGTTTCATCTTAAAAGCTAAGTCTATAACAAGCAAAATATGACAAACCTATGTTGGTGCCAAAATTTTATCCAGAAGAATATTGCAGGATGGTCCGGTACAAGAGAATGCACCATTTCCAGAATTCTCCAGCAGAGTTGGGAAACTAGGAAACGTGTTTAGCTCTGCTATATATATATATTACGACTTACGGAAGGTGTTTCAATGAAATATGGGTAGGCGGTGTTGATTTTTAAATGAAAAATATATGTTGCTACCCTTGGTGTGGGCTCAACCACTCTATTCCTAGGGTCGTCTCATGCTTTGAGATTCACATATTTTCATCATCTTTGTTGTAGCACATTCTCATTCCACACCTAAATATAAGTAATTCTACAGTGCTATGCCAAAATGCCTAAACAAAGCTAATATGGCCTATACTCGACTATCACTTGATCATTAATTCATTTACATGCCTAACATGCATATAAAAATAGAATAGTACATACTAGATATAAATTGTTTCATAACGCTTTTTACGGTGTTGTACTATTTTTTTTAAGTATGCCAATGACATACCCTTATCTTTATACTCCGTAGAAGGCAAAATATTGAAGGACCGTGCTAACGCGTGGCGCCACACATATGTCCATCTGTGCGGCAGCCGTATCCGTTCACGCGCTGTGTTTATTTTTTACTTTTAACCGAGTGTCCTTACATACACCGCATAAATATAATGTAAAAAAAAGCTGCATGCTGCCTTCCTGCATGCCTATGCATAAAGCTGCATGCAAAGCATCTAAATGCTAGCTAGTACAAAGCATATTTTATATGGCATAGCTCATTCGATTTCTCAATTAAAATCTCATGATGTCCCGTTTAGCTAGCACAAAACAGAGCATAGCTACCACTTGCCAGATAGTATACTTGACTGGCTAAATAATTGTACTTATTGCCAGAATAGTTAAACTTGATTGCCTGATTTATTAAACTTAAATGCCATAATAGTTAAACTTGATTGCCTGATAACTTGATTGCCAACATAGTTAAACTGGATTGACAGAAAAATTACTCCAATAAAATATGCTTACCGGCTCACCCGAGCATAGTTGCCAGATAAGAAAAAATTGATTACCATATTTAAAAAAATAGGATTATTAGTTAATACTACGTAGCTGCCAGGTTAATTTTATCTAATTGTCATATTCATAGTGCCAGATTGCCAGGTTAAATCTCCGCCCGGCTGCTTCTCAAGAGAGAGAAAAGACGGGAAGTGAATGAGTGGTCCAGAACAATTCATGAGAGGATAAGGTTGGTTAAAAAAATATGTATACGAGCGGATTCATACGTGGATCGCCCCGCCGCCCGGCCACGATCTTATTCGTATGGATGTCACGCACGCTTTGTGTGGTGCGACGCTGCGCGTTAGATTTTTCCAATATCTATCTTCTATTATATACTAAAAGTAATATAAGGGGTTGTTTGGAGGCACCATGTTAGTCCACATCACCCAAATTATACCGATGGTTAGATCTAATATGTTTGGCTAGGATTTATCCAAAAATTAGTAGTTACGATAGCTACATAATTTGGTTTGACAGGGCCATAGTCCGCTTGACACGATCCGTTATGGACAGGGGCTCCCTACAAATGTAACAAGAATTGATTCCTAGAGGATTTTCATTTAAAAAACTCAAGCCACCACAGGAGTCGTGTAGAGAAAGGACTCTGCTAACCTCCCCCAAAAAAAATTAGGAAAGGAGAGACTTCCGTAACGCCTAGCACTAAGGCATCACAAAAGTTGATACTTTTTCTTACAAAAATGCATAAAAATCACGTTAGCGTGTTAGACCCTCGCAAAAAAAGTTAGCATGTTAAAGAGGTGATAGGACATCGACTTACATAAAAACTAGGCTATAATCTTCCCAAAATCATGGACTAATTCTTCTCTCTCCAGAAGTGTGCTCGGATGGCTGCCGCCATCAACTCCATCTGACCAATAGACGTTGATACCAAGTTACCTACGTCGTACTGCATCTCATAAATCATTTGCACACTACTTGATTCCTACTTTTGGAAAATAATGAGATCCTATTAATGCATAATTCGCTGATATCAAGTTACCTACGATCGCCGCTCATAAATCATTTGCACACTACTTGATGACCTACTTTTGTTTGAGAAATAACGAGATCCTATGAATGCAGATTTCACCAACCGCGGATAGAATACTTACATACTTAGAGCTCAACTCCGAAATAGATCAATCCGGCCAGTCTGGGTAAAACAAATATAGACAAGGAGATCAACTCTAAAGCTGATCCGACCAGTTGTTCAATTTGGATGGACATACATGTATTGTTTCCAGGTGAACTAATTAAGTGAAGAAGAAAACTAAGCAGATATAGAAAGTTAATTGTTTTGTAGACACATGCATGAGTATACAAGAAATAATAATATAAAGATAGCATTTTTTGCAAGAAAAATAAAGATAACTATTTTGTAATTAAGACTCCAATTGTATATAGCACAAATGTGAAGGGAATATGCCCTGAGAGGCAATAATAAAGTGTTTATTATGTGTATTCCAAGTATATGATAGATGTTTATTTTGCATGCTATAATTGTATTAATACGGAAACATTAATACATGTGTGTTTAATAAACAAACAGAAAGTTCCTAGTTATGCCTCTCTCATAAACTACCTTGTTGATTAACAAGATGATCAAGGTTTCCTGATCATGGACATTGGATGTTGTTAATAACAGGATCACAACATTAGTGTAATGGTGTGATGAACATTCATCCGAAGTATAGCATTACGATCAAAGTCATTGAGTTTATATTGCTATAACAACTTACGAAGTGATCCTAATCCTTAGACCATGAGATCATGTCAATCACTAACACCGGAAGAGTTTCTTGATAACATCAAACGTCACACCGTAATAGGATGATTATAAAGATGGATTCAGAACTAATAAAGTGTTATGTTGAGGCTCATGGATCGAGAGTGGAATTTGTTCATCCCGATGACGGATAGATATACTCTGGGCCCTCTCGGTGATATCACATTGATTAGCTTGCAAGCAAGTGATTTGATCACTAGAATGTTATATCACAGGAACGAGAAAAGAGTGCATGTCGGTAACGAGATCAAACTAGGTATGGAGATACCGATGATCGAATCTCGGACATGTAATATATCGTGAAACAAAGAGATTAAGATACTAGCGTAAAAGGTTCCGACGATCACAAGAAAGTCATCGTTGAATGTGTGGGAGTCAGTATGGGTCTCCAGATCCCGCTTCTGATTATTGATCCGAGAGGGGTCTCGATCATGTCCGCATTATTCACGAACCGTAGGGTGACACACTTAAGAGACACCGACATCCAATTGGAGCAAATGTTTCATGCCGAAAGAATGAACAAGCGCAGGAATTTATTTCACTAGATACCGAAACAGGTTTTCAGGTGAAATTGCATAAAGTGGTTATGCATGTGAAATAGAATTCTAGCAAGGGGTTATTTGTGAATGTTTGTCATTAAAGTAATTGACAAAATTCTAAATAAAATAAAAGAGTTTTATTTAATGAGAGTTTGCATTAAATTTGGTGGAAATTTAATGGGAATTTGAGTGGACTTTTGAGTGGAGGGATTTTAAAGGGCATTTTGTGAGTGGAGTGTCCACCCACATGAATGAAGGAGGGGAGGGGGCAGCCCCCATGGCCGGCGGCCACCCCCTTGGGTGCCCCCCTCCTCCTATAAAAGGAGCCCCCCTCCTCACTTGTCTCTCACACCTCCTCGTGAAGGATCTCTCTCCCCCTCTAGAATTTATTCCCCATGGTCTCGGACTAGCGAGATACATGTTCTCGGTGGCTATTCGGCAAGAAAGAGTTGTGCTTCCGCTGCATCGCTGAAGCGAGGAGGCGGAGGTTGCTCGGTGCCTCGAACGTGTGTGCGAGCACGGATGTGCTGCTGATTTGCGGCGCTAGGACTTCCTCTCGATCTTGAGATCGGCAAGAGATCGTCTACATCAACCACGAGTTGAACTCGTTAAGCTTTGTTGGTCTTCAAGGGTATGTTCTCTACGGATATACATCCGCCCGTTGTTTGTATCTAGTAGATAGATCTTGGTATATAGTTCACATCATAGGAAAATTTCTGTTTTCTATGCTGAGAACCCTACAGTGGTATCAGAGCCGGATCTATGCGTAGATACTTTACACGGGTAGTACACATATGAGTATGTGGGCGATGATGATCATGTTGTTGCACCTTTGTTGTAATTTTGGATATTGGTGGCATAGTGGGATGAAGCGTCCCGGACAAACTTTACATGTCCTCGCACATGAGACCTGTTCCACGCTTGACATGCAACTAGTTTGCATAAGTGGCTAACGGGTGTCTGTCTCTCCTACTATAGTCAATATCTATTTTGCAAGCGAGTTGTCAACAATTTGATTATCCTCGTTGTGGTTCATGTTCGTGCGTAAGAACGGTTCTATCTCGAAAGCCCTAAGCCACGTAAAACTTGCAATGGATAAATTAGAGGCGTCTAGTTTAGATTGTTGCTGGGCTAGTGTTATGATATGGTAGTGTTGTAAGTAGAAGTATGAGATGATACTCTTACAACACACATAGCGTGTAAAATCCATAGACCTTGGATTTACACATATAGGTATGATAGTGATCATACCACGATGCACATGATAGAGATCATCTGCGGGAACCATATAATTTCACTAATAAACATATGATGTTTGATAACATCTTATATTGTGAAGGGATTCGCGGAATAGTAAATCAAATTTTTCTACGGATGCGAACAGAGGGAAAGCCAAGATCTAATCTAGGAGATGCAATCAACGAGAGAGATTGGATTAGATCTTCATACCCTTGAAGATTCGCACAGCGGAACGTTCGTCGGAACGTGGGTGATGTAGTCGTACTCGCTTCTCCTCCTCGCGATCCGATCCGATCTAGCACCACAAGTGGCGGTGCCTCCGTGAGATGCACACGTGCAGCACCTCGACGTCTCCTCCTTCCTCGGACCAGCAAGTATGGTGGAGAGGTAGATTGGATCTACAACACGACGGCGTGGTGTATATGGTGGAGAATTTCTGCCGCAGGGCTTCGCCTACAAACAGTCGGGAGGGAGAGAGGAAGGCAGCAAGGCGGCTAGGGTTTGGAGGAGAGGTGTAGGGGTTTGGTGCGCCCCCACCCCTCTTTATATAGAGGGGGGCGCAGCCCTAGCCCCTCCCCCAAGCCCAAAGGATAAGGAGTGGGGGGCATGGACTCTCCCCTCTTCTAGAAACCCTATCTCTAGTTTAAACGATTTAAACTCTCTAGGATCGGCTGGGCCCTATGGGGCCTTGTGCCCCTGGCCCAATGCGGCCAGGACACTCCCTCATAGGCCCATGCCCCCTCCCGGAAGGTAGGGCCACGTTGGTCCCCTTCCGGAAGGTTCTAGAAGCTTCTGGTACAATGCCGATTAACCCGGAACAATTCCGAACTCCAAAAACTGCATTGCCTTATATGAATCTTATTCTCCGGACCATTCCGGAACCTCTCGTGATATCCCGGATCCCATCCGAGACTCCGAACAAAAATTCATAAACCAATTATCCAATCTATCCTAGCGTCGAGATACGTTAAGTGTGTGACCCTGCGGGTTCGAGAATATGCAGACATGATCTTCTATCAATAATCAACAACGGGGTCTGGGCACCCATATTGACTCCCACACATTCATAGATGATCATATCGGATGAACCACGATGCCAGGATTCAATCAATCCCATATATATATTCCCTTCGTCTCGCGATATTTTACTTGCCCGAGATTCGATCGTCGGTACCGTCATACCTAGTTCAATCTCGTTCACAGCAAGTACTTTACTCGTTCCGTAATCCGATATCACTTTGTGATTAACTCCTTAACCACATGCTTGCAAGCGGTGTTGATATCGATTACCGAGTGGGCCCGAAGTATATCTCTCCGACTTGGGAGGGACAAATTCCATCTCGATACATACAACCCAACAGATACTTTCCGATCACCTGAGAGACACCTTTATGATCACCCTCTCATAGGATGACGTTTGATGACCTCAAAGCTTTCTTCCGATACCAGGGAGTTGTATTATCTCATGGTCTAAGGAATACAATATTTGACATAGGAAAAGCTTCGCAAAGATGAACACGATGAAACGATCTAATTGCTTTGCTTAGTTTGGGTCTGTCCATCATATCATTCTCCAATGTTATGATCTCATTATCAATTGACAACTCATGTCTATGGTTAGGAAACCTTAACCATCATTGATCAATGAGCTAGTCCATAGAGGCGTACTAGGGACACGGTGTTGTTCACAAACCACACAAGTATTAAAGGTTCCGCTTAATACAATTCTAGCATGGAATATAAAATTTATCATGAACAAGAATTATAATAATAACATCTTTATTATTGCCTCTAGGGCATAATTCCAACAGTCTCCCACTTGCACTAGAGTCAATAATCTAGTTTACATCTAGCAACAATCTCACACCCATGGCACTGAGGTGTTGATCATGTTTTACACGTGGAAGAGGTTTAGTCAATGGATCTGCGACATTCAGATCTGTATGTACTTTGCTAATTTTCAGATCTCCATCTGCAATATAATCTCGGATTATATGAAACTTGCGGTTAATATGCTTGGTCTTTGGATGGTATCTTGATTCCTTAGCGAGTGCTATGGCGCCAGTGTTGTCACACAATATCTCCAGTGGGTCCAATGTACTTGGAACCACGCCAAGCTCAGTGATGAAGTTTCTGATCCAAACTCATTCACTTGACGCTTCTGCAACAGCCATGTATTCCGCTTCTGTGGCATCCCGCAAAACCACTACTAGAAAATCGCGTTGTTTTTGTGCATTGCATCATCATGACCGCATGCTCATGTCATCATGCCACCTTGCATTTGAGCATCGTCATCATCTTGCATCTGATTGTACAAAACTATTTGCAGAAAACCTTATTTTGTTTTCTAAACGCCGCATCCTTATTCAAACGCAAAACCCGGGCTTGTCCGGATTATTTATTTTGTCTAGCATCGGTTTGCAAAAGCCCCGTTTAAAACATTAAAAAATATTTAATTTATTTTAGTGGGGCAGTCGAACGGGCCGAATAGACCCGAACGACCACCCCTGTTTTTAAATCGGTCCACCCCAAACCAGCCCCCTCTAATCCTAAAGCTACCCATTCCTATACCCACCCTTCCCAGCCACCTCACCCTAGCCTATCAGACAGCGCCACGTCACCTCTCACCCCCCCCTAGCCAACCAGAACCTGACACCTGGCCACCCCACTCCCTCTCCCTCTAAACCCACACAGCAAACACACCCAGCACACATGCACCCACCCCGCGCCAGACCCGCTGCCTCTGGGCCCCACCCGCCTGGTGCCACGCGCTGGCCACGCGCCAGCCACGCGCCCCACCTGGCCCCGCGGGCCCACCCACCTACCGCTGTCCCCAACCCCATCCTCTTCCCTCCCCCCCCCCCGCACGCATCTTCTCCCCTACCTCCGGTCGCCGCCGGCGCTCGCTCGCCCTCCCCCGCAGCAGCCTCTCTCGCCTGGCCCCTCCCTGAGTCCCCGACGGCGCCGGCCCCCTCTTCTCCTCTGTAGAGCCGCCGCGCCGCCAGGCCTCTCCGACCCCGCCGCCCTGCTCCTCCACGCTCCCCTCGCCCCGTCGCCGGCGTGCCCCACCCGCACCTGGCGCCGCCTCACCACCGCCCGTCCCCGTCGCCGGAGCCGCGCCCTCCGCGCTCGCCTCCGCCGTGCCTCCCCCCGAGAGCCCCTTCTTCCCCGCGTGCTCCCCCGTCCGCTCCCGTCGCCAAGCCGCCTCCGGCCCGCACCGCTCCAGCCCCTCCGGCTCCGCCCCGGCTCGGCCTCCCCGCTACCGCCGCGCAGCCGCGCTCGCCTTCCTGCGCCCAAGCTCTGCTCCGCCCGGCCCCAGGCCCCGCGCGCGCCCGCTCGAGGCCGCCGGCATCCGCGGCACCCCGCCGACGCCAGTACCCATCCTCGCCGCCACCGTCGTCCGCCCCTCGCCGCCGGTGCCCCGCCGTTCCCGCAGCAAGCCCCGTCCGCCTGTGGGGCCCGCAGTGCCCGCAGCCGCCTCCTCGCTGCGCAGCCGCTGACGCCATCGTGGCCTCCTCCGCCTCTTCGCGGGCCCACGCAGCCGCGGCCCCGAGCGTCCTCCGCCGTCTCGCAGCGTCGTCCTGCGCCTCCCTCCTCGCAGATGCCAAGAACAACCGTACCGTGGGCCGAGACCCGAAGATTTCACGACACGCCAAGTTCTCCTCGAAGCTGAAACAACAAGATCGTCTTCCCGTAGCCGGGAACCCCGAAGCCGATCCCGGTGATTCGAAGGCCACACCAAGACCTTCCTGGAAACCGAAGACCGTACCAACCGGTGGCGCTCAACGAACCACCTTAAGATCTCCGCCTCGGAAACCCAAGGCCGTCGAGGTAGGACGACAAGGCCTTCTCCACGGTTTCCAAGACACCGACATCGAAACGACAAGACCAGCGACAAGGAAACCGGAGGACCACCGATGAGAACTGCCACCGTGTCAGGATCTACCGAAGGTCGATCCCGCCGACGCCAAGCACTGCAACGACATCGAACCGTCAAGCCAAGTTCATCCGCGGACAAGACCGATATTTAAACATGATAACCCAAGAGCGACATGAGGCCCCGACAAGAACGGCACCGACCCGGGCGAGTCCGATGCCCCGACGCCAGACCCAGTGCTGCCTCCCGAACGCCAAGATCTTCCCCGATCCGAGACCAACCCCGAATCCCGGAACCCCAAGTTCGCCGAACCCTGGACCCTGAGACCGAACCCCGAACCCCGGACCCCAAGATCATCGAGCCCCCTAATGTGTGACCCCTTTTCCGAGCCCTATTTTATAAATGCTAAACATAAAACTTATTGCATATTTAATTGTCATCTCGCATGCATATCTTTTGTTTGGGGGCCTTATGCCGATTCACCTAATAATTAAATATGGGGCCCATATGCGGGCAAATCTAGTCTCATATCGGCCTCATTTAAATTTGTGTAGCGAACCGGTGCTATCTTTTGCCATGTTATAACAACAGTTAAATTGCGGGGTAGCTAAACAACTTGAACCATCTAATTAATTGTCGGGGCCCCGGTTCCGCTTAATATTGACCTAATCGCATTGCACCCTTGCCATGTCATCCATCATACATGCACCATGCCGATCTTCTGCCGTTGTATTAAATATCGCATCCGGTGTGTATTCTAGTGTTTTGCTTCTTCGCGGATAAGGCCGTTGAGTTGATGTGAGCTTCGCCCCGATCTTCGGTTGAACCTTCGGCAATGTTTTCAGGCGAGCATCTCCCCCTTTCTACCTATCTTACTTTTATAGTATTTATTCCCTCCTGTTGATCTATTGCTATCTGTGTTGCGATGCTTTAGTTTCCGTTCCCGTGATATTCCTTGCAGCCCTATATTGCCATGGCCACCTCCTATTACCTGTTGTTTGGTAGATAGTTGGACTTGCGCGTCGTAGTCGCTTGCTCAAGTGCTGTTGCGTGTCGTCAAGTGCCACAGTTGTTGATGTATTGCCGCATGTTGAAGTTGGAGATGGTTATGGTTTTACTTATTGTTCACTTTAATTTCTGTTTAACAACTAAAATTGAAATAAGCAGAGGCATCGGTGGGTGATAGATAATATTTGGTTTCCGAACGCCCACTTGTGTCCCGTAGGACCCCGAGTACTTGATACCTGTTCCTTGATTTATCGCGCTATCCACATATGGGGAGTATGGGCCCCCCTTAGCCAGAGCTTGATTCCGTCTTATTTCTTGGGGCCACAAACTAGTTTGAGGTTTTATTTACGGTCCTGTACTTATGCCATGCTACTGCTTTATTTACGATTGTGCGAGGAGCACACTGTACTGTTTAGGTAAGCGGAGTGATTACGCGGTATCGACAAGCCCAGCCACACTTTCGGGTTCCCAGTCGCTTACAGCCATTGACGCAAACCTTGAGTCCGTCTCGAAGCTTGCTTACTTCGTTGCGGTTCTACTCAATGGGGTGGCCCCCTGAAATATTTCTGAATCTTGTGATTGCTCTGTCGTGAAGACCTCGTTGGGTTTTGATTTGGTTTTTCCGAGGTTGATCGTGTGTGTGTTGCTATTTGTGCACCCCGGCCGGGTTAAAACTTTCTGAAAGCCGTGTCCGCGAATATGGACGACTTGGAGCACAGTATCTCGATCATAGACAAGCATAACTAAAGTTTATTGCTATAAATTTGACTTTATAATGACTAGTAATCAGCTTCACTATAATGGAATGGCTAATTAATACTGCCCACAACTGCTTGTTTGGAGTGTCGCTTGCGACCATTGTACCTGACTAGTAAGTATTGCAACTACAACGGAATGGCGGAATAAAAGTACCAACAACTGCTGGGTTTTGGGTTTATCTCATGCTATCAGAATCTGACTAGTAAGTGTTGCCACTATAACGGAATGGTTAACTAAAAATGCCCACTGCTTACTTTATCAGGACGATTATCTAAACCTGACTAGTAAAGTGCCGCAACTATAACCGAATAAGTAAAACTGCCAACGGTGTGAGTTCCTCGGTTGACTTCCTCGTTTGTTCTCGAGGGGGAAACGCCAGGATGGGTTTGTTTGATGATAGTATCAGGTTGGTTCCGAATAGGTCCTTCTTACCCTCTCTAAATGACGCCAGTTGTATCGAGTCTCTATAGGTTGTTTAGTGCAGGCTGCCGCTGCCGCTTCAGTCCACCATACCTATGTAGGCGAGGACCGCCGAATTCTAGCCTCGCCGTGTACTGGCCTCAGTACTGACGCTCCTTCTTTTTCCTTTGCCCTTTGTCGGCACCCCTTTTGTTTAAGCAGGTTTGAGATCGACGTCGTTAGCAGGGTTACCCTTCTGGCTTGGCCTGGGAAGGGTTATGGACGCCATTGGTTATTCTTCAGGGCTCTTAGCCCCATTTGCATCTTGTCCGTAGCTGGACGCTCTATCGTTTTCAAGGTGATTTGGATCTTTGTATATTATATCTGTATTCTTGACTCTTTGAGTCGCTGTTATATATATCTGTTCTGTGGGTCCCATCGAGGACTGTTGTATAATGTTATTACTTCGTTTTCCACCCGCACGAAAGTGCCTGGTGGGCACCTTTGAATCGTTTCTATGCGGGTTTGGCGAATTTTGCTCAAACTTGCATAGGTCCGATTCTGAGGGTGTTACAGCTTCCACTGTAGATCCCGCGATCACGCTTTGCTTGCAGCTTCTCCAGCTCACAGCTCCTCCATTCAAAATATAAACGTATCCTGTCTGAGATTTGGAATCATCCTTGTCGGTGTCAAAACTAGCGTCGACGTAACCTTTTACGACAAGCTGTTCATCACCCCCATAGACTAAGAACATTTCTTTAGTCCTATTTAGGTACTTTAGGATGTTCTTCACGGCTGTCCAGTATTCCACTCCTGGATCACTTTGATATCTGCTCGTCAAACTAAGAGCATTGGACACATCCGGTCTAGTACACAGCATGGCATACATGATGGAACCTATGGCCGAGGCATAAGGCACTTTGCTCATAGCTTCCCTATCATTTACCGTAGCTGGACACTGAGCCTTGCTCAATATCTTACCTGACAACATAGGCACTGAACCTTTATTTGCCTTATCCATTCTGAACCTTTTCAGAACTTTGTCTAGGTATGTACTCTGGCTTAAAGCTATCAGGCGTCTTTGTCTATCTCTATAGATTTTGATGCCCAATATATAAGCAGCTTCACCTAGGTCTTTCATTGAAAAACACTTGTTCAAATAACTCTTCACATCGTTAAGCATGTTGATGTCATTTCCGATAATCAATATGTCATCCACATATAGTACCAGAAAAGTCACCGAGCTCCCACTCACTTTCTTGTAGATACAAGCTTCGTAGCAATTTGGAACAAATCCAAAGCTCTTGATCACTTGATCAAAACGAAGGTTCCAACTCCGAGATGCTTGCTTCAGTCCATAAATGGAACGCTGAAGTTTGCATACTTTACTAGCATCCTTAGGATCGAAAAAACCTTGGGGTTGCATCATATACAACTCTTCATCAATGTTGCCATTGAGGAACGCAGTCTTGACATCCATCTGCCATATTTCATAATCATGAAACGCAGCAATTGCTAATAAAATCCGAATGGACTTAAACATCACTACGGGAGAGAAAGTCTCATCGTAGTCAACACCTTGAACTTGTCGAAAACCTTTCGCGACAAGCCGTGCTTTATGAACGGTAACATTACCATCCGCGTCCGTTTTCTTCTTGAAGATCCATTTGCACTCAACGGCCTTTCGGTCGCTAGGAGGGTCCACCAAAGTCCATACTTGGTTTTCGCTCATGGATCCCAATTCGGATTTCATGGCTTCTAGCCATTTCTCAGAGTCTGGGCTCATCATCGCTTCCTCATAGTTCGTAGGTTCACTGTCTTCTACTAACAAGACAGTCAAGACAGGGTTGCCGTACCACTCAGGAGGGGCACGCGACCTTGTCGACCTGCGACGTTCAGTAGCAGCATCGTCCGAAGCTTCATGATCCTTGTCATTAGCTTCCTCTATTGTTGGTGCAGGCGGCACTGGAACAATTTCAGGTGCTGCGCTACTCTCCAATTCAAGAGAAGGTTCAATAACCTCGTCTAGCTCTACTTTCCTCTCACTCACTTCTTTCGAGAGAAACTCCTTCTCAAGAAAGGAACCGTTCTTTGCGACAAACACTTTGCCTTCGGTTCTATGATAGAAGGTATACTCAATAGTTTCCTTAGGGTATCCTATGAAGACGCATTTCTCCGCTTTGGGTTCGAGCTTGTCCGGCATCAACTTCTTGACGTAAGCTTCGCATCCCCAAACTTTAAGAAATGACAACTTAGGTTTAGCACCAAACCACAGTTCATACGGTGTCGTCTCAACGGATTTAGATGGAGCCCTATTTAAAGTGAATGCAGCGGTTTCTAATGCATAACCCCAAAATGATAATGGCAAATCAGTAAGAGACATCATTGATCGGACCATATCTAATAGGGTTTGATTCCGGCGTTCAGACACACCATTGCGCTGTGGTGTTCCGGGTGGCGTGAGTTGTGAAACGATTCCACTTGCTTTAAGATGCGTGAGAAAATCATAACTCAAATATTCACCTCCACGATCGGATCGTAGAAACTTAATCTTTCTGTTACGATGGTTCTCCACTTCATTCTGAAATTCCTTGAACTTTTCAAATGTTTCAGATTTATGTTTCATTAAATAGATATACCCATATCTACTTAAGTCATCGGTAAAAGTGAGGAAATAGCGATATCCACCGCGCGTCGAAACACTCATCAGTCCGCATACATCGGTATGTATGATTTCCAACAAGTCCGTTGCTCGCTCCATCATACCGGAGAACGGGGTTTTGATCATCTTGCCCATGAGGCATGGTTCGCATGTGTCAAATGATTCAAAATCAAGAGACTCCAAAAGTCCATCAGAATGGAGTTTCTTCATGCGCTTTACACCAATATGACCTAGACGACAGTGCCACAAATAAGTAGTATTATCACTATCTACTTTGCATCTCTTTGCCTCAATGTTATGGATGTGTGTTTCATCCCTTTCGAGATTTAGAAGAAATAAACCATTTACAAGAGGTGCATGACCATAAAAGATGTTACTCATATAAATAGAACAACCATTATTCTCTGATTTAAATGAATAACCGTCTTGCAATAAACACGATCCAGAAATAATGTTCATGTTCAACGCAGGCACATAATAACACTTATTAAGGTTTAAAACTAATCCCGAAGGTAAAACTAAGGAGAGCGTGCCGACGGCCATCACATCAACTCTTGATCCGTTGCCAACGCGCATCGTCACCTCATCCCTCGCAAGCCGCCGTTTATTCCGTAGCTCCTGTTTCGAGTTACAAATATTAGCAACTGAACCGGTATCAAATACCCAGGCACTACAACGAGGGCTAGTAAGGAAAACATCAATAACATGTATATCAAATATACCTTTGATGGTGCCAGCCTTCTTGTCCGCTAAGTACTTCGGACAGTTGCGCTTCCAGTGACCCTTGTCCTTGCAATAGAAGCACTCAGTGTCGGGCTTAGGACCAGACTTGAGCTTCTTCTCAGCAGGGGCATTGCGCTTGCCGCCGCCCTTCTTGAAGGGCTTCTTTGCTCCCTTACCTTTCTTAAAGGAGGGCTTGTTGACCATCAACACATGATTATCCTTTTTGATGTCCACCTCCGCAGCCTTCAGCTTTGCGAAGAGCTCGGTGATCGTATCAGTGGAGCCAATCTGATTATGAGTCACTACAAAACTTTTGTAGTTGGGAGGGAGTGATTGCAGAACCCTGTCAATCTTGAGCTCCTCTGGAATCGTGCATTCCAGTTGCTCAAGGCGTTGAGTGTAGCCTGACATCTTTATGGCGTGCTCACTAACGGAACTCCCTTCCTCCATCTTGCAGTTAAAGAACTTCTCAGAGATCTCATATCTCTCAGAACGGGCTTGAGTCTGAAACATGGTTTTCAGCTCCTCGAGAATCTCAAAGGGCCCAGGATAGGTTTCAAAACGATTTTGAAGTTCCGGTTCCATAGCAAACAACATGGTGCTCTTAATCACACCATAATCATCTTTGCGCGACTGATAGACAGCTTTCTCATCAGCCGGCGCAGTTGCAGCAGGGGGGTCACCTAACGCTTTCCCAAGGACATAGTCCTTTTGTCCGCCAGACAGAATGATTCTTAGATTGCGTAACCAATTGGTGAAGTTAGACCCATTGTTTCTAAGCTTTTCCTTCTCAGCAAAAACGTTGAAGTTGAAGTTGGATTTGGCCATGTGATCTACAGTATGTGCAAGTACAATTTAGACTATGTTCATGATAAATAGTTCAACTTAATCAAATTACTAGATGAACTCCCACTAAATTCAACATCCCTCAAGTTGTTTAGTGAACACGATCCAAATTCACCACACCTAATCTGATCATCACGAGAAGAGATGTGGTTTCAATGGTGGACAACAAAGTGTCGATCATATCATTCATATGACTCATGCTTAACCTTTCGGTTCTTGTGTTCCGAGGCCATGTCTGTACATGCTAGGCTCATCAAGCTAGACCCAAGTATTTCCGCGTGTGCAAAACTGGCTTGCACCCGTTGTATGTGAGCGTAGAGTCTATAGCACCTGATCATCACGTGATGCTTGGACACGACGAACTTTCGCAACGGTGCATACTTGGGGAGAACACGGTTTTTATCTTGATCTTTAAGTGAGGAATCATCTTATAATGCTACCGTCGCGATCTAAGCATAATAAGATACATAAAGGATAAACATCACATGCATATAACTTTATGTGACATGGTAGAGCCAATCTTCGCGCAATGATCTCCATCTTGTGCGTTCCGGCATGATCTCCATCACTCCACCATGATTGCCTTCACCACGAATATCAACTACAACTATTGCTAACTACTTAGCGATAAAGTAAAGCTATTACATGGCGTATAAGAAGTTGACTCGCAGGTCATACACAATTATAAAGACAACCATATGGCTCCTGCCGGTTGTGTACTCATCGACATGCAAGTCGTGAAACAATACAAAACATGATCATCGCATACATTATACACATCACATCTTGGGCCATAACATATCACAGAAAACACTCCCTGCAAAAACAAGTTAGACGCCTCTACTTTGTTGTTGCATATTTTACGTGGCTTATGGGAGTAGATGCTAAGAACGATTCTTACCTACGAAAATCCACAACTGTGATATTATGGTTGCCAAACTCCGGTGTTAATCCCATGACAACTATAGTGAGAGAAACTGACATCCACCAGCCGCATGTGTGGAACAAGCCACACGTCAAGTGCGGAGCCGGTCTCGCGAACGACGTCGCGTAAGGTTGGCCTGGACCGCTTCAATCTCACTATCCCGCGTCATAAGAAGAACACAAACAAGAGGCTTGCAACAGAAAACATCAACGCCCGCAACAACCATGTTGCGTTCTACTCGTGAAACACATCTACGCATAGATCTAGCTCTGATACCACTGAAGGGATTCGCGGCATAGTAAATCAAATTTTTCTACGGATGCGAACAGAGGGAAAGCCAAGATCTAATCTAGGAGATTCAATCAACGAGAGAGATTGGATTAGATCTTCATACCCTTGAAGATTCGCACATCGGAACGTTCGTCGGAACGTGGGTGATGTAGTCGTACTCGCTTCTCCTCCTCGCGATCCGATCCGATCTAGCACCACAAGTGGCGGTGCCTCCGTGAGATGCACACGTGCAGCACCTCGACGTCTCCTCCTTTCTCGGGCCAGCAAGTATGGTGGAGAGGTAGATTGGATCTACAACACGATGGCGTGGTGTATATGGTGGAGAATTTCTGCCGCAGGGCTTCGCCTACAAACAGTCGGGAGGGAGAGAGGAAGGCAACAAGGCGGCTAGGGTTTGGAGGAGAGGTGTAGGGGTTTGGTGCACCCCCACCCCTCTTTATATAGAGGGGGGCACAGCCCTAGCCCCTCCCCCAAGCCCAAAGGATAAGGAGTGGGGGGCATGGACTCTCCCCTCTTCTAGAAACCCTATCTCTAGTTTAAACGATTTAAACTCTCTAGGATTGGCTGGGCCCTATGGGGCCTTGTGCCCCTGGCCCAATGCGGCCAGGACACTCCCTCATAGGCCCATGCCCCCTCCCGGAAGGTGGGGCCACGTTGGTACCCTTCCGGAAGGTTCTAGAAGCTTCCGGTACAATACCGATTAACCCGGAACAATTCCGAACTCCAAAAACCGCATTGCCTTATATGAATCTTATTCTCCGGACCATTCCGGAACCTCTCGTGATATCCCGGATCCCATCCGATACTCCGAACAAAAATTCATAAACCAATTATCCAATCTATCCTAGCGTCGAGATACGTTAAGTGTGTGACCCTGCGGGTTCGAGAATATGCAGACATGATCTTCTATCAATAATCAACAGCGGGGTCTGGGCACCCATATTGACTCCCACACATTCATCGATGATCATATCGGATGAACCACGATGCCAGGATTCAATCAATCCCATATATATATTCCCTTCGTCTCGCGATATTTTACTTGCCCGAGATTCGATCGTCGGTACCGTCATACCTAGTTCAATGTCGTTCACAACAAGTACTTTACTCGTTCCGTAATCCGATATCACTTTGTGATTAACTCCTTAACCACATGCTTGCAAGCGGTGTTGATATCGATTACCGAGTGGGCCCGAAGTATATCTCTTCGACTTGGGAGGGACAAATTCCATCTCGATACATACAACCCAACAGATACTTTCCGATCACCTGAGAGACACCTTTATGATCACCCTCTCATAGGATGACGTTTGATGACCTCAAAGCTTTTTGCCGATACCAGGGAGTTGTATTATCTCATGGTCTAAGGAATACAATATTTGACATAGGAAAAGCTTCGCAAAGATGAACACGATGAAACGATCTAATTGCTTTGCTTAGTTTGGGTCTGTCCATCATATCATTCTCCAATGTTATGATCTCATTATCAATTGACAACTCATGTCTATGTTTAGGAAACCTTAACCATCATTGATCAATGAGCTAGTCCATAGAGGCGTACTAGGGACACGGTGTTGTTCACAAACCACACAAGTATTAAAGTTTCCGCTTAATACAATTCTAGCATGGAATATAAACTTTATCATGAACAAGAATTATAATAATAACATCTTTATTATTGCCTCTAGGGCATAATTCCAACATATTGCTTGTTTAGCGCTTTGTTAGCATAATAAGATGATCCCTCATTTAAATATCAAGATAAGAATGTGTTCTTCCTTTAGTATGCACCGATTATGTTTTCGTCGCTCCAAGACATCACGTGATGATCGGGTGTTCTTGGATCCACGACCATATTTTGGGTGTAAAACAGTTACACACGCGAATACTAAGGTTCTAACTTGGCGAGCCTAGCATGTACAGAAATGGCCTCGGAACATGGACCGAAAGGTTAAGCATGAGTCATATAGTTGATATGATGCCCATTTTATGCTCGCCTTTGAAGCTATACCGACTCACGTGATGATCGGACTTGGTGTAGTGGATTTGGTTCATGTAATCACCAAAAAGGCACGAGGGATGTCGTTTTTGAGTGGGAGTTCATTCGTAATATAGATTAGTTGAACTCAATCTATCATACACTTAGTCTAAACTTTACAAATTCTGTTGTAGATGGCACCACCTGCTTTTAATTTCAATGTGTTCATGGAGAAAGAGAAACTAGCAACGAACGGTAGCAACTTTACCGAATGGGCCATGAATTTGAGGATTCTCCTCTCTGCTGCACAAAAGCAATATGTGCTAGAAGCGCCGTTAGGCCCCCCACCTTTAGATGATGCCCCTGACGAGGAGAAGAATGTCTATCAGACTCGTCAGGAGGACCACAACTTAGTTCATTGCGGCATATTGTATGGGCTAGAGCCGGAACTTCGAAAGCGTTTCGAAAACGGCAATGCATTTGATACAATGGGTGAGTTGAAAATGATTTTCGACACACATGCTGCTGTAGAGAGCTACAACGCTTCAGAAAAGTTCTTTAGCTGCATGATGGAAGAGCACAGCTCCGTTAGTGAGCATGTACTCAAGATGTCGGGTTACGCCGATAAGCTTGTGTCCTTGGGAATATCGATTCCAATTGACTTAGGCATCCATCGTGTTCTGCAGTCACTGCCACCTAGCTATAAGAGCTTCGTGATGAACTATAATATGCAAGGCATGAAGAAGTCTCTCCCCGAGCTTCTGTCAATGCTTAAAACTGCAGAAGTGGAGATAAAAAAGGAACATCAAGTGTTGATGATCAATAGGAACACTGGTTTCAAGAAAGACAAGAAGGGAAAACGGAAGGGAAGTAAGGGCGGCAAGCCGGTTGCCGCGCCTGAAAAGAAACCCCGAGTTGGACCTAAGTCTGATTCCGAGTGCTACTATTGTAAGGGGACTAGCCACTGGAAGCGCAACTGACCCAAGTATCTGGCAGACAAGAAGGCCGGCAAGGCAAACAAAGGCATATATGATATACATGTTATTGATGTGTACTTGACTAGTGCTCGCAGTAGCACCTGGGTATTTGATACCGGTTCAGTTGCTAATATTTGTAACTCGAATCAGGGGCTGCGGAACAAGCAACCGCTAGCAAGGGGTGAGGTCAAGATGCGTGTCGGCAATGGATCAAGCGTTGATGTGATCGCCGACGGAACGCTGCCTCTCCACTTACCGTCGGGATTAGTTATAAACTTGCATAAATGTTATCTGGTGCCTGCACTGAGCATGAACATTGTATCTAGATCGTGTTTGATGCGAAGTGGTTATTCATTTAAATACGAGAACAATGGTTGTTCCATTTATATGAATGAAATCTTTTATGGTCATGCACCGATGATGAATGGTTTATTTATATTAGATCTCGATGATAATGTTACACATATTCATAATGTTGATGCTAAAAGGATTAAACTTAATGATGATATATCCGCATATATGTGGCACTGCCGTCTAGGTCATATTGGCATTAAACGCATGAAGAAGCTCCATTCGGATGGACTTTTGGAATCACTTGATTATGAATCATTTGATACATGTGAGCCATGCCTTATGGGCAAGATGACTAGAACGCCGTTTTCCGGTTCAATGGAACGGGCGACAGATTTATTGGAAATCATACATTCTGATGTATGTGGTCCAATGAGTGTGTCGGCGCGAGGTGGATATCGTTATTTTGTTACTTTCACGGATGATTTGAGTAGATACGGTTATATCTACTTGATGAAACACAAGTCTGAAACCTTTGAAAAGTTCAAGGAATTTCAGAATGAAGTGGAAAATCATCGTAATAGAAAGATCAAATTTCTACGGTCCGACCGTGGAGGTGAGTATCTAAGTTACGAGTTTAGCACTCACATGAAAGAGTGTGGAATTGTTTCACAACTCACACCTGCCGGAACACCACAGCGAAATGGTGTGTCGGAACGTCGTAATCGTACTTTATTAGATATGATTCGATCTATGATGTCTCTGACAGACTTGTCGTTGTCATTTTGGGGTTATGCACTAGAAACTGCTGCATTCACTTTAAATCGGGCACCATCTAAATCCGTTGAAAAGACACCGTATGAATTGTGGTTTGGAAACAAACCTAAGCTGTCATTTCTTAAAGTTTGGGGATGCGATGTTTATGTGAAGAAACTTCAACCGGATAAACTCGAACCCAAAGCGGAAAAATGCGTCTTCATAGGATACCCTAAAGAAACTATTGGGTATTACTTCTATCACGGATCCGAGGGCAAGGTTTTTGTTGCCAAGAATGGATCCTTTCTAGAGAAAGAGTTTCTCGCGAAAGGTGTGAGTAGTCGGAAGGTAGAACTCGAAGAGGTTGTGGAACCTTCTCTTCAAAGTATGGCGAGTAGCGCAGCGTCGGAAGTTGTTCCAGAGTTGGCTCCACCTGTTGAAGAGGGAACTAATGATAATGATCATGAAACTCCGAAAGAGAGTACTACCGAACCTCGCAGGTCAAACAGAACGCGTGCAGCTCCCGAGCTGTACGGAAATCCTGTCATGAATTTCATGGTTGATGAAAATGATGACCCTGCGACGTATGAAGAAGCGATGATGAGCCCGGATTCCAACAAATGGTTAGAATCCATGAAATCCGAGATGGAATCCATGTATGAAAATCAAGTTTGGAACTTGGTGGAATTACCTCACGACCGAAAGGTCGTGGAGAACAAATGGATTTTCAAAAGGAAAACTGATGCTGATGGTAATGTGACCGTCTATAAAGCTCGACTTGTCGCAAAGGGGTTTCGACAAATTCAAGGAGTTGACTACGATGAGACTTTCTCTCCCGTAGCGATGCTAAAGTCAGTTAGGATTATGTTAGCAATTGCTGCATATTTCGATTATGAGATATGGCAGATGGATGTCAAAACCGCGTTTCTCAATGGTAATATTGAAGAAGAGTTGTATATGATACAACCAAAGGGTTTTGTCGATCCTAAGGATGCTAACAAGGTGTGCAAGCTTCAGCGATCCATCTATGGATTGAAGCAAGCATCACGAAGTTGGAATCTCCGCTTTGATGAGGTGATCAAAGAGTTTGGATTTGTCCAAACTTATGGAAAAGCTTGTATTTACAAGAAAGTGAGTGGGAGCAATGTGGCATTTCTGATATTATATGTGGATGACATATTATTGATCGGAAATGATATAGATCTTTTAAACAGTGTTAAAAGTTATCTAAACAGCAAATTTTCAATGAAGGACCTAGGTGAAGCGTCATACATATTAGGCATAAAGATCTATAGAGATAGATCTAGGCGCCTAATAGGGCTATCGCAAAGTACATACCTTGATAAGATTTTAAAGAAGTTTAAAATGGACGGAAGTAAGAAGGGGTTCTTACCTATGTTGCAAGGCAAGACATTGAGTAAGACTCAAAGTCCGGCTTCGGCGGAAGAAAGAGAGATAATGGACAAAGTCCCCTATGCTTCAGCCATAGGCTCTATAATGTACGCCATGCTATGTACAAGACCGGATGTGGCACATGATATTAGTTTGACTAGTAGGTACCAATCGGATCCAGGTTCGGAACACTGGATAGCGGTCAAGAATATCCTTAAGTACTTACGAAGAACTAAGGATATGTTTCTTGTATATGGAGGTGAAGAAGAGCTCGTCGCTAAGTGTTATGTCGACGCTAGCTTTGACACCGATCCGGATGACTCTAAGTCTCAATCCGGATACGTATTTCTCATGGATGGCGGAGCGGTTAGTTGGAGGAGCTCCAAACAACCTGTGGTAGCGGGATCAACAACGGAGGACGAATATGTTGCTGCTTCAGAAGCGGCTCAGTAAGCAGTTTGGATGAAGGAGTTCATATCCGAACTAGGAGTGGTGGCAAACGCGTTGGACCCAATGGTGATCTATTGTGACAACAATGGTGCCATTGCCAATGCCAAAGAGCCAAGGTCTCACAAGCATTCCAAGCATATTAAGCGCCGGTTTCACTCCATCCGCGAGCATGTCAAGGATGGAGATATAAAGATTTGTAAAGTACATACGGATCTCAATGTAGCAGATCCGTTGACTAAAACTCTCCCTAGAGCAAAACATGATCAACACCAGAACTCAATGGGTGTCAGATTTATCACTATGTAACTAGATTATTGTCTCTAGTGCAAGTGGGAGACTGAAGGGAATATGCCCTGAGAGGCAATAATAAAGTGTTTATTATGTGTATTCCAAGTATATGATAGATGTTTATTTTGCATGCTATAATTGTATTAATACGGAAACGTTAATACATGTGTGTTTAATAAACAAACAGAAAGTTCCTAGTTATGCCTCTCTCATAAACTAGCTCGTTGATTAACAAGATGATCAAGGTTTCCTGATCATGGACATTGGATGTTGTTAATAACAGGATCACAACATTAGTGTAATGGTGTGATGAACATTCATCCGAAGTATAGCATTACGATCAAAGTCATTGAGTTTATATTGCTATAACAACTTACGAAGTGATCCTAATCCTTAGACCATGAGATCATGTCAATCACTAATACCGGAAGAGTTTCTTGATAACATCAAACGTCACACCGTAATAGGATGATTATAAAGATGGATTCAGAACTAATAAAGTGTTATGTTGAGGCTCATGGATCGAGAGTGGAATTTGTTCATCCCGATGACGGATAGATATACTCTGGGCCCTCTCGGTGATATCACATTGATTAGCTTGCAAGCAAGTGATTTGATCACTAGAATGTTATATCACAGGAACGAGAAAAGAGTGCATGTCGGTAACGAGATCAAACTAGGTATGGAGATACCGATGATCGAATCTCGGACATGTAATATATCGTGAAACAAAGGGATTAAGATACTAGCGTAAAAGGTTCCGACGATCACAAGAAAGTCATCGTTGAATGTGTGGGAGTCAGTATGGGTCTCCAGATCCTGCTTCTGATTATTGATCCGAGAGGGGTCTCGATCATGTCCGCATTATTCACGAACCGTAGGGTGACACACTTAAGAGACACCGACATCCAATTGGAGCAAATGTTTCATGCCGAAAGAATGAACAAGCGCAGGAATTTATTTCACTAGATACCGAAACAGGTTTTCGGGTGAAATTGCATAAAGTGGTTATGCATGTGAAATAGAATTCTAGCAAGGGGTTATTTGTGAATGTTTGTCATTAAAGTAATTGACAAAATTCTGAATAAAATAAAAGAGTTTTATTTAATGAGAGTTTGCATTAAATTTGGTGGAAATTTAATGGGAATTTGAGTGGACTTTTGAGTGGAGAGACTTTAAAGGGCATTTTGTGAGTGGAGTGTCCACCCACATGAATGAAGGAAGGGAGGGGGCAGCCCCCATGGCCGGCGGCCACCCCCTTGGGTGCCCCCCTCCTCCTATAAAAGGAGCCCCCCTCCTCACTTGTCTCTCACACCTCCTCGTGAAGGATCTCTCTCCCCCTCTAGAATTTATTCCCCATGGTTTCGGACTAGCGAGATACATGTTCCCGGTGGCTATTCGGCAAGAAAGAGTTGTGCTTCCGCTGCATCGCTGGAGCGAGGAGGCGGAGGTTGCTCGGTGCCTCGAACGTGTGTGCGAGCACGGATGCGCTGCTGATTTGCGGCGCTAGGACTTCCTCTCGATCTTGAGATCGGCAAGAGATCGTCTACATCAACCACGAGTTGAACTCGTTAAGCTTTGTCGGTCTTTAAGGGTATGTTCTCTACGGATATACATCCGCCCGTTGTTTGTATCTAGTAGATAAATCTTGGTATATAGTTCACATCGTAGGAAAATTTTTGTTTTCTATGCTGAGAACCCTACAAAATGTTCAGAAAATTAATTCACAGAATATATTTTCACATTTTCGATTCTATGATAATCTAATTTGACTGATTAAAAAACCAAGTAGGCCAACAATCCACAAGATATTGATAACTTTTATGGTCAAATAATTCATCTGTGTGCATGTCTTCTATCTACAATTAAAAGAGTCTAAAAATCTCACAGTAGCACGTATTGCGCTTGGTTAAGCATGTGGTCCATATGGTATCATGCCTTTCACATTGATTATTTATAGATAAAATAGCTAACAAATATCATATTAATATGCTATTATCTAAAAAAAATCTCGCATGCACTTAATTATGCCTAAACCAAATTATGGTAAAAAGGTAAAAAACATGTGTATGTTCATTAATGTACTTGGTGTTTTTTGAAACAAATATGAATAATATCTCAAGAGAAAGTATAACACCCATCCACCGATTTAATAACAGATATTTTTGTTAGTGGATCATAACTCACAAGTCTTTAAAATTGTACCAAACATAGCCCGGCCAGGATAATACATGTCATAGTTTTTAAAATGTATCGCAGTCCCTATACTATTTTAGAGCACATTATGTATAAGAAGAGTGATATGGTAGAAGTTATACCTTAAAGTTTTAATATCTAAATGTCATTATAGTGAATCCTCTTTTTATTACTACACACAAGATGAAAACAAGAGATCATCACATAGCTATATGATAGAAATCATAATGATATATCTTCATAAATATACCTAAACATATCACATCAAATAAACTATATAAGTGAAGATAAAATACATATGATCAAAGGAAATAGATTAATTGGATCAAAGGTTGGGGACATCTAGAATCTAAGGAAGTAGGAAATACAAAGGATTCAACTTCTTTGATTCAGTGAAATTGCTTATGACTTTTAAATGATTTGGATTCATAGAAATTTATTCTATGTAGGTCATTTGATTCACAGATTTAGAATCCAATAAAAATTCTTAATAATTCTTTTGTTCTCTATTTTGGATGAATTCGTAAAATTTTGAAATAAAAAGTATTTCCACAATTCCATTTGTTTTCCTATGATATATGTTTTTTATTCAGATTTCTAATGTTTTTGAATATGTATGATTCAACGGAACATGCCACGCCTAATCTTACGATTTTACAATTCCCGCGCTTTAACCCTTAGGAAAAATACTTTGATAAAATGTTATGAAATTTTAATCAATAATAGAAGGCCACTAGACCCATTTATTTTCAATCATGTAACAATAGTTATGCATAAAAAATAAGTAATGTCTTCTTTTAATTTAAATAATTAAAGATGATGCCCTCGCATTTGCGAGAGCCATCCTGCTAGTTGAATATAAAAACGCTCCCACTCGCTGCGAACAACAAGTGTAGCACCACCTCCACTCGAGGACAGCCTCCACGAACACAAGAAGTATGGCACCAATACTGACAAGTGACTACACGTTACTTCTTCAGGTAGCCGAAGTTTGTACCATCGTGCACGCACTGCACGGAGGAGCAATTGGACTGGACGTGCTGGTCGAGGTAGTAGAAACAAGCCGGCGTCGGTCGGTCGGTACCTGCCAGCACCTCGGTCCGTGCGGAAGATTGATTCATGTCGGTCGGTCGGCTGGCCGTGAGAACGAATGAACACGAATTTAACCATGCCAGCTGGTGAGCCTTGCATGCACGACATGCTGGAGTACACGCCTAGTACTCTACTACTCCTACTATCACACGGCTAGCCTGCACGGACATGACAGCACTTGGCTGATGACGCTCTACTCTACTCTCTCTACCAGCAATTCCAATATTACAGTCGGTAAGCCGGCTTAACGTGATTGGAGCTGAAATTGTGACTAATTAGATCGGACTGTGATGCTTTGTATCTCGTATAGCAAATAAAAACAATCTCATAATTACTGCATGCATGGTGGACATACGAAACTGTGCCTTATTTGCTTCGTATCTACATAGTCAGCTTATAGTCAAGTAGTACAATAGTTATATTTAAAGATTTAATACTTTTTATGTCAATGAGACACTCACATAATCACATAGTGTTTAGGAGCACGCGCAAGAGCTGGCTATTGCATGAGAGTCCACATCTTTTCTCTCACCTCTTCTCTCTCATCCAACTAAGCAAAACAATACTAGTTTAAGCTTTATAGCCAGCTGACTAGGATTTAGGGCATCACATATGTATAAGGTGAACCTTTGCTATAAGATGGGACCCACACAACTTATGGAAATAGCTACAATGTATAAGGTCAAGTTCACCATAAGCCGGGACCCATATGTCTGTTAAAAGTACACACAAGCAAGAGAGAGAGGTGAGAGTAAAATAATTGTTTATTGCTTATAGACAACACATAAGCTTGTAGGTCATCCTTAAGTAAAATCTCCTAAAGTGAACCTCCACTATGTATATAGATAACCTTATGGACTACTTTTTGGCTTGTGGATAGCCTTATGGACTACATAATGAATGCCCTTATTGTACTTGCTCTAGGTGGGCGATAGAACACGTACACACTCCACACTTGTGTCGCACCGCTTGCCACTTCGCCATCATCGCCAGACACCAGTACACACAACGCAGTTTTTCTCCACATACTTGTGTTACCGTCTTATCCAAAGACTACAGAAGCTTCAAGATTTAGGCATGGCTATTTTGCGTCCACGTCGTGTACATAGTCCATCTTCCCACCCCTATAGCAACTAAAATGAGCATGTCCATCTTCTAGATCCGGCCTACTCGTCCCCGACGAATCTGACGAGACCGACATCCCGCACCACCCCGAAAAATCAAGCCTAGACCCCATTTCCTCCATGTCCCCCTGTGCCTCCTCGTCATGGTCGTCGCCGAGGAGGTGCCCGGCTGGTGCTCCCTCGAGCTCTAGCTCCACCACCGCGTTCGCCGAAACCTCAAGTGGAGCAGCTGCCGGCCTCACCCAGGAGCGATGACCCTGAGCCGGCGTCGCCATCTCCACGAGCTCGAGGGCCTACAGCAAGCGTTGCCTGGTCCTCTCTAGTTCTGTCCATGTTCCAGATACTCCTATGTGATTTGATTAAGTGGTACAGTTTTTGATCTACATTTCCACTTATCTGGTTTTATTCCAGATGGTTGCACGAATCCCGAAGTATAAATGGACGCCCGGGATAAGCCTGGTACGCCCTCATATATGTAGACTAGGATTTCCGGTCTTCCTTGCGTTTCACTTCGTCCTGCAAAGCTAGCTGTATTCGTGGAGTAGACACTTTGACTTTTACGTCTCTTCAGCTTTCAGCTAGTGTTGTGTTGTGTACTGCGAAAATCCTAGTCTACATATATAAGGGCGTTTCGGGCTTATCCCGGACGTCCATTTATACTTCGGGATTCGTGCAACCATCTGGATACATTGCAGAGAATCCCTCTAGCATATGTTTCCTTTCGGTGCAAAAACATCTCTAATCTATTGACTACTTACTCTGAGATCCCTATATTGCTACTACCTGCCACATGTAGTTACAGATTCAATAAATTGGTACTGCGGAGTAGTACAGAATTGTTCCCTTTTTTTACAGCATTCCTTCCGTTCTCGAATTTCCACGACTAATTTCGTATTAATTGGAGCTGGACCTATTTTTTAGTCATTCATGTAGGATCTGAACCATATTTTGTTACTAGAAAAATAGAGCCTATAAAATAGGATCTGAACTACTAAGTTCTGTTCGTTCATATATGTGGAAGCACACAAATCTTTCACCAGACCAAGTGCAGTTTGGATCAGTTTAATACGTAGTCTGCAAGATTTTGGAGGTATGTTAACAAATATGAAAGATTCAGAAAAAGAAAATTGGAATATTCGTATAGGATCTGAAATAAAACCAGATAAGTGGAAATCTAGATCAAAAATTATACCACATAATAAAATTTGGAATCAAATCACATAGGAGTATCTGGAACGTGGACAGAACTAGAGGACCAGGCAACGCTTGCTGTAGGCCCTCGAGCACGTGGAGATGGCGACGCCGGCGCCGTTGCGCATTTCATCAGGGTCGTCGCTCCTGGGTGAGGCCGGCAGCTGCTCCACTTGAGGCTTCGACGAACGCGGTGGTGGAGCTGGAGCTCGAGGGAGCACCAGCCGGGCACCTCCTCGGCGACGACCGTGACGAGGAGGCGCAGGGGGACATGGAGGAAATGGGGTCTAGGCTTGATTTTTCGGGGTGGTGCGGGATGTCGGTCTCGTCAGATTCGTCGGGGACGAGTAGGCCGGATCTAGAAGATGGACATGCTCATTTTAGTTGCTATAGGGGTGGGAAGATGGACTATGTACAGGACGTGGACGCAATATAGCCATGCCTGAATCTTGAAGCTTCTGTAGCCTTTGGATAAGGCGGTAACACGCACGTATGTGGAGAAAAACTGCATTGAAGGAAGACGGACTTAAGCTAGTCATAGTGGAAGAAATATATACTCACTCTGTTTCAAAATATAAGATGTTTTAGATTTGTTAAAAAAATGTATCTAAATTTTGTTTAGTGTCTAGATTCATTTCAAACCTGAGTATACCTACGTACTAAAAGTAATCTAGATACATTTGTTTCATAAAGCTAAAACGTTTTATATTTTAAAACGGGATATGTATATAATAAAGAAAAAAATGAAGATAGTAACTTTGCAAGTTACAATAACATCACACATACTAAGCCTACAATCTAATTAATTAGGCATAATACCACACACATGCTACTACTCAATATGAAAATATTAACATGAACTTTAATATATACATATTACTAGTCTAAATTACTTAGCACTATGATCAGCCTAAAACCGGTTGAGTAGTAGTAACATGCTCATGTGACCATACATGACCATACACAGGGCCGACCCTGGGGCAGGGCTGGAGGGGCAGCCGCCCCGGGACCGTGAAATTAGGGGCCCTCGGGACCAGGTACGTCTAATGCAAACACGGGTAGCAGCAGCTTAAATGAAACGACCTATAGAAAAAGGCCCGATCGGGCCTGCCTGCAAGACAAAGTACGTGAAGATCTCTCTCTTTGTGTGGCTAATCACGACGCTTTCATTCTGTTCTTCTCCGCTTGTTCCTCTTCCTCCAGAACTCTGGATCGGCTACTGCTGCCTAGCTATTTCTTTGTCTGTACAGTCGTCAGACCCTCACCATGCTACGCGTCCTGGCAATAAGAGAAGACGGGTCGAGCGATTCCAACTTAGTAAGCAAAGGTTAGTCTCCGATTCTCTACAGGTGCGCTAATTTTTTTATGATAATAGATTGGTTTGACTGGTAATGAATTATAGGTGGTGTTTAATATTGCGTGTTCTAGTTGCAAAAATGCCATTGATAATCCGTCGATTAGATCATACTTAGGTATACATATTATTGGAATTTGTGACCTAGGAATTTGATCTAATTATCATGAAAATTTATTCATTGACTTTTGAGTTGGACATAATATTGCTGAGATTCTATTGAGTAGATATAGTAGACCTAATAATAGTGAGATGAGGAGTTTCTGCTTGCCAGGTCACCACATGCTTTTTTAGTCAACTGAGTTATGATTTACACTTAAAAGGGATGAAAATTTGATTGCGCTTTCGGTTCGGTTTTAAAGTATAGCGACGCTAAACATAAAGCCATTTAGCCTAGGGTGGCACCGCTATCGTAGTCGTAACGAAAAAATGGGCATAAGCACATCAACGGTTCATCTCAAAGCCTATAGAGACCTACATCAACACTAATTTATATAGGTATATATATTACTATATATTAGACGTTGTCTTGAATTTTATGGGGGCCCTCGATTTTAGTTTCGTCCCGGGCCTCCCGAATCTCAGGACCGGGCCTGACCATACATGCCCTTGTTCTTGCCGGAAGGAGTACAGAGGGATCATAGCTAAATGGTGGGCCTTGGCTTGGCTGATGGCTGGAATTCTGGTTTTAATTAACGCGTCGACCAAGGCTAGAACACCCGATTTCTCTTTCCTTTCTTATTATCTCCAATCAGAAATAACCTTAGTTCAGTATTTTGCTAATTGAGCCTAATAATCCGGTATGAAGGGAGTATATGTCTTGTGACCAGAAAAATACAAGAATTAATAATATGACCTCCAAATAATTTCTAAGAAAATAAAATTTTGAATTGGTTTTAATGCTATTAAATGGGCCTTTCATAATAAATTCAAAGCTTTAAATCTGTAAATCGAAATTCGATAAATAATATGTCTAAATCGATCACACGACGAGCCATTTCCAACTATGCGTTCTAGACTTGCAATTGCATCATGCATCTAGAGAACTTGTAAAACCAGAACTGTTTATGCAAGGAAACCATAATGAATAAAAATTTGAAAATAATTATTTCTTATTAATAATTCTCACTAATGTTGTATCGTCGATGTGTTATGTAAATGACATCTTTTCAACATGATTTGCATTATTAACTTACCATGTCATGCATCATATCATGATCATGTCAGTTCTTTTATATTAGTTGTAATTGTTACATCACTTATACTTTTAGTGATTTGCTTTTCTTCCCGGATAGGACGATGAGATGATGTGAGATTCGAAAAGATCTTTAGATATGTATCTTCGGCAATATTTCTCCGGCGAGCATCCTTCCTTTGCTACCTATTTTTCGCTTTATGACTTTACGTCTCTTTATTGCTATCTGTGTTGCGGTGCTTCAGTTTCTGTACCACTTATACTCCTTATAGCTTATATTGTTTTGGTCACTTAGTATTGTCGTTGTTTTGGTAGATAAGGTGTTGGCTCGAGTCGTCGAGTTCCACAGTTGTTTGGAGGTTGTCACATGTTTAATAGTGGAGATAATCATAGTTTTACTTACAATTGGTTAAATTAAAAATTGGTAGTAGATAATAAAGTGGTACCGGTGGGCAATAGTTAGGATCTGGATTTTTTCCTGCCACTTGTGTCCACATAGGACCCGAGTACTTGATGCTTATTCCTTGACTATCGCACTAATCCACATGTGGCCCCATGGATCCCCATAGTATGATCTTGATTTACATATTTTTTGGGGGGGCCATAATTAGTTTAGGGATTTACTACTATCTTGTACTTATGACATTTCTTACTGCTTTATTTACTACTATTGCTCGAGTAGCGGTTTACTACTATATTGTTTCGAAATGTGGAATGTTTACATGGTATCGACAAGACCAGTCATATTTTTCGGTTCCTAGTCGTTTACAGCCATTGGCATAAATTGTGGGTCCGTCTTAAAGTCCGGACTTTGTTCCGGGTAGCTTAGTGGGGTGGTCCGCTGAAATCATTTTTAAATCTTGTGAATGCTTTGTCGTGATGCCTTGTTGCTTTTATTTGGTTTTTCACGGGTTGATCGTGCGTGTGTTGCTATTTGTGCACCCCTGCAGGGTATTTTTTTTAGAAAAAGCCATGTCCGCAGTTATGTACTACTTGGAACACAATGTCTTGACCATAGACAACTCAAACTAAAGTGGTGCTATAAATTTGACTTCGACATGACTAGTAAGCTCCGCTATAACGAAATGGTTAATTAAAAGTGCTAGTAGCTGATGGTATCGGGATGTCCTGTGATATCTCTATATGACTAGTAAGTATTGCAACCATAATAGAATGATTAATAAAATTGTCAACGGTATGTGTTCCTCAGAAAGACTTCATCGTTTTGGTCTTAAGGGGGAAACTTCAGGATGAGTTATGTTTGGTGTTAGTATCAGATTGGTTCCGAATAGGTCTCTCTTATCCTCTCTGATAACCGACAGTTATATCGTGTCTCTATAAAAAAAATAGTGCATGCTTTGCCGCCGCTACCACTATACCCATGTAGGCGAGAGCCACCGAATTCTAAGACTCGTCATGTACTGGCCTCGGTACCGACCGTTTCCTTTTTTCCTTTATCCTTTGTCGGCACCTGTTTGCTTTGACATGTATGAGTTCAAAGATGTTAGCAAGGTTACCTTTCGGCTTGGCCTGTATAGGGTTGTGTACGCTATTGGTTATTCTTTAGGACTCTTAGTCCAATTTGCATCTTATCTGTACTCATATATTGTATCGTTTTCAATATGATTTGAATCTTTGTAATGTATATATTTGTATTCGTGACTCGAGGAGTTGTTGTCATATATATGTAATTTGAGTTCTATCATGAACTATTGTGTAATGGTATTATTTTTTTCCACCGTACACAAGTTCTCGGTGAGCATCATCTAATCGTTTCTATGTTGGTTTGGCGGAAATCGCTGAAATCTGCATAGGGCCGATTTGATGGTGTTATATTTTGTCATCAAAATAACAGTTGACATGTTTTGGCACCGATGTCATGGGCATGCTCAAGCTATAAAGGTCTGGTTATTTTTTCTGAATTGTCCATGTTTTCAGGGTGAAACTTGTCGTCTAAATTTGGATTAAGTGCATGTGTGAATGTGGATGTTGGATTAGCTGCATGTTGGATTGTTGATCTTGAACCTTGCTAGACTTGAATTTGTTGTACTTAACTGTACGATATGACTATGAGTGTTGATCTTAGACTTGTTGAACTATTTTGTTGTTGATTTATGTCTATATTATGTCATATCTTCGTGAAATTTTGAATATTCATATGAATCATTAGTTTTATAGTATGGTCATGGTGAATTTTCCCACACCTAGCTTTTGAGTTGGCAAACTTAGCTTTACGAGTATTTTTCATTGTTAATAACCAGCGTTTAACCATTTAAACCGAAGTAATCAACACTACTAGGAAACTAGCTATAGATAGACATACCTTCTGTGGCGCATGGTCAGAACCATGCGCCACAAAAGTTATCCAGTGGCGCATCTGGAGCAATGCGCCACAGAACCAGGTGCGCCACAGAAGTTTGGTAGGACCCACACCAGCCGTTGGACCATGAATCTTCTGTGGCGCATCACTCCGTATGCGTCATAGAAGTTTGGTGGGACCCACAACAGGCGGGGTCTGACCGTGCTCTGACCAAACTTATGTGGCGCATACAAGGCATATCACAATATGCGCCACAGAACAATTATGTGAGCCCCACTCTCTGGACAACTATGTATAAGCTTCTATGGCACAGAAGACCAATATAGATGCGCCACTGATGAAGGATTTTAATCTATACGTGTACTCTGAAGGAACTTGAGTAGCATATAACCGATAGTAATAACTAATTAAGCCCATTGATAACTGTATCTAGCATGTTGTAGTAAAATGAAAGCACACATTCTAGAAAACGAAACGCTAAAAACCATCAGACACCGTGTCATGACAAGATATTTTATCCAGTACGGAAGCACAAGTTACTAGAGGCCCACAGGTCTGCACGAACCGCCACGGTTGTTCTCGAGGACGCCGGCGAAGGAGTTGCTGCGCGTGACGGGCACCGACCGCGGCTGCCTCGGCCGGTAGCTCTTCCACGTGCTGCCCATCGCTTCCTCGCCGCTCGGGACGCGGCACCTCTCCCCGAGAAGGATCGTCTTGGACCACAGCGTGGCGTCGTCCGGATGCCCGGCCTCCACCTCGTCGTAGTCGTCCCCTGCTCCCCACCGCCTCGACCGTATCCTCTCCACCAGCCGCTCGAACCGGACGGTCTTCATCGACAGGCTCCGCCGCGGCGGCATCGGGTCCGGTACTGGGAACACGGGCGCGATCGGGCCGTGCGTCCCCACGTCGATCACCGTCACGGGGCCGTCCTGCTCGACGACGACGTCCCCGACGCGCGCCAGATCGTGCAGGTCACCGACGTTGACGCAGCAGCTCTTGGCCGTGTCACTTGGGCTCGGCGTGGGTGACACCTTCGCCGCCGGCGTGGCGCCAGTAGCCGCGACGCCGATGCCGTTGGCCTCCCTGGGCCTGGCGGTGGATCCGCGGGCAGACCCGGGGCGCGAAGAACCACGGCGGACGGAGGAGGAGGACTTGCGGGAGTGGATAGTGCAGAATGCTAGGTAGACGACGGCGACGACGGCCGTGATCCACCCGGCATGGAGGAGCGCGGGGGGAGGAATCATCGTTGGTTCTGGATGCTATAGTACGCGTTCCCTCTGCGGGTGCATGTACACGGCGACGACGTGTCTCCACTCTTCTGCGGCTTTGATGAAACGGAAGAATGCGAGGAGTTCCGGCAAGTAGTGGCATGCGTGGGCTAGAGAGGGAATTATGGCAGGGTGTGGACGTGCATGCATGGGATGGGGTGGGGTGGGAGGTGATGGGGTTGCCTTGATCCGGGAAAGATGGTGAGTGGGTTTTGTCCGGTAAATGCGTGATTCAGGATGGGAATGGGCCGGGTCGACCCGGCCCAAAATTTCAGGGCCAATGGGTCACGCGGGTCGGCCTCAAACAGAATTTGGGTCGGCGGAGCCGGCACCGAGTGACCCGTTGGGTCAGCAGGACCGGCCCAGCTTGTAGCGGTCGGCTACTCATAATCGTTTCCCTCGATTTATGTCACGCTAGTGGCGTCGTGTCCAGCTTATATTTACATCATCATCCCAGCTAGCCGTCTGTTCATCGTTCCGTAAACCGTTCAGCTCTGGCTCTTATGCTTGGTAGCTAGCTGATGCCTACCTAGTCGATCACATTCTTGCACATGTATGCGATGTACAAAGACAAAAAAGAAATATACAACGATACAAATATGAAGCAGCTTGACCTGGATCCATGTACAAAATCTTTTTAGCTCCTACACTACACCACTTTATTAGTAGAAATTTAGTTAGAACCAAATAAAACAACATATGTTACTAAAAATTGGATCGACCCGAAATATCCATTGGGCCACCAGGACCACTCACTATTCATGATATGGGTCGACCCATGGCCTCACAAATTGGCCCCGAGGCCACAGGGCCAGGTCCAAGGCCAGGGCCGGGTCGGCCCATTCCCATCCTGATGCGTGATCATCTTAATAATCTTCTTTTAGTTTTGCAACTCAACTTATCTTTATTAACTGCCCATATTATAAGATCGTTATTACATCTTTAATGGATTCATCTTTAAAAGTACTTTCCAATGATATTTTTTTAGAACAAATATTGTATACTCCCTCCGTCCCAAAATATATGTCTCAGATTTGTCAAAATTTGGATAAATGTTGACACTCTTTAGAATATAGATTCATCCAAATTTTGACAAATCTAAGACATCTATTTTGGAACGAAAAGAGTATTTTATTGGTCAAAATTGATGGTTAAATATTTTTTAAAGTACGTGTATAACTAATAAACTGAACCGGAAAAAGTATAATATATTACCTCCTCCGTACCGGATTATTGGGCAAATAGCAATTTTTAAGATATAACTAATTATTAGACTAAATTATGTATTAATTAACCCAATAACTCCCGTGCATGGTGTCATGGTATTGCTGACAAGTACGCCATGGAGGGGTCCTCACAGTGCGTGTTTAGAGACGTGGGGTAAGACGGACGGTTGACGGGTACGAGGTAACATAGCTTACCCAGGTTCAGATCCCACAACGGTGGCGGAATCCTACTCTTGTTATAAATCACTATAAGGGCAATATGCCGAGTTACGGAGATGGGTTCGCTGTGCGATGTTGTCTGAAGTTGTCTATGAACGTCTGAGATTGTCTGCCCTAAAGGCTCCCATAGGCCTGACTTATATAGTCGCCAGGTCCTAGGGTTACAGGGAAAAGTCCTAGCCGGACAGGTTACAGAGTTCTACACCGTCTATTACTGGTTTTGTGTATCTTGCACTCCAAGGCTCCGGATACGTTGGTGACTCCACCGTAGCCTTCCTTTATCCGGCATGGGCCTCCCTTCTAGATCCGTCTAACTGGGCCACCCAGCAGGCCATAGGCCATGCTACCGATTATGGGACACCCGGGTTATACATGCTATGAGGATACCCATATAGCATATCCCCAACAGTAGCCCCTGGAGAACTCCGAGATCTTGCGTTGTCTTGCCTCTTCAGATGAATGCTCCGTCTAGTTGGATGTCGGCAAATCGTCAAGCAATATCTTGTAGTCCTCCCAAATAACCCTGCAAAACTTTCTCCGTCTTCAACTTGTAAGCCGGAGAAATGCTGAATCTTACATTGTACTCTTCCGTAGTCGGATTGAATCCGTCTATGTCGGAATCTTCGATGTGACGGCTCATCTACCCATGCCAGCTAGGACGACGTAGACTTAGGTCAGTGACGCTTCGTAACTCACACATGCAGAGAACGCAATCATATACGATTTTCCCGCGCGAGCGATACGAACCGTTGGCGGCGACGGTTGGAGACGTGGCGAAATTTCCGCGCACGTACGCGAACACGTCGTCTACGCGGCAACCGTCCGATCAAGCTGCACGAATTTTGACGCCGAGGATGATAAATAGTAATCGTGGGGAAGTTTCCACTTTTTACCTCATTCTCCTCGCATCATCTTCTTCCTCCAGCGCGTGCCCCTTCGAGCTCTCCGCTTCCAACTCGCAAGAAAACCCTAGCTTCCAATCTGCACCAGTCACATCCATCCTCACTCCATGGCCAGCAGCAGCACCTCTCCCTCCATGGCGGCGTCGAGTGAAGCCGCGGCGAAGCCGGCGAGCTCCATTGTCGTGCCTCCAGAGGGCCTAGTCATCCCTGCATCGGCGGTTATCGAGTCCACCGGCGGTGACCTTAATCTGGCGGCGCTGGAGCCGTTGGAAGAGGAGCCAGACTCGCACAAGGGAGACTGGCGCGGCTCAGATATCACCGACCGTGATATCCAAGAGATGATCGCCGAAGGTTACCTTCCTGCAACGGAGGGGCTCGCCTGGCGGGCGGCGCCGGCCGCCGAGGTGACGCCTTCTCCCCAAGTCGGAGAAAAGGTGTACCTCAAAGCCCTACTCCAACTTCTTCCTCTCCGTCTTGAATCACTACAGAGTCCAGCCCCAGAACCTTTCCCCCAATAATATCTTAGTGCTTAGCAACTACGCGGCGCTTTGCGAGGGATACTTAGGGATAAAGCCTAGGTTAGACCTTTTTGTGTACTTCTTCACCGTCAAACGTGAAGCCGGACATAGCAAGGAAGAGCTTAGGAACTATGGCACCATAAGCTTCAAGATTTGACCTGGCCGGCGGTTCCCCGACATCGTCGGCCACGAGTCCTGCAAGAATTGGCAACAGACGTACTTTTACGGCCTAGACATCCCGCTGTCTCGCCGACAAGTCATGTACCCGGACTTCGTTGACGGAGCCGCCGTTGAAGCCTTGTCATGGAGATCCCAGGCCTCCCTTCCCTCCGACATTGAAGCCTCTCGCGCCATAAGGCGGATAGAGTAGTTTGTAGAGACGGGTTTGACCTACTTGGACCTAGCCATGTGCTGGTTCATCGGGAGAATCCAACCTCTGCAGCACCACGCGAAGCTCATGCACGAGTATATCAACGACAGAAGGGATAGTCTCCGCATCTCCGTGGACAACTTCTCGAGCGACTCCGTCAAGCTCCGCCTTAAGGACATCGTCAAGGTGAAGGCCAAGAAGTGTGTCTTCACCATCACCTACGACATGTTCATAGACGGCAAGTGCCCAAAGGTAGGTTTTTATTTTCCGTGTACGACATATACTCTAGTTCTTCCGTCTTGCAAATATCATCTTATCTAACACGGCGATTTCTTACTTAAAAGCTTAACGACATAGATGAGATGAGCATGGCTCCTCAAATCTATGATCCAAAGATGAAGGAAGTCACGATCGTGTCCGACGATGAAGCTCCGTTGGCGCGGAAGCGGAAGAGCTCCACCTCTGACGCTGCCGACGGAGGCAAGAAAAAGAAGACGGAGGGTAGAGCCTCCAAAAAGACTACCGCCGCCCTGGAGGCGGAAAAGAGAAGAATTACGGGGATCCCCTTTGCTAAAGCACCCCCACTTGTGTAAGCTTCTCATTCTCCGAGATTGTCTATTTAACTGTCTTCCTCCTGTACTTATGCATTTTGCACATTTTAGGAAGAAAGCCACGACCAGCCTCAAGAAGACCTCCAAAACTTTGGGGGCTTCTCGAAATATCAAGGACATGCTGCATCGCGACGCCTCCCCCGCCATCGCCCCTTCCACTCCTGCCGTCAAGCCCTCGTCTGCCCCGACAAGCTCACAAGCTCCGCCATGGAAGTGGATTCTGACGCCTCTACTAAACTCGCTGTTGTCGGCGAGCAGGCAACGCAGGAGAGCACCGCTCAACAAATGGATGAAGCTCCGGCTAAGGATGCCATCGGTGGCGGCAAGGCGGTGGTGGAAGCTGGTACTTCTACCGTTGGTGGCGCCCCCGCATCCCAGAAAACCATAGTCTATCCGAAGATAGTCTATCTGGTACTTACACCGGGTAGCACTGCTTTGGTTCCTGGTGCGGCGCCGACATCTCCGACGTGCGGTCTAGAGGATCTCCGCCGGCAAGCAGAAATCTTGCAAGGAAATAGTGAATCCTTTGCCAAGCTGCTGGCCGAGAGTGCTATGAACCTCAAGATCATCGCACTTGTAAGTTTTCTTTGCCTTTTGCATTTCATATGAGTATCCCACTGTAGCCCCCGAGGATGTAGACGGAAAACCATAGGTTTTGCATCTATATGCTCTAAGAGTGACTAAGTTAGAAAACCTCTCACTGTAGCCCCCAAGCATTTAGATGGAATGAACTATTCCGACTAGATGCTTTAAGAGTAGCATACGCAGTGTTTATAAATTTCAATACTGTAGCCCCCAAGCCTCTAGTTGTAACTGAATTAGTTCCGACTAGATGCTTAAATAAAAGCTAAGCATATTGCTAAGTAAAAAACTTTCGCTGTAGCCCCAGAGCGTCTAGGTGGAAAATTTCCGACTAGATGCTCCAAGCAGACTAAACAACGTTTTAACTTTGTTCTTTTTTCCACAGAACGAGAATGCTCGGAGGGGTATGGGCAATGACAAGTACCAGAAGATGCGTGCAGATCTAGAAGTTGAAAAGGGTAAAACTGCCTTCTTGAAGGAACAAATCACCAAGAGCAAGCGTCTGTTTTCTAATGCGCATCCCGAATTGGTTTTGTGCCCACATTCTCCGAGTACTCACTGTGTACTTTTCTTTCTCCGACATGCAGAAACCATCGCGAAGGCCAAGAATATTGTCGAGCAATCCAAGCACATTCAAGAGCTGGATAGCGAGAACAAAATTCTTAAGCATGAGAGGAAGGACATGCTGAAGATGCATGAGGAGTCGATGAAAGCCTTGCAGGACTCCGCCACCGAGGAAATCAACCGCTTAAAGGAGGAGATCGCGATCGTAAAACATCAGAAGCGAGCTGCCGATGAGCAGAATCACCGTCATGGCGAGGCGTACAAGCTCCTCCAACAAGAGAAACAATCCTTGGCGGACATCCTCTGGCAAGCTGAAGCCAGCATCTTCAGTAAGTTTTCTCCGCCTTGGATTTCTGTAGTCTGGATACTTTGAATTGTTGAACCCATGCGCTCCTTGTCGAAATTTGCAGCTCCTATGGGTTTAATCAGATCACCTCCTCCAGCCAAGGAATGTCTGGTTCTTGCCGGCAACTTTATCAACACAGCCATCACCCAAGCCACGGAGATTGCCAAGCCCCTCCACATAAACATCAAGGCATCGGACTCCGTGGCAAAGTAATCGGAAATTCTGCGCCGAGCCCCCCAGCGTATCACAAGCTGGAAAGCTTCATGTGCACGGGCTGGCGCAAGGATGGCGCTGTCAATGGTGAAGGCGCACTACGAAGGTGCCGACATCGACACGGTGACCTCTGGTATCCCCAACGTTGACGATGATGGCAAAGAGATTGATCATGAAGCCATCTTGTCGTCACTCGCGGGTTATGACACCAGAGTTGCCGAGTTGGTGGACATCGACGTCTTCGTGTCCATGAACATCATCGATAGTGACAACCAAGATTCCTCCGAGTCCCACCACAGTGCCGACGTTGAGGGTGATTCTCCGGCTGGTGACGATGTTGCTTCCAAGTCGCCTGCACCAAAAGAGTGAAAAACAACTTTGTAATATTTGTTTCACCTTTGGTTATATGCGGAAAAAACTTGTTGATGTAACTTAAGGCAGAAAACAATGGTTGTTTTATTTCCTGCTTCTTAAGAACTAGTTTCCAGCATGTATATATATATTTTTAAGCAAGTGTTGGCTTATCCATTACATTGGTTCTTATGCTTGACTTTTCGTGAGTCGGAAGACTGGTTGTCGGAACCATGCGCTTAGTGATGATGCCCAATGGCACCGTCAATAACCTGAGCACAAAATCGCCGATAATAAGTGCCGAAAGTCACTACTCCAGAATCTACATAAAAATGACAAAGAACGTGTAGACCAGAAAACTTAAGCTAACGCCAGTAGGCGGAATTTTCACAAGTGCAAATGCAAAGCTTGTGCATAAAGGTTTTACATGATCTAAAAATGAACACTAAAGGAGGTAAAAGACTCAAAAATATGTGTGAACCAGAGAGCTTTATTTCATTGATCATATAAGAGGTACACAATTACATAAAAATGCTAAGTGTAGAAAGGACGTAGCTGTGCTATGTTCCATGGCCGATTAAGCTCCAGGTAGTCATCATCCGGGTCACGTCGCTTACGCTTATGATCCTCGTTGGGTCTATCCTTTAGCTCAAGATTGTCAACAAGGTAGTAAGACCCATTGAGTGGCGCCTTGCTTATGATGAACGGTCCTTCCCATGGCGGGGATAATTTGTGTGACTTCTTCTGCTTAAGTTGGAGCACCAAATCCCCCTCTTTAAACGAGCGATGCCGAATGCGGCGACTATGGTAGCTACGTAGCTTCTGCTGGTAGATGGCGGATCTTTGGCATGCCAAAACGCGCTCCTCCTCGAGAAGGTCCACATCTAGGCGTCTGGATTCTTCAGCGTCATCTTCGTCGTAGGCGGCAACTCTTGGTGCATCGTGAAGTATGTCGGAAGGCAAGATGGCTTCTGCTCCATATACCATGAAGCAAGGGGTGTAGCCGGTCGATCTGTTGGGTGTAGTTCGTAAACTCCACAGAACAGATGGCAATTCTTCCGCCCAGGCTCCATCTGCTCTATGTAGCGGTGCCTCAAGACGTGGCTTTATTCCCTGCAGAATTAATCTATTGGCTCGCTCAACCTGACCATTGGATTGTGGATGTGCCACCGATGCAAGGTCAAGTCGGATGCCCTTCTCCCAACAATAAGCCTCCACTTCTCCGAGTGACAAGTTGCTGCCGTTGTCGGTGATAATGCTATGTGGGAGACCAAATCTCACCACTAGATCCCGGACAAACCTGAGGGCGGTTGCCCCATCAAGCTTTCTAATGGGTTTAGCTTCTATCCAGTTAGTGAATTTATCAACTGATACAAGCAGATGCGTAAACCCACAGGGTGCCGTCTGTAACGGTCCCACCATGTCTAGCCCCTAGACTGCAAATGGCCAAGTTATTGGTATTGTTCGCAGTTCTTCAGCAGGAACATGCGGTTTTCGGGCATAATACTGGCATCCCATGCATGTCTCAACCAGCTTGTCGGCGTCCGCCTTCGCGGTCAGCCAGTAGAATCCTTGCCGGAAGGCTTTCGCAACCAAGGATCAGGGAGCGGCGTGATGCCCGCAATCTCCGAGATGGATTTCGCGTAGGATTTCCATACCTTCTAACTGGGAAACACACTTCAGGTATACACTAGTAGTGCTTCTTTTGTAGAGTTTCCCATTGATTATGGTATAACCCTTTGCTCTTCGTCTATTTGCCGTCTTTCGACTTCGTCGTCGGGCAAAGTTCCGTGTTCGAGATATTCCATGAACGGTTTTGTCCAAGCCGGAGGGACCTTAGTCACCATGTTGACGAAAGAGTCAGCTCTATCCGGGTTGTCGATGTCGGCGCCCTTCACAGATGGTGTGCGTAGGTGCTCTAGGAAAACTCCTGGCAGAATTTCCTTGCGCCCTGATCCAAGCTTAGACAGCAGATCAGCCGCCTCGTTTTGTTCCCTAGGTACATACTTGACTTCGTAGCCCAAGAAGCTCGTCCACTTCGTCTCGATATGCCGCCATCATAGGGTTCTGCGCATTCCAGGTTCCAGCCACCTGCTGGGCAGCCAAGTGGGAATTTCCACAGCAAATTATGCGCTTGATGCCAATATCCTTGGCTACACGCAGTCCGTGAATAAGTGCTTCATACTCCGCCATGTTGTTTGTAGCCTCGAAGTGGATCTGCAAAACATAGTGTAGCTTGTCTCCTGTTGGCGACTGTAGCAATACACCAGCCCCCGAGCCGTTGAGCAGATTTGATCCGTCAAAGTGCATCACCCAGTACTCTGGCTCTGGCAACGGAGTAGCATCTGGCATCTCCGTCTAATCTGCAACAAAATCCGCCAAGGCTTGTGACTTAATAGCATCGCGTCTCTTGTAGGTGATCTCGAAGTCGGCGAGTTCAATGCCCCACTTCGCGACCCTTCCTGTAGCGTCGCTGTTATTGATAATGACGGACAGTGGAGTCTTGCTCACCACTGTGATTGGGTGCTCCTGAAAGTAATGCCTCAGCTTTCGAGAAGCAAGAAATACTCCATAAGCTATCTTTTGGTAGTGCGGGTAACGCTGCTTGGACTCCGTCAAGACCTCGCTCACATAGTAAACTGGTCGTTGAACTCCGTGCTCATAGCCTGGTTCCTTCCGCTCTACCACGACGACGATGCTGATAACCCGGTTGGTTGCCGCCATGTAAATTAACATGGGCTCTCCAGGATCGGGTGCTGCAAGGATGGGCGCTGAGGAAAGAATCTCCTTGAGATTCTTCAATGCTGCATCTGCTTCGTCCGTCCACGTGAATTTTTCCGCCTTCTTCAGCAACTTGTACATTGGCAGAGCCTTCTCTCCAAGTCGGCTGACGAACCGACTAACTGCTGCAACACAACCTATTAGTCGTTGAATGTCCTTTAGGCATGTCGGACGGTTTATGTTTAATATGGCCTTGATTTTATCCGGGTTGACCTCGATTCCACGTTGGGAAACGATGAAACCCAACAATTTGCCGGCTGGAACCCCAAAGACGCACTTCTTAGGGTTAAGCATCATGTTGTATTTCCGGAGATTATCAAAGGTTTCTTTTAAGTCGGAGATTAAGTCATTTGACTTTTTAGACATCACCGTGATATCGTCCACATAAGCGTGAACGTTCCGACCAATTTGGTCATGGAGGCAATGTTGCATTGTCCATTGGTACGTAGCACCTGCGTTTTTCAGCCCAAAGGGCATCGTGACATAGCAAAACGTGTCGTATGGGGTAGTGAACGAAGTGGCCAATTGGTCCGACTTCCTCATCTTGATCTGGTGGTATCATGTATGCATCGAGAAAACACAAAAGCTACGAGCCAGCCGTCGAGTCAATGACTTGGACAATGCGAGGCAAAACAAACGGATCTTTGGGACATGCTTTGTTGAAGCCGGTGTAATCAACGCACACTCTTAATTCATTGGTTCCCTTTTTGGGGACAAGTACAGGATTGGACACCCATTGGGTGTGAAGGACTTCTCGGATAAATCTAGCTTTAAGTAACCTATATATTTCTTTGCCAATGGCATGTCTCTTCTCATCTCCAAAGCGTCGTAGAGGTTGTTTCACTGGTTTACATTTTGGATCAATGTTTAAGCTGTGCTCGGCAAGTTCCCTAGGTACACCTTTCATGTCGGCAGGTTGCCAGGCAAAGATGTCCATATTCTCACAGAGGAACTCGACGAGCGCGCTTTCCTATTTGGGATCTAGGTTCGTCCCAATGGCGGTGACCTTGGAGGCATCGCCTACCACAAGTTCCACCGGCTTGGTATCGATGGCGGCCTTGAACGCAGGAGCGGAGTCGGAGATCTGCTTCTTCGACGCGGGCATCTATGAGTCATTGACCTTGCTCTGGATCTCTTTGAATTCTTCATTGTAGAGGACAACTTCTGCAACGGCTGCTTCATTGATCTCGCGGTCCCTTGCCTTAGTAAAGTTTCCGGATACGGTGATGACACCGTTTGGTCCGGGTATCTTGAGTTTGTTGTAGACGAAGCATAGCTTGGCCATGAACGTGTGGAATATGTCGCGGCCGAATATGACGTGGTACACGCTTTTGAAGGGGACCACCTCGAAGGTCATGCGCTCTTGGCGGTAATTGTTAACGTCGCCAAAGGCAACCTGAAGTGTAATGCACCCAAGGGACCGAGCCTCCCGACCAGGAACTATGCCGTGGAAGATGGTGTTGGTACGCCTTAGGTTTGCCTCCATCAAGTTCATCTTCTGCACTGTATCTAGGTACATGATGTTGATGCTGCTTCCACTATCCACCATACACTTGGTGAACTCCACGCCGTCAATCAAGGGGTTGATGACCATGGTGTACTGGTTCTCCGTAGGTATGAGGTTCGGATGGTCCATCCTGTCCCAAGTTATTGGAACCTCCGACCAGCGCAGGTACTGGGGAACTGGGGGGAGAGTGGCCATCAGGATCCTCAGAGAGGTCTTCTGTTGTCGGACGGTGGGGGTGCCAAGGAAAGTGTGGTAGACTGGAGCCTTCTTTGTGAAGGGGTTCCTTCCCATGTCGTCGCTCTTGGCGGCGTGCTTGGGGTCAACGTCTTCGTCCATGTCACTCGAATCCTTGGACTCCTCCTCCTTCTTCTTCCCCTTGCCCTTGCCTCGCGGTCTGTTCTTCCGACTTCACTTGTAGCCGGACTCCGGGTCTTCCTTGAGGTCGTTGACGAACTTGCAGTGTCGATTGGTATGGGTGGCCTTGCCGTTGGTGTCGAGGTGTACGAGGCACGACATATCGCGGTATTCCTCGTAGGTTTGGGGAACGCGGAGCGGCGCCGAGTATGTTTCACTTCCTCGTTGCTGCCGCGGCCAACTCCCCTTCCTCGGCCACGTTGTCCGCCATCACCTCGTCCTGCAAAAGTCATAGCGACCATGTCGGTAGATTGCTTTTCTTCTGGAGCGGTTTTCCTCTTTGTACTGTTGTTCCTCCGAGCTTGACTTGGAACGGCTGTTGCCGGCAAGGAGCCGCGAGCATCGTTGTCAACAGCTGCGAACTCACTAGCCAACTGAATCATCTGGTTCAAGTCAAGCTGGTGATTGTCCTGCAAGCGCTTCAGTTTATGTCGGAGCAATGTGCCTCTTTCCAATCCGTCGATGAAGGCGGCCATGGCGGTCTGGGCGTGCACTCCTGTGCAGGAATTCTTCATGTCCAGCCAGCGAGAGAGGTAGGCGTGAGATGTCTCGTCTTTCTCTTGCACGCACCGCTGTAGATCGCCCACAGTGCAGGGACGCTTTTATGTACCCTCAAAGTTCTTGGTGAACGCTTCTTGCATGTCCAACCAGTTTTAGATGGATTTCTCTGGCAAGTCCTCGATCCATTGACGGGTTGTGCCAGCCAACATTAATGGGAGGTACTTGACGGCGATGTTGGGGTTGCCTCCGGCAATCTCCACCGCGTTGTCGTAGTCCTGCAACCATGTGGCTGGCTTGGTGGTGCCGTCATAGGGCTTGATGGTCTTGTCAATCCGGAAACCTTTGGGGTAAGTTGCAGACCGTATTGTGGGTCCAAAGCAACGTGGTCCTAGGTATGGTCCTTCCCGGGCCTCGTGGATCTTATCGATCCGCGATCGTGCATTGTACGGCTCCGGGTTCTGCTTCTTCTTGTCAATAGGGGATGGGCTTCGTGAACGACGCGGGCCTCCTCCGCCATGGTGACTGCTCGGTGGTGACGAAGGCGAAGGTGGCGGTGGGTTAGCCTTCTTGCTGTTACCCTCCTGCGACGCCTCACGCCTGTCACGTTTGATTGTCGGACGCGGAGGGTCATGGTGTGACATGCTCTTGTGTCCTTAGTTGCGCTCTCTGTCATGACGGGTCTGCTCCGCGTTATGGCGGATGATGATGCCGCACTGCTTTGGTGGGGGCATATCCGCACGATGGTGAGTCTTGTAATCTTCGCGATTTCGGGGGGATCGGGGCGGTGGCGATGGGCGACGAGGTCGGGCCCTTTCTCCGTGGTCGGAGGATATGGGGATAGCATCCTTCATGTTGCGCGCATCCCTCCGTCTTCGCTCTGATGAACCCGTCTGGGACCCGACATCAAGAGGAGATCTGTCCCTTGGCGGCTTGTACTGGCTAGATTGGTAGAGCGATGGGTCAGACTCAAGCCTCTGAGAGGTGGCCTTTTCCTGCTACTTCACCGCCTTGGCCACTAGGTCATAGACCTGTTCCACTGCCTCGGGTGATCTATCCTGCTCCAGAAGGGTCTTGGAGACGGCGAGGTTAAGGAGTGGGGTGGGCATCACCTGCTTGCCTTCACTGTCAATGTATGGCTTGGCCTGTGCCGGCTTCGAGGGAGCCCATCCTAGATTGCGCCGTACACCAGGATCGTTGATGACGCGAGCCGGAGCTTTCTTAGCCTTCTGCTGCTGCAGTAAAGTCTTGTACTCATCCTCCATTTCTCTAGCTTTCTCTATGGACTTCCGCGCGTTGACCAGATCTTGATCTAGTTTAGCGCCTTGCTCCGCGATGGCCTGCACCTCCTCCAGCAGCTGCTGGCACTTCTCGTCAAGTTGGGTCACATTCCGGATATGAGCAACGGTCAGTGGCTCGACAAGTAGATTATCGTACATCACTATATCAACTGGAGTAACTTGGGCTGCCGCATACGTAGATGCTGGAGGCGGCAAGTTTGCGGTGTTGTCGTTGCTCGGGCCGGTGCCGAGTTCCTGCGGCTGCTGCACTGGGTTAGGCGGAGGAGGCATGACTTCTGCGTGATCATCGTCGGCAGCAATAAGTGGCCCCTTCCCCTTTTCCAGTGCTGTAGGCGGAGCTCGTCTGGGTTGATCTTCATCTATCGTCGTCCCAATGGTGACAAACACCCCTCGAGACGTGGCGGCGTTGTTGGCTTGCTCGTCGCGCGAGTACTCCTCCATCTCCTGCATAGCGGAGTCTACATCTTCTCGACTGAAGTCTATCTCCTCTGAATCTGCACTGAAATCAGCATAAAGCGCGTCAATGACAGAGTCGGAGGGTGCCAGGACTTCCTCGATGACGGGCGGTGGAGGTGCAACGGCCTCGACGATGACTGGAGGTGGTGGTGCTGCTGCGACGATGGCGGCGGGAGGCGGTGGCGGCGGTTGCTGAATCGGAGGTTCTCCGTCTCTGAGCGCAAGCTCCATCTGGACTGCTGCATCAGCTTCCGCGTAGTTGTTGACAATGCTCACCATCTCTTCGAGGGTAAGGCGTCATGTTGCCTGCTGCCGTCTTAAAGAATGTCGGAGAAGCGTGGCACGGTCCAGTCCTTCCACGAAGTGATAAAAAGCGTTATCATCGGGGTAGTGGGCTAGATCGGCTCGTATACGGAGCCACCTGGCCAGGTAATCGCGGGAGTTTTCGCCTTCTCTCTGAACGCAGCGCGCCAGATCGAAGATGGTAACAACGCCGACGAACTTGGATCTCTGTTGTCCAGACGCGCTGGCGAAGCTGGCGGATTTGCAGTGATCTTCACCTTTATGTCTTGCATAGGGGCGGTTTGGGTGGGCCTTGAATTTTTCTGATCTTTGCCGGCAAACTCCGAGGAGAGATCCGACATCGATCCTTCCCCGAACGTATCCTGCCCATAGGCGGTCCGTGCGGGCCTTGATGCTTTCCGATCTTTGCCGGCAAACTCCGAAGAGAGATCCGACATCGATCCTTCCACGAACGTATCCTGCCCGTAGGCGGTCCGTGCGGGTCTTGATGCTCCTCCGACTCCCAGGGAACTAGTGCCCGAGTCGGTTTCGCCGATGAAGAGGTGGATGTCTCCGATAGGAACGATTGAACACCGTGTAGGGTTCGTCTTCGCCGGGATCCAGAACTCGTCGAGAGGGACGATCAGAACTGTGGCATCCCGCAAAACCAATACTAGAAAATCGTGTTGTTTTGTGTATTGCATTATCATATTCGCATCTCTTGACTCTGTGCATCATCATGACATCAACATGCATCTATATGTTTAAAACTATTTTGCTAAAAACCCTATTTTGGTTTTCTATATTAATCCCCTCGTCTTATTTCAAAACAAACCCGGGTCTCCGGATTATCTTGTTTCGTCTGGCAATGGTTTTCAAAAGTCCCGTTTTGAATAATGAAATCATTTAAATTATTTTAGGGAGGCAGCCAGCCAGGCCCGAAAGCCCAGCCGGCCACCTCCAGATAAAAATCTACCTAACCTAAACCCTTTTGCTACCAGATAGCCTACCCAGCCCTCCCCTCCACCTCACCCTCCCCAATGCCCTCTCGCCACCTCACCTCTCCTCTCTCCACCACCCAATCCCCCCTGCCACATCAGCCACCCCACTCCCTCTCTTCCCCTGGTAAACCTCCCCAAACCCCACCCACACAGCCTGGCCACCCCATCCCACTCGCCCCCACGTGACCCACTCCCCACTCCTCTCCCTGACCGGCCGGACCCACCCGCGCCTGGCCCCATCCCTCAGTCACCTCCTCTCTCCCCCTGGTCACCTTCCTCTCCCCCGCCTGGACCCCACCCGGCCCCACACTCCCTCCCTGGCCCCACCCCCCACCGACCCCGCCTGTCCCCATCCTCCCTCTCCCTCACGCGCGACCGCGTCCTCCCCCGCTCTGCCTCCTCTCGCTCACCTCCGCCGCCGCTTCTCCTTCAGCCGCCACCGCCCGTCCGCCGCTCCGCCTCCCAGGAGCCCCGCCTCCGGCTCCCTCTTCGTTGCCACCTCCCCGTCGACAAGCTCCGCCCCGCCTGCATCACCCCTTCGCCCCGCTCCGCCGCGTGATCCGCGCTGCCGACCTTCTCCGTTTCCCTCGTCGTCCGCGCCTCCCCACGGCCCCCTCCGCAAGCCGCCGCCAGGGCCCGCGGCTGCCTCGCCGCCGTTCCCCTCCGCGGCTCCGTCTCCTCCCGTGGCCGCCCCTACCGTCCTTCTCCCGGCCGTCCGAGCCCGCGCCGGGCCGCTCCACCACGGTGTCGCCCCGGCCGCCGCCTCCAGGATCCCCGCCGTCCTGCGCGCCTCCCGGCGAGCTCCGTCGACCCCGCGGCCGCTCCGCCCAAGGACCGCCGTCGTCGGCCTCTAGCTAGCACCCGCCGTCGCCCTCGCCTTCCTCCACCGCCCGGCCGCCTCTCTGCATCGCCGGCCTCGCCTCTCCATCTCGACCTCGCCGGGCACCGTCTCGCTCGTCCCGCTCCCTCTCTGTTTGGCCCGTGCCTCCCGCCTCTACCGCGTCGGCCCGCCCGAGCTCGTCCTGCCGCGTCCGGCCGCCCCTTCCTTCCCTCCGGCGGCCCCTGTGATCGATGAAGACAAGGAGTAAATCGGGTCTTCCCAACCCATGTGTGTCCTAGTTGGACATGTGTGCCGGTGTGACCTCCCCACCGTGACACTGTTCAAGTGCTTCTCCTCGCGAGCCAAGCCTATGTTGACGACAAGATCTTCCCGACTACCACTCCTCGGTAATATGTTCTGAGACCGGGTGACACTGAGTTTCTGCGCCGTCCGTAGACGAAGCCGGATGTCAAGGATTCCTTCATGGGAAACCGAAGATCGATCACGGAACCTCGAAGCCAAACCACAAGTTCGCCTTCCAGAACACCAAGACCGTCGACATGGAACCGAATGACATCATGTTCTCCGTCCCGGACACCAAGTTCTGCATACCGAACGCCAAGACCGACCGGTACGCGGTACCGACAAGATCTTCGCGACGATAAGAACGACACCGACCCGGAAGAATCCGATGCGCCCCCGACACCGAACCAAGTCCTGCTTCCCGGATGCGACAAGACCTACTTTCGTTGTCCGAGACCGAGCCCATCGGACCCCGATACCCGACCCCGAACCCCGGAACCAAGATCGCCGAACCCTAATGTGTGACCCTTATCCGAGCCCCTATTTTATAAATGCCATATTTATAAATTGTTGCATATTAAATTGATCATGCATGCACTTTTGTCATGTGGTTTGGGGGCCTTATGCCGATTCACCTCATAATTAAATATGGGGCCCATATGCGGGCAAATCCAGTCGTATATTGGCCTCATTTAAATTTGTATAGCGAACCGGAAACTTATCTTGCCCTGTTATTACAACATTTAATTTGCGGGGTATCTAAATAACTTGAACCGGTTAATTAAATATCGGGACCCCGGTTCCGCTTAATATGACCTAATTGCACCGCACCTTTGCCATGTCATACATCATACATGCATCATGCCGATCTTTTGTCGTAGTATTAAATAGTGCATCCGGTGTTTATTCTAGTGTTTTGCTTCTTCGCGGATAAGGCCGTTGAGTTGACGCGAGTGTCGACCCGATCTTCGGTTGAACCTTCGGCAATGTTTTCAGGCGAGCATCTCCCCCTTTCTACCTATCTTACTTTTATAGTATTTATTCCCTCCTGTTGATCTATTGCTATCTGTGTTGCGTTGCTCTAGTTTTTGTACCCGTGATTTCCTTGCAACCTCATATTGCCTTGGACACATCCTATTACCTGTTGTTTGGTAGATAGCCGGACTTGCGCGTCGTAGTCGCTTGCTCAAGTGCTGTTGCGTGTCGCCAAGTACCACAGTTGTTGGAGTATGGCCACATGTTTAATGTTGGAGATGATCGTGGCTTTAATTATTGTTCACTTTAATTATTGTTTAACAACTAAAATTGAAGTAGGTAAGCAGAGGCACAGGTGGGCAATAGATGTTATTTGGTTGTTAACCGTCCACTTGTGTCCCGTAGGACCCCGAGTGCTTGATACCTGTTCCTTGATTTATCGCGCTATCCACATCCGGGAGGATTATGGGACCCCCCTGAGCCAGAGCTTGATTCAGTCTTATTTCTTGGGGCCACAAACTAGTTTGAGGTTTTATTTACGATCCTGTACTTATGCCATGCTTTACTGCTTTATTTACGATTGTGCGAGGAGCACACTGTACTGTTTAGGTAAGCGGAGTGTTTTCGTGGTATCGACAAGCCCAGTCACACTTTCGGGTTCCCAGTCGTTTACAGCCATTGACGCAAACCTTGAGTCCGTCTCGGAGTCAGCTAGCTTCGTTGCGGGTCTACTCAATGGGGTGGCCCCCTGAAATATTTCTGAATCTTGTGATTGCTTTGTCGTGAAGGCCTCGTTGGGTTTTGATTTGGTTTTTCCGAGGTTGATCGAGTGTGTGTTGCTATTTGTGCACCCCGGCCGGGTAAAACTTTCTGAAAGCCGTGTCCGCGGTTATGGACGACTTGGAGCACAGTATCTCGATCATAGACAACTATAACTAAAGTAGTGCTATAAATTTGACTATATAATAACTAGTAATCAGCTTCACTATAATGGAATGGCTAAATAAAACTGCCCACAATTGCTTGCTTGGGTTGTCGTTTGCGACCGTTGTACCTGACTAGTAAGTATTGCAACTATAACGGAATGGCTAATAAAAGTATCAACAACTGCTGGGTTTTGGGATATCTCATGCTGATTGTATTTGACTAGTAAGTGTCGCAACTACAATGGAATGGTTAACTAAAACGGTCCACTGCTTATTTTATCAGGATAACTATCTATACTTGACTAGTAATTACTGCAACGATAACTGAATAAATAAAATTGCCAACGGTGTGAGTTCCTCGGTCGACTTCCTCGTTTGGTCTCGAGGGGGAAACACCAGGATGGGTTTGTCTGATGGTAGAATCAGGTTGGTTCCGAATAGGTCTTTCTTATCCCTCTCTGATAGTCGCCCGTTGTATCGAGTCTCTATAGGTTGTTTAGTGCATGCTGCCGCTGCCGCTTCAGTCCACCATACCTATGTAGGCGAGGACCGCCGAATTCTAGTCTCGCTGTGTACTGGCCTCAGTACTGACCGCTCTCTCTTTTTCCTTTGCCCTTTGTCGGCACCCCTTTTGTTTAAGCAGGTTTTGAGATCGACGTCGTTAGCAGGGTTACCCTTCCGGCTTGGCCTGGGCAGGGTTATGGACGCCATTGGTTATTCTTCAGGGCTCTTAGCCCCATTTGCATCTTGTCCGTAGTCGGACGCTCTATCGTTTTAAAGGTGATTTGGATCTTTGTATATTGTATCTGTATTCTTGACTCGTTGAGTCGCTGTTATATATATCTGTTCTGTGGGTCCCATCGAGGACTGTTGTGTAATGTTATTACTTCGTTTTCCACCCGCACGAAAGTGCCTGGTGGGCACCTTTGAATCGTTTCTATGCGGGTTTGGCGGGTTTCGCTAAAACTTGCATAGGGCCGATTCTGAGGGTGTTACAGAGTGGTATCAGAGCTCAGCAGTTGCGATACCCCACAAGTCCAGCCTGTAGGATAACCTAGCTAACGGCCGAAGTAGAGTGTCAAAACTATTTTTGCAAAATCGGTTGGATAGTTCTGATTAGGTCTGATTTTACTCCTTACCCCTCTGCTACTCTCCTCTCACCTTTGCGTGTTTTGGATCTGTTCTCTTTCCTTCTTCAAGTCCAGGATTCTCGTGGTTGGGTTCTGTCGTACCTTCAGGGTTTCGCTTCCTCCTTGGTAATGGTGTTGCTACATCTGGTCTTCATGCTATCCGAGGAATCCTTCGTTTGGTGGACTTCTCTTTGTTCCTTCTCGTGCCATCCGGTGTTTTCTGACGCGACGACATCATCTACGCCAGATCCGATGCAGAGTCTGCATCACTCCTTTGTTCCTGAACCTCGATTGCCGAGATCTTCAGTCTGATTCCGAGAATGGTTGCACGCTCTTCTACTGATTGTGCAGAGTAATAGTTTGGGTGCGTGATGGATTGGCCCCCATGCCGACTACCCTTTCTATTCACTCTTGTACATTGAAGTGGGATAGGCCGCAGCTTTTCTCACCTTCTATCGAAGCTAGAGGTGGCTTTACTTGTTGATACCTCTACCTTCGACCTTTTGTTCCCGGAGTGTTCTCTCGACAATCACGGACAACGACCTCTTGTTAGTGGTGTCGCGAGGATCTACACGAAGCGTGAAGATGCAGATCACCGACCTTCTTTCCGGTACCATGAGGCGGATCTCGAGGGCGAGATCCATTGTTAGTGGTGTCGAATTGTGGCATCCCGCAAAACCACTACTAGAAAATCGCGTTGTTTTGTGCATTGCATTATCATATTCGCATGTCTTGACTCTGTGCATCATCATGACATCAGCATGCATCTATATGTTTAAAACTATTTTGCTAAAAACCCTATTTTGGTTTTCTATATTAATCCCCTCGTCTTATTTCAAAACAAACCCGGGTCTCCGGATTATCTTGTTTCGTCTGGCAATGGTTTTCAAAAGTCCCGTTTTGAATAATGAAATCATTTAAATTATTTTAGGGAGGCAGCCAGCCAGGCCCGAAAGCCCAGCCGGCCACCTCCAGATAAAAATCTACCTAACCTAAACCCTTTTGCTACCAGATAGCCTACCCAGCCCTCCCCTCCACCTCACCCTCACCAATGCCCTCTCGCCACCTCACCTCTCCTCTCTCCACCACCCAATCCCCCCTGCCACATCAGCCACCCCACTCCCTCTCTTCCCCTGGTCAACCTCCCCAAACCCCACCCACACAGCCTGGCCACCCCATCCCACTCGCCCCCACGCGACCCACTCCCCACTCCTCTCCCTGACCGGCCGGACCCACCCGCGCCTGGCCCCATCCCTCAGTCACCTCCTCTCTCCCCCTGGTCACCTTCCTCTCCCCCGCCTGGACCCCACCCGGCCCCACACTCCCTCCCTGGCCCCACCCCCACCGACCCCGCCTGTCCCCATCCTCCCTCTCCCTCACGCGCGACCGCGTCCTCCCCCGCTCTGCCTCCTCTCGCTCACCTCCGCCGCCGCTTCTCCTTTAGCCGCCACCGCCCGTCCGCCGCTCCGCCTCCCAGGAGCCCCGCCTCCGGCTCCCTCTCCGTCGCCACCTCCCCGTCGACAAGCTCCGCCCCGCCTGCATCACACCTTCGCCCCGCTCCGCCGCGTGGTCCGCGCCGCCGACCGCCTCCGTTTCCCTCGTCGTCCGCGCCTCCCCACGGCCCCCTCCGCAAGCCGCCGCCAGGACCCCACCCTCCGCCGCCAGGGCCCGCGGCTGCCTCGCCGCCGTTCCCCTCTGCGGCTCCGTCTCCTCCCGTGGCCGCCCCTGCCGTCCTTCTCCCGGCCGTCCGAGCCCGCGCCGGGCCGCTCCACCACGGCGTCGCCCCGGCCGCCGCGTCCAGGCTCCCCGCTGTCCTGCGCGCCTCCCGGCGAGCTCCGTCGACCCCGCAGCTGCTCCGCCCAAGGACCATCGTCGTCGGCCTCTATCTAGCACCCGCCGTCGCCCTCGCCTTCCTCCACCGCCCGGCCGCCTCTCTGCATCGCCGGCCTCGCCTCTCCAGCTCGACCTCGCCGGGCGCCGTCTCGCTCGTCCCGCTCCCTCTCTGTTTGGCCCGTGCCTCCCGCCTCTACCGCGTCGGCCCGCCCGAGCTCGTCCTGCCGCGTCTAGCCGCCCCTTCCTTCCCTCCGGCGGCCCCTGTGATCGATGAAGACAAGGAGTAAATCGGGTCTTCCCAACCCATGTGTGTCCTAGTTGGACATGTGTGCCGGCGTGACCTCCCCACCGCGACACTGTTCAAGTGCTTCTCCTCGCGAGCCAAGCCTATATTGACGACAAGATCTTCCCGACTACCACTCCTCGGTAATATGTTCTGAGACCGGGTGACACTGAGTTTCTGCGCCGTCCGTAGACGAAGCCGGATGTCAAGGATTCCTTCATGGGAAACCGAAGATCGATCACGAAACCTCGAAGCCAAACCACAAGTTCGCCTTCCAGAACACCAAGACCGTCGACATGGAACCGAATGACGTCAAGTTCTCCGTCCCGGACACCAAGTTCTGCATCCCGAACGCCAAAACCGACCGGTACGCGGTACCGACAAGATCTTCGCGACGATAAGAACGAGACCGACCTGGAAGAATCCGATGCGCCCCCGGCACCGAACCAAGTCCTGCTTCCCGGATGCGACAAGACCTACTTCCGTTGTCCGAGACCGAGCCCATCGGACCCCGATACCCGACCTCGAACCCCGGAACCAAGATCGCCGAACCCTAATGTGTGACCCTTATCCGAGCCCCTATTTTATAAATGCCATATTTATAAATTGTTGCATATTAAATTGATCATGCATGCACTTTTGTCATGTGGTTTGGGGGCCTTATGCCGATTCACCTCATAATTAAATATGGGGGCCATATGTAGGCAAATCCAGTCGTATATTGGCCTCATTTAAATTTGTGTAGCAAACCGGAAACTTATCTTGCCCTGTTATTACAACATTTAATTTGCGGGGTATCTAAATAACTTGAACTGGTTAATTAAATATCGGGACCCCGGTTCTGCTTAATATGACCTAATTGCACCGCACCTTTGCCATGTCATACATCATACATGCATCATGCCGATCTTTTGCCGTAGTATTAAATAGTGCATCCGGTGTTTATTCTAGTGTTTTGCTTCTTCGCGGATAAGGCCGTTGAGTTGACGCGAGTGTCGACCCGATCTTCGGTTGAACCTTCGGCAATGTTTTCAGGCGAGCATCTCCCCCTTTCTACCTATCTTACTTTTATAGTATTTATTCCCTCCTGTTGATCTATTGCTATCTGTGTTGCGTTGCTCTAGTTTTCGTACCCGTGATTTCCTTGCAGCCTCATATTGCCTTGGACACATCCTATTACCTGTTGTTTGGTAGATAGCCGGACTTGCGCCTCGTAGTCGCTTGCTCAAGTGCTGTTGCGTGTCGCCAAGTACCACAGTTGTTGGAGTATGGCCGCATGTTTAATGTTGGAGATGATCGTGGCTTTAATTATTGTTCACTTTAATTACTGTTTCACAACTAAAATTGAAGTAGGTAAGCAGAGGCACAGGTGGGCAATAGATGTTATTTGGTTGTTAACCGTCCACTTGTGTCCCGTAGGACCCCGAGTGCTTGATACCTGTTCCTTGATTTATCGCGCTATCCACATCCGGGAGGATTATGGGACCCCCCTGAGCCAGAGCTTGATTCAGTCTTATTTCTTGGGGCCACAAACTAGTTTGAGGATTTATTTACGATCTTGTACTTATGCCATGCTTTACTGCTTTATTTACGATTGTGCGAGGAGCACACTGTACTGTTTAGGTAAGCGGAGTGTTTTCGCGGTATCGACAAGCCCAGTCACACTTTCGGGTTCCTAGTCGTTTACAGCCATTGACGCAAACCTTGAGTCCGTCTCGGAGTCAGCTAGCTTCGTTGCGGGTCTACTCAATGGGGTGGCCCCCTGAAATATTTCTGAATCTTGTGATTGCTTTGTCGTGAAGGCCTCGTTGGGTTTTGATTTGGTTTTTCCGAGGTTGATCGAGTGTGTGTTTCTATTTGTGCACCCCGGCCGGGTAAAACTTTCTGAAAGCCGTGTCCGCGGTTATGGACGACTTGGAGCACAGTATCTCGATCATAGACAACTATAACTAAAGTAGTGCTATAAATTTGACTATATAATAACTAGTAATCAGCTTCACTATAATGGAATGGCTAAATAAAACTGCCCACAATTGCTTGCTTGGGTTGTCGTTTGCGACCGTTGTACCTGACTAGTAAGTATTGCAACTATAACGGAATGGCTAATAAAAGTATCAACAACTGCTGGGTTTTGGGATATCTCATGCTGATTGTATTTGACTAGTAAGTGTCGCAACTACAATGGAATGGTTAACTAAAACGGTCCACTGCTTATTTTATCAGGATAACTATCTATACTTGACTAGTAATTACTGCAACGATAACTGAATAAATAAAACTGCCAACGGTGTGAGTTCCTCGGTCGACTTCCTCGTTTGGTCTCGAGGGGGAAACACCAGGATGGGTTTGTCTGATGGTAGAATCAGGTTGGTTCCGAATAGGTCTTTCTTATCCCTCTCTGATAGTCGCCCGTTGTATCGAGTCTCTATAGGTTGTTTAGTGCATGCTGCCGCTGCCGCTTCAGTCCACCATACCTATGTAGGCGAGGACCGCCGAATTCTAGTCTCGCCGTGTACTGGCCTCAGTACTGACCGCTCTCTCTTTTTCCTTTGCCCTTTGTCGGCACCCCTTTTGTTTAAGCAGGTTTTGAGATCGACGTCGTTAGCAGGGTTACCCTTCCGGCTTGGCCTGGGCAGGGTTATGGACGCCATTGGTTATTCTTCAGGGCTCTTAGCCCCATTTGCATCTTGTCCGTAGTCGGACGCTCTATCGTTTTAAAGGTGATTTGGATCTTTGTATATTGTATCTATATTCTTGACTCGTTGAGTCGCTGTTATATATATATCTGTTCTGTGGGTCCCATCAAGGACTGTTGTGTAATGTTATTACTTCGTTTTCCACCCGCACGAAAGTGCCTGGTGGGCACCTTTGAATCGTTTCTATGCGGGTTTGGCGGGTTTCGCTAAAACTTGCATAGGGCCGATTCTGAGGGTGTTACAAGAACGTTGCCGGAGAAGAGAACACGGCCGATGGCTACGGTTTCGCCGATTCCCGCAAAGATCTTGGTCCTCGCCCGCTGAAGAACCTGAAGCGCCTCTTGCCCCATGGTGGGCGCCAACTGTCGTGGTATTGCCGACGAGTACGCCATGGAGGGGTCCTGACAGTGCGTGTTTAGAGATGTGGGGTAAGGCGGACGGTTGACGGGTACGAGGTAACACAACTTACCCAGGTTCCGATCCCACAACGGTGGCGGAATCCTACTCCTGCTATAAATCACTATAAGGGCAATACGCTGAGTTACAGAGATGGGTTCGCTGTACGAGGTTGTCTGAAGTTGTCTATGAACATCTGAGATTGTCTGCCCTAAAGGCTCCCATAGGCCCGACTTATATAGTCGCCAGGTCGTAGGGTTACAGGGAAAAGTCCTAGCCGGACAGGTACAGAGTTCTACACCGTCTATTGCTAGTCTTGTGTATCTTGCACTCCATGGCTCCGGGTACGTTGGTGACTCCAAGCCTTCCTTTATCCGGCTTGGGCCTCTCTTCTGGATCCGTCTAACTGGCCGCCCAGCAGACCATAGGCCATGCTACCGACTATGGGCCACCCGGGTTATCCGGATAAGTGACATGCTATGAGGATACCATATAGCATATCCCAACACATGGCCACTAAAAACCCTCCCAATAAATCCTTGTACTCCCTACATTCCGGATTATAGAGCTAAATTACCAAAACTCAGGAACCTAGGTGATAGCCCATTGGTTGTGGAAAACAAAAGAGAAACATGAATTTTGCCTTGATGGATGCCGTAATCAATACAAGAATCATTTTCACGCTACATGCATAGGTGGTCATGCAAGGAAACTGAACGGGAGAGAAAGAGGGATTGAGTGGAATAAGTCTGATCATAGTGTATAGTAACTTGGACTAGTAACATGCATATATTACTAGTCTAAATTATTACCTTCATAGTGCAAAATAACTCAAGTGTGGTAATATGTAATATCACATTAATTAGGATGTAGACTAACTTTGTCTTGATATGTGTGATGGTACAGTAACATAGCTAGTTACTCTATCTATCTCTTTCCTCATTAACTTATTGCCACATAAGCAAAAGTGCTGAGTTGCACTCTTAGTTATTAGTAAAGTTACCCCCACTATGACCAGCCTAACTACATAGAAGTAAATCGAGTCAATATACACAAGTTAGCCTAATTTTTTAGAATCTCTCTAAAATTTCTATTAGCCCTATAATTCGGAATGGAGGAAATATTATTTACCAATTGACTGACCATTGCATGCATTCTATTTCTCCCAAAAAAGATGATAGAGGGTTATGTATGCCTTAATTAGCGAGTCTTCCGGAAAAGACTGACCATTGCATGCATCCTATCCCCAATTGGAAACCACCTAGGTTCTAGTGTTTTTTTTAATTCAGCCCAATAATCTGGTATAGAGGGAGTACCTCCATAGTGTGGGTACTTAAGTACTCCCTCTGTTAGGGTGTATAAGGCTGGTTTTAGTGCTAGTATCATAAGATGTATCATGCATGCCAACTTAATAAAAATCTGATATGACATCATAATTAATAAAGAAAGAGGTGGTTAGGGTATTATAGCACGTAAAACTAGTAATCATAATGGCAAGTAAATCTTGTAGACACATTTTACATAAAGATTTTACAAATCAATAAATATACCACTACTATGATACTACTACATATACAATGCATTAGAGACATAGTATCATACACATGATACTAGTATTATGATACTCCCACTATGACCAGCCTAAGGCCTTTTACAATGAAGGGTCTCTTAGCACGCTATTATAGGAGATATTAAAACTTAAGAAACAACCATCACAATTGAGTGTCTCTTAGATGTTGTCTCTTAAGAGCAAGTACAATAAGGTCTAGTCAGCAGGCTATAGGCCTTACACTAGTATATTTTTGCTTAGAGCAAGTACAATAAGCTTATGTAAGCAGGCTATAAGACTTTAAATAATATATTTGAGATGAGGTGGACGAGAGAGAAGAGGAGAGAGAATACTAGTGGTCTCTCATGCAAGAGCCAGCTATAGCACGTGCTCCTAGACATTTTGTGTGAGTGTAAGGTGGCTCCTAGCTAAATAAAATAGTAATTACTTACAACTAACTATTGTATATGTTGGCTATTAGGCTGACTATAGATGATGTGGCGGTGGCTTATAGCCAGCAGCGGGCTTTACTATTGAACTTGATCTTAGTTGGATGAGAGAGAAGAGGAGATAGAAAGGAAGTGAGCTCTTGGTTAAGAGGCAGCTGCAGCACGTGATCCTAGGCACTATGTGAGAATATAAAGTGGGACATACATTAATAAAGTAGCATATTTTTATCTCTAACTATTGTACATGTTAGCTATTAGATTGACTCTAAATGACATGAACATGGCTTATAGCCAGCAGTTCGCTCTACTATTGCCCTTGCTCTAAGAGGATTGTATTTAATGATTTTAGCCTCATGCATGAGTGTGATTGGACTAGCCAATTTTTTGCCTATGATAGCGTGCAAGGGTTGTATCTTAGCTAATATACAATAACTATTTCTTTCTTCATTAAAACACATGCCACATAAGCGAAGTACCTAGGATACGGCGTTAAAAAACACCCATTGTCAACGGCCTAAGGCCAGAGGGCCTCAGCAGCAAGACCAAGACGCTGGCTTGGTAATCGGAGTAAATTTCGAGAATGTTTCATTTGCATATTAATTACACGTGTATTAATTACGTTTCATACACGAGAGCCTTGCATGGCCAATGCATGGCCAGAATAAAAGCGCATGGATTGGGGCAATTTTTTGCCACAGATCGCCCCCTTCCTTCTCTAGCTAAGGCTGGTCCTAGTGGGAGTATCATAATACTAGTATTATACGTATGATACTAGTGTATGATACTATGTCTCTAGTGCATTGTATCATGTAGTAGTATCATAGTAGCGATATATTTATTGATTTGTAGAATCTCTATGTAAAATGTGTGTATAAGATTTACTTATCATTATGATTTCTAGCTTTACGTGCTATGATACCGTATCTACCTATGATATACTAACCATCTCTCTTTATTAATTATGACGCCACATCATATTTTTGCCAAGTTGATATGCATGATACACCTTATGATACTAGCACTAGGACCATCCTAACGCATGGATTGAAATAAATACACGCATGGAAATTAAAAAAATTAAGTCTCAAGACTTAGAATCCTAAAATATCTGAAAAACGTCTCCGGCCTTATACACCCTAACGGTAAGTACTCCATTTTCATTAAAAATGTGATATATGGTAAAATATTAGTTAATCCATTTGTTTCTCTTTTCATTAGTTATCTGCCACATCATCATTTATGCCTAGGTGGCATCTACTTTCTCCGTTTCGGTTTAAAGGGCACAAGTTATAATTCTCTAGGTCAATGTGTCCTCTGATTAGTCAATTTTATAGTGCGAAGAAGAATATGCGTGAAGAAAAGAAGAGCCAGCAAAGCGTTCATATTTGTTCACAAATATGCATGCAAATATTTTATTCTTTTTACATCGGAGTAATTACAGAAATTAAATATTATTGTTTCTAATAATTTAGGATTGCATGATTTGCAAATTGTGTCTTTTAAACCGGGACGAAAAAAGTATGTCTCACCATACTAGCCAGATTGATGGTGCTATATGTTGTCCATCGGATCAGACGACCACAAACCACGGAGATCCACACTAATCCCATCGGTAATCCAGACGTGTATATGGCCTGCCTGAAAAGGATAGCTAAAAACGATAAGGTATCCGCTACTCCAGGTTCCTTGCCCTTGCTTTCAGATTCAGGGGCTGGTAACAGCACCGATATTGTGCCAAGATGATGCGCCAGGATACTCTTGGGTTCAAGTTCATCCCCCACCACCAAGTCAGAGGCTCATGGATCCCTCTTGGGTTCAAGTTCATCCCCCATCACCAAGTCAGAGGATCCCGTGACCGTGATGCACCGACTTGATCTCTCTCTCCCAGAGTGCTTTTGCAAAGATCACATATTCACCCTTGATTGATACCCAGATGAAATCTCTAAAAGATGCAGGAGGGTGCATGACTCTACTACGTAAAAGTTGGCAGTGCACCCTCCTGCATTTAGAGTCGAGCCATCAAAAGTTGGATCATAGATTAACAGCAACCACAGCAGCCAAATCATATTAGATTGCTACAAATGAGTAACAATAGCGCATTTGCCAACAATACGGCCTTAGCTTATGGACAGGTTCATGTCCGAGGATGAACTGATACAACATGGATCCATCTCGCAAGATTCTTTACAATTAGAATAGCATTGCCGCCAAAAGAGGCCAGGCCTGTGCCAGCCGATTTGCGCTCGAACCCTACATAAAAGGTCAAGGCAAGTTTTGATTTGTTCCGCCTCAGAACTCTCTCTTCTGGCTCCACTGGTAACTCTGTGGGTGACTTCACCCTGGAGCTCGAGTACGGCTGACTGCTGTCAGCACGCGGTTCGCCCATAGCAGATTGAGGCAATGTACAGGTTCTTAGCCCATTTTTCCTGAAAAAAATCGGTTCCAAGGTTAGGTCCAGACGTATAAATGAAGATTAATCTTACTTAATGCATGGAAAATCTGATTTGTTACGTCATTATAAGTCAGGGAAAAGATGTATCATCCTACCTTCACATGGTTGCTGGGGAAGGCAGAAGTTCGAAGGGTTTCCTGGGTCTCATCCATCGGCTTCCTCTTTGGTATGCTCAGGATAAAAGCAGCTTGGTCAGGCGTGCCTGCAGATGAAGTTATTCTATAACCAGTCTCCCATCGCCTGTGGAGTCCTTCACTTGGATACAGAAAATCCAACTCTACAACCTGCGGGTTGGAAGACAGATTCAGTTTCATCACTTAGGACAATTTTCCTAATATGTACAGTACATAATCCAGACTTGGTATAACTCTTCACAATTAATGATCTTTTGCTAAAAGGGAAACTGTGAAAGCACACCAGTTCCCTTTAGGTTAAGCTGAAGCCATTCTTGCAGCACCATATGTTTACATGTACATATTATACATGCAAGGCTCAAATTTGCTGGTTGTCACATGTGAACAGCTTACAAATGTTCAAAATAGTTTAGCTTGCTGAGCTCAAAACTATAGAGTTACTAAAATGCAGACACATGTAGCACATATTTTTCCCCTTTTTTCTGAGGATATGTGCAGTCATTTTATGTATGTTTAGCACAGATGAAATTATATAACATAAAGAACCACCAAATTCATGAAAAAAAATCTAAATGATTTATCACAAACAAGTGCAGGCATGTGTTTTAACCTGGTCAGAGTAGCCTGCGTTCCTTGACATCACAACTCCCCAACGATTACCAGCAGTACCCATAGATGTTACATGGAAACCTTCTTTCCACTTTTTATTAATCCACTTATAAGGAAAAGACTCGCTGACTTTGTATGACTGCTGTGTATATGGAGTTCCTGCAATGATATCAAGGATCATCACAGAAGCAATATATCATGGAAACCAATGAGATTCCATTGGACATGACAACCAATTAGCCTCGACAGAGAACAGCTAATTTACAAACCTTTGGACATGACAACCAATGAGCTTCCATTAGTTGCTCCAGCTATTGCTGTTATGTAAAAATTCTTCTCCCACTGCTCCATAATCCAATCCTACATACAAAGATCGAAAAACGATAGTGTCAAGATTCTGGATTACCAAAATTCCAACTAGAGAGGACCAAGACTGCGGCACACCTTGTGCAAGAAAATTTGTGAAAGCTCATAAACTTGAGCACCAAAGCCAGTCCCAGCATCCATGATGAGAGCCCAAAAATTTGCTGAAGAAGCTACACAGCTAATGTACAAGCCATCTTCATTGCCTTTTTCTATATGCTGGTGCAGCCTTGAATCAGCCACATTGTAGTGGTATCTATAAAGTTACAGAAGAAAGGACTAAGTCAAATCAATTAATATCATATCTAACTAAGGAAGGATTATAAATTATGGAGATAAGCGAGAAACATGCAACTTCAGATACGAACTCAAGAACAAGCAAGCAAGTGTGAGCAAATAAACAGGAGCTACCCAAGCTTTCTTTGATGGTTTAGTTGCATGAATGGTTTAGTTACAAAAATGCATAATAGTATATATTTGAATTGTTGTCTCTACAAGGATATTAGGTACAATGACACTTCAAAGTGGAGCACACACCAAGAACTGACGCATGCACAACATGCATCACCATAAGATGGTATCAAGGTCTTACTTGATCCTTGATCTCAAGTATGAATACCAGGTGGTGAGTGATAGACTGCTGACTGTGTGTCAGGTAGAGAGACGGGGCATAATATACCGGTGGCAAGGCTAGGTTTGGTCAATAATTTGTACAAAGTACAACTCAGGTCAATTTAAATGGCACTTCAACCACTAGAACAGACTACTTTTCAAGGGCAAGGGAATGGCAGTTCACAGAAGAAATAATGAATGGGCAAGCAGGCATAAAAATGAAGAACTTTGCGCAATTTCATATTTTAAACAATTACCGCTGCTTCATGGGCCGTCTAGCATTATAAACCGAAATCCATTGAGTTGCTGGGCTCCCCAACCGAACTTTCTTCTTAGGCTGTTCCTCTTCTTCAAGATTTACAACCATTCTTCCACGTTTTTGGCCAACCTAAAAAATTTTACAACAGATGCATGACCAAATTTAATACAAGATAATTGAACTACAGGGTATATGTGCAGGTTGCGGGAACAGCAGTGCAAACCTTTAGAGCCCCATCAATTCTGATGGGTCTTGAAGCAGGCACTTCGATCAGACTATCAAATAGAGAAATAAGTTTTGCATAATTTGGCTCTTCATCGAACTTCATATTAGTGACCATCTCAAGAAAATGTTTGAATGGAGGTGGACAGAAGCAAGACAGAAGCTCCGGAGAAGTAGCCATTTTCTTCTTACAAACAAGAAAGCTCTTATTGTCTCCCTGCATTTAGAAAACCATTAACAATAAAATTATGCACAAGAACAAATATAAAATTATCAGCCAAACTCTGTTGAGCACATCTAAAAGCTACCTGATAGCCTTGCCAAGGTAATCTTCCTCTTATTAAGAAAATAAGGGTGTATGCTAGTGACTCCAAATCATCCCTCCTACTACCTGTACGGCCTAAATGGGCATGGACACTAGCATATCTAATTGTTCCCCTGGAAACCGTGAAAAAGAAATAGGTCAGTTCATAGATCATTAATATGTACATGAAGAAGCTAGAATAGAACCAACCTAAAGATGTCTGGCCTCTGATCATATTCAACATGCTGACTAGATGAAGCTTTTTTCCACTTGGATGCTGCATAATTTTGATATTAACAGAATCACGTGGAAAAGGTCAGTATAGGATAAAATGCACCAAGCCATCAACATTCTATTAGTGGCCAATGCTTATGATGAAGGCCACAGTGCACTGAAAACACAAAAAAAAAAACTTAAACAATAACATACCTAAACCAAGATCAATGAGGAAAAGCTTCTTCTCATCAGGTGATCCAGGTTGACCAAGCAAAAAGTTCTCTGGCTTTACATCTCCATGAACAAAGCTGAAAAAAATAGGAGACACAGCATGTGTTAACACCAATGAATAGAAAAATCATGCAAAGTCCTTGCACTCCAGGATGATTGTCAGAGACAAATGGCTTTAGAAGATTACCCTTTCGAGTGAAGTTTTTCAAGGATAGATATGGACTCAACAGCAATGCAAGCAACCATATGAGAAGACATCCTGTTTGGAATATTAGTGCTTTCAGAAAGGAGTAACAAAAACATGCCGCCAATGTGAAAAGATTGGTAAGATACTTACGCCTGCCCCATTGAATTCCAAACATCCCAGAGGCTAGGACCAAGCATATCCATTACCTGAAATTATAAAATGCAGGTTTAATTAACTATGAAGGATCATATTGAGAGGCATTTTGGGATGCATGACTACAGTTAAACTCACCAGAATGTAGTAGTCACCCTGGCGACCCTTATAGTGGACTGATGGTATGCCATAACAACCATTGAGAGACCTGTCACAAAAGGTTTAGCATGCCATGCCCACAGAGAATAAGATAAATATAAAAAGGGAAGATTGTGTATGGTTCTTACTGATAAACCTGCCACTCAAATGGGGGCCCATAACTACATCCTTTGCTTCTTCGATGCTCAAGTTTTAGTGCAACCTACATCACATTAATCCACATCAGATTTGACTAGTTCAAGAAACAGAACTATAATATCCAACTGGGGCAGGCCAGAAAAGAAACCTCATATGCATCTGGACCCATACGAGAAGCTCCACCAGTTATTCTTCTGCCAACATAGACCTGGCCGAATCCACCTTTACCCAACTTCCTATCAGTTATATATTCTGGAGAGCTACCTACTTGAACCTGCAATAGTAAGAAAACATTCAGATCTTTAGGATCCTATATCATGGACGTAGAACTCTACCATGTAAAATAGTACTGGTAGATCTGCAAAAACACCACCGTGAGAGAAAATTAAGCTGAACTACAGGAATGACTAGCATATATTAATTCCTTTTTTTCAAGATAACCTGCTCTATACTTTAATACTCCCTCCGTTACATATTAGTTGTCGCTGATTTAGTACAATTGTATGGAACGGAGGGAGTAGTATCTTATTAGATGTTTGCTTTCTCTTTACCAAAAAGGATGTTTGCTTTCTAAGACAATAATAGAGCCACTCAATCTTGACTACTCTCATGCAGGTATAACACAATCTCGGAAGGAGATGTTAAGCTTTTGGCCATGTTAGCCATCCAGATGAACAACCATTGAATATTTCTTGCACATCATGAGAACATTAGCTGTGGAAGGAGATAGGCATGCATGATACAACAAAAGAAGAAGGTGCAACTACAGATAATTAATGACAACACATCGCTGCACGATGGTAAAAAAACTAACAAACAAAGTAAACAGCCTGAGCAGATATAGCATGACAAACAACAGCCTCTGTAGAAGGAATGGAATACTTTGATCAATCAGTATAGAAATAGGACGATCGATTTAAACAAGAGCATGGGGGAAATAAGAAGTCATACCCTCTCAGGCACTGGTGTTGTCGTGGCTTCATCTTCAGCCGCTGCAAGTCTGTCACCACTTGCACCTTCCATTTTGGCAGCGGCGTCAGCAACCTTCTTCAAACCAAGGTCCTGCTTGGCTCTGGCAGCAGCAACGACCTCTGCAGCGATAGCTTGGAGGTCCTGGGAAGGCTGGTCAGTCTCCAAGTCAACAGGCTCGACCCCCTTTCCTCTAGCCTTTGCAGCTGGCCTTCCTCTTCCCGCAGCAGGTGCTTTCTTGTTGCCTCTGCCAGCCGCACCACCACCACGCCTTCCGCCCCTCCCCCGTGGAGCTGGCAACACGGGAGCCGCTACTCGCTCTGCAGCCTGGACGTCGTCAACCTTGCCGGACCTCAAACGAGCTCTCCGAACACCACTCCGCAGCTCTGGCATTATCCGTCCATGCAACCCGGTATGGCGTTACACCCCTCGTCGCTCCTCGTGATCTCTGCATGCGAAAGAAACCGACAAAAACAAATAAATACCAGTAAAGGGGAACCGTAACATACACTACACATGAGAAAACTTGCTCCCTTCACCGTATTTCGAAAGACAGGGAAACATGACCAGCCTAGAGAGACAAAAATCTAATCTGGGGAGGAAGGGAATCAAGCTGGGGCCTTCGTCGCCATCGCAGGCAGCCTTAAAGAGGCCGGCCTGCTTTTGTAGCACCCAAGGTCCTTTAACCGGAATCGAATGCTACCACCATGGCCGCAAAAGGAAGCCGGGCATCCCCATCACCCCGATGCCGCCTCGCCTCCTCTCACAAGGGGATCTCCGGAAAAAAATCCCACCTTTGCCGCGAGGTCTAGGACCAATCGGACCCCAAATCGCATCCGGGGTAACGGCAGACCTCCAATCCCACGCGAACCGCGCCGCGGTCACTAAATCGACGATAACACGCCGCGAGACACGCGCCGGGTCCCGAGGAAACAAAGAGAGATAAAAAAAACCGCGCATGAATCGGCCACCGGAGAACGCATCGGGCCGGCGCGGCCCCGTCGGATCGCGGCCGGGAGCTCTCCGCCCGGCCCGATCGTGCGGGGGGCGAGCCGGTCGCGCGCGACGGAGGGCGCCGCCGCGCGTGGATTGGGAAAAGAAAAATCGGGCGTAATGGGGACGGGACGGGAGGGATGTGGGAGCGAGCGGGGGCTTACATCGGGGGGCGGTGGCGACGAGGGCGTCCGGGGCGGTGGCGGTCGTCGATGGTGGTGGCGGCGGCGCCTCGGGGGGCGTGTGGTGGGGGAGGGCGACGCGACCGGGGGCAGGAATTGTGGAGCGCTCTCCTCTGGTGCTTGTCCTGGAGGGAGGAGAGGGTGGGTTGGGGTGGGGGTAGCGAGAGAGGGTGAGAGGGAGTAGTGCTGGTGCTCGGTGTGCCGCAGCAGCTCACCTCACGCAGCTGGCAGGAACCTGGAGGGTGGGGCCGGCCGGGGTCCGCCTGGGTCGCCGACAGGTAGGACCGTATAGTGGAGAGAGTGGGGCCCACCTGGGCGTGCTTACGTGCGGGGTGAAACCAGTGCGTGCACACGGTGTGTCTACACGGCGTTTCTCCCGAGTTTTGAATCGACGGACAGGGGTATAATCTACTGCACGAAATTAATGACTTCTTGACAGGTTACAGGTAGGGCAGAGTATATATAGGAATTAATCCATGGTGTGAATTCGAATCTACAGTGAACGCTGTTCATCATGTACTAGGAGTTACTAATAATTTGAATTGGTCTCTTTGGTTGGATCATGACTCGATTCAGAGTGAATTTTTTCAGTACTGTATATGAATTTGAACTGGGTAGTTGTGTCTCGAGTGCGATTGTTTCCGAATTCGACTTTTATTAGGCCTCCAAGGTCCACCAAGTAGTCAACAATATATAGAAGGATTCCCACGCATCTTTTTTGGTTCTTCCAAAAGGAGAAAGGAGAAAGGTATATTTTAGGCGTCCAAGTGGGTAATTTTTGCCGAGTCAAGCCACACCATGAACAGCCACCGGAATCGTCTCAACAGCCAGCTAGCTAGCTAGCTAGCTACATCATTTGCATAATAGTCAAGCAAAAGCAAAGCAACAAGATGCCCAGTACTCGGAAACACATGCTGTTCTCTCTTTCAGGCTAGCGTAATTAGGCCGTGGGCTGTTGCCTACAGCTACAAAGAACTGCAAAGGGAGGCCGGCCGGCCACCGTCACATCACAACGAACTGAATTACCAGAAACTCATTCCAAAACTATATTGTGCCGCGGAAAGCCGGTCCCATCCGTAAGCTCGTCGAGCACCTCCAATCTCTCGCACTCGTGCCACTCCCGCCGGCGCGGGACTACCTCCAGGTCGACGAACCCCCGCTCCTCGTCTTCCACAACGTGCCCGTCCAGCAGGTGGACACGACCCAGCCACCGCGACGCCTTCATGACCCGCTTCACAAAGTCAGTCTGCCAGGTTGCTCCGTCGAAGCCAATGACCACCAGTTCTCTCAGGTGACGGTGCTGTTGTGGTTGCTCCACTTGCATGATGTCTAGTGATCCAGCAGCGCGCTCCTTCTCCGAGTTGTTGTCAAACTGCATTCAGATTTCAGAATACTTGGTTTCAGAAATATTTCAGAAACGAAAAAGTACGTGTTTGAGGACAAAAAAAACAAAGTTATTAGGTTAATTTGGTCGACAAAGTACATACATGGACGTGGAGGGACTGCAGGAAAGGTGCGGCGGCAAATAGGATGAAGATCCAGAACGTGTCCCGGCTCATTGGCACGTTTGCAATGAATAACTTGTTCAGATGATTAAGCCGGCTGGGCATGACAGTTGGTTCGATCCACATCTGCATACATGATATGGTGATATTGACCACTATCTTTTGTAGCAACGCAAGGTTATGATTAATAAAAGACGAGATCATTCAGGGATGCTTCCTCACCTGATGCCCTCTCAATTGCAGAACAAGGTACTCCAATGGTGGTGGCGTCCCTTTAAAGAATTTGCCTAGTGGATAGGTACTGTTTCTACGGAGGTTATCATTGTCGTCATTATCTCCAGTTTCCAAGAAGTCTAAGCTCACATGCCTAAGTCGAGGCACCTCACCATAGTGTAGTCTTATTGGCCGACCCCGAAAAGCAAATGTTTCAAGACAAGGCAGCAAAGTCAGATAGATTTTCCAAATGCTGCAGTTGTCCAATTGCAGGTTCTTTAACATTGAGGCAGGAAAATCATAGCGATAAGCTTGCGAGTGATACGGAGAATTTTTCAGTCTCGCATCCACCAGCTGCACACAATCTCTCAGAATATCATATACGCGGCGAATACCTGAACTTTCGTTGCACAAAGTAAGTGTTGTGAGCCTCTGAAATATCAAGGGGGGGGGGGGGGGGGGGGGGGTGTCCATCATAATGATAGCAATTGGATAGCACAAGGCGTCTGAGCCGCACATTCTGGTATCCATCCAATAGCCGGAAGTCATATGGTCGCCAAAAGTTTTCAATGACAATCTCCAAATCCTCAACTCCCCGTCTGCCAATTGCTGCCATAATCCATTGATTGAAACCGCTCGTACAAAAGGTTTGAAGCCTCAGCTTCTGGATGGACCGTTTCTGAACATTTTTGGGAGTCAGAAGGAGTGCATTCACCCGTTTGACATAGTGTCACATGCCGAGACGCTCGTAGCGTTGCAGGATGGGTGTGAGCAGACGGACCTTCCACATCCACCGTACATACTGGTCTTTGACGGCATAAAACCGATCGTACAGATCTTTGAAAGCATAAGTGTCTGTCAGACTATGTGCTTTCTTCTCTGCCTCGTACCCGGACTTAGCCTCCGTGATTATTTTCTTCAGCCTGTGGTAGCGGAGAGGGAGCATCTCATAAATAGAAAGGTCATAACATGTGTGTGATCGTCGAGGAAGACCCAGCCACCGCTTTGAAAGGACAGTGGTGGTTATTGTTGTGTGTGGGTCCAGCTTGTCAAGGATCATGATCAGTATCTCATCGGGTAAGCCGCTAATTTTATCATCATGGCAACTATTGTGTTCCTTGCTCATACACATCTAGTTTAAGTTGAAAGAATATTGAACTGCGGTCAGTAAATTCCAGATAGCTTAGGAGATAAGTAAGCAACTTGCCATAAGAAATAAAGAAGTAACAATTATCAAGATCTCTAAAATTTCAGTACATGAAACAAGCAAAACACATTAAAGAATGCCTCCACCTAAACAACCTAAATATAAATATATGGCATGAGCAAGCACAAGATTGTAAGAGCATATACGTGCGCTCCATTAGATGCACATGTAGAGGTGTTCTAGTTGCCTGATTTAACGAAAAAATGAGATATTAACTACAAAATCCAGGAATGAGCACAAGCAGAGGTGTTGTAGTTTTGTTTTGGTGAGACAGAATGTGGAGTTGCAGCCAGTGAACTCCGAATAGCTTAGGAAGATAAGTAAGCAACTTGCCAGAAAAAGTACGTAACTAATATCAAGATCTCTGAAAAACCATTATTACATGAAAAAAGCAAAACACATTAAAGAGTGCCTCCACCTAAACAACCTAAATAATGGCATGAACAAGAGCAAGATTTTAAGAGCATATACATAACTCCACTGTGCTCCAAAAGATGCACAGGTAGAGGTGTTCTAGTTGCCCATTATATCAACAAAAATTGAGGAATTAGGTCAAAAATTCAGGAGCACAATAACGATACTGAACTGCATTGTCTACGCCTAAGAGCATCGGTATGGCTCCACGACACATGGAGCAATCCAGATGCCCTATAAAGATGGGAACCCCCAAATTAGTCTACAGTTCCTTATAACATTGAAACGTATCGAGGCCTCGATTTCTTTACCCGGGACTATTTGGCCGTGTGTGGATAGAAGTTTGAAGCGATGTGAAAAGCTCAACAGAAATCGCAAGGAGGGGCACCGCACGTACTCGTTTCGGGGGTGGGGAGGCGGAGGAGGCGGCGGCGGCCGTACAGAGATCAGAGGACTTCCTGAGCCGGCGGTAGCGTGGAGGAGCAGTACCCCGTCCATCGGATCCGAGCCGCCGTGGCAGCTCGCCGGCCGGTCTGCGGGGAGTGGTCGGCGGCGGTGGAATCGCCGGGAAGGCTTGTTTGGCAATGGAGTTCGAGGATGGTTCGTGTTTTTTTTAACCTGAGGATGGTTCGTGCTGAAGCCGTGGAGCGAACCCGTCGTAGGCGAACCCGGCCAACGAGCAGGCCCGTCATGGCACAGTCGTGTTCTGTGATTCACGGGCCTGGCACGGCCTCGCATACTGTGGCTCGTTTAACTGGCGGCGCGTGGCAGCTTCCTGGCTTAGACACGGCACAACAGCTTAACAGGCCAGCACGTTAATCCAATAGGCTATATTTTAAAAAATAGAAAAAAACAAAAAATAGAAAAAACAAAATGGGTCGTGTTAGGCCGGCAAGGGGTGCTCCAGGTCACAGCCCAGGCATGGCCTTGACGAGGACACGGCCGTCACATGCCCGTTTAGCACGTGACATGTAGACCTTATGCGGGCTGGGCTCGCGTGCTTCGGACCGGCACACAGAAAGTACGATCTGAAGGCCAGGTTTGGACGTCGGTGCTCGATCGCCAACTTCTTCGTCGTTGATGTGGTGTCAGTATCAATACGGATACGGTGTACTCTCTACATCCACAAATAATAACAAAAAATATTTTTATGTTTTGTCATAAGTTTGCATTTTTAAATTTGACCAACTTTATTAAGAGTAGTAAAGAAATCAAATCAATATATTACAAAACTTTACTTATAGCAATACTAATTTAGTGTCGTAATTGTTGCTACTACATTTTTACAAGTTTTTTTAGGGTAAAAGTGGTTTTATTAATTTATAAGACTTACAAAGAGGTCATGATCCAGATCCTTAGATAAAACCTCGGGCCATGATCCAAGTCATACTACAGTAGAAAATACTTCTACTATCCTAAATTAAATCCTTAATATCCTTAATGAGAAAAACTAAAGACGATATATCTTGTGATCTTCCACCAATTGCATCTAAGAGGACATAACACCACCCGTTTATCACTCCATTCGAGAGCAAGATGAAGACCTTCTACGCAAGCCCTTGTTTCAGCTTTTAGGGGATCACCGCAATTAAACAAGCTGACGGCATGAGAATAAAATAATTATTTCTAATTCATCACACAAGATCATACATGCCTCTGAACCATCTTCCTTCTTATAAGAACCATCACAATCAAGTTTAACCCAGTCAGAGAAGGTTTATGCCAGCGTACGAGCTGCCACTGTTCATAAAATCGTTTGACATGTCGATTTATTGGTTGATTTATCGCTTATTGTTGGGTGACCGATAAGATTAATCAATTTATTGGTTGATAAATCGATTTATCGCCCGATAAATCGGCCGATACACCCAAAAATCTCTACTTGCAGAATGACCGAGAAGTTAACGATAAACTATATCCTCAATCGTTGCCAGCTGCAAATCAGGATTTCGAACAGCCATAGCAGCTTAAGTTTTTTATAAAGTTAATCAAAAAAAGGTAGAAGTACAATTATTTAATGATTGATGGGGCGTGAATTGCCTATACTCAAGATGTAAAAAGGAACTGTTGTTGCAAATGTGTAGGGCAATCAATAGTTGATAACTCTGCTTTCCAATAATCGACTCCATGTCCCAAGGGTGACTCTCTAGTTGCCCGTGTCAGAGGCCGCTTCGCCTCTTCGTGCCGCTGGTGGTGATTGCCAACGTGCAAAGCCCATGTGGCGCCAGCACCGGTGGGATTTTCATTCCCCTCGAGCTAGGAGATATGATCGAGGCCGATTCATCCTGGCGGTGATGCTTGGCTTGATGGTCGACAGATAGGCACGACATGCATGGTGCTAGGCAAGGGTATGGAGTGTTGTTTTTTATCTGGTCCATTTCCATACCCCTACCCTGTTGTGGAGGAAAGACTCACAAACTTATGGATGATGGTGGTATGTCTCATCCCCTCGACCGCTACACAAGGGTACTTTGTCGGTGATCATTCTCACCGCCTTGTGGATCTGCAAGCATCGCGGTCGTCTTCAACATCGCTCGGCTCTCAGTAACCACCTTGTTTGACACGATTGTTGAATAGTCTGAGCAAACATAGGGGCTACAAGCCTCCGCCGGTTGCTCCCATGGTTTAAGGGAAGGAACTTTCCCCTTTAGCCATGTCTTTTATTTAACTATAGCTAGTACTAGTACTACTATGTCTATAATCTGTATGCTTTAGTCACTTACTTAAATGTATCTTACTTTAGGTTTTCTTTGCTATGCTTACTCAACTAGTTGCAATATTTTTTATAGGGAATTTGCAATATATTTTAAATTTAGTTCCCCAACTCCTTTTAATCTACAAACGTTGACATGACCTAGATGTTTGGACTTAATAAAGCCCATTCAACATTTTCTAAAACTAGAAAATATTAGTCACTATACGAAGTGGCAACCTAAATTATTGATCACAAAACCCCCAATAAATTTTATCATGAAAAGCACTGCTTTCCTATTTGAGTTATTCAAAAAAATATGCTATGTTTCAGTTCAAAATATGTGAACTAATTCAACTTGAAGTTTTCTATATATTGAATTTGTAATATGCATGTTGTATTAGTTTTTATCTATGCTAAATTTTCCATAAATCAACTTAGAAGCTCCAATCGTCAACTAGTATGAATATAAATAATATTCCAAATGCTCTATGGAAACTTCAGCATAATTTTTTCCCATATTTATATTTCGATTTGAATCCAAACCAAAAAAGTTATGTTTGAGTTGAAACTTTTCCAATATATATATCCAGTCATGGGGATTTTGACATGCTATATGGTGGACCGCGACTGTCTCTGTTGGGTTTCCGATTGTGTGATGTTCATATGTTGGCAGAATCTACAACTAAGCCTAGAGTGTTCGATAGCCTCAGAGATTGTTTTAAGTAATTGATGGGTTGAATTTTGTGAGAGACTCTTCATGTGAACTTCAAGATATTTTCTCCCATTGTATTTTAGAAGATTAGCTATGTGGTACTAGCGCACATAGGGGGAAGGAAAGGGATAACCTGAACTGTTCCTGCCCGACATGGGAGGGAACTCGCCATCTCCCCTCCTCTTCCCTTTAACGACTTTCTTACGGTGCCACCTCCGTTCAAAAGAAGATGCCAAAGATTTGTCTATTTCTATTACTAGTATGTTTATGATTTACATGTGAGTGGCTACCTAAATATTGCTCATATAGGCATGAAAGGCATTCCTTTGCTACCTGAGTTATGCAGAAATATTCTACGATCCAAGTCCAAAGTATGAAAACTAATTGAACTTAAAGTTTTTCGTTGAACTTATTTATGCATAATCTATTGATTTTATAGTTAGTCTAAATTCTCCATAAAATCAACTTGGTAGTTTAAATCGGAAAATTGCATGAATATAAAATAATACTTCGAATGTCCTATTGAAACTTTTAGGATATCATTCACAACCTGAAATGTGCCCCAATTTTTATTTGAATTTGAATCCGGACCAATTCAAATATGTTTGGGTTGAAACTTCGTCATCACATACATCTCGTTATGACGATTTTACATGCTATATGGTGTCAGACAACCGCCTCTGTTGGGTTTCAAATTGTGCAGTATTCGGATGTTGGCGGAATCTTTAGTTAAACCAGGAGTGTTCTAGTTGTTCGATAGTTTTAGAAATCAATGTATCGAATTTCTGAGCTCCTCTTCATCTGAACTTCGTGATATTTCTCTGCCATGGTATTCTAATCCATGTTTAGGAGATTAGCTATGTGGTACTTGCACACGCGTGGGGGAAATGAAAGGGAGAAGAGTCCGGGACAATGTTATAGTTAACCCTGAACTGATCATGTCCGATAATTGTTGGTGATCAATCTTATTTAGAGATGGATGAACCTCAGTGATGTGCACCTTCTCTCCATATTCAATGATGCTATGTAATTCTAGTTCCAACCTGAAGAGTTGAGCCTTTTACTGCTTGCACGGAAGAGTATTTAGAGGAGAAACTGTTTCTCATAGACCGCCGGAATTATGAAATTGCTTGAAACCCAATTCGGAGTTTGCAGAGAACACTAGTCTCGAAATAGGCTTTCGTGCCGGTTCATAATTAAAGCAACCACCATAAAAAGTTTAAGTGCATGTCAAAATGAATGATAGCCTCCACGTCATTCACTCAGATTTCATTCAAAATGGGGAATGGAACCCGGCCTCTTTATCGAGTGATACACGTGGTTTTTATTTATTATTAAAACATCAAAAGTCCAAAAGCCATTACAAAGATTATATAAACCATGCCAAAACAACACAACCGAGGATGACGATAGCAGTCCACCGTGAGCTTCTCAACAAGATCTGGAAAACATCTAGCCGCCCATGCAAGCCAGGAGTCGAAAACAGCTCAGCATATCCGCGAGACAGCGCCAGCGCACTCGCTCCGGATATCGCCTCCTCCGCTATCTTCCACCAACACATCTTCAGCGTGTATATCGATAAGCAGACTAAACGCCTAAACTTGACGTACCGTGCAGGCAAACATGTTTCACGGACATGCAGGTCCTTGTATTTTCTAGAGCATGTGCTGTTTGATTGACTGACCTGAAGTGTATTACTCAGCTCAGGAGTCACGGTCGTCTATTTTGTGTTGCTACCTGGCCATATGTTAGCTGTTGCGTGCCGGCTGAGATGTTTCATGGACAGGAAGGTCTTCATTTTTTCTAGGGCCATTTGCTACCTGGTTGGATGACTTGAAGCATGTCACTACTAATGTTGGACTTTGATGGCGATATATTGTGTCTGATAGTGCCGGCAAAGATGCTTCTTATGGACACGTAGGTCTTTGCCTTCTCTGCTGCATGGTTGACTGACCTCAAGGATATTATTCTGATCAGGGTTTATTGGTGATGTACACCTTTGACATACCATACAGGGTAGGATGGTTCATAGCAAATGTGATGCATGGTTGACTGACTTGAAGCATGTTAAGTCACGGTTTGATTGTAATCACGTGTTCACTACTAGAAAAACAGCTATAGGTAATCTATACATTTGTGGCTCACATGTCAGTGATGTCCCACGGATAAAATAGCGGTGGCGCACGGCTATCAAGTGCCCTACAGCTAACTATCGTACATGTGACACACATGACAGTGGTGCCCCATGGCTACGTGTGAGGCATGGCACTACCCGTGGCGCACCACTATATGGTGCCCTACGGCTCTCCTCCTCTTCTTCTTCTCCTTCTCCTCTCTCTCTCTTGCTCCGGCCTCCTTGCTCCAGCCTCCTCCTCCTCCTTGTAGTAACAACGACGTCGACCTCTTCCTCCGGCCACCACCTCCTCCTCCGGCCGCCACATCCTTCTCTGGCCACCACCTCATCCTCCGTCCGCCACATCCTCTGCCGGCTGCCACCTCCTCCTCGGCCAGACACCTCCCGCTCAAGAACTAGCGCAGCCACGGCCTCTGGCACCTCCCCGCGGTGGTAGGTTGTGGTCGCGGCCACGACCACCATGCTCCGGCGAGGTGACACGATGGCAGGACTTGTTGTTTTTGCAATTCAAAATGAGGGTGTTTTTTGCATTTTTTCTGTTTTTACAAAAACATAGCCGTGGCGCACCTAAACCCCTTCATGTGACGCATTGGGTGATATCGTAACGCTACGGGTAAGTTTTAACCGTGACACGCGTTTAGTGGCACACCCCTAGTGTGTCACGGATGGGCAAAACAGGTGCGCCACGTAATGTGCTTTTTTCTAGCAGTGGTTGCTACACTGTTGTTCCATGTCGTAGACATGAAAATCTTTGGGTGCCTATGCTGCATGGTTGACTGACTTGAAAGATAGTACCCAGCTCAAGTTTTGGTAGTGATCTAGTCTTTGTTCCTACGTTTATCGTGCCGTGTAGGAAAGGATGCTTTCTAAAGATGTAGATATTTATTTATTTTTCTAAGGCCTCTGCCTGATTGACGTGATGCGTCTCACTGTTTGATAGCGTTTTAGGAGTAGAACTATGGTTGCAAGCCGGGCGGGTTGCGGGTTGGACATTTGTGCTAATGATGTTAAAACTCGATAGTTTCTGCTGCTCTTTTTGCCTGATTTCAGTTTTGCGGGATAAAATACGGGTGCCGCCTGCAGCCCTAAGTAGAACCCCTTTCGGCCTACAACAAGAAATAATCGGTTAACTCCAAAGTCTGAAGAAATTAAATCAGCTCGCAGTTTTTACTTCTTGCACATATATTGCCGATGTATCATGACATCCATGTGCTTTCTTTTGTTTTTTCCAACAATCTCCATGCATTTCTGTCAAATTAATGGTCTCGGATTTGACTAAATTTAGATATATGTAGCACTAAATCATGACTAGATATATCCTAATCTAGCAAATTTGAGGCCACTAATTTTCATCTCGAACTTGCTGCGGCTGTATATATTCTAGTTATGCATATGCTTAAACCTTTTCAAGTAATAATACGTATTTTATTAAATAAATTGGCAAAAAATACAGTTTTTACTATTGGTAGATAATTTATGAGGTCTGCAACCACATGGTCAACACACATAATTCTAAGGTTTAACAAAATGGTTGCAGGTCTGCGTTCCAAATCTGAGGCCTTGTCTGGTCATGAGTCATGACCCACTTTCTCTAGCTGGAAGCTTCCTTTGTTCCTCAGCCTCACCTCATGGCCTGTATTCCATATCGATGATGTGATGGCTTGGTTCATTGGCGCTAAATTTCGTGCCGTAAGAGAATACTAACGCTTAATTGCTCTGAGTTCTACTTAGTGCCTAAAATTAGCAGTAACTTTGCTGCTCGTCAGAGAAGACGGCCTCGAAAAAATACTCCCCCGACCCCGCGACGCTCCCCGTGAGCGCCACGGGAAACCCTAGCGCCGCCTCTCCGCTCGCCTCCTTCCCTTCCCTCCCCTCCCTCGCCGTCGCCGGAGGGCGCGGCCGGGCGATGCCCGCGCAGCATCGGCGGCGGCGAGGTTTCTCCTTCTTCCCGCATGGACTAGGCGCGGCGCGGGGCGCCCCCCATGGCTGGGTCGCGAGCTCCATGATGGTCGCCGGCGGCAGGGACGAGCGGGGCTGGCGGTGACGCCGTCGCAGGGAGGTGGTTGTGCGGTGCTGCTATGGCGGCGTCTGGACGGCGGTGCTCTGGACGGCAGCGACGCTCTACAGTGGCCACGATGGTGGGAGGCGCGAGCTTGGTTTCCCGGCGCGCGGATGGTAGGCAACAGCAGCGGCGTACAGGCGTCCTCCAGGCTGCGCGACGGTTCTCTCAATAGGCGGGGCGGGGCTGCAGGGACTCCCGGCGGCGGCTCTTGCAGGGCCGGATCTGGGCCATGCGGGCGCTGGCCAGGGCCCTTGGTCACCAGACGGGGCATGTGCTCCTCCTGGTTGCGGTGCGACCGGGACACCGGATCTGGGCCGGGCGGGCTTAGATCCAGCGGTCGCCCCACAAACCTGCTCGGTGTGACCCGTGGGCGGCAAGAAGGTGTCGTGTTCACCATGCTCGTCCCTATTCGCTCGTGCGGTACCAAGTGATGTTTCTCAGACCGGCGGCGGTCCGATAGTCCCGGGTGGTCACGATGGCGATGGTGCTGCTGCTTGGCGGTGGGGATCTGCGGTGGCAGCAGATCTACTGGGGAACAGAGGAGTAGGGAATCACGCTAGGGTTGGCGGCGTCAGAAACCCCCTTGCTGCAGTGTGGCGGCGGGGCTTCACGAGCCTAGGTGGGCTCAGCCGGGCTAGAGAGGGTCTGGTTTGCCATTGCTGCTACATCTGATCGGCTATCGTCCTTCGACGGTGGAGGTAGTTCCCTCTCGCGGGATACTGTACCATCGACCATGTCGCAGTTTCTCCTCTTCGGTCGTACTAGCCTCCCACTGTGGGTCACGGTGAGACGGCGATGGTGACTGCAATACCGTGATGGCGTGTGCTGAGTTTGACAATTCGAAGCGTTCGGGTGTGTGGTTTTTTGAGGTGTCGGGAGAAATCATTGTCGTCTTGACACCGACGTGGTCACGCCTGCGGGTGTATCCATCCTTCCTGAAGGGCGTCAGGTGAATCTCTTCCCGACCTCCTGTAGCGTATCGGGGGAAACCCTAGGACCAGTCCGGACAGTAGCGTCGTTGTCGTCGTTTTCCTTCTTGGAGGTGCTGCTTGATACGCGATTCTTTGGAGCGCTAGGAGTGTGGTGGTATTTCTTCGGAGGGCGCATCGGTTGCGGGTCATCGTCGTTTTTGTCAAGCCACTGTTGTCGACTTTCTCTGTTGTTTCTTTGGGCGTTGTGTTGTCTGGCCCAACAGCTGTCTTAACCGTTGCTATTAATATAGCTGGGCGTATGCCTGTTTCGAGGAGTGCCTAAAATTAGCGGCATGCGATAGAGAACATAGCGCTTAGCTGATTTTTACTCATTTATAATATTTATTTTTCTTATCTAAGCGTCCACATAAGCGTTTTCCATTGTAGATGCTCTTATAGCATGCATTATTTGCTCAAAAAATTCTTTTGCAAAGGCATTTTCTTGGAAATGATTGTATGTAAGCATATAGAGGTTTCATACATGGGTGCACAAAATTCGAACTCATATAGCATATCCATATGCATAGGAAGTTTTAAAGTATCCACATAATACACATTACACAAAAGAAACCTTGACAAAAGGAGTTGAAATGTTTTTTTTAGATAAAGGAGTTGAAATGTCTCTCGAAATAGGCTTTCGCCCCGCTTTATAAATAAAGCACATAGGTGAGACCGCTGCTGGGCCAGACAGCACAACGCCCAAGGTACAAACCGGACCAACCACAAGACGACCGCTGGGGCAAACAGCACAAAAGGCCCAAAAGAAAATACAAAAGGAAGGAAAAAGAAAATAAAGCCGGCATCGGTGGTGCGACAAGAACGAAGGTAACTCGCCACCGTTGCGCCCACCAGATAATAACCACCACATGACTGGCATTTCAAAGCGCCGCGTACCAAGCAGCACCTCCAAAAAGGGGAGTGACGACAACGACACTGCTGCCCGGACCGGTCCTAGGGTTTCCCCCGGTACGCCCCGAGAGGAGCGAGAGAGAAACACCCGACGCCCTTCAAGAAGGAGGGTGATACCCGCGGGCGTCACCGCGTCAGGGTCAAAAAGACAAGGATTTCTCCCGACCTCTCAACAAACACCTCCCGGACACCTTGACATGCGCCACCAAACTCGCCGCCCACCTGCACGCGTCAGCACGGTCTTGAGGTCACCATCGTCGTCACGCCGTGAGCCATGGGGCGAGGACAGTAAGACCGAGAGAGAGGGACCTTCGATGAGGGCCAGGATGACCTCAGCACGCGGGAGGGAACTACCTCCACCGCCAGAAGGCGGTAGCCGACCGGATGTAGCAGCAAGACAAACCAGGCCCGTCAGACCCGGCCGAACCCGAGGAGGCTCGTAAAGTCTCGCCGCCACACTGCAACAAGGGCGCCACCGTACACGCCAACCCTAGCACCAGGTCCATCTCCATCTTCCACCAGGGAACCACCACCTCAGCAGTCCCAGACGTCAAATGACAGCTCCACCGCCACCAAACTCACCCGAGCAGGTCGAGCCTCCGCCGGACTGAGGAACACCAGTGCAAGTTGCCTCCCGGAGCCGCCTCCGACAAGAGGAAACCTTGCAGACCACCTTCCGGGGCCGCCGCCCCGGCATCCACGGACTCGCACCCACAGGGTTAGGGACATTGCGTGACCTGCAAGGCGGGGGAGGAATGGTTGGCACAGGATGGTGGCAGCGGCACTGCCGCACGGAGGAGACCGACCTCCACCGCCGATGGCGGTTGCTGTCCGGGGCGCGGTAGCAGGGGCACACCGGGTCTGGGCCCAGCCGGACCCAAAATAGGGCCCGTAAAGTCCCCGCCACCGCGCTGCTGCAGCACAGCCGCAACCACCGCCGCCTTCCTATACGCCCCACCCGCCAACCCGCCTCCAGAGGGTGGCAGCCCCGCACGGGGCCCGCCTCAGACCCAGATCGGGCCCAAGTGGGCCCAGATCTGGGCTAGCCGGAGCTATCGAGGGAGCACAACCCGCCGGCCGCCACCCCGCCGACTCCTGTCGGCGTCACCGCGCCGTCGCCACCGCACCTATGGAGCGGCCGCGCCCCTGGCAGCGGCGAGGGAGGAGGAGGAGGGGGGGGGGCGGCGGCAAGGGCTAGGGGTCCTCCCCGTCGCCGCGCGGGGGCGACGAGGGAGGACACAGGGGAAACAATATACTATAACTTGATGTCAAAGGAGTTGAAATGTTGACACCGGTCATACCACTGAAGAGTCCTCGTTGAACATCAGAGCGCCAACTCGAGCTAGACAAGGACAGCTATTACTCGGTTTATTGTCCTTTAAAAGAGTGTGTTCGTTTCCGGACACGGCTCCCCTAGCCTCGTCGTCTTTGGTGGCAAGCTCGTTGCTTTCTAGGCTTTACAGTTTATCTTTAATCTGCTTGTAAGAGGAACTCCTCCTTACTTTGTATCGGTTTGGCCGTTTGACTTTATTTATAAAGCGGGATGAAAGCCTAATTTGAGAGAGTAATATCTGGAAGCTAGCATATATCATGCATACAAATGATAGATACATACACGTCTACTAGCTAGTAGCTTCCACCGTGATGAATGGATCTTGCTAGAAAAGAGATTACATTTTACTCAAGCGTGCTTAAGCTGACAAAGACATGCCTTATTTAATACTTCCTCTATTCACTAGTATTGTTTTGGCAAGCTCCTGCCAGAACATCTTATATTAGTGAACGGATGGATGAGTATATATATAGATATATAGACTGTACGGTAAATGTCCTGACCGCACCCCGTAAGATCCACCTCAAGGATCACCATTTTGACTGCCTCCTCCTTCGGTTTTGTATTCTGCGGGGGGCGCCGCACCACCGATTCCAGGCTGATTATATCCTTGACCATACCCCTCTGGAACTTGCCCTGGTGAGTTTTGTGCTGCATGCATGCAAAGCAATGTCGTTTTATGGATCAGCGGATCCTATACCAATGTCAATGTAAAAAAGAGCATATACAGTCGAGTACAACATAGATGATGTTACTAGTACCTATCTACTCCCTCCGATCTATATTATTTATCACTGAAATAGATGTATTTAAACATGTTTTAGTGCTAGATACATTCATTTCTAGAACAAGTAATATGGATCGGAGGGAGTACCTATCTTCTATTCAATTAACTAGCAAAAAAGAAGAAGAAAAAAAGACAATTGGCAACGCTACTTGTTTGTAACAGTTGTTCTACGAGATCAGATTGCAAACCACCTTCTGCGTGTCCTACATCCTGGGAGACGAGCAGGAGAACGGCCAGTACGACACCAAGCACAAGTGGAAACTTTGCAGCCATTTCTACGCTTCTTGATAACAAGTTTGATGGAGCTAACAAGCTTTGGGTGGGAAGAGGGCGGTGCCATCTCTGCCCTATTTATAGAAGAGGCGACCGAGTGCATGGATATTGGGGTCGAGCACGAGTTTGGACTACCTATTTGCACTTACACGTTTTGGCCCTTAAGATTTGACCCAAGCAGGGAATTTGGATACCTCGTTATTTAAACTCATCATTTACCTGAATTATTCTAAATTAGTAAGCTTGTTATTAGCTTTATCAGAAGTCAAACCATCTTCAGTTTGACCAAATCTATCTACTAATTTCTCTAGAGGTAGGTTAGTCAAATACGTTTCCGTCAGCCAAAAATACGTTTTCAAGGAAAAGACGATTTTGCCCATGATAGTTCAAGGAAATTACAAGCTGTGCCACCGCTTAGTCAACCCGTCATCATATTCGCTTCGCTTCCGCCTTCCACAGCTTCTCCTGCTTCCGTCTCTCCTGTCCCGCCTAGCCCGCTTCCGTCTCGCCTACGCACCAGGATTGAACCCCGGCCTCCCGTCGCCGCCCCCTGGTGCTTACCCGCCGCCTGAGCCGGCCTCCTGCGCGCCGGGGATTGAACCCCGGCCTCCCGTCGCCGCCCCCTGGTGCTTCCCCGCCGCTTGTGCCGGCCTCGCCTCCTCCCGCATCCCCTACAGTGCGGCCCATGGCCAGGTCCGCCTCCTCCCTGACCGGGTCGCGCCGCCCCACGTACTGTGAACAAGGAGAACGGCGTGGCTGAGGTGGCGGCGGCCTGACTCAGAGAAGCAGGCGTGTGGCGTGGATTGTCTCTGCGTGGAGGAGAACGACGTGCTGGAGCATCCTGTACATGGTCAGCGAGATGTTAGCCAACAAAGGAAGCACGAGCTAGACGTAAAGACGTGCTTGCTGGTAACCCGATGCTTTCATACGTTCCAGGAGCGACAATGGAGGGGTAGGCGTTCCGTGACTCGCCGCTGCCGGCGAGCATGAGCTGAACGTTTTCAGCCGTTCGCCGTCCGAGGAGGTCGTCGGCTGCTGCTGCATGTCTCACCGGTCGGCCGGAATCCAAAGGAACAGCGGTCTCTCTTCCCGGTTCGCCCTAAGGATGCTCCACACCAACGAGATATGTATCTACCTTCATTCAACTGATTGATTTAATTTTCTTATGAAGATCGCCAGTACTAGCTAGCTAGCCGGAACGTATTGGCTACGCAGGCCACACTTTCGAGACCGTATGTCCAGGCCTCGATGGGTCTCATCATATGCTTCTTTCTAATAAATCCAAATCCAAACAAGAAACAATTGTTTCATCTTTGTCTAATTAGTATCTATTTCCTCAGTTAAAAAATATAAGACGTTTTAGTCTTTTTCTGAAATACATGTATCTAGAGGAGGTACGTAGGTTAATTCAGAATAAAATAAATACACATACACACTAAAACTATTGTTTAGATACATTTATTTTAAAAAAAGGTTTAAACATTTTATATTCTTGAAAGCGAAGGGAGTATGTTAGATTGTTGGTTATAGACACGTTCACTAAACATTGCTTAGTCGTCCCATCTACGTATAAAGACTGATTTTCAAAACGTTACTCTTCATACAAAATCTATCTATCTATCTATCTACTAATTTCTTTTGAGATAGGTTTGTCCAATACTGTTCCGTCAGCCAAAAAATATATTTTCCCACCGATACCGTCCGCCGAAGTGAACGGTTCGAACAGAAAAAAAAGGACCACCTGACCCGGTCGTGGAGCATCATGGCGGACCTTCGCGGCGGCGGGGCGGGTTGTGGTGGTCGGCCTCACGCAGGCGATGAGGAGCGCAGCGATGAGCGGAGCCATGGCGGTCGCCCTCCCGACTGAACGCTTCAGAGAGCCCCGCCTCTATCTGGCCACAGACCGCCTCCCTCCCCCCCAGGACTCTGTCCGCCCGACGCCTCCCCAAGCCCCGCACCGTCGCCGCCCATCTTCCCCTGCGCGGCGCTCCCCACCTCCTCCGACAAGTGGAACGGAACCACCACGCCCCCAAAACCTCAATGCCACGGTGAATCGAGACCTATGGAGACTAAATCGATTTACTGGAGGCTAGAATCGAACCTAGCCATCTGATTCCATCTGATTCCTCCTTGCATCCGATAGACTCCAGGACACCAGCTTCATTCACCGCGTGCTCCACAACAAGATTTGGGATTTTTTACTTGGTGAGACCGAGAGGATCGAGAGGAGAGAACTTATGGATGCCAGGGACACGGTCAAGCGGTCGAGCTAGGGGGATGTGGTGGCAGAGAGAACAATTGTGATGCTCAGTGGGACGAGGACTACGACAGGATGTGTGAGGAGCCATGGCGAACTAGACGAGCTTCATTAGACAAGCACAAATACGGCTTACTGTCTTTAAAAAGGCCGAGAAGAACGATGGTGTCCCTCGTGGGTTGGAGGGCGAAGATAAGGATATTTGTCATAATGAGGAGGATGATGTCTGCAGTTAGGGTATGTTTTTGTGAGAAACTATGGCGTTTCTTTTGAATTGTGTTCCGGTATTTAGTTTCTGTGACTTTGCCATGTTGAATTTTTCTTCCACCGCAACGCACATCCATGTTTTGTTATATAGTATTTTCTGATCGATAAGTCAGTCTGACCTATAGGGGTCAACCAAGTTCCTCAAAGAAGATAGATAGAAGATGTGCATTGTGTTGGTTCTGCTAATGAAGATCGGCCACTAGCTACGTCCATTAAATTTATTATCCAACATATCAAGCATTAAATTTATTTGGCCGTAGCAACGCACGGGTATTCAACTAGTTGTAAAATAATACCAACACTTTACAATACCAAACTAGAATCGTTAGATCCATGTTTAAATATATTTTCATAGTATATATACCTAAATGTTAGTACTTTTCTCTTTAAAATTGGCCAAACCTAATAAAATATAACTTAACAAAAATAAAATAAAACACGTATTTAGCAATGGAGAGTAATTCCCTATATGGATGGCCACTGCCATTCAGTTTTGGATTTTACCTGGTGGTAATAAGCAAGAACTATATGTTCTCATATGTATGTGTGTCGTGTGGCATTGTCGAGTTGAATTGACTGAATCGACATTATTTACTGTAGGTGTGGGCAACTAAACCACATGACATATAGCACATTGGAATATTATGCTATGTTAGTTCGAACCCAAAATTATAGGTGAACTCATGGGTTGATACATACTTATTTAAATAAAAGGTGTAATTTGATCCTCAACTATTTTGAAGTGCATATTTAGTCTCTTAAGTTTTAAACTTGATAGATTTTCCCTTCACTACTTATTACATGTTCATGTACTTCCCTTGAAATGGTTTGAGCACTTCAAAGTGGTTTTTCTAGGGCCGCGCACACCATGTATATCAGTGTTATCCTAAGAATTCCAGGAATTTATGCAACAAAAAAAGGATCATAAAAATAAAAACGCAAAGAAAGGAAACACATTTTCAGAAGATAATTCCAAATGGGAAATCTTGGAAAAGCCAAGAGTTAAACACAATATAGGAACTGGTCAACAAATTTGAATTCACCAAAATCCAAAACGAATTAAACAATAAAAATGATACAAACCAATAATATCAATGTTCAAAAAAAATTGTAACCACGGGTTTTATAGTTTTGTTGTATTTTCATTTATCCCAAGTTTTTAGATTCTTTATGTTTGTACTTTCTAGAATTTAGTTTTACTTGTTTTACAGAATTTATGGCTTTCCATGTTTCATGAACATGTACAGGCCCTTGTATTTTCTAGTGTGTTTCTTGGTTGACTGACTTGAAGTCTGCTACTTAGCTCACGTTTTGGTAGCCATCTAGTTTGTGTTCCCTTGCCGTGGCGTGCTGGCACAGATGTTTCATGGACGTGAAGGTCTTCATTTTTTCTAGGGCATGTGCCACTTGGGTGGCAGAGTTGATGTTTTACCGGTGCATGCAAAGATGTTTTATGGACATGTAGGTCTCTGTCTTTTCTGCTGCTTGGTTGACTGACATTGGTGGCAATCTAGCACGTTGCTGTACGTTTGGCATGCCATGCAGGCCAAGATGCTTCGCAGAAAGATAAGTTTTTTCTCCAAGGATAGTGATGCACGGTTGACTGACTTGAGGCATGTTACTCAATTCAGGGTTGCATATAGCGATCACGTGTGTGTCGCTACACTTGCTGCCCCGTGCAAACAAATATGTTTTAGAAGTCTTCGGTTTTTCTAAGACATAAAACTCAGCTCAAGTTACGGGAGTGACACGTTTGTCTGCCGTGTGGGAGAACATGTTTTGTGGACATGTAAAATTTTATTTATTTTTCTAGGGAATTTGCTTGATTGACTTGATCCTCAACTATTTTGAAAGTATATATTTAGTCTCTTAAGTCGGTGAATGGTGGCACGCGGAGAAAAGGCTGGTGCTTGGCATGGCGGAGGCGGGTGCCCGGGTTTGAATTTTGAACTTTCCGGCGGTGCTCCGCGTCGCGGCGGCCGCCGCTCCTGGGGGTCCCATCCCCTCCCTCCCCCCCTCCCCCATGTGCCCGAGCTCGCCGGTCCTCCGGTGGGAGGCCTCCGCTGCCTCTGTCTTCGCGGGCTGCCGCCCGGGATGGACGGCGGCGACAGTGGTGCTTCGGCCCGCCGACGCCAGGCTGGTCCTCCTCAACGCCGCCGGCGTCGTGGTGGACGCGCGCGACAGGCTCCGGGGCGAATTCGTCCGGCAGGGGGCGGTGCTCCCCTTCCCGGCGCACTCGGTGCGGGTCGGACGGTGCTCCACCGCGTCCTGCTCGCCGACGAAGGAGCCTCGGGGAAGGGCGCCTCTGCTCCCTCCGCTCTCGCCGGAGCACGTCGCGGCCTTGGCGGATCTCCATGGCCTCGCCTGGGGTGATGTGGAGGACGAGGAGGGGCCGGTGGAGCTGCCGCCGACATGCTCGGCGTGAGGGCGGTCGGGGAGGCCTCTGACGACGAGTGGGGGGTCTCCCTCCCGCGGTGCCCATCGTCCCTGCATCGCTCCTCCCTGGAGGAGTACCTCCCGCTGGCGCGGGCTGCCCCTCGGCGGCCCCGCCGGAGGGGAGGCGCTCCCTCGCGTGCGGCCATGGCAGCTCCGCAGCAGGGGTGGGGTGGGCTCGGTCGGGGTCCGCAGCGGGCCCCTATGGGTGGAGCCGGATCTGGGCTGGACGATCGGGCCGCGCGTGGGCCTCGGCTTGGGCGTGACCTGGTTGGGCTGGCCCAGGTATGGCCCGATCTGCCCAAGGCTCGCCACGTTGGCCTGGAACGGCCCGCTCGGCCTGCTCTGGCCCATGCCGCGGGACCAAGGCTGGCGGTGCCCTATCGGGCACTTCCTGGCCAGGGTGTGTTGCTTCCTCCCCTAGCCTCTGTCCCGCCGTCACCTCCTGCGAACAGCCCCTCGCCGCCGCCTGTAGCCTGCTCTTCGTCTCCGGCGGTCCCCTCTCCGCCCCCTGCTGCCGTCCCTCCCCGCAGCTTCCTCGACGCCCTCATGCCCTCCCCGCCCCCGGAGCCCGCCGACGGCGCCTCGGGACGGGTCCCCGCGTCGTGCGCCATCGCCCCCGCGCCGAACCTCCCCTCCTCCGTGCCAGGCCGCCTCCTCCGCGCTCCCTCGCCGTCACCCGCCCTCGCACGGGCCACAGGGGGCTTACCGCCACCTTGCTCGTCGGTCCCCGCCGGATCCACGTGCCCCTGCTGCCCGCAGGCCGTCCCGCTCCCCTCCGCGTGCGCGGCGCAGGCTGGAGGACCATCGCCAGTCCCCCCCAACGTCCCTTGGCGGAGGACCACGAGCGGGAGCAGCGGCTGCGTGACTTGGCGTTGCTCTCCCGCGAGGCCGCTGCGGGTGCCGCGGGTCCTAGGCAGGGGGTTGGCCGGGCTGATGCTGTCCCGTGGCGCGAGGGTCCCGCCTCGGACCCCGTGGCGCCGCTCCCGGTGGCCCGCCCCGAGTCCGGCGTTGGTATGGACACGGTCCCCAAGAAAGAAGAAGAAAACGAGCAAGAAGAATAAGTCGGTTCCGGCGCCGGTGGCCTCTGGGAATGTGGGTCTGGTGGCTCTTGGGGGTGGCTCCGTCTCCGCTGCGGGCATCCCGCGCCCCAGAGAGTCTCTCGAGTACTATGGGCACGGCGTCAGCGGTGGGTTCTACTTCATCGACCTGGGGGGCGTGCCGATGATCGTCCCCGAGACCCTGGCGCGGGTTTCGATCCTCCCCGTTCAGGACCCCCCCATTTCGGTGGAGGTGACGGAGGCCCTGCTGCAGGAGTAGCTCAGCGCGGCGCTGCCCGGATACGAGTGGCCGGTGCGGCGTTTCTCGACGACTGAGTTTATGGTGTCCTTCCCGTCCGTGGCGGTTCTCCGCATGTGCGCCCTCGGCTCCTCCTTCACGCTCCCTCTTCACCAGCTGAAGGTCTCCATCCAGCCTTCCTTGGCGGAGCAGGAGACGATGGCCACCCTCCCCGAGGTTTGGGTCCGCCTCTTTGGGATCCCGATCGAGGCCCGGAGACCGGAGGTGGTGGCGCTCGTTGCTCAGACAGTGGGCAAGTTGATGGAGGTTGACTTGGGTTCCCTGTCAGGGCACGGCCCGGTCCGGCTGCGTCTGCTCTGCCCGGACACCTCGGTCTTCCCGGTCTCTCTGTCGCGCTTCTTCTTCGACCGCGTGGGTCGGGACTTCCTGGTGGAGCTTGACGAGGAGGTGGGCGCGCCGGAGGCAGGCCTCTCCCCTCCTCCCCTCCCACCGGTTGGCGACGACTCTAGGGCGGGGGGAGGAGGTTCTGGGGAGGAGCACTCGGACATCGACTTGGGGTCGGACCCAGAGTCGCCGCTCGCCACTGACGCTTTGCCTCTCCCGTCGCGTCCGCCACAGGGGTCGTCTGGGGGCACGGCGGCCCCGACTGCTGGGCTCTCAGGTGGAGGCCCCTTCTTTCCTGGGAGGAGCCCCTGTCGCTGAGCGCGCCGGCCAAGCTGGCCCCGGTGGACCTCCCCCGTTGCTTCCGCCCTGACCCGTCTGTCTCCATCGGCCTCGACATCGCCCAGTACGGCTCCTACCTCGATCGGGACCCTTCGCTCCACATGGCCCCCCGCCCTTCCAGTCGTCCCCGGAGCAGGAGACCTCAGGGAGTGTGGGACTGGAGGTCTGTGCCCACCAGTCGCAGCGCTCCCCTAGGGTGGTGTGCTATGCCCTTGCCCCGGACACCCCGGACCCGCCTGTGCTGCTTGCCACCGCCGGGGACCCTATCACCCCGGTGGCGGTAGCCAAGCTGCGCCGGTCCAGGGCTCCTAGGCCGCCTCCCCCGCCTCCCTCCCGCCGCCGTGTTCGCCTCGCTGACTCTCGGACAGGTCTGTCCGGGCCTGAGCCGACGGTGGTTGAGCGGGCCTCCCGGCGGGTTGCGGCTCGTGATGAGTTCTCAGGTACTGCTTCCGTTCCTGTTCCTCCTGACCCCGGTCCTTCTGGTTTGTCTAGCTCGCCATTTTGTGTTCTCTCTGAGGTGTCCTTGGCCCACCTAGGTGAGGTGGCGGAGGATTGTGGTATTGTCTTTTGGGGAGAGAAGGGGCCGAGACTGGAGCAGATTACGGCCATTAAGGCGCGGGAGGGGTACTCGGGAGCAATCGCTGCTGCCCGGGCACGTGATGCCCGGGAGCAGGAACGCTTCCGCATCTTTGCCGAGGCTAGGCCCGGCGTGCCTGGCTCCAGCAGGGAGACCCAGCCTGCCCCTGATGCGAGGGAGACCACCCACAAGTCGACCCCCTCGGGACGGCCTCGTGGGAGGCCTCCCAAGTCAGCTGCGATCCGCTCTTCTTCTCCCCGTGCTCGTTTGGTCCCCGCTCAGGGGACCTCCCCGACTTGAGGCTCCCTCATGGACATCCTCCGGGCCTTTCGGGTGTTCATTTGGAACATCCGGGGGTTTGGCAATGAGGGCCGCCGCCGCCAGATCAAGGAGTTTCTTCGCTTGGAAGCGCCGGATATTGTCAGCCTTCAGGAGACGATTCGCCAGGACTTCTCCATTGCCGAATTGGAAGCTTTGAGCCGTTTCAAGTTCTCCTGGTCCTGGCTCCCTGCATCCGGGCACTCGGGGGGATCCTCCTGGGTGTGAAGGAGGATACCTTCGAGGTTGATGATATGGACCGCGGGGAATTATTTGTGAGCATGGCGCTTACCCATAGACAATCTCGCTTCAGGTGGGAGGTGATCATTGTCTATGGCCCCGCGGACCATAGGAGGTCCGCTGACTTCTTGCGTGAGCTCAAATCGAAAGTGGAACGGACGGTTATCCCGGTGGTGGTCGCCAGGGATTTTAACCTGATCCGATCTGCTGATGATAAGAGCTCGGCAAATGTGGACCTCCCTAGGATGCGTATGTTTAACGACTGCATTGCTGAGCTTGCTCTCCGCGAGATCCGGCATGTGGGCGCTAGATATACATGGTCGAATAAGCAGCTGAACCCGATCCGCAATGTTCTCGATCGCGTCTTTGTGTCCGTGGAGTGGGAGGTGGCCTTCCCCCTTTGCTCGCTGAGGGCGGTCACTAGGATTGGGTCGGACCATACCCCTCTCCTCTTCTCCTCAGGAGGGGGCCTCTCCCCTCGACTGAACCGCTTCCACTTTGAATCTTTCTGGCTTCAGAAACGAGGATTCATGGAGGCGGTTCGGTCAAGGTGGTTGGTAGTGGCCGCTTCTACCCCTCGGGTGTACTGTGCGGTGGATATCTGGCATCACTGTGCCAAAATATCTCGTCAATTCATGCGAGGGTGGGGGCAAATTTGGGGGCTGACCTCAGGAATCAGAAGGAGTCCATTATGCGGGATATCCAGGCCTTGGACCGGGAGGCCGATCTTCACGGCCTCTCGGCTGAGGCCTGGTCCCATAGGTACTCCCTTGAGTCTTCCATTATGGAAATCTTCAAGGGAGAGGAGGCTTTCTAGCGTCAGCGGAGTCGCCAGAACTGGACTGTCCAGGGGGAATCGAACACGGCTTACTTCCATGCCATTGCCAATGGTAGGAGGAGGAAGTGCTCGATTCCCTGCCTCTGGGAGGGGGAGTCGTTGCTGGAGTCCCCACAGGCGCTCTCCTCCCATATTTATGCCTTCTACCGGGGTCTCTTCTCCGCCTCGCCGCAGTCGGGAGTCTCGCTTGCGCCTGACTTCTGGGTTGGTGAGGCGCTAGTCTCTCTCGAGGAGAATGCTAGGCTCACTCTCCCCTTCTTAGGAGGGGAGGTGGAGGCTGCCCTGAAGTCCATGAAGTCTAGTTCGGCACCGGGCCCTGATGGACTCCCGGTGTGCTTCTTCCAGACTTTTTGGGCTCAGCTACAGCCTTTGATCTTGCAGCTCTTCCAGGAGCTGTACACGGGTACCCTGGTGATGTCTCGATTGAACTTTGGCGTTATTACCCTGATCCCCAAGGTTGTGGGGGCCACGGATATCCGTCAGTTCCGTCCGATCACGGTGATTAATGTCATTCAGCGCCTGTTCGCCAAGGTCTATGCCATCCGTCTCGCTCCAGTGATGGAGCGTCTCACCCATCCTCTCTAGTTCGCCTTCCTCAAAGGACGCCTCATTCATGACGATGTCCTGGCACTTCATGAAATTATCCATGAAGTCAAGGTGCGGCGTCAGAAAGGGGTGTTCCTAAAGCTGGACTTTCAGAAGGCCTATGATCGCTTAGACTGGGCCTTCCTGAGTCTCGTCTTGGAGAGGATGGGCTTTGATGACCGCATGATCTGCTGGATCATGCAGTTCGTGAGGAGTGGTAGGACGGCGATCAACATCAATGGGGAGATCGGCCCTTACTTTAGTCCGTCCTGCGGGGTTAGGCAAGGGGACCCGATCTCCCCTATATTGTTTAATGCCGCGGTGGATGCCCTGGCGGAGATTTTGGATAGAGCCCAACGCTCTGGCCACATCTCTGGGGTGGTGGGGCATTTGATCCCTGGGGGTGGGATCTCCCATCTCCAGTATGCGGATGACACCATGATCATGGTGCAGGGTTCGGACCGGGACATCATTAACCTGAAGTTTCTGCTTCTCTGCTTCGAGTCCATGTCTGGTCTGAAGATCAATTTTGACAAGAGTGAGGTTATGGTTCTTGGCTACCCCGAGGAGGAGCGTCAGCGGATCGCGGATGGGCTGAATTGTAGGCTCGCGGACTTCCCTATTACGTATCTAGGGATGCCCATTCGGGAGACGCGTGTGCTGATCAGAGACCTGACTCCTTTGGTCGCGAGGGTGCGCTCGAGGACGGAACCCTTGCGAGCGCGCCTCACGTCTAAGGGAAGCAAGTCGGTGCTGATTAACTCGTGTCTCTCGAGTCTACCCATGTATCAGATGGGGCTGTACCTGCTGCCCGAAGGGACTCATGCGGACTTCGCTAAGGTGTTGTCTAGGTTCTTTTGGGCGGCGAGGGATGGCCATCAGAAATACCATATGGTCAAATGGGCGGACGTCTGCGCCCCCAAGAGCTTTAGGGGCATAGATATCCTTGACTCTCGCCGCTTTAATGTGGCGTTGATGTTGAAGTGGGTCTGGCGCATTCTTAGGGACGACGGCGGCCTCTGGCTTCAGCTTATCAAAGCCAAATATCTCTGGGGCCGCCCCCTTTTGGCTTGCGAGCGGAGGGAGGGCTCTCAGTTCTGGAGAGCCCTCCAGGAGATTAAGCATTTAATCGGGCTGGGCCTCTCCTTTGTGGTTGGTTGCGGACAGGGGATTCGATTTTGGCTTGACCCCTGGCTGCTCCCGATCCCGCTGGGGGTCCAATACCCTAGCCTTTTTGCTATCTCCGTCTCCCCCGGGATTCTTGTGCAGGAGGCCTTCCTCGAGGGTCACTGGAACGTCTTGTTCCGGCGGCACCTTAGTGCGGCGGAGGCCGCGGACCGCCAGCAGCTGTTGCGCTCCCTCCCTAGGGCCTTATCCGAGGCCCCAGACTCGGCAGAGTGGCAGCTGCATCCTTCTGGCGAGTTCACGGTAAACTCGGTCTATCGCGCCCTCTTCCAGGGTCCTGAGTTGGGTTGGACGGCACCACTGTGGAAGGCCCCCTTGTCGCTTAGTATCCGCATCTTCGTGTGGCAGCTGCGTGACCGGCTACCCTCGGGGGTGGAGGTGGCCAAGCGTAACGGCCCGGGCAATGGCTTTTGTCCCCTATGTGGGACTCCGGAGACTTGTGACCATATTATGTTTTCCTGTTCGGTGGTCTAGGCTCTTTGGTGCTTTGTCAGAGAGGCGTTGGGGCCTGCCTGGGGAGCGCAGGAACTTGGGGAGTTCCTGCAGTCCCAGGCTAATAGGGCCAGAGGAGGTCGCCGCCTTTTCTGGCTTGTGTTTGTGGTCATCTCGTGGTCTTTGTGGAACGTGCGAAATAAGATGGTGATTGAGAAGGTTTATCCTTCCCGTGTGTCTGACCCTGTGTTTTCTTTTCTTGCCTTTCTCCAGCAGTGGTCCCCCCCTGGTGCAGCAGCGTGATCGGGCGGCTTTCGACAGCTCTATGCGGGCCCTGAGGACGGCGGCGATCCCCGTATCTGCTCCGACCTCCCCTGCACAGGCGGCCTGAGTCCTCCCGCATCCTCGTTGCGGTTTTAGTTTCTGTTTGGGCGTGCTTGTGCTGTGGCCCCAGCTCCCTTTTTATTTTTTGTTTGGCCTAGGCCGTGGTGGATTATTGCTGAACTATGTATCTGGATATTGCTTTATTTATAAAGCGGGGCGAAAGTCTAATTCGAGAGTCTCTTAAGTCTTAAACCTTAAGCCTGATATGTCTGCCCTTCACACTCTCACGTCATGAAGCTTTTAGAAGAAAAGAGTTGAATTTTGGTGATTAATCTTTGATACTATACCTTAGGACCTAATTTTTTTCCAATGGTACACTATATTTATCCATGAATGGCTAGCAACAAAAAAGGATTATAACACTTTACTATGCAAGGATGAATGTGCAGGCAATGCGGAGGTGATATTGGCTTGCGACCTCGTGTGCTGAACAAGAAATAAGCTTGCTATCATCATTGTTTCACGTTATTAAATTTATTTCAAAATAACGTGAAACAATGATGATAGTGGCAAGCTTGTTTGTGAGCTCCTCCATTAAAAGCTTCCATATATAAGATGCAAAAATTCATTAAACAACTCAAAAGAACGGTCATGTATAAGTTTCTTGTTTTTGTCTGCTGAAATTATTTGACAAATACAACTCTACTACTTTTTTTTATGACCTGAAGCGTGTCACTCAGGTCAGGTATTGATAGCTCTCTAGCAGAAAAATGTCACCGTGATGTGCGGCGTGATTCACGGATTGATTGATTGAAAAATATAAAGAAAATTTGGCAGAACCACATGCTCTCGTAGCACCTATAAATTGGACACGCTTTCACTGATCTAAACGCATAGATGAACCACCACACACCGAGCTGAAATGGCACTTGTATCATCAGCATGCATTCCCGTGGCCGTACTAGTACTAGTATCTGCCATCGCAGCATCTTCTTCTCCAAGTCCAAGCACAGGTAACAGCAGCAGCAGCGATACCGATCTCGCCGCGCTGTTGGCTTTCAAGGCCCAGCTTTCTGACCCCTTTGGCGTACTCGCCGGCAACTGGACGTCCGGCGCTTCTTTCTGCCACTGGCTTGGCATCACATGTAGCCGACGCCGGCAACGCGTCACGGGACTGTCGCTGCCGGACACAACCCTCCATGGATCGATCACTCCTCTCCTCGGTAACCTTTCTTTCCTTTCTGTCCTGAACCTCACCAACACCAGCCTCATTGGTTCCATCCCAGCCGATCTTGGCAAGCTACACCGTCTTAGACATCTCTGTCTAGGTGAAAATAGCCTATCAGGTGGCATTCCTACTGACCTGGGATACCTGGGGAGGCTTGAGGCCTTTGAATTATACCAGAACCAACTCTCGGGCCAGATACATCCCGGGTTGTTGCTGCATCTGCACAACCTTGAGGAGATTTCTATTGAAGGAAATCACTTGACTGGGCAAATACCACCTTATCTATTCAACAACACGCCTTCCTTGAGGTACCTCAATTTTGGGAACAATAGTCTATCAGGTCCTATTCCAAACGGTGTTGCCTCCCTGTCCATACTTCAGACCCTGAACTTGCAATATAATCAGCTTTCCAGTCAAGTGCCACAAGGCATCTACAATCTGTCCAGGCTACAAGTCATGGCTCTCGCGGGCAACCATAACCTAACCGGGCCAATACCAAGCAATCAAACATTCAACCTTCCTATGTTACAGTTTATTTCCCTCGCCCAAAACAGCTTTGCCGGTCGGTTTCCCTCAGGTCTTGCATCATGCCAGGATTTGAGAGAAATTTATCTGTATAGCAATTCCTTTATTGATAATGTGCCAACATGGCTAGCTAAATTGCTACACCTCCAAGTGGTTTCCTTGGGTGGAAATGACCTCATTGGCTCGATCCCAGCTGACCTTGGAAATCTCACGAGTCTTACGGCACTAGAGCTCTCCTTTTGCAACCTGCAAGGAAATATTCCACCAGAAATAGGACTACTTCATAATCTTTCATATTTGTTTCTTCAAGGAAACCAATTGACTGGCTCAGTACCACCAACAATTAGAAATATTAGTTCTTTGAAAAAGCTTGTTCTATCACACAACAAATTTGATGGGAACATGGACTTCCTATCAGCTCTTTCCGAATGTAGACAGCTAGAACAACTTGTCTTAGACTATAATTCTTTTGGAGGTGCCCTTCCAGAACACATGGGGAATCTCTCAGCACACTTAACCCATTTCATTGCGAATCAGAATAAGTTAACAGGTAGTCTTCCAGGAACAATGTCAAACTTAAGCAGCCTTCAGTTCATAGATCTTGGTTACAACCAACTCAGTGCAATTCCAGAATCAATATCTATGATGAAAAATATCGGCTTGCTTGATATCTCTAACAATGACATTGTAGGTCCTCTGCCCACACAAATCGGTATGCTTTCCAGTCTAGAACGACTATTTCTAGAAAGAAACAAAATCTCTGGTCCCATACCAAATTGCATTGGTAATCTTAGTATGTTAGAATATATTGACTTGTCATGTAACCGGTTGAATTCAATTCTACCAGCAAGCTTATTCCAACTTCATCAACTTATCCAAGTAAATATTTCATATAATAACATTATTGGTGCTCTGCCAGCCGACGTTTCTGGGCCAAGACAAATCAACCAAATAGATATTTCTTCCAATTTCTTGAAGGGAAGCATCCCAGAATCGTTGGGACAACTTAATATGCTAACCTACCTAATTTTGTCACACAACTCATTCGAAGGATCAATTCCTAGCACACTTGGAAAGCTAATTAGCTTAACATCATTAGATCTCTCCTCCAACAACCTCTCTGGTACCATTCCCATGTTCCTTGAAAATCTTACTGACCTGACAATGTTGAATCTCTCCTTCAATATGCTGGAAGGTGAAATACCAGAGGGAGGTATTTTCTCAAACCTCACGTCAGAATCTTTCATTGGGAATGCTGGGCTTTGTGGTTCTTCACGTCTTGGATTTTCTCCCTGTATTAACAAGTCCCACACCTATAGTGTAAACCTTCTAAAATTTCTGCTCCCAGCTATCATGATAGCCTCTAGCGCCCTTGCTATCTGCTTATACTTATTGATTGCAAAGAAACATAAGAAGGTGAAAGGTTATGGTGATGTGGAGGATGTTGTGAACCATCAAGGAGTCTCCTATCATGAGCTTGTCCGTGCGACTCGGAATTTCAGTGATGATAACATGTTGGGATCTGGAGGATTTGGAAAAGTATTTAAGGGCAAACTTAGTAGTGGTTTGGTTGTTGCAATAAAAGTCCTTGACATGAAGCTGGAGCATGCCATCAGACTCTTTGATGTTGAGTGTCATGTGCTTCGAATGGCACGACACCGTAATCTAATTAAGATACTCAACACATGTTCAAACATGGACTTCAAAGCACTTGTGCTTGAGTTCATGCCCAATGGAAACTTAGAGGCATTGTTGCATCGCTCGGAGGGAACAATGCAACTTGGATTCAAAGAGAGACTTGATATCATGCTTGATGTGTCCATGGCAATTGAATATCTCCACCATGAGCACCACGAGGTGGTTTTGCACTGTGATTTGAAGCCAAGCAATGTGCTATTCGACCAGGACATGACTGCACATGTGGCCGACTTCGGCATTGCAAGGTTGTTGTTAGGCGACGACAACTCAATGATAGCTGAGAGCATGCCTGGAACGGTTGGTTACATGGCACCAGGTACATTCCTAGCACTTGTTATACCATTTGTTAGTTATTGTTGTTTTTAGATGGTTTTTAATGCCTTTGCATGTTTTTCTTGTGTAGAATATGGGTCTATGGGAAAAGCATCACGTAAGAGTGATGTGTTCAGCTATGGGATCATGCTTTTTGAAGTTTTCACTCGAAGGAGACCTACGGATGCTATGTTTGCGGGAGAACTAAGCCTTAGAGAATGGGTTCATCGGGCATTTCCTGCAAAGCTTGTCCATGTTGTGGATAGCCATCTATTGCAAGGCTCTTTGTCTTATAGCTGCTGCAACTACGATGAGGACTTTCTTGTGCCGATATTTGAGTTGGGTTTGCTCTGCTCTAACAATTCTCCTAATGAAAGGATGACGATGAGCGATGTGGTTGTGAGACTAGAGAAGATCAAGGTGGCATACACCGAACGGATATCAGCGACATGCCGTGGAGCATAATAAATAGCCTTTGCAGGCACATGAGACCATTTTCAGCTGCTTGAAATTGTCCACCTAGCTAGCGTGACTCATTCAAACTAGAAATCCAGCCGGTGTTGAAGACAGAGGAGATATGTTTTAAAATCCACTTATATTCCTATTCTTAAGTAACTACTTAGGCTCCGTTTTGCATTGTCGGGACTATCATGGTATGTACATCGGGTGACGTCAGTTTTCCACTAGAGTTGTCACGTTGGATTTTTTTTTCCTTAATTAGAAGAGAGAAAGAGTAAATAGAATGTTGTTTCCAGTAGTTAAGAGACAAACTCTTAAAAAAAGGCTATTTTCTCTATTGTACTATATGTCTATACTCATTACTTGTCATAGACAGAGATAATAGATATTGTGTTTGTATAATTTATATTTATTATCTTCTCTATATGACATGCTCATGTGCCTGCAGAATCCATGTCCGAATTCCAGATAGACGATGGAAGCTCCTTTGTGAACATTAATGTTTCTTGTTGATCAGCAGAAGAGATGCCATTCGACAACATGTCTACCATGACTAATGCAAGTTGTGCTCAGTTTGTCGCTAAGTTGTGCTCATTATTCATTCATTCGTTCATCAACACAACATTCAAAGAATACAACCTCTTGAATACAATCAGAAACAGATAGTAGGTAGATAGAGGAAGGAACAAGCATGCTCGATCTACTTGCCAACATCTTTGCTTACATATACAAAAGAACTATAAACCAAACTAATAGCTAGAGACTTGGTATCAACAACAATAATAGCCGATGTAGAATGACCTCTGACCTAAGCCTTAATTTTAAGAACTAAATTCCGTCAATCACACTCATACACCATGATGTGGTAGCCTTCATCACCAGCAAGACAAACAAAATATCTCACATCAAGTGCTTATGCTATCTATGGTGTAGTAATAATGCCATGAAAGGATTGATATCACATATGCCCATGTTGTCTCGAAAAATCATGCCAACTGCAAGATCGTTGACGAGGAAAAGATTGCAGCATCCATGTTAAAACAAACCAATCCCGATGGCGGTGAAGTCCACTTTTGTACCTCTTTCAATACTGCACACTTTTTAGATTGTATCAACTTTCAATACTGCACACTTTTTAGATTGTATCAACTTTAGAATATGTAGCTAACTGTCGCTTGATAGGTAACCTGGGATTTAGAGTTACTATTATCATTTCTAGACTCCTAAAGGTGCCAACAATTCACACCTATAGCCACACATTTGAACTAATTGCATCTATTTAGTAGATCAAACAACCACTTCTTAGCATTTTTTGAGCTCTTTCATGCAAAGATGAATACCAAAATGAGTGTTTACCCAGACCAACGATGCAAAGCGAGACATTAGAAAACAATGCTCAACTTTCTCTCACCCCCACAGAAATAACAAATAGGGATAGCTGGAAAATATCGTTTTTGAAGCTGTTGTCCTGTTGCTGAGTAATCACGAGCCATTCGCCATAATATAACCCTCATCTTATTTACTGCCTTCAATCACGATCTGGATAATGAACTCGTTGTAACAAATTCAATAAGTTAATAAATGTTATATGCATCAGTCATTACTGGTGCCTTCGCGGCCCAAAGTTCCTTCTAATTTTTATCCTCGGACACTTTGTTGGACACTAACTCAATGCACCCAATGCCAACTCGGCTTATGTAGCAAGGAAACAAAGATGTAAATACCAGATTGTAAGCCGATCTCACCGAGTAAACTCCAAATTTCGTATGCTGCCAACCAAGTCACAAAGTGCTCATATTTTGTACTATCCAAAGGAAGTGTGAGAATATTCTCTTATGTCTCTGGGTGGAAGAAAGCATTGACAGTATCAACATCCCATTGGCCAGTATTTGGCTTAATAAGATTATGGATGGTAGAAGTTGTTGAAATTGGTAAACCGGGGAAACCAAGTCGAGTAGTTCATCTGGCACACGTTTGGCGGAACAAATTTTGATTGTCTTGCCATTGCCAATACCACCACAATTTCTTGTTCCAATAACTTCTTTCCACAAAGAATGATGCCATGTGTATGAAGACGTACATGGGCCGCTTGCATTCCAAAAATAAGTAAAAGGAAAGTAGCAACCTTTTAAGACTTCCGCACAAAAACATAGGTTCTATTATGAGATGCCACCCTTGCTGAACTAGCTTACACTACTAGAAAAAAGCTTATGCGAGACGCACCTAAAAGCTTATGCGAGGCGCATATCATATGCGCCTCTAGCTTCAAGCCTCGGTTATTTTTTATGCGCCTCGCATATGTGAAGTATAGGAGGCGCATATCATATGCGTCTCGCATATGTTTTACAATGCGCCTTATATATTTATAGTATATGCGCCTCCTATAGTGTCCTATATGCGCCTTCGGTAATATTTTCGAAATTCAAGTTTTACAGACCACTATAAATAATAATATACAGATATTCAAATATACAATATAGTCCAGAATACAGTATAAAGAGCACAGAATTTTTCAAAAACTTGCAATTTGCCAAAGCATAATAGAACCAACATGAATACAATACATTACACATCAATCATGACATACAAGTTCATACATCAAGTGTTTGTGCCACAAGTTCACACCTTCGAGTACAAGTTCACAATCACATTACACCTCCGAGTACAAGTTCACAATCACATTACAACTCCAACGACGTAGCATATATGTTCACAGTATGATTGCGCACATTACAATAATGAAATCAGAGATCACAAACCAGGCTAGTATGTGCTTGATTGCGTTACGTATTGGTCACACAAGTGGCAGAATCAGCATCCGGCGACAGATACACAGAATATTTACGTTACTATGGCACTGAGTTAATACCTTTGTCGTTTTCATCTACAAACAAGGGTAGCAGGCGCTTTCTAATGGTACCGCGGTGGTGCGTCCGTGCGATAAGCTCCTGGCCAATATAGCAGCCCTTTTCAAATGAAATAGCATTCAGGCCTGCAAAGTTGTACTCAAGTGGAATTGCTTCACCTGAATTAGAAGAAGATAATTAGCGAAAAGACAAGCACTCTAGTGTTTGAGCTGGAAAAATAGGGAAATAGTAAGGTGCAACAACCAGAATAATATAATTCAAAAGGCAAGCAAGGATAAGAGAAAGGATGTTAGTGTTGCTCTAGGCATATAAGGGACTTATTATATTAGACAGAGTTGCCACACCGGCTTGCCCATGTTGTAGAAGAGACAAGACTACTGAAATCTTCATTGTACTACATGGTACTATATGCTTCTAAGATAAGCCCCTTCAGACATCCTTTTACACATTTAACTAGCACGATTCAACCAAAAATTTTGGGCCCCTGGAACCACTATCTTATAACAGAACATGATATGAGCTTCTAGGTCCTAACCTGCAGATGCTACATACTACCATGGTAAACTATCTATCGCCACTACTAAGTACTAACGAGCCAGAATGGATCTGACGAACCATGAGTAAGCAATACAATTCCTTAAAATCACTTTAGCAGAGATGTTATCATAAGTAGCTTTACTATTCTTAAGACGATGTAGTACAGTTTTTCTGGTACCATTTGTCATTGTGTGTCGAATTGTTAACTAGGTATTGCTTACTACCACTTTCAGGAGCACTGTACAATTTCTGACAGATTATTGGGCATAACATTGAACCAGTCGTTCCAAGACCGAAGTCATGAATTTAGTCAAAGAAGATGAAATAGCTATGCAAACCTTTGAGTATACCAATTTTCAGTGTCTTAGCACACAAGTCGAAAATGAATCCTACCTTTTGGTATCTCAGTTGAGCCCTCTGCGACACCATTCTCTATCCGCCAAAGTTGATAATGGCGTTCATCTGCTTCTTTGTCCGACTCAACAAGTGGTGCTGCAGACAAATCCAAAAGTGAAAGCGTTCAAGCAGAGTCCCATCCCCTCTACCTAGAGCAGAAACGTGACCTGCATCCCCTCTACCTGGAGCAGAGTCCCATCCGAGTATCCAGAACTGGGGAATCTGCAAGCAAGCAGATGCACATCTTGTTGCATCTCCTTTCGTAGTACTACATACAGAGGGATGCTGATGACTGAGTTCATCCACCAATTCGTCTCCCCAATCGCAGGGGAAGGGGAAGAGGGATAGGGGAAGGGGAAGGAGAGGGGAAGGGGGTCGGGGCTCACCTCGACGACGGGCTGCTGCAGGCGCGGATGGGGTGGCCGGCGGCAGGAGCTGTCCACGGGCAGCAGGTCTTCAAGCAGCAGCACCAGGCTCCTCCTCGACGGGGCGGCGTCGGGCTCCTCCTCCACGAGGCGGGAGGCGTCGGGCTCCTCCTTCTACGGGGCGGGCGGGTCGCGAGGGCGAGGTGCTCCTCCACGGGTCATAGGTGAGGTGCTCGTCGACCCCTGTGGATGGTGGCCGAGATGTCAGGGAGAGGGGAAGAGGGATAGGGGAAGGGGAAGGAGAGGGGAAGGGGGTCGGGGCTCACCTCTCGGCGATGGTGGACGGTGGGCTACTGCCAGCGCGGACGGCCGGAGGCAGGAAGGGCTGCTGCGGGCGCACACGGCGGCGGCGGCTTCGATCTGTACCGCGCGCGGTGCGTGAGACGTGAGACAGGAAGGGGATAACCTTTCGTGTAGCTTTTTTTCTTTGAGGAAAACATTTCGTGTAGCTATGCGGCTTTGATCTGTACCAGATTATGCGAGGCACATATTGCAAAATGCGCCTCGTATAATATTACGCGAGGCGCATCTGGCCCGAATGTGCCTCGTATAATTCAAACTATAGGAGGCGCATATAGCAATATGCGCCTCGCATATGCGGCCACCTACCACCGCCCGGGCCCGCAGGAGTTACTTGAGGCGCATATGACCATATGCGTCTCGCATATTATCAAATATAGGAGGCGCATATAACCATATGCGCCTCGCATATTCGTGCACCTACCAACACGCGGGCCCACACAGATTATGCGAGGCGCATTCTGCCCATATGCGCCTCGCCTATCTAATATATAGGAGGCGCATATGACTGGAATGCGCCTCGCATAATATGGGGCTGCTAGATTTAGTCCGTACAGGGATTATAGGAGGCGCATTCTTATCATATGCGCCTCGCCTATTTTTATACTAGAGGCGCATGGAGAAGGAGTGTGCCTCGCCTATTTTATAGGAGGCGCATATGGTCTAAATGTGCCTCGCATAAGCATGTCTCCTATAGCCTTTTCTCTAGTAGTGTTAGTTTGGAGAGTTTGAGATCCCTAAAACCCAAACACCCAGGTACCTGGGCGAGGAGAGGCATTCCTAGGACCGCCAATGCATCTTCCTTCTACCTTGTTCAACTCCACACTCCCCAGAAAACATTGGCTTTGTATCTCCTCATCCTCTCGCAAGTAGATACGGGATAAGTCAAGCCCTCGTGTTAGAAGATCCACAAACAGCTTTAGCCTAACACCTGAAATCCATATAAACTGCTTTTTTAGGGGTTCAGGTCGAGAAAACGCGCGGATTAGTCCCTGCAAATGACACGAACTGTAATTTTTTTTGTAGGGTTAGGGCAGAAACCGAGTCGTGGCCTGGGTATTCAAGGGTCTAGGGGGCGAACAGAATGCGCACCAGCACTCCACCCACCGTTTGCGCGCGGCGGAAATTTCAGCTCCTCCGCCTTCCCTCCACCCGTCGTCGCCAGCTCGGATCTGCACGCCCCCAACCATTTCTACTCCGCCATCAACGGATCCAGATGCCATGAGAAAGAACTCGACCCCGCCGGCCGCTGAACCCACCTCGCATCTGCCATCGCCCGCTCTCGTAGTAACCGTGACTCCCGGGATGGGCGGCGGTTTTCCGCGCACCAGGGAAGTAGCCGAGATGGTGGCCGCGACGAGCATCAAGAAGCGCAAGCGTGCGGGCACGCACTTGCTCCGACCGCCGGTGTTGCCCCAGTCGCGGTGCCTGCAGCGGAGCCGGCCTCGAAGCCAAAGAGAGCACCATGGCCCAAATTGGAATCAATGGGGCCGAAGGGGGCGAAGGCGGTGCTGAAGGCAACGAAAGCGAAGACACTGGCCCACCGCACCAGCCTCCCTCCGTCGGTCATAGTAGCATCGGCTTCGAACGGCGCGACCCCTCAGGGTGCGGGGGAGGTGTTAGACGATGGTTCTGCCAGGTAAAAAACTCGATCTCGTAGTTAGATTAAGTTCTGCGCGAATTCTGCGGTATTGAACTCATCTAGAGGCAGTCGTTCATAGATCTCTTAGACGAGACGGAGGTGGATATTGCCGATCCACCACTTGATCCATATGACACGCACGTTGAGGTGGAGAGTAAGGCCGAGGGTGAGTACGTTGCCGACGATGGAGAGGATGAGGAGGACGAATATGTGGTCGAGGTTGATGCTGCAAACATGAAACCGAAGGCGAGAAGAACTAGCAACTACACAGAGAAGGATAGCTCGTGAAAAGGCAAGTGGTGGTTCATCGGCTACTCAACAAGGTGGTGTCTCCGTAGAGCCTCATGATAATGCTTGATTTTGGTGGTTACTAACTATAAACTATGCATTGATAGTTAACTATGAAACTATGATCTCTTTTGGTATGAACTGTCGCAGCAATTTGATGTAAAAACTATGAACTATTCATTGGTTGTTTGTATTTCGATTGTAATGTATTCCTATTTGATTTTTTGTCCAAATTCCTTGTTTACGGGTTCGAACAACGTTGGCGCGGATCAGTCCCGAAATGAAACCTCCAAAATATTCTGTTTTGCACGTTTCATTTGCCGGGACTGATCCGTGCCAGCATTTTTTTGACCTGCAAAACCCGTTTACCGCGACATATACTCGCATTTTCAGTTTTCGCGAGTACAAAGACTACTAGAGATGCTCTAATAGGAGCACAAAATAAACACATCAATTAAAATCATGCAAACTGGATAGAGACTAAATGACTAATGCTTGAAAAAAGATGTAGAAAGTAAAGTTATATCTATTAAGAAGAACCGCAACCAAACTCCATGGACCATTTCTCAAGGCCAAACAAATTATCTCAGAGTGATGTTTGATAGCCCCTCAAATGAAAGCATCTCCATCCGGATGACGATTTTCGTCCAGTCGTGTTCCCAAGACACCGATTTAGTTCAGATTTGGCCCAACTTTCATCCTGCGTTCCCAGTCCGATCTCGGGGCGCTGGGAACGCCCTAGGAACTTCGAACGAAGTGAAAAGGCGGGTGGGCCAACCCTATCGACGACTAAAGGCCGAGTTCCTGCCCTTTTCTTCTTCCCCTCTCGCCTTTCCTCTCCATTCCCCCCACATATCCCGCCAGTTCGCCGAGCTCCTGACCACCATGTCGCCCAAGGGTTTTGTCAAACCCTGATCCACCATCGGCGAACCAAAAGAGAAAAAGGCGAGGAAGCCGAGAGCGCCGACACCAAGGCCGGATGGCTTGACTGCGGTGACTCAGCATACTACTGCATGTGTAGTATACTATAGTCGTTGACATGACATCCACAGAACACCGTTCTGTAAATATCACATCCCTCAGAGTGGTACAACAGAAATATTGCGGGTCCATATTACACACATTCACACATTATTAATATTACAATACCAGAAGTTCAAGACTTAGAAAAGATTCAACTTACAAACCAAAATATAAAGTGTTTCAGAGGAATTTAAAAGTAGCAACTCCAACTAAGAGTTGAGCTCAGCAGCTTATTCTATATGGTTCATGTTGCTCGGCTCCCTCGGTTACTATTAACTAGGGTACTTAGTTTGAATCGTTGCCATCGACACCATAGCAGATTTTGTAATCCACTCCTTCAACACCTCCTAATAGGTCAGGCTCCTCATAGAACACATCTTCTTGGCATTCGGCTGCATAAATTGGCGTGTCTTCGGGTTCCTCAGAGTCTAAGCAAGGGATCAAAGAAAAGGGTGAGTAACAGTGTTACCCAGCAAGTTCATTTATGCAAGGTGGGAAGTTTGATGCTCTATCTACCACCTCGGACTGTAAGTCCTTGGCACTATGCAGTTTTTGTAAATCTTTCTTCAAAGATTGATTTCATTATAAAAATCTATGACCATCAGCCTTCACAGGTTGACCAGAACTTTCATGGAGTTCCTTTCCTGCCGCGTTCGTAGCTCCTTCCCGGAACAGGGAGTAACAAGTTACAATTCTTACACTCTGCAGAGGTGTGTTACTTTACCCATGAGAGATCAACTCCTTGTTGCACAACCGGGCGTACTTTCCCGTCCACAATTCCATGATGTGGAGCCCAGTGGGTGATCCAAGCCAATCACTGCCCCCTTCGCGACCTCGCGTGCCTCCTTGGTGTACACCATGCCCACATATTGAATTACGGCAATGGTTTGTACAGACCGTTAGATGACAGAACTATCGTGGGACGTTGAGGGTTCCCACCCATATGCTGCATATCCTCTACGAATTACCAATTAATATGCACCCTACGAGTGATAACAGCCACGACCTACACATCCGGCTACATGCGATAGGAAGAAGATACAACTGACTTCTCTGACCCATTTCAAATCTCATGGTTAACCCGTGATATACGGCGCTAGAATAACTGATGTCATGGGTTATTAAGTTCGTAATTGATCACTATTGTCGCAAATACTTTGGAGTATAGATGATAACACACAATCTTGCAAATACTTTGATAAAGACTCTTCAAAGGACATGAGCAAGTGATGAACTTGCCTTGTGATTGCAAGATAGTGAAGTCGGATGCTTGCACTAGACCTTGAGCTTCTATGTCTACAAAACATCATTATTGCCCGGTAAGGACAATATTTAAAGAAGCAAAATGATTATGCAAAGTAATGTAATGCATCATTTAGTTTTGTGTGTATTCTCCCCCATTATTTAAATTATAAAAATTCTTTTCATCATTAAAGAATTTATAATTATTAATATTTATTGAATATTTTATTCCTTATTTTCTTTCATTTTATTTGAATTTTACTTATTTAATAATTGTTTTAAGAATTATCATTTTTATTTTAAATTAAAAATATAAATTATTTGTTTATATTTTTCTAAAATACTACAATATTGGTATATAATAAAAGTGATTTTTATTTATTTTTATCATCTTTCTTTAATTTTATAAAATTCCATAAGGACTATATATAGTATAAAATTCTTGATAAAAATTATATGCCTAAAATTTTATTTCTTAATTTATTTAGATAGATTGGATTATTGTGAATCCAAAAATATTTAATTTATAATTTTTAGATTTTTAGTTTATTTTCTAGAATTTATTTAAATTTAGGGGTATTTTGGTCTTTTCTGAATTATTAAAACTATCTTTGGTTGGTTGGGCTCGTTGTGTTGGGCTCATTGGGCCGTTTTGGCCCAATTGGGCAGAACCAAAATGGCTCTCCGAAGGGTTGGCCCCCTCAGCCCACATCCCTATCCACTTCTCTCGTCCCCTTCTCTCCTTCTCTTTCGACCTCGTGGTCGCCGATGCCACCACCGGTGATTCACGCTGTCGTGGACCTCCCCGGCCGCTGTCGTGATGCATGGTGTGGTTGTTGACCCCGCTCCTCCTTCCAGTCCATCTCGATTTGGACCTGAGGCCCTCCTATGGCCAGACCGGCTCCGTCCCGAAACTAGGGTTTGGGGTGGTGCTGGTGCTGCCGTCGCCGCTGATCCTGTGGTGGTGTTACTCACCCTCAGGTGTGGCTGTGGTCGCCGCCTTGGTGTGGTGCGGGTTGCAGTGCCCCTTGGGGTGCTCCTCATCTTGCTGTGCTCGTCGACACCCTATTCTTCCTCTTCTCGCCCACAGCAACAACCTCCAGTAAGTTGTTCTTTCTTCCTCTGATGTCCTCTGTGCTTTGCCGCCCTGTGCTATGTGTTTCTGGTGGCTACCCCTGGCTAGTGTTCATGTTCTGATTATGGTTCATATCCTGATTAGGGTTCATATCCCTCTTTGATATTATATAAGATGATTTGGATCTAGTAATGATGATCATTAAGCATGATGAATGGTTGTTTGATGTGGATTACTGCTTATAGTTGGCTTTAGTGATGCTAGTGGCTTACCAGATTGATTCCATTGGTTAATTTGATATGGTTCAAATGATAGTGTTACTGTAGAATCACTACTTGGATATTCTAGTGATTTGAAAGTTCACCACTGTCATTACTTGGTCATTGACAGTGATTTGTGAGTGATGTAGTCACTGTATCTGTAATTATTGGTTTATGGATTCATATACAGGTTGAGATTAATTGGTCTCTTACAGTGATGTTATTATATATATACCTAGAAATGATTCCTATGATTAGTACCAGGAAAATGATGCTTAGTTGTTTGTGAGTTTATCTGTGAAAGCTAGATACTCAATCTGCTTGGTTTAGAAGCTGCTCTTGTGACACCATCTTAAGATGGCACACAAGTCTAGGTTCTACTACTTGGCTTTATTTTGTTAATGCTTAAGATTGGCTTAATACCAAAGATAAGTTGAAACTTCTTTGTTTGAACCCCAATGCCTATGATGTTGGTCTGAGGCTTAGGGACTAGGTCCTTATCTTGTTGTTCCTCGTGGATCTATTCTGGTAGTAATACCAGCTACTAATTCTTGAGTCAAAGTTGGGAAAAATGATTTGTAGGCTTATTAAGTTATATAGATCCATATGATCTAGAAATCCTAAGGTGCTACTCTTGTTTAAGAGATGTGCCTCGAATTCCAGATCTTAGCTATATTTATTCTTGGAATTTAATATATGACTTTATAGCTAGGATCAATGAGGTTGTTCTGAGATCCTGGTTGGATCTGTATAGTTTTCTTATGGCGTTTTGTTTTTAAAATCTTCTATGATGGACTCACCTCACTTGGTTGTTTTGCTGAGAAGTTGAATATAAGACAACACATGAATTCTTGTCTAACTTTGATAGATAAATCATGTGAGGGTTTTATACTACTCACCACAACAGTGGAGTTGTTGGGGTTGTAACTTGCTGATCTTGTGGCTTGATCTTGCTGGTTGTCTAATGCTTAAGATGCATGTGTGCCTGATGCACCCTTGTGGATATGTTCAGGGAATGATCTACTTTTTATTTGATTACATTTACCTGTCTGGTGAAACTTACCCCTCTTACTGATTGGAGTTATTTGACTTATGGCTTAAAAATTATGAAAGATTTAGTTCTTTCATATTGGTGAAACTTGCCCATAAAGATTACTCAGTGATGTAAAGTTGAACAGTGCATCTCACTGTCACTACTGAGAGTAAAAATATCCTAATCTTTTACTTTCTTTCTTTTAGTTTGTGATTTTTTTTGCAGGTACAAGACTTAAAGATTCAAGATTTAGAATAGGTCTTCTTTTTTATAGAATAATTCCCTTGTAATAATTTATTTTATTCTTTTGTAATTTTTATTTTATCCTTTTGTAATAAAGATTTTAATATTACTCAATATATAAATGTTCTTCTTTTATTTCATTTACTATTGTAAATATCCTTAATTACTTTTATAAGTTACATTTTGTAACTTATTTATTGAATAAAGATATGGAATGAATATTCATTTTCTTGATTATGTTCTATTATTTAAAGTTTGAGTTACTAAATGTTATTGCTTGATTAAATAAGATTACTCAAACATAATTTTAATTCCTTCTAAATTATAATTCTAACATTCAAGTTTAAATTCAAATTTCATTTCCCAAAACACACTAATCCATAAAGATCATGTCAAAGTTTATAATGATCATTCTCCAAGGCTATTCCTAAACTTAAAGAGTGAAAGAAACTTTTTGATCACTTTAGGTTTTTATTTGGCGAAAAATTTACCCACATTTTTTTACAGATGAATGCATGCAATTGCACAGATTCCTAAATCTACCCTTCGTTGGTTCCTAAATGCTGGGATGTTACATACTCCCCCCTTAAATTAAACTTCGTCCCGAAGTTTGTTGAAGTATACCTGAACAGTTATGGATAGGCTTTTCTTAAATCATCTTCTTTCTCCCAAGTAGCTTCTCTCTCAGGGTGATGTTCCCATTGTACCTTGCAGTATTTGATTGCCCTGTTTCTCAACCTTTTCCAGTTTTCTTCCAAAATTTTACAGGGTTTCTCTACATAGGTCAAGTCTTCTTGTAATTCTATCTCTTGATGTGTGATTGCATCATCAGGAACTTTAAGACATTTCCGGAGTTGTGACACATGGAAAACATTATAACTTGAGTTAACCTGGAGGGTAACTCTAAAGCATAAGCTATAGTCCTGTTCTGACTCAGTATCTTGAATGGCCTGATATATCTTGGACTCAATTTTCCTTTAACTCCGAACCTTTTAACCCCTTTCATTGGACTTACTTTCAAATATACCATGTCTCCTACTTCAGGATGCCATGATCTTCGACTTTGGTCAACATAACTTTTCTGCCTACTTTGAGCTATTTTCAATTTATCCTTGATTTTATGAATGATATCTTGTTTTTCCCAGATATAGTCTGGCGCAAATTCTTTGCTGCTTCCAGGCTCATATCAACATATTGGTGATCTACATTTCCTTCCATATAGAACCTGATATGGAGCTGCCATCAGACTACTCTGATAGTTATTATTGTAGGAAAATTCTGCCAATGGTGGATGATCTTCCCATGTACCTCCAAAATATAATGCACAAGCCCTTAACATGTCCTCCAATATTTGATTGGTTCGTTCCGTTTGACCCCCTGTCTCTGGATGATAAGCTGTGCTAAAATCTAACTTTGAACCAAGTGCTTCATGTAATTGCTTCCAAAATGCTGAAGTAAACACTGATCCCCTATCAGTTACAATATTTTTGGGCACTCCGTGCTTACTTACTATTTCTTTAATGTAAACTTCTACTAACTTCTCGGCATTATCCTTCTGATTTACCGGAATAAAATGTGCACTTTTAGTGAGTCTATCCACAATTACCCATATCATATCCTTCCGTTTAGGTGTCATGGGCAATCCTTTGATGAAGTCCATACCTATTTCCTCCCACTTCCATTCGGGAATTTCCAAAGGTTGCAATGGTCCTGCTGGACTTTGATGTTCAACCTTCACCCTTTGGCAAGTATGGCATTCTGATACATACTTAGCAATGTCTCTCTTCATGTTATTCCACCAGAATAGTTCTTTCAGATCCATGTACATCTTAGTACTTACTGGATGTATAGAATATGGTGTTTCATGTGCTTCCCTGAGTATGAATTCACGAATCTCAGTCACATCTGGAACACAAAGACTGTCTTGAAACCACAAATACTCATAATCTCCTAGGTGAAAACTGATGTTTTCCCTTGAGATATCCTCCGAATTTCTTTAGCAATGAAAGGATCTTCTGCTTGATGTCTAAAATTTTTATGCTTAAGATCACTGTCCTGCTCTGCAACTACCTGCATAGTAGCTAATCCTACAAGAATCTTTGTTCTAATGTATTGAAGCTCTAATATTTCCAAGGCCATCTGTAACTCTTTTGGTAGCTCCCGACTGCTAGGCTGAATATCTGCACTTTTACGACTTAAAGCATCTGCTACAACATTTGCTTTTCCTGGAGTATAGTTGATTGTTAAATCATAATCTTTGATTAGTTCCAACCAACGCTTTTGTCTCATATTCATTTCCTTTTGGGTGAAGAAATACTTGAGACTTTTATGGTCAGTGTATAACTCACATCTGGCTCCATAAAGAAAATGCCTCCATCCTTTTAGCGCAAATACTACTACTACTAACTCTAAATCATGAGTTGGATAGTTGACTTCATGTGGTTTTAGTTGTCTTGAACCATAAGCAATCACCTTCCGATCTTGCATTAATACACAACCCAAACCTTCTTTAGATGCATCACAGTATACTGTAAAGTCTTTCCCTGTTTCTGGAACTGCTAAGATTGGAGTTGTAGTTAACCTGGTCTTCAACTCCTGAAAACTTGCTTCACACTTCTCATCCCAATTGAATGGTGTATTCTTTCTTAACAATTTGGTTATTGGTCCAGCTATTTTGGATAAACCTTCAATGAATCTCCGATAATAACCAGCCATCCCCAAGAAACCTCGAATTTGTTTCACATTGGTTGGTGCAGTCCACTCTAGTACTGATTGAACTTTGGATGGATTTACGACAATTCCATCTTTACTGATCACATGGCCGAGGAATTCTACCTCATCTAGCCAGAATTCACACTTACTGAACTTAGCATAAAGTTTATGTTCTCTTAGAGTCTGCAATGCTATTCTCAAATGATCAGCATGTTCTTCCTTATCCTTGGAATATATCAGAATATCATCAATGAAGACTATGACGAACTTATCCAAATATGGCATTACAATTTTGTTCATCGGGTTCATGAATATTGCGGGTGCATTGTTCAAACCAAATGGTACTACCAGATACTCATGGTGTCCATATCTTGAGACAAATGTTGTCTTTGGAACATCCTCTGGTTTAATTTTTATTTGATGGTATCTAGATCTTAGATCGATCTTAGAAAATACTCTAGCTCCTTTCACTTGATCAAATAGATCTTGAATTCTTGGTAAAGGATACTTATTCTTTATGGTAACATTGTTCAGATTTCTATAGTCCCCACACATCCTTCTTCCACCATCCCTTTTATCCACAAAGATCACTGGTGTTCCCCATGGGGATACACTTTCCTGAATAAATCCTTTTCTAGCTAACTCATCAATTTGCTCTTTGAGTTCTTTTAATTCTTTTGGTCCCATCTTGTATGGTGCTTGAGCTATTGGTGTTGTACCTATAACTACATCAATAGTGAACTATATCTTCCGATCTCGTGGCATTCCAGGTAGCTCTACTGGAAAAACATCTTGAAATTCATTTACTATAGGAATATCTTCCAATTTGACCTCTTTCATTGAGTTCAACTGAAGATCCACCATGATATAATTGTGCTTATCTGCTTGGTAAACTGTCCTTGCTCCACTTGGAGTTTTGATTGAGATAGTTTTCTCCTCACAATTTATCTGAGCCCCATGTTCGGTCATCCAATCCATCCCCAGCACTACTACAATTCCTTTCAAAGGAATCACATAAAAGGTCCGCAAAGTATGTACAACCATAGATCGAGATAACCTGATCTTGTTTAATGTGGCGTACAACTACATTCCCCCCTCCCCACCGCCGTCACTACGGTCATAGGAATTTCTAACGCTGACCTTCTAATCCTGAATTTATCACAAAATTCTTCAAAAATGAATGAAGTAGTTGCATCAGTATCAAATAGAACTTTGCCGGGATTAGTAAGGATATTGAGCGTACCTATCACTGCATGCTCCGAGTTATCCACCTCCTCTAGGGTTGCGCAATTCAGCTTCCCAGTAGGTCTGTTCCTCTTGCCATTGTTGTTCTTGACATTATTTCCTCCTCGATTGGGCTGTCCATTTCCTCCACTGGCTTGTCCTCCTCCCTTGGTAGTCCAACCACCTGGTGGTTTGCTCGGACAATCGGGCTTGATATGCCCCTTCTGACCACAACCGTAACAGATAACTACTGGCTTTTTGCATTCCCTCTAGAAATGCCCTGGAATTCCACAGTTGTTACAGATAACATTCCTCCTAGGATTGGATTGATTTCCACCACTGCCCTTGTTATTGTTATTGTTACCATAGGCCTTGTTCCCAGGTTTGAACTCCAGATTGGGTTTAGGTTTACTTGCCTGAATTCTCTTGGTTTCCTTCTTGGCTCTCTTCCTCCTATCCTCTTGGACATTCTTGTAGTCATCTTCGAAAGTGATAGCTGCATCCAGCAACTGCTGATAAGTTTGCTTATTAGCCAACCTTAAATGCATCTTCACAAATGGATTTAACCCACGCAGGAAACGCTTCTTCCGCTTCTCTTTCGTGTTAACATCTTCCTCAGCATAACGATATAGTAGACTAAACTCACGGATATACTTCATAACACTAGTATATCCCTACTGAAGCTGCTCAAATTCTCTTTGCTTCAACTCCATAACACTTTCCGGAACATGATATTCACGAAATCTCTGTTTGAACTCTTCCCAAGTGTACTCCCTTCCTGGTTGTTGCATGGCTAACTGGTTTTCCCACAATGATGCTGCAGGTCCAGTCAGAAGATGAGTTGCATACCTCAGTTTCTCCTCATCATTACAACCTACAGTCTTCAACTTCTTTCTGTATCTGCTTGCCAATCTTCTGCATCAATTGGTTCAGGAGCTGATGCAAAAGGTAACGGCCTTGCATTCTGGAAGTCAGAAAGACTCACTCCTCCAACTTCAGGTGCTCTCTAATTCCCAGCTCGTCCTAGCATCTCTTCCATGAACTTGTTCTGGGTCTCTTGCATCATTTGCATACACTGCATAAAGTTCTGCTCCATTAACGACCTCATTGGTGGTGGTGGTGGTGGTAATGTTCCCTGATTTCCTGTATCTGCATCGGCCTTCTCTTTGGCCTCACATTCCATTCGTTGTTGTTCAGATTCAGTCTCTACAACCGTATCCATGACCCCCTAGTCCTGCAACATAAAGCGAATACTCATAATTACATCATGCAAATGTGTTTTGAGCTCGACTTTACGCACAGAACTAGTCACACAATGAAAATCCAAATAAAATCCAAATATCCATTACAACATCTTAATAATACAAAGTCATTACAACATATACTGTATAGGTATAATCACAACACTACCTTATTTGCTCGGATTACAATACACAGTACCCGATACTTCTAAATACCGCCTGCTTCTAGTAATAACTACGCTCATCATACATGCCTGATGTCCAACCGTGATGACGTGATGTTCGTCGCACAGTTTGTGGAACAAATGGCCTTCCAGAAGGAACATAATCAGTATCTGAAGTGTCAGGACTTGAGTCATTACTCAACCTGAGCGCATTGACTCCCTCCAGCTCAGCTAAAAAGTCTTCAGAAACATATTCAACATTATCTCTCACGTGCATCTCCTGAACTTCATTCCTTGAGTCGTCAACAGAATACGCAGATCCTGCTGCTCCCCAGGTGCTCCTTTGGGCAAGATAGTTAAACATCGGATAATGTATATTCCCTGGGTTTTGAGAAGGTGTTGATGATTCAAACACTCTCTCCTCAGGATCTTCTTCTTCATCCTGATTATTTATGAATATGGTATTTCTACTACTCTTACTAGGGTTCATTCTTGCACCCATCCAGCTAGATTGTCCAACATTTCTGTCAGAACTATCTATGGACATCTGGTGTTCATGGGATCCTTCAGTTGATCCCATTCTCCAGCCATCAGAATTCTCAATAGGAAGTTCTGAATCAGAACCATCCTCTGAACCCTGTGGTACTGCATACCTCATATCTAAAGTAGGATCATATATAGGTTCAGGCCTTGGTGAATAAGGATATGGTGTAAAAGATTCAGGATCTATAAGTATATCCTTAAAGATAGGTTTTGCACTACTAGTTGCTTCCTTCTCTAACTGGAATGCTAACTGTGTCCTCCTTTTCGAATCAGTTAGATCCTCTAACATGTCATTTTTATCTTCGACAATCACTTGATGTGTCTTATAAAAAGATGCAACAAGTGTTCAGTATCTATCCATAAACTTGGAAGCTAACTTAGGATGCTTCTTAACCAAAGTAAGATGATCCGGTATAGGCTCCGAGTCTATAGAATCATGAGGTATCACAAAAAAGTGCTACCTTCTACTTTATGCTCCCGGATATTAGCTATCGCCTCCACAACAACAACATGATATGCTGATAAGTGACTCCTACCTTCACCTATAGGTAGATCGTGATATAATCCAAGCTCCTCTAGGAGTTGGATACTCACACAATACTTGGATAACATACGACCATCATAACAGGTTATGGTGTTCACTGGAATTCTAATTGGACAACTAAAAATCTTTAAAAGTTGACGAAGTTGATCTATGAATGATGCTTGATAATCATCAAGAGTCTCCTCTTTCCTTACCAAAGTCTGTTTTGGAAACTTTGGTGCCATAGCTCTGTATATAAGAAAAATATTTTTATTAGTAACCAATAATATATTGCATCATAACAAAGAATTATCGCACTAAAACATATGACGGAATATTCTCATTTGAATACCCATTATATTTCTTTTAGAGAATTCTTTATTGTTGCTACACACTCCTACAGATAGTACCCTTTACTAGGTTTCCAACCTAAGGTCAAAGCAATTTGCTCTGATACCAACTGCGGTGACCAGCATACCACTTCATGTGTAGTATACTATAGTCGTTGACATGACATCCACAAAACACTGTTCTCTAAATATCACATCCCTCAGAGTGGTACAACAAAAACATTGCAGGTCCATATTAAAACATTCACACATTATTACTATTACAATACCAGAAGTTCAAGACTTAGAAAAGATTCAACTTACGGACCAAAATATAAAGTGTTTTGGCGGAATTTAAAAGTAGCAACTCCAACTAAGAGTTGAGCTCAGCAGCTTATTCTATATGGTTCATGCTGCTCAGCTCCGTCGGTTACTACTAACTAGGGTACTTAGTTTGACTCGTTGCCATCGACACCATAGCGGATTTCGTAATCCACTTCTTCAACACCTACTGATAGGCCAGGCTCCTCGTAGAACACATCTTCTTGGCATTCGGTTGCATAAATTGGCGTGTCTTCGGGTTCCTCAGAGTCTAAGCAAGGGATCAAAGGAAAGGGTGAGTAACAGCGTTACCCAGCAAGTTCATTATATGCAAGGTGAGAAGTTTGATGCTCTATCTACCACCTCGGACTGTAAGTCCTTGGCACAATGCAGTTTTTGTAAATCTTTCTTCAAAGATTGATTTTATTATAAAAATCTATGACCATCAGCCTTCACAGGTTGACCAGAACTTTCATGGAGTTCCTTTCCTGCCGCGTTCGTAGCTCCTTCCCGGAACAGGGAGTAACAAGTTACAATTCTTACACTCTGCAGAGGTGCGTTACTTTACCCATGAGAGATCAACTCCTTGTTGCACAACCGGGCATACTTTACCGTCCACAATTCCATGATGTGGGGCCCAGTCAGGGGCGGAGACAGGGGGCGAGCAGGGGCTAGACCGCCCAAGGTTCGGCCCCCCCTAATAATCTCGTGTATGCATATTACTAGCTGGAGCAATGTACGCTACTAATTGACGCAGATTTCTTCCTGTTTGAGGAAGCTAATTGCCTTAGATCACGCTAATTGACTCAAAGCCCACGCCTACATCCTTTGAATATGCATTTATACGTAGTCAAAGCCCAGCCCAGTTTAGGCCGCCTCTAGAGGTTGACCTTTTTCCGTAACTTCCGTTTGTAGGGGTTCGTAGCATGGAAAAAAAAAATTCTATCGCATACAAACAAACAAGCCAAGATCTATCTACTAGATTGTAGCAACGAGTCGATGGTATAACTTACCCTCGAAGATTCCAAAGCGTTTAACGAGAGCGGATTCTCGTGGGTGATGTAGTCGTACTCTTTCCGATCTCAAGATCGTGTAGACGATCCTTCCGGCGCCACGTTCCGGCAGCGCTCCCGCAGTCGGTCACACGTTCGGTACTCGACGAAGACCTTCCTCTCCCTTGTTCCAGCAGGCAGCGGAGGTTGTAGCACTCTCCTCGTGATTCCGGCAGCACAACGGCGTGGTACCGGAAGTAGAGGGGAAATCCCGCAGGGCTTCGCCTTAAGCCGGTGCGAGTATGGTGGAGCTTATGAGAGAGGCTATTAGTGGTCTAGTAATTAGACACACCAATTAGAAGGCTCTAAACCAATTAGAAGGCTCTAAACCGTTGGCTAAAGCAATTAGAAGCTCTAATCCAAAACGGCTCTAAACCGGAGATCTAGAGGTGAAAGTTGTGTGTCTAGGAGGGGAGCCCTGCCCCTCCTTATATAGGTGGGAGGGGGCTGGCGCGCCATGGGGAGGAGACCCTCCCCAACTCGGCTTGGTGGCCGCCGGTTGGAGGAGGTCTTCCTCCCCAACTCGGTTTGGAGCTCCTCCTCTTTCCCACCTTCCAATTTTGGCCGTTTGACTTTTCAAACTTGCCGTTTGACTTTTCAAACTAGGATTTGATTTAATCCCTTATTTGGAACAGCGATAACACTAAGTACATGATGCAATCATTCCAACATGTAATGACACATTCATGTACCCCTCCCCCCCCCCCCCCCCCGGAGTGCCGGACAATCCGGAACCTTCTAGAACATTCCCGATGAAAACACCGGAATCATTCCCGAACTCCGAAACGGGACTTTCCTTATATGAATCTTATTCTCCGGACCATTCCGGATCACCTCGTGATATCCCGGATCCCATCCGAGACTCCGAACAACATTCGGTCTCTTTCTCATAATACCATAACTACTCAAACAACGTCGAATCCTTAAGTGTGTCTCCCTACGGTTCGTGAATTATGCGGACATGATCGAGACACTTCTCCGAACAATAACCAATAGAGGAATCTGGAAATTCATATGGCTCCCACATATTTCTACGATTACTTTGCGATCGAATGAACCACTTACATACGATACCAATTTCCCTTTGTCTCACGATATGTTACTTATCCGAGGTTATGATCGTCGGTATCTCTGCATACCTAGTTCAACCTCGTTACTGATAAGTACTCTTTTCTCGTTCCCGTGATATGTGATCCCTTGTGACCAAGTCACATGCTTGCAAGCTAATCGGATAACATTCCACCGAGAGGGCCCAGAGTATATCTATCCGTCATGTGGATGGACAAATCCCACTCTTGATCCATGTGTCTCAACCAATACTTTCCGAACACTCAATGCCACTTTTATAACCACCCAGTTACGGTGTGGTGTTTGATGTCATCAAAGCATCCATCCGGTAAAGGTGATATGCATGATCTCATGGTCGAAGGAATTAGGTTACTATGTATCAGAGAGCATATAGCAATTGAACTAATGAAATGACTTTGATCTTTATGCTACGCTTATCTATAGGAGCATGTCCACCATATCATTCTCCTAACAATATGATCTTGTTGTTGATAACATCTCAATGTTCATGATAGGGAAACCACAATCATTAACCAACCAACAAGCTAGTGAAGTATAGAGGCTATACTAGGGACTTCAAATTAAGTTTACAAATCACACAAGTATCAATGTTTCCTTGTTAATACTATTATAGCATGAATGTAAACATTTATCATAAACACAAAGATATAATAATAACCACATTTATTATTGCCTCTAGGGCATATCTCCAACAGTCTCCCACTTGCACTAGAGTCATCTAATCTAGATTACATGGTAATATACCGAACACCCATGGCAGTTTGGTGTTGGTCATGTTTTGCCCTCGGGAGAGGTTTAGTGAACGGATCCGCCACATTCAGATCTGTGTGTACTTTGCAAATCTTTATATCCCCATCCTGGATATGTTCTCGAATAGCGTGAAAACGCAGCTTGATATGCTTCAGCTTCTTGTGTGACCTTGGTTCTTGCGCATTGGCTATGGCGCCCATGTTATCACAGTAGATAGACATTGGGTCCAGCGCACTAGGAACCACACCCAGCTCTGTAATGAACTCTTTCATCCATATCGCTTCTTGTGAAGCCTCCGAAGCAGCCATGTATTCCGATTCAGTTGAAGATCTCGCCACAACGCTTTGCTTTGCACTCCTCCAGCTAACCGCTGCACCATTCAAAATAAATACGTATCCGGATTGCGATTTAGAATCATCCGGATCTGTGTTCCAACTAGCATCGGTGTAACCATTAACAACGAGCTGTTCATCACCTCCATAAGAAAGAACCATATCCTTAGTTCTTCTCAAGTACTTAAGGATGTTTTTGACCGCTGTCCAATGATCCACTCCTGGATCACTTTGATATCTGCTAGTTAAACTAACAGCATATGCAATGTCGGGTCTAGTACATAGCATGGCATACATTAGAGATCCTATGGCTGAGGCATAGGGAGTCTTACTCATCCTTTCTCTATCTTCTGCCGATGTCGGACTTTGAGTTTTACTCAAGGTCGTATTGGGCAACATGGGCAAGAACCCTTTCTTGCTTTCTTCCATTCCAAATCTCTTTAGAACTTTGTCCAAATATGTACTCTGTGACAATGATATTTGGCGTTTCGATCTATCTCTATAAATCTTTATGCCTAATATGTAAGCTGCTTCGCCAAGATCCTTCATTGAAAAACTATTATTCAAATATTCCTTGACACTATTAAGAAGGTCTACATCATTCCCAATCAATAATATGTCATCCACATATAGTATTAAGAATGCTACAGAGCTCCCACTCACTTTCTTGTAAATACAAGCTTCTCCATAAGTTTGTATAAAACCAAAACTTTTGATTACCTTATCAAAACGTTGATTCCAACTTCGGGATGCTTGCTTCAATCCATAGATGGACCGTTGAAGTTTGCATACCTTGTTAGCATCTTTAGGATCGACAAAAACTTTTGGGTTGCATCATATACAACTCTTCATCAATGTCTCCATTGAGGAATGCTGTTTTGACATCCATCTGCCATATCTCATAATCATAATATGCAGCGATTGCTAACATAATCCTCACAGACTTTAGCTTCGCTACCGGTGAGAAAGTCTCATCGTAGTCAACTCCTTGAATTTGTCGAAACCCTTTTGCGACAAGTCGAGCTTTATAGACAGTAACATTACCATCAGCATCTGTTTTCTTCTTGAAAATCCATTTGTTCTCGACAGCCTTTCGGCCATCCGGTAAGTCCACCAAAGTCTATACTTGGTTTTCGTACATGGATCCAATCTCGGATTTCATGGCTTCTTGCCATTTATTGGAATCTGGGCTCATCATCGCTTCCTCATATGTCTCGGGGTCATCGGTGTTGTCCACCACCATGACATTCATAACGGAATCATACCAATCTGGAGTGGTACGAGTTCTCGTTGACCTCCGAGGCTCTGTAGCAACTTCAACCGAAGTTTCATGATCACCATCATTAGCTTCCTCTCTTATTGGTGCAGGCACCACAGGAACTTCTTCCGGTGCTGCGCTACTCGCAATATCGAGAGAAGGTTTGACAACCTCGTCAAGTTCTACTTTCCTTCCAGTCAATTCTTTCGAGAGAAATTCCTTCTCTAGAAAGGATCCATTCTTGGCAACGAAGATTTTGCCTTCGGATCTATGATAGAAGGTATACCCAATAGTTTCCTTCGGGTATCCTATGAAGACGCATTTTTCCGCTTTGGGTTCAAGCTTGTCCGGCTGTAACTTCTTTACATAGGCTTCGCATCCCCAAACTTTAAGGAATGACAATTTAGGTTTCTTCCCAAACCATAATTCATACGGTGTCGTTTCAACGGATTTAGACGGTGCCCTATTTAAAGTGAATGCGGTTGTTTCTAATGCATAACCCCAAAATGATAGCGGTAAATCTGTAAGTGACATCATAGAACGAACCATATCTAAAAGAGTTCGATTACGACGTTCGGACACACCATTACGCTGTGGTGTTCCCGGCGGTGTCAATTGTGAAAGTATTCCGCATTTCTTCAAATGCTCGCCAAACTCGTAACTTAGATATTCACCTCCACGATCAGAACGTAGAAATTTAATCTTCTTGTTACGTTGATTCTCTACCTCACTTTGAAACTCCTTAAACTTCTCGAAAGTTTCGGACTTATGTTTCATGAAATAGATATACCCATATCTACTCAAGTCATCCGTGAAGGTAAGAACATAACGATAACCACTGCGCGATGCTACACTCATTGGACCACACACATCGGTATGTATGATTTCCAATAAGTCTGTAGCTCGCTCCATCATACCAGAAAATGGAGTCTTAGTCATTTTTCCCATCAGACATGCTTCGCATCTTTCAAGTGATTCAAAATCAAGTGATTCAAGAAGTCCATCGGAATGGAGTTTCTTCATACGTTTCACTCCGATGTGACCAAGACGACAGTGCCACATATAGGTCGAATTATCGCTTGATTTCAATCGTTTAGCCTCAATGTTGTTGATATGTGTATTTCCACTATCGAGATTCAATAAGAATAGACCATCTATCAAAGGTGCATGTGCATAAAACATATTACTCATATAAATAGAACAACCATTATTCTCGGATTTAAACAAGTAACCGTCTCGCAATAAACAAGATCCCGATATAATGTTCATGCTCAACGCAGGCACCAAATAACAATTATTTAAGTATAAAACTAATCCCGATGGTAGATGAAGGGGTAGCGTGCCGACCGCGATCACATCAACCTTTGATCCGTTTCCCACGCGCATCGTCACCTCGTTCTTCGCTAGCTTCCGTTTATTCTGCAGCACCTGTTTCGAGTTACAAATATGAGCAACCGAACCAGTATCAAATACCCAGGCACTACTACGAGTACTAGTGAGATACACATCAATAACATGTATATCAGATATACCTTTCTTCTTGATGTTGCCGTTCTTCAAATCCGCCAAGTACTTTGGGCAATTCCGCTTCCAGTGACCTTCTCCCTTGCAGTAAAAGCACTCAGTATCAGGCTTAGGTCCAGCCCTGGTCTTCTTCGTCGGCGTGGTAGCTTTCTTACCACCCTTCTTGAAGTGTCCCTTTTGCTTAGACTTGCCTTTCTTGAATTTGGTGGTCTTATTGACCAACAACACTTGGTGCTCTTTCTTGATCTCCACTTCTGCAGATTTCAACATGGCAAAGAGTTCTGGCAACGTCTTGTTCATGTTCTGCATGTTGTAGTTCATCACAAAGTTCTTGTAACTTGGTGGTAGTGATTGGAGGACACGATAAATCCCCAAAGCATTAGGAATCACTATACCCAAGCTTTGGAGTTTGTTTGCGTGCCCTAACATCTTAAGCACATGCTCACTGACGGAGCTGCCTTCTTCCATCTTGCAGTTAATGAACTTTTCAGAAGCTTCATAGCTTTCAATTGCCGCATGAGTCTCAAAAATCAATTTGAGATCCTCGACAATATCATATGGGTCTGAATCCTCAAACCTTTTCTGAAGCTCCGATTCCAAACCATACAAGATAGCACACTGAACTATGGAGTACTGATTCTTCCGAGCGAGGTAAACATTCTTTACTTCATCGGGAGCATCAGCTGCAGGTGGGTCACCCAGCGGTGCATCCAGCACATAGGTCAAATTACCAGCTGTGAGGACAATCCTCAAATTGCGGAACCAATCCGCGAAGTTGCTTCCATTGTTTTTTAACTTTTCTTTCTCTAGGAACGCATTAAAATTGATGGTAGGGGCTGCCATTGATCTACAACATATTTGCAATAGTTTAGACTAAGTTTATGATAAATTGAGTTCAAATTAATTAATGTAATTAAACTAGGTGAACTCCCACTCAAAACAACATCCCTCACATTGTTTTAGTGATCACACGAACCAAATCCACTACATCAACACCGATCATCACGAGAGTTGATATAGTTTCAATGGCGAACAATCGTCATGTTCATCATATCTACTATATGATTCATGCTTTACCTTTCGGTGATCCGTGTTCCGAGACCATGTCTGTACATGCTAGGCTCGTCAAGATCAAACCTTAGTTTCCGCATGAGCAAATCTGGCTTGCTCACGTTGTATACACTTGCGGAATCTAACACACCCGATCATCACGTGGTGCTTCGAAACAACAAGCTTTAGCAACGGTGCTGACTAAGGGTGAACACTTTATGATTTGAAATTCATGTGCATGAGGGATCATCTTATAATGTTACCGTCGTCTACTAAGCAATACAAGATGCATAAAGGATTAACATCACATGCAATTCAATATATATGTGATATGATATGGCCTTTCTTCTTTGTGCTTTGATCTCCATCTTCAAGCACGAACATGATCTCCATCATCACCGGCATTGCATCAAGGTCAATGACGCCTCTCCATGGTTGTCGTCCACCAGCTTCAACTATTACAACTACTTTGAATAGACACGCGGGTCTTAACATAAATTAAAGACAACCATATGGCTCCTGCCGGTTGCCGACTTACAATAAGGAACATTGCATACATCAAATATAATCACAATCATGGCCATATCACATCACTGCACACCCCTGCAAAACAAAGTTAGACGCCTCTACTTTCTTTGCATATTTTACGTGGTTTGGGGCTTTCAATAAGTGTCGTTCTAACTTACGAACATGAACCACAACGTTGACACAAGTATTGTTAATCACCCGTTGTGTATTGGATCTTTACTATGCTAGGAGAAACAGGCACCCGCAAAGCCACTTATGCAATACAAGTTGCATGTCAAGCATGGAGCAAGTCTCATGAACGATGTCATGTAAGGTTAGCCCGGGCCGCTTCATCCCAACATACCGCAAGATGCAAAGTACACAATAAGCAATCGACAATAAAAGCATCAACGCCCACAATGACCATTGTGTTCTACTCGTGCAACAGATCTACATATAGACACGGCTCTGATACCACTGTAGGGGTTCGTAGCATGGAAAACAAAAATTTTCTATCGCATACAAACAAACAAGCCAAGATCTATCTACTAGATTGTAGCAACGAGTCGATGGTATAACTTACCCTCGAAGATTCCAAAGCGTTTAACGAGAGCGGATTCTCGTGGGTGATGTAGTCGTACTCTTTCCGATCTCAAGATCGTGTAGACGATCCTTCCGGCGCCACGTTCCGGCAGCGCTCCCGCAGTCGGTCACACGTTCGGTACTCGACGAAGACCTTCCTCTCCCTTGTTCCAGCAGGCAGCGGAGGTTGTAGCACTCTCCTCGTGATTCTGGCAGCACAACGGCGTGGTACCGGAAGTAGAGGGGAAATCCCGCAGGGCTTCGCCTTAAGCCGGTGCGAGTATGGTGGAGCTTATGAGAGAGGCTATTAGTGGTCTAGTAATTAGACACACCAATTAGAAGGCTCTAAACCAATTAGAAGGCTCTAAACCGTTGGCTAAAGCAATTAGAAGCTCTAATCCAAAACGGCTCTAAACCGGAGATCTAGAGGTGAAAGTTGTGTGTCTAGGAGGGGAGCCCTGCCCCTCCTTATATAGGTGGGAGGGGGCTGGCGCGCCATGGGGAGGAGACCCTCCCCAACTCGGCTTGGTGGCCGCCGGTTGGAGGAGGTCTTCCTCCCCAACTCGGTTTGGAGCTCCTCCTCTTTCCCACCTTCCAATTTTGGCCGTTTGACTTTTCAAACTTGCCGTTTGACTTTTCAAACTAGGATTTGATTTAATCCCTTATTTGGAACAGCGATAACACTAAGTACATGATGCAATCATTCCAACATGTAATGACACATTCATGTACCCCTCCCCCCCGGAGTGCCGGACAATCCGGAACCTTCTAGAACATTCCCGATGAAAACACCGGAATCATTCCCGAACTCCGAAACGGGACTTTCCTTATATGAATCTTATTCTTCGGACCATTCCGGATCACCTCGTGATATCCCGGATCCCATCCGAGACTCCGAACAACATTCGGTCTCTTTCTCATAATACCATAACTACTCAAACAACGTCGAATCCTTAAGTGTGTCTCCCTACGGTTCGTGAATTATGCGGACATGATCGAGACACTTCTCCGAACAATAACCAATAGAGGAATCTGGAAATTCATATGGCTCCCACATATTTCTACGATTACTTTGCGATCGAATGAACCACTTACATACGATACCAATTTCCCTTTGTCTCACGATATGTTACTTATCCGAGGTTATGATCGTCGGTATCTCTGCATACCTAGTTCAACCTCGTTACTGATAAGTACTCTTTTCTCGTTCCCGTGATATGTGATCCCTTGTGACCAAGTCACATGCTTGCAAGCTAATCGGATGACATTCCACCGAGAGGGCCCAGAGTATATCTATCCGTCATGTGGATGGACAAATCCCACTCTTGATCCATGTGTCTCAACCAATACTTTCCGAACACTCAATGCCACTTTTATAACCACCCAGTTACAGTGTGGTGTTTGATGTCATCAAAGCATCCATCCGGTAAAGATGATATGCATGATCTCATGGTCGAGGGAATTAGGTTACTATGTATCAGAAAGCATATAGCAATTGAACTAATGAAATGACTTTGATCTTTATGCTACGCTTATCTATAGGAGCATGTCCACCATATCATTCTCCTAACGATATGATCTTGTTGTTGATAACATCTCAATGTTCATGATAGGGAAACCACAATCATTAACCAACCAACAAGCTAGTGAAGTATAGAGGCTATACTAGGGACTTCAAATTAAGTTTACAAATCACACAAGTATCAATGTTTCCTTGTTAATACTATTATAGCATGAATGTAAACATTTATCATAAACACAAAGATATAATAATAACCACATTTATTATTGCCTCTAGGGCATATCTCCAACACCGTTCTCTTTACCGTGGCCAAGCGGTCATCTTCTTACCCTAATCACAGAAGTTAGATTGATATGGCATGGCGCCTGCCGCAGGTCGCAAAATTACTAAGATTTGGCTGCTAGGAAGCTCTATGGATGCCGCCGTTATGTGCTAGCTACTGTGTTGAAGTATCGATCAGACAGACTGCTGTGGCACCTCGCCGTCATTAAAGGCGTCCATCCCCCAATAATTCCTAAGAATGCATTCAAATCTAAAGGTACGCTCGGGTAATGCTATGCACATATTTGACGAATTATATTTGACAAAGTGTACTCACAAATGATGCTAGTCGATTTGCAATGATTTTCCATTCATCCTAGTAGCAGTATAACCAAAAAAGTCCAACAATTCTCCCTATAGTCTATGTAATATATATAGGAAATAAACTTTAAATTCATGAGCAATATTTATTTTGGTTCTAAATTTATGATGTGTCCAGTGTTGACGCATCGACAAGAACTTGAAGTTTATACTCAAAAAAATCTCCAGTACCTTACCTAATTAAGCACATAATTTTGTCTTGACTCTGCGCCCGGCCACGCCTCGCCCCCCTATACCTAAATCCTGGCTCCGCCCCTAGGCCCAGTAGGTGATCCAAGCCAATCACTGCCCCTTCGCGACCTCGCATGCCTCCTTGGTGTACACCATGCCCACATATTGAATTACGACAATGGTTTGTACAGACCGTTAGATGCCAGAACTATCGTGAGATGTTGAGGGTTCCCACCCATATGCTGCATATCCTTTACGAATTACCAATTAATATGCATGCTACGAGTGATAACAGCCACGACCTACACATCCGGCTACATGCGAGAGGAAGAAGATACAGCTGACTTCTCTGTCCCATTCCAAATCTCATGGTTAACGCATGATATATGGTGATAGAATCATTGATGTCATGGGTTATTAAGTTCCTAATTGATCATTATTGTTGCAAATAGAACCCTAAGTTCTATTGCTCCATTGTATCATCACTTAGGATCAGGGGCGGAGCCAGGAATTGAGCATAGGGGGGGCGAGTTGAAAAGATTTCATAACCTTTGATACAAAGTAAATGGTCTTCCTTAATGCTTTTACTAGTAATTTTCATGTGAGACATGTCAAAATCTCTATATCTAAAGGTCAGTGAAATGAGACATGTCAATATCAGTATGATATTTTGGTAGAAAGTGGTAGGAGAGAGTACCCACAAACTCAAATTCTTGTGCCATCGGTTATAATCAAAATTTCATTAGTAATTTGAAGTTCTGAAGAAAAGTTATATGCACATGTTAACCATAGTGTAGAATAGTACCGAGTTAAATGAAGAGATTACCTTGCAAAAAATTATCCTGAACATGAATTGTCTTATAAGGTGTGTACTAATTAACTGGACCAACATGCCTTGATCCATTCAGACAAATCTAGAAATAACCTGGGAATAGTGGGGTATACCTTCTAAAGTGAGTGCTTGAATCTTGAATTCTTGATTATCTACAGCTGGGATGATCAACAAAGTATAGGGCCATGGCATGCCGCATGCAAGATCAACAATGTGGCTAGAATGTCATGCGCCGGTGTGTTCATCCGAACACGCCCGGCCGACAGGAAGCGAGCCGGAGCATCCAGTATGCGAGCGGCGCCGCCGCCAGCCGCACTAGGAAGTGTTTTTTAGGTACGGGGTAACAGGTTCGCAGCTATATCTAGATTGTGTTGGAGATATGCCCTAGAGGCAATAATAAATGTAGTTATTATTATATCTTTGTGTTTATGATAAATGTTTACATTCATGCATAATAGTATTAATAAGGAAACATTGATACTTGTGTGATTTGTAAACTTAATTTGAAGTCCCTAGTATAGCCTCTATACATCACTAGCTTGTTGGTTGATAAATGATTGTGGTTTCCCTATCATGAACATTGAGATGTTATCAACAACAAGATCATATCATTAGGAGAATGATATGGTGGACATACTCCTATAGATAAGCGTAGCATAAAGATCAAGTCATTTCAATAGTTCAATTGATATATGCTTTCTGATACATAGTATCCTAATTCCTTCGACCATGAGATCATGCATATCACCTTTGCAGGATGGATGCTTTGATGACATCAAACACCACACCGTAACTGGGTGGTTATAAAGGTGGCATTGAGTGTTCGGAAAGTATTGGTTGAAACACATGGATCAAGAGTGGGATTTGTCCATCCATATGACGGATAGATATACTCTGGGCCCTCTCGGTGGAATGTCATCCAATTAGCTTGCAAGCATGTGACTGGCTCACAAGGGATCACATATCATGGGAACGAGAAAAGAGTACTTATCGGTAACGAGGTTGAACTAGGTATGCAGAGATACCGACGATCATAACCTCGGATGAGTAAACTATCGTGAGACAAAGGGAAATTGGTATCGTATGTAAGTGGTTCATTCGATCGCAAAGTAATCGTAGAAATATGTGGGAGCCATATGAATTTCCAGATTCCTCTATTGGTTATTGTTCGGAGAAGTGTCTCGATCATGTCCGCATAATTCACGAACCGTAGGGAGACACACTTAAGGATTCGACGTTGTTTGAGTAGTTATGGTATTATGAGAAAGAGACCGAATGTTTTTCGGAGTCTCGGATGGGATCCGGGATATCACGAGGTGATCCGGAATGGTCCGGAGAATAAGATTCATATAAGGAAAGTCCCGTTTCGGAGTTGGGGAATGATTCCGGTGTTTTCATCGGGAATGTTCTAGAAGGTTCCGGATTGTCCGGCACTCTGGAGGGGAAGGGTACATGAATGTGTTGTATCAAAGTTGGTATGATTGCATCATGTACTAAGTGTCATCGCTGTTCCAAATAAAGGATTAATCGAATCCTAGTTTGAAAAGTCAAATAGCTAAATTGAAAAGTCAAACGGCTAAATTTGGAAAGTGGAAAAGAGGAGGAGGGGGTGAAACCGAGTTGGGGAGGGAGTCCTCCTCCCCAAGACGGCGCACCACCCAAGTCGATTTGGGGAGGGACTCCCCTCCCTCCCCTTGGCCGCCGGCCCCTCCACCTATATAAGGAGGGGCAGGGCTCCCTCCTAGCACACACAAGTACCTCTCCTCAAACCCTAGCTTGGCGCCTACCACCATAGTCGCCGCCGCACCCTAGGGTTTGGCCCTAGCCGCCGATTTGGGGGTCCCTAGAACCCTAGCCGCCGGCTCTAGCACTTCCTCCTTGGTGTGTCTAAACCCTAGAACACCGAGGAGCTCTCTCATACTCCACCATACTCGCTCCGGCTTAAGGCGAAGCCCTGCGAGATCTCCCCTCTACTTCCGGTACCACGCCGTTGTGCTGCCGGAATCGCGAGGAGAGTTCTACAACCTCCGCTGTCTGCTGGAACAAGGGAGAGGAAGGTCTTCGTCGAGTACCGAACGTGTGACCGACTGCGGGAGCGCTGCCGGAACGCAGCGCCGGAAGGATCGTCTACGCGATCTTAAGATCGGGGAGAGTACGACTACATCACCCACGAGAATCCGCTCTCGTTAAACGCTTTGGAATCTTCGAGGGTAAGTTATTCCATCGACTCATTGCTACAATCTAATAGATAGATCTTGGCTTGTTTGTTTGTATGCGATAGAAATTTTTTGTTTTCCATGCTACGAATCCCTACAGATTGATCGGTCGAACGGACGATGTTGCTACGACTTTGATCTAGGTTTCTTTTACATGTATGCAGACGGGCTCCTTTTGTTGCCAGTTTGGGCTTTTTTGTCAGGAGATCAGGCCTAACACCGATTATCTACTCGTATCAGTGCATAAAATAACATAGTATATACTGTTAGCAATGTTGAGGGGGGCGTTCGTTAGGAGGGTCTAGCCCCTGCTCGCCCCCCCTGCTTAGGATGATACATAAGATTTCTTTATTTTAGAAAATAATATTTTATTTCTTTGGAGTATAGATGATAACACACAATCTTGCAAATACTTTGATAAAGACTCTTCAAAGGACATGAGCAAGTGATGAACTTGCATTGTGATTGCAAGGTAGTGAAGTCGGATGCTTGCACTGTACCTTGAACTTCTATGTCTACAAAACATCATTATTGCCCAGTAAGGACAATATTTAAAGAAGCAAAATGATTATGCAAAGTAATGCAATGCATCATTTAGTTTTGTGTGTATTCTCCCCCATTATTTAAATTATAAAAATTCTTTTCATAAGTAAAGAATTTATAAATACTAATTATTAATATTTATTGAATATTGTATTCCTTATTTTCTTTCATTTTATTTGAATTTTACTTATTTAATAATTCCTTTAAGAATTATCATTTTTCTTTTAAATTAAAAAATGTAAATTATTTGTTTAGTATTTTTCTAAAATACTACAATATTGGTATATAATAAAAGTGATTTTTATTTATTTTTATCATCTTTTTTTAATTTTATAAAATTCCATAATGACTATTTATAGTATAAAATTCTTGATAAAAATTATATGCCTAAAATTTTATTTCTTAATTTATTTATATAGATTGGATTATTTTATTTATAATTTTTAGATTTTTAGTTTGTTTTCTAGAATTTATTTAAGTTTAGGGGTATTTTGGTCTTTTCTGAATTATTAAAACTATATTTGGTTGATTGGGCTGGTTGTGTTTGGCTCATTGGGCCGTTTTGGCCCAATTGGGTAGAACAAAAATGGCTCCTCGAAGGGTTGGCCCCCTTATCCCACACCCATGTCCACTTCTCTCGTCCCCTTCTCTCCTTCTTCTCTTTCGACCCCGTGGTCGCCGATGCCACCGCCGGCGATTCACGCCGCCTTGGACCTCCCCGGGCACCGTCGTGATGCATGGTGTGGTTGTTGACCCTGCTCCTCCTTCCAGTCCATCTCGATTTGGACCTGAGGCCCTCCTATGGCCAGACCGGCTCCGTCCCGAAACTAGGGTTTGGGGTGGTGCTCGTGCTGCCGCCACCGCTGCTCCCGTGGTGTTGTGATGGTGTTGCTCACCCTCAGGTGTGGATTGTTGGAATTATGCCCTAGAGGCAATAATAAAGATGTTATTATTATAATTCTTGTTCATGATAAAGTTTATGTTCCATGCTAGAATTGTATTAAGCAGAAACTTTAATACTTGTGTGGTTTGTAAACAACACCGTGTCCCTAGTACGCCTCTATGGACTAGCTCATTGATCAATGATGGTTAAGGTTTCCTAACCATAGACATGAGTTGTCAATTGATAATGAGATCATATCATTGGGAGAATGATATGTTGGATAGACCCAAACAAAGCAGAGCAATTAGATCGTGTCATCGTGTTCGTCTTTGCGAAGCTTTTCCTATGTCAAATATTGTATTCCTTAGACCATGAGATAATGCAACTCCCTGGTATCGGAAGAAAGCTTTGAGGTCATCAAACGTCATCCTATGAGAGGGTGATCATAAAGGTGTCTCTCAGGTGATCGGAAAGTATCTGTTGGGTTGTATGTATCGAGATGGAATTTGTCCCTCCCAAGTCGGAGAGATATACTTCGGGCCCACTCGGTAATCGATATCAACACCGCTTGCAAGCATGTGGTTAAGGAGTTAATCACAAAGTGATATCGGATTACGGAACGAGTAAAGTACTTGCTGTGAACGAGATTGAACTAGGTATGACGGTACCGACGATCGAATCTCGGGCAAGTAAAATATCGCGAGATGAAGGGAATATATATATGGGATTGATTGAATCCTGGCATCGTGGTTCATCCGATATGATCATCGATGAATGTGTGGGAGTCAATATGGGTGCCCAGACCCCGCTGTTGATTATTGATAGAAGATCATGTCTGCATATTCTCGAACCCGCAGGGTCACACACTTAACGTATCTCGACGCTAGGATAGATTGGATAATTGGTTTATGAATTTTTGTTCGGAGTCTCGGATGGGATCCGGGATATCACGAGAGGTTCCGGAATGGTCCGGAGAATAAGATTCATATAAGGCAGTGCAGTTTTTGGAGTTCAGAATTGTTCCGGGTTAATCGGTATTGTACCGGAAGCTTCTAGAACCTTCCGGAAGGGGACCAACGTGGCCCCACCTTCCGGGAGGGGGCATGGGCCTATGAGGGAGTGTCCTGGCCGCATTGGGCCAGGGGCACAAGGCCCCATAGGGCCCAGCCGATTCTGGAGAGATTTGACTCGTTTAAATCTCGGGATAGAATTTCTAGATAAGGGAGAGTTTAAATCGTTTAAACTAGAGATAGGATTTCTAGATAAGGGAGAGTTTAAATTGTTTAAACTAGAGATAGGCTTGGAGGAGGGGCAAGGGCTGGCCGCCCCCCCCCTCTATATATAGAGGGGTGGTGCGCCCCCTCCTCTACACACCTTCCTCCAAGCCCTAGCAGCCTTGCTACCTTCCTCTCTCCCTCCCGACTGTTTGTAGGCGAAGCCCTGCAGCAGAAATTCTCCACCATATACACCACGCCGTCGTGCTGTAGATCCAATCTATCTCTCCACCATACTCGCTGGTCCGAGGAAGGAGGAGACGTCGAGGTGCTGCACGTGTGCATCTCACGGAGGCACCGCCACTTGTGGTGCTAGATCGGATCGAATCGCGAGGAGGAGAAGCGAGTACGACTACATCACCCACGTTCCAACGAACGTTCCGCTGTGCGAATCTTCAAGGGTATGAAGATCTAATCCAATCTCTCTCGTTGTTTGCATCTCCTAGATTAGATCTTGGCTTTCCCTCTGTTCGCTCCGTAGAAAATTTTGATTTACTATGCCACGAAACCCTTCAGTGGTATCAGAGCTAGATCTATGCGTAGATGTGTTTCACGAGTAGAACGCAACATGGTTGTTGCGGGCGTTGATGTTTTCTATTGCAAGCCTCTTGTTTGTGTTCTTCTTATGACGCGGGATAGTGAGATTGAAGCGGTCCAGGCCAACCTTACGCGACATCGTTCGCGAGACCGGCTCCGCACTTGACGTGTGGCTTGTTCCACACATGCGGATGGTGGATGTCAGTTTCTCTCACTATAGTTGTCATGGGATTAACACCGGAGTTTGGCAACCATAATATCACCGTTGTGGCTTTCCGTAGGTAAGAATCGTTCTTAGCATCTACTCCCATAAGCCACGTAAAACATGCAACAACAAAGTAGAGGCGTCTAACTTTTTTTTTGCAGGGAGTGTTTTCTGTGATCTGGTATGGCCCAAGATGTGATGTGTATATTGTATGCTATGATCATGTTTTGTAATGTTTCACGACTTGCATGTCGATGAGTACACAACCGGCAGGAGCCATATGGTTGTCTTTATAATTGTGTATGACCTGTGTGTCAACTTCTTATACGCCATGTAATAGTTTCACTTTATCGCTAAGTAGTTAGCAATAGTTGTAGTTGCTATTCGTGGTGGAGGCAATCATGGTGGAGTGATGGAGATCATGCCGGAACGCACAAGATGGAGATCATTGCGCGAAGATTGGCTATACCATGTCACATAAAGTTATATGCATGTGATGTTTATTCTTTTATGTATCTTATCATGCTTAGATCGCGACGGTAGCTTTATAAGATGATTCCTCACTTAAAGATCAAGATAAAAACTATGTTCTCCCCAAGTATGCACCGTTGCGAAAGTTCGTCGTGTCCAAGCATCACGTGATGATCGGGTGTTATAGACTCTACGCTCACATACAACGGGTGCAAGCCAGTTTTTGCACACGCGGAAATACTTGGGTCTAACTTGACGAGACTAGCATGTACAGACATGGCCTCGGAACACAAGAACCGAAAGGTTAAGCATGAGTCATATGAATGATATGATCGACACTTCGTTGTCCACCATTGAAACCACATCTCTTCTCGTGATGATCGGATTAGGTGTGGTGAATTTGGATCGTGTTCACTAAACAACTTGAGGGATGTTGAATTTAGTGGGAGTTCATCTAGTAATTTGATTAAGTTGAACTATTTATCATGAACATAGTCTAAATTGTACTTGCAAATACTGTAGATCCAATGGCCAAATCCAACTTCAACTTCAACGTTTTTGCTGAGAAGGAAAAGCTTAGAAACAATGGGTCTAATATTGTATTGAATATATATTTCATATATTTATTGAATATTGTATTCCTTATTTTCTTTCATTTTATTTGAATTTTACTTATTTAATAATTCCTTTAAGAATTATCATTTTTCTTTTAAATTAAAAAATATAAATTATTTGTTTAGTATTTTTCTAAAATACTACAATATTGTTATATAATAAAAGTGATTTTTATTTATTTTTATCATCTTTTTTTAATTTTATAAAATTCCATAATGACTATATATAGTATAAAATTCTTGATAAAAATTATATGCCTAAAATTTTATTTCTTAATTTATTTATATAGATTGGATTATTGTGATCCAAAAATATTTTATTTATAATTTTTAGATTTTTAGTTTGTTTTCTAGAATTTATTTAAGTTTAGGGGTATTTTGGTCTTTTCTGAATTATTAAAACTATATTTGGTTGATTGGGCTGGTTGTGTTTGGCTCATTGGGCCGTTTTGGCCCAATTGGGTAGAACAAAAATGGCTCCTCGAAGGGTTGGCCCCCTTATCCCACACCCATGTCCACTTCTCTCGTCCCCTTCTCTCCTTCTTCTCTTTCGACCCCGTGGTCGCCGATGCCACCGCCGGCGATTCACGCCGCCTTGGACCTCCCCGGGCGCCGTCGTGATGCATGGTGTGGTTGTTGACCCTGCTCCTCCTTCCAGTCCATCTCGATTTGGACCTGAGGCCCTCCTATGGCCAGACCGGCTCCGTCCCGAAACTAGGGTTTGGGGTGGTGCTCGTGCTGCCGCCACCGCTACTCCCGTGGTGTTGTGATGGTGTTGCTCACCCTCAGGTGTGGATGTGGTCGCCGCCTCGGCGTGGTGAGGGCTGCAGCGCCCCCTTGGGGTGCTCCTTGTGCTGCCGTGCTCGTCGACACCCTCTGCTTCCTCTTCTCGCCCACAACAACAACCTCCAGTAAGTTGTTCTTTCTTTCTCTCATGTTCTCTGTGCTTTTCCGCCCTGTGCTATGTGTTTCTGGTGGCTACCCCTGGATAGTGTTCATGTTCTGATTAGGGTTCATATCCTGATTAGGGTTCATATCCCTCTTTGATATTATGTAAGATGATTTGGATCTAGTAATGATGATCATTAAGCATGATGAATGGTTGTTTGATGTGGATTACTGCTTATAGTTGGCTTTAGTGATGCTAGTGGCTTAGCAGATTGATTCCATTGGTTAATATGATATGGTTCAAATGATAGTGTTACTGTAGAATCACTACTTGGAGATTCTAGTGATTTGAAAGTTCACCACTGTCATTACTTGGTCATTGACAGTGATTTGTAAGTGATGTGGTCACTGTATCTGTAATTATTGGTTTATGGATTCATATACAGGTTGAGATTAATTGGTCTCTTGCAGTGATGTTATGTATATATATATAGAGAGATGATTCATGTGATTAGTACCAGGAAAATGATGCTTAGTTGTCTGTGAGTTTATCTGTGAAAGCTAGATACTCAATCTGCTTGGTTTAGAAGCTGCTCTTGTGACACCATCTTAAGATGGCACACAAGTCTAGGTTCTACTACTTGGATTGATTTTGTTAATGCTTAAGATTGGCTTAATACCAAAGATAAGTTGAAACTTCTTTCTTTGAACCCCAATGCCTATGATGTTGGTCTGAGGCTTAGGGACTAGGTCCTTATCTTGTTTTTCCTCATGGATCTGTTCTGGTAGTGATACCAGCTACTAATTCTTGAGTCAAAGTTGGGAACAATGATTTGTAGGCTTATTAAGTTATATAGATCCATAAGATCTAGAAATCCTAAGGTGATACTCCTGTTTAAGAGATGTGCCTAGAATCCTAGATCTTAGCTATATTTATTCTTGGAATTTACGATATGGCTTTATAGCTAGGATCAATGAGGTTGTTCTGAGATCCTGGTTGGATATGTATAGTTTTCTGATGGCTTTTTGTGTTTAAAATCTTCTATGATGGACTCACCTCACTTGGGTGTTTTGCTGAGAAGTTGAATATAAGACAACACATGAATTCTTGTATAACTTTGATAGATAAATCATGTGAGGGTTTTATACTACTCACCACAACAGTGGAGTTGTTGGGGTTGTAACTTGCTGATCTTGTGGCTTGATCTTACTGGTTGTGTGGCTAGCATGATCTGGTTCTTCTCCTGATGCTACTCCTGTTACTTCTAGCTCCTGGAACTTGTCCTTGATCTTGCAATCCACCTCCTGGTCCTGTTAGCTTGACTTTGTTATTGCTATCCACCTGATCCACCCCCTCCTTATGTCACCATCTTGTTGAGATGATCAAGTGTGTGGTTGGTTTGGTCTGGTTTGGTTTGGTTTGGCTGCTGGTGCTTGATGTGTATGAGCAAGGAAATGATGTTGGGGTGCTTGCCCACGGCTGTGCTGAGCAGTTTTGCTTGTGTGGGCAGCTGTAGATGTGTTGACAGCACACACCATACATTTAGGTGTGTAAGATGCCCGTGTGCCTGTTGCACCCTTGTGAATATGTTCAGGGAATGATCTACTTTTTATCTGATTACATTTACCTGTCAGGTGAAACTTGTCCCTCTTGCTGATTGGAGTTATTTGACTTATGGCTTAAAAATTATGAAAGATTTAGTTCTTTCATATTGGTGAAACTTGACCCTAAAGATTACTGAGTGATGTAAAGTTGAACAGTGCATCTCACTGTCACTACTGAGAGTAAAAATATCCTAATCTTTTATTTTCTTTCTTTTAGTTTGTGATTTGTTTTGCAGGTACTGTTGGAGATATGCCCTAGAGGCAATAATAAATATAGCTATTATTATATCTTTGTGTTTATGATAAATGTTTACATTCATGCTATAATAGTATTAACAAGGAAACCTTGATACTTGTGTGATTTGTAAACTTAATTTGAAGTCCCTAGTATAGCCTCTATACTTCACTAGCTTGTTGGTTGATAGATGATTGTGGTTTCCCTATCATGAACATAGAGATGTTATCAACAACAAGATCATATCGTTAGGAGAATGATATGGTGGACATACTCCTATAGATAAGCGTAGCATAAAGATCAAGTCATTTCAATAGTTCAATTGCTATATGCTTTCTGATACATAGTAACCTAATTCCTTCGACCATGAGATCATGCATATCACCTTTACCGGATGGATGCTTTGATGACATCAAACACCACACCGTAACTGGGTGGTTATAAAGGTGGCATTGAGTGTTCGGAAAGTTTTGGTTGAGACACATGGATCAAGAGTGGGATTTGTCCATCCATATGACGGATAGATATACTCTGGGCCCTCTGGGTGGAATGTCATCCAATTAGCTTGCAAGCATGTGACTGGCTCACAAGGGATCACATATCACGGGAACGAGAAAAGAGTACTTGTCAGTAACGAGGTTGAACTAGGTATGCAGAGATACCGACAATCATAACCTCGGATAAGTAACATATCGCGAGACAAAGGGAAATTGGTATCGTATGTAAGTGGTTCATTCGATCGCAAAGTAATCGTAGAAATATGTGGGAGCCATATGAATTTCCAGATTCCTCTATTGGTTATTGTTCGGAGAAGTGTCTCGATCATGTCCGCATAATTCACGAACCGTAGGGAGACACACTTAAGGATTCGACGTTGTTTGAGTAGTTATGGTATTATGAGAAAGAGACCGAATGTTGTTCGGAGTCTCGGATGGGATCCGGGATATCACGAGGTGATCCGGAATGGTCCGGAGAATAAGATTCATATAAGGAAAGTCCCGTTTCGGAGTTCGGGAATGATTCCGGTGTTTTCATCGGGAATGTTCTAGAAGGTTCCGGATTGTCCGGCACTCCGGGGGGGGGGGAGGGGTACATGAATGTGTCATTACATATTGGAATGATTGCATCATGTACTAAGTGTTATTGCTGTCCCAAATAAAGGATTAAATTGAATCCTAAAACAGAAAAGTCAAATGTCCAGTTTGAAAGTCAAACGGCTAAAACAAGAAACTGTGGGAAACAAGCAAGAGGAGTTGGGAACCGACTTGAGGGAGGAGTCTCCTCCCCAAGCCGGCGCGCCAACCAAGGCCGACTTAGGGAGGGACTCCCCTCCCCTTGGCCGCACCCTCCACCCATAAAAGGAGGGGCAGGGCCTCCTCCTCTAGACACACAAGTTCCTATCCTCTAATCTCCGGTTTAGAGCCGTTTTGGTTTAGAGCTTCTAATTGCCCTAGCCTTCGGTTTAGAGCCTTCTAATTGGTGTGTCTAAACCCTAGACCACTAATAGTACTCTCTCATACTCCACCATACTCGCTCCGGCTTAAGGCGAAGCCTTGCGGGATCTCCCCTCTACTTCCGGTACCACGCCGTTGTGCTGCCGGAATCACGAGGAGATTGCTACAACCTCCGCTGCCTGCTGGAACAAGGGAAAGGAAGGTCTTCGTCGAGTACCGAATGTGTGACCGACTGCGGGAGCGCTGCCGGAACGCAGCGCCGGAAGGATCGTCTACACGATCTTGAGATCGGGAAGAGTACGACTACATCACCCACGAGAATCCGCTCTCGTTAAACACTTTGGAATCTTCGAGGGTAAGTTATTCCATCGACTCGTTGCTACAATCTAGTAGATAGATCTTGGCTTGTTTGTTTGTATGCGATAGAAAATTTTTGTTTTCCATGCTACGAACCCCTACAGTGGTATCAGAGCCGTGTCTATATGTAGATCTGTTGCACGAGTAGAACACAATGGTCATTGTGGGCGTTGATGCTTTTATTGTCGATTGCTTCTTGTGTACTTTGCATCTTGCGGTATGTTGGGATGAAGCGGCCCGGGCTAACCTTACATGACATCGTTCATGAGACTTGCTCCACGCTTGACATGCAACTTGTATTGCATAAGTAGCTTTGCGGGTGCCTGTTTCTCCTAGCATAGTTAAGATCCAATTTACAACGGGTGATTAACAATACTTGTATCAATGTTGTGGTTCTTGTTCGTAAGTTAGAACGACACTTATTGAAAGCCCCAAACCACGTAAAATATGCAAAGAAAGTAGAGGCGTATAACTTTGTTTTGCAGGGGTGTGCAGTGATGTGATATGGCCATGATTGTGATTATATTTGATGTATGCAATGTTCCTTATTGTAAGTCGGCAACCGGCAGGAGCCATATGGTTGTCTTTAATTTATGTTAAGACCCGCGTGTCTATTCAAAGTAGTTGTAATAGTTGAAACCGGTGGACGACAACCATGGAGTAGCGTCATTGACCTTGATGCAATGTCGGTGATGATGGAGATCATGTTCGTGCTTGAAGATGGAGATCAGAAGCACAAGAAGAAAGGCCATATCATATCACATATATATTGAATTGCATGTGATGTTAATCCTTTATGCGTCTTGTATTGCTTAGTAGACGACGGTAGCATTATAAGATGATCCCTCATGCACATGAATTTCAAGTCATAAAGTGTTCACCCTTAGTTAGCACCGTTGCTAAAGCTTGTTGTTTCGAAGCACCACGTGATGATCGGGTGTGTTAGATTCCGCAAGTGTATACAACGTGAGCAAGCCAGATTTGCTCATGCGGAAACTAAGGTTTGATCTTGACGAGCCTAGCATGTACAGACATGGTCTCGGAACACGGATCACCGAAAGGTAAAGCATGAGTCATATAGTAGATATGATGAACATGACGATTGTTCGCCATTGAAACTATATCAACTCTCGTGATGATCGGTGTTGATGTAGTAGATTTGGTTCGTGTGATCACTAAAACAATGTGAGGGATATTGTTTTGAGTGGGAGTTCACCTAGATTAACTTTATTAATTAATCTGAACTCGATTTGTCATAAACTTAGTCTAAACTATTGCAAATATGTTGTAGATCAATGGCAGCCCCTACCATCAATTTTAATGCGTTCCTAGAGAAAGAAAAGTTGAAAAACAATGGAAGAAACTTCGCGGATTGGTTCCGCAATTTGAGGATTGTCCTCACAGCTGGTAATTTGACCTATGTGCTGGATGCACCGCTGGGTGACCCACCTGCAGCTGATGCTCCCGATGAAGTAAAGAATGTTTACTTCGCTCGGAAGAATCAGTACTCCATAGTTCAGTGTGCTATCTTGTATGGTTTGGAATCGGAGCTTCAGAAAAGGTTTGAGGATTCAGACCCATATGATATTGTCGAGGATCTCAAATTGATTTTTGAGACTCATGCGGCAATTGAAAGCTATGAGGCTTCTGAAAAGTTCTTTAACTGCAAGATGGAAGAGGACAGCTCCGTCAGTGAGCATGTGCTTAAGATGTCTGGGCACGCGAACAAACTTCAAAGCTTGGGTATAGTGATTCCTAATGCTTTGGGGATTTATCGTGTCCTCCAATCACTACCACCAAGTTACAAGAACTTTGTGATGAACTACAACATGCAGAACATGAACAAGACGTTGCTAGAACTCTTTGCCATGTTGAAATCTGCAGAAGTGGAGATCAAGAAAGAGCACCAAGTGTTGTTGGTCAATAAGACCACCAAATTCAAGAAAGGCAAGTCTAATCAAAAGGGACACTTCAAGAAGGGTGGTAAGAAAGTTACCACGCCAGCGAAGAAGACCAAGGCTGGACCTAAGCCTGATACTGAGTGCTTTTACTGCAAGGGAGAAGGTCACTGGAAGCGGAATTTCCCAAAGTACTTGGCGGATTTGAAGAACGGCAACATCAAGAAGAAAGGTATATCTGATATACATGTTATTGATGTGTATCTCACTAGTACTCGTAGTAGTGCCTGGGTATTTGATACTGGTTCGGTTGCTCATATTTGTAACTCGAAACAGGTGCTGCAGAATAAACGGAAGCTACCGAAGAACGAGGTGACGATGCGCGTGGGAAACGGATCAAAGGTTGATGTGATCGTGGTCGGCACGCTACCCCTTCATCTACCATCGGGATTAGTTTTATACTTAAATAATTGTTATTTGGTGCCTGCGTTGAGCATGAACATTATATCGGGATCTTGTTTATTGCGAGACGGTTACTTGTTTAAGTCCGAGAATAATGGTTGTTCGATTTATATGAGTAATATGTTTTATGCACATGCACCTTTGATAGATGGTCTATTCTTATTGAATCTCGATAGTGGAAATACACATATCAACAACATTGAGGCTAAACGTTTGAAATCAAGCGATAATTCGACCTATATGTGGCACTGTCGTCTTGGTCACATTGGAGTGAAACGTATGAAGAAACTCCATTCCGATGGACTTCTTGAATCACTTGATTTTGAATCACTTGAAAGATGCGAAGCATGTCTGATGGGTAAAATGACTAAGACTCCATTTTCTGGTATGATGGAGCGAGCTACGGACTTATTGGAAATCATACATACCGATGTGTCTGGTCCAATGAGTGTAGCATCGCGCAGTGGTTATCGCTATGTTCTTACCTTCACGGATGACTTGAGTAGATATGGGTATATCTATTTCATGAAACATAAGTCCAAAACTTTCGAGAAGTTTAAGTAGTTTCAAAGTGAGGTAGAGAATCAACGTAACAAGAAGATTAAATTTCTACGTTCTGATCGTGGAGGTGAATATCTAAGTTACAAGTTTGGCGAGCATTTGAAGAAATGCGGAATACTTTCACAATTGACACCGCCGGGAACACCACAACGTAATGGTGTGTCCGAACGTCGTAATCGAACTCTCTTAGATATGGTTCGTTCTATGATGTCACTTAAAGATTTACCGCTATCATTTTGGGGTTATGCATTAGAAACAGCCGCATTCACTTTAAATAGGGCACCATCTAAATCCGTTGAAACGACACCGTATGAATTATGGTTTGGAAAGAAACCTAAATTGTCGTTCCTTAAAGTTTGGGGATGCGAAGCCTATGTAAAGAAGTTACAGCCGGACAAGCTTGAACCCAAAGCGGAAAAATGCGTCTTCATAGGATACCCGAAGGAAACTATTGGGTATACCTTCTATCATAGATCCGAAGGCAAAATCTTCGTTGCCAAGAATGGATCCTTTCTAGAGAAGGAATTTCTCTCGAAAGAAGTGACTGGAAGGAAAGTAGAACTCGACGAGGTTGTCGAACCTTCTCTCGAAATTGCGAGTAGCGCAGCACCGGAAGAAGTTCCTATGGTGCCTGCACCAATAAGAGAGGAAGCTAGTGATGGTGATCATGAAACTTCGGTTGAAGTTTGTAACACCCTCAGAATCGTACCTATGCAAGTTTCAGCGCTTCCCGCCAAACCCGCATAGAAACGATTCAAAGGTGCCCACCAGGCACTTTCGTGCGGGTGGAAAACGAAGTAATAACATTACACAACAGTCCTCGATGGGACCCACAGAACAGATATATATACAACAGCGACTCCATGAGTCAAGAATACAGATATAATATACAAAGATCCAAATCACCTTGAAAACGATAGAGCATTCGACTACGGACAAGATGCAAATGGGGCTAAGAGCCCTGAAGAATAACCAATGGCGTCCATAACCCTGCCCAGGCCAAGCCGGAAGGGTAACCCTGCTAACGGCGTCGATCTCAAAACCTGCTTAAACAAAAGAGGGTGCCGACAAAGGGCAAAGGAAAAAGAGGAGCGTCAGTACTGAGGCCAGTACACGGCGAGGCTAGAATTCGGCGGTCCTCGCCTACATAGGTATGGTGGACTGAGCGGCAGCGGCAGCATGCACTAAACAACCTATAGAGACTCGATATAACTGGCGGCAATCAGAGAGGGGTAAGAAAGACCTATTCGGAACCAACCTGATACTACACCAAACATACCCGTCCTAGTATTTCCCCCTCGTTACCGAACGAGGAAGTCAACCGAGGAACTCACACCGTTGGCAGTTTTATTTATTCAGTTATCGTTGCAGCAATTACTAGTCAGGTATAGATAATCATCCTGATAAATTAAGCAGTGGGCACTTTTAATTAACCATTCCGTTATAGTTACGACACTTACTAGTCAGATACAATTAGCATGAGATAACCCCAAAACCCAGCAGTTGTTGGTACTTTTATACAGCCATTCCGTTGTAGTTGCAATACTTACTAGTCAGGTACAATGGTCGCAAGCGACACTCCAAACAAGCAGTTGTGGGCAGTATTAAATAGCCATTCCATTATAGTGAAGCTGATTACTAGTCATTATAAAGTCAAATTTATAGCAATAAACTTTAGTTATGCTTGTCTATGGTCGAGATACTGTGCTCCAAGTCGTCCATAACCGCGGACACGGCTTTCGGAAAGTTTTAACCCGGCCGGGGTGCACAAATAGCAACACACACACGATCAACCTCGGAAAAACCAAATCAAAACCCAACGAGGTCTTCACGACAGAGCAATCACAAGATTCAGAAATATTTCAGGGGGGCACCCCATTGAGTAGAACCGCAACGAAGTAAGCAAGCTTCGAGACGGACTCAAGGTTTGCGACAATGGCTGTAAACGACTGGGAACCCGAAAGTGTGGCTGGGCTTGTCGATACCGCGAAAACATTCCGCTTACCTAAACAGTACAGTGTGCTCCTCGCACAATCGTAAATAAACAGTAGCATGGCATAAGTACAGGATAGTAAATAAAACCTCAAACTAGTTTGTGGCCCCAAGAAATAAGTATGAATCAAGCTCTGGCTAAGGGGGGCCCATACTCCCCGTATGTGGATAGCGTGATAAATCAAGGAACAGGTATCAAGTACTCGGGGTCCTACGGGACACAAGTGGGCGTTCGGAAACCAAATGTTATCTATCACCCACCGATGCCTCTGCTTACTTCAATTTTAGTTGTTAAACAGGAATTAAAGTGAACGATAAGTAAAACTATGATCATCTCCAACATCAGACATGTGGCAATACTCCAACAACTGTGGTACATGGCGACACGCAACAGCACTTGAGCAAGCGACTATGACGCGCAAGTCCAACTATCTACCAAACAACATGTAATAGGATGTGTCCAAGGCAATATAAGGCTGCAAGGGATATCACGGGTACGGAAACTAGAGCAACGCAACACAGATAGCAATAGATCAACAGGAGGGAATAAATACTATAAAAGTAAGATAGGTAGAAAGGGGTAGATGCTCGCCTGAAAACATTGTCGAAGGTTCAACCGAAGATCGGGGCGAAGCTCACATCAACTCAACGGCCTTATCCGCGAACAAGCAAAACACTAGAATAAACACCGGATGCAATATTTAAGGCTACGGCAAAAGATCGGGCATGCTGATGATATGATGCATGGCATGGCAAGGTGCAATGCAATTAGGCCATATTAAACGGAACTGGGGTCCCGACATTTAATTAGGTGGTTCATGTTATTTAGGTACCCCGCAAATTAAATGTTGTTTTAGCATGGCAAGAGATAGCACCGGGTTCGCTACACAAATTGAAATGAGGCCAATATGAGACTAGATTTGCCCGCATATGGGCCCCATATTTAATTATTAGGTGAATCGGCGTAAGGCCCCCAAACCACATGATGTGCATGCGAGATGAATGATTTAATATGCAACAATTGTATTATGTTATAAAATAGGGTTTCGTGAAGGGGTTCACACATTAGGGTTCGGCAGATCTTGGGTTCCGGGGTTCGGGGTTCGGCCTCAGGGTTCAGGGTTCGACGGATGCGTTCTCGGACTCCGGGGTCGTTCTCGGACAACGGGGTAGAGCTTGGCGCATTCGCGGTGGTCGGGCTATGTCGATGGTCCAGGCGTGCGGGATGAAGTACTTGGTTCGATGTCGGGGCGCATCGGGTTCTTCCGGGTCGGTGTCGTTCTTGTCGTTGCGAGGACCTTGTCGTTTCGATGTCGGGGTCTCGAAATCCGTGAAAAGAGCTTGGCGTCCGAGGGGAAGTTCATGTCGTATACGTGTCGTCGACCTGGGTCTTCTGGGGGCGTTCTCGGTGTTCCGTGTGGGAGGCCGTGAGGGTTTGGTGACGGAGATCTTGACGGGTCCATGCCGGAACACTCGGCGCCTTTAGATTCGAAGATCGGTTCTCATGTCCGTGTAGGAGTGCTTGATGGTCCGAGAGGAAGTTCTTGTCCGTGATTCTTCGAGCACCTTTGGGGTACGGGGATTTGATGACGTCGGAGGGATCTAGCCCGAGGTCCTGGAATGTGGGCGTAGCTCTTGGTACTGCTTCATTACAACAACACACCGACACCGACAGTTACACGCGCAGACGCCATCGTGCGTCACCTGGCCGCCGGGCAGGGGGCAGGCCTGCGAGGAGGCGGTCGACGGGGCGACGGGGCGGCAGGCGAGGGGGCGCGGGCTTGCGGGGGAGGGGCGAGCTCGCGGTGGCCGGAGCGGCGGGGACGGGCTCGCCGGCGAGACGGGACCTGGCGGCGCGGCGAGCTTGCGAAGCGGAGGAGCGGCCGGAGCGCCGGGCCGGCGCGGGCTGGTGGCAGAAGGCGGAGGAGCGCGTGCGGCTCGCGCCCCGAACGGCGGCGCCTGGAGGCCTGGGCGGAGAGGCGGCGGGGTGCCGCGCAGAGGACGGAGCGGAGGTTGGCGGGCGGCGCGCGCTAGGGCGGTGGCGCGGGCGGAGCTCGGGGAAGCGGAGGCGGATGGTAGCGACGGCGGCGCGGAGGACGCGACCGGGGAGCGGTCGCCGTCGGCGGAGAGGAAGGCTGGCGGCGCCTGACGCGAGCGGCGCGCTGGCGAGGCACCGAGGAGGCGAGGAGGCGGGGCGCGGCGCACGGGCGTGGGGGCGCGGCGCACGGTCGGGTCGGGGCGCGCGGAGGAGAGCGGCTGGCGGCGCGCGGCGGCCGGCGCCGGAGCGGAGGCTGGCAGAGGGGAAGGGGCTCGCTGGCGGCGCTAGGGAGGAGGAGACGGGGCGCAGAGGTGAGGGGCGAGGTGGGAGGAGAGCGAGGGAGGGTGCGTGCGGGGAGGAGAGAGACGTGGGAGGAGGGGCCGACAGGGGTGGGACCCGCGTGGGGTCGCGGTTGGTGGCTGGGGTGTGGGGATCTGGGCAGGAGCGGGCCAGGGAGAGGATCAGGTGTGGGGAGGCTCGCGTGCGTGTGTGGCTGTGTGGGCAGGTGGAGAGAGGAAGGAGAGAGGAAAAGAGGAGGTGAGCCAAGTGGCGGCATAGGATTGGGTGAGGAAGAGAGGGGAGCTGAGGTGGAGGGCTGCTACTGGTTGGGGTGAGGTGGAGGGGGTGTGGGTAGACTAGGATTGGGTGTAAAAGGGTTTATGGGTGGACCGTTTTGAACATGGGGGTGGTCGTTCGGGTCGGGTCGGCCCGTTCGACTGCCCCCACTAAAAATAATTCAACATTTTATTTATTTAAACGGTTCGTTTGCAAAACATATTTAGTCAAAACAAAATATTCCGGCGACCCGGGTTTGCATTTTGAAAACGAAACGGGGCGTTTAGAAAATAAAGACAGGTTTTCCTGCAAATAGTTTTATGCAAGCAAATGCAAGATGATGACGATGCTCAAATGCAATGTGGCATGATGACAGGAGCATGCGGTCATGATGATGCAATGCACAGAAACAACGCGATTTTCTAGTAGTGGTTTTGCGGGATGCCACAATTCGACACCACTAACAATGGATCTCGCCCTCGAGATCCGCCTCATGGTACCGGAAGGAAGGTCGGCGATCTGCGTCTTCTCACTTCGTGTCGTTCCTCGCGACACCACTAACAAGAGGTCGTTGTCCGTGATCGTCGAGAGAACACTCCGGGAACAAAAGGTCGAAGGTAGAGGTATCAACAAATAAAGCCACCCCTAACTTCCGTGGACGGAGTAAAACTGCTGGATCCACTGATTCGATGTACAAGAGCGAATGATAAGAGTAGTCGGATGGTGATCAGTCCATCGCGCACCCAAACCATTACTCTGCACATGAATAGGCGGATTATGCAACCAACTCTGGGAATTAGACCGAAGATCTCGACAAGCGAGGTTCGGAACAAAGGAGTGATGCAGACTCTGCATCGGATCGGGCGTAGATGATGTCGTCGCGTCGGAAAACACCGGAAGGCACAAACAAGGAACAAAGAATGGTACCACAGACGAAGGATTCCTCAGGCAACTTGAACACTGGATGGTAGAACACCGTTATCAAAGAAGGAAGCGAAACCCTGAAGGTACGACGGAAACCCAACCACGAGAATTCCTGGACTCGAAGAAAGAGACGAGAGCGGATTCAAAACACGTAGAGATAAGAGGGGAATAGCAGAGGGGTAAGGAGTAAAATCAGACCTATTCAGAACTATCCAACCGATTTTCAAAAATAGTTTTGACACTCTACAGCGGCCGTTAGCTAGGTTATCCTACAGGCTGGACTTGTGGGGTATCGCAACTGCTGAGCTCTGATACCACTCTGTAACACCCTCAGAATCGGACCTATGCAAGTTTCAGCGCTTCCCGCCAAATCCGCATAGAAACGATTCAAAGGTGCCCACCAGGCACTTTCGTGCGGGTGGAAAACGAAGTAATAACATTACACAACAGTCCTCGATGGGACCCGCAGAACAGATATATATACAACAGCGACTCCATGAGTCAAGAATACAGATATAATATACAAAGATCCAAATCACCTTGAAAACGATAGAGCGTCCGACTACGGACAAGATGCAAATGGGGCTAAGAGCCCTGAAGAATAACCAATGGCGTCCTAACCCTGCCCAGGCCAAGCCGGAAGGGTAACCCTGCTAACGGCGTCGATCTCAAAACCTGCTTAAACAAAAGAGGGTGCCGACAAAGGGCAAAGGAAAAAGAGGAGCGTCAGTACTGAGGCCAGTACACGGCGAGGCTAGAATTCGGCGGTCCTCGCCTACATAGGTATGGTGGACTGAGCGGCAGCATGCACTAAACAACCTATAGAGACTCGATATAACTGGCGGCAATCAGAGAGGGGTAAGAAAGACCTATTCGGAACCAACCTGATACTACACCAAACATACCCGTCCTAGTATTTCCCCCTCGTTACCGAACGAGGAAGTCAACCGAGGAACTCACACCGTTGGCAGTTTTATTTATTCAGTTATCGTTGCAGCAATTACTAGTCAGGTATAGATAATCATCCTGATAAATTAAGCAGTGGGCACTTTTAATTAACCATTCCGTTATAGTTACGGCACTTACTAGTCAGATACAATTAGCATGAGATAACCCCAAAACCCAGCAGTTGTTGGTACTTTTATACAGCCATTCCGTTGTAGTTGCAATACTTACTAGTCAGGTACAATGGTCGCAAGCGACACTCCAAACAAGCAGTTGTGGGCAGTATTAAATAGCCATTCCATTATAGTGAAGCTGATTACTAGTCATTATAAAGTCAAATTTATAGCAATAAACTTTAGTTATGCTTGTCTATGGTCGAGATACTGTGCTCCAAGTCGTCCATAACCGCGGACACGGCTTTCAGAAAGTTTTAACCCGGCCGGGGTGCACAAATAGCAACACACACACGATCAACCTCGGAAAAACCAAATCAAAACCCAACGAGGTCTTCACGACAGAGCAATCACAAGATTCAGAAATATTTCAGGGGGGCACCCCATTGAGTAGAACCGCAACGAAGTAAGCAAGCTTCGAGACGGACTCAAGGTTTGCGACAATGGCTGTAAACGACTGGGAACCCGAAAGTGTGGCTGGGCTTGTCGATACCGCGAAAACATTCCGCTTACCTAAACAGTACAGTGTGCTCCTCGCACAATCGTAAATAAACAGTAGCATGGCATAAGTACAGGATAGTAAATAAAACCTCAAACTAGTTTGTGGCCGCAAGAAATAAGTATGAATCAAGCTCTGGCTAAGGGGGGCCCATACTCCCCGTATGTGGATAGCGCGATAAATCAAGGAACAGGTATCAAGTACTCGGGGTCCTACGGGACACAAGTGGGCGTTCGGAAACCAAATGTTATCTATCACCCACCGATGCCTCTGCTTACTTCAATTTTAGTTGTTAAATAGGAATTAAAGTGAACGATAAGTAAAACTATGATCATCTCCAACATCAGACATGTGGCAATACTCCAACAACTGTGGTACATGGCGACACGCAACAGCACTTGAGCAAGCGACTATGACGCGCAAGTCCAACTATCTACCAAACAACAGGTAATAGGATGTGTCCAAGGCAATATAAGGCTGCAAGGGATATCACGGGTACGGAAACTAGAGCAACGCAACACAGATAGCAATAGATCAACAGGAGGGAATAAATACTATAAAAGTAAGATAGGTAGAAAGGGGTAGATGCTCGCCTGAAAACATTGTCGTAGGTTCAACCGAAGATCGGGGCGAAGCTCACATCAACTCAACGGCCTTATCCGCGAACAAGCAAAACACTAGAATAAACACCGGATGCAATATTTAAGGCTACGGCAAAAGATCGGGCATGCTGATGATATGATGCATGGCATGGCAAGGTGCGATGCAATTAGGCCATATTAAGCGGAACTGGGGTCCCAACATTTAATTAGGTGGTTCATGTTATTTAGGTACCCCGCAAATTAAATGTTGTTTTAGCATGGCAAGAGATAGCACCGGGTTCGCTACACAAATTGAAATGAGGCCAATATGAGACTAGATTTGCCCGCATATGGGCCCCATATTTAATTATTAGGTGAATCGGCGTAAGGCCCCCAAACCACATGATGTGCATGCGAGATGAATGATTTAATATGCAACAATTGTATTATGTTATAAAATAGGGTTTCGGGAAGGGGTTCACACATTAGGGTTCGGCAGATCTTGGGTTCCGGGGTTCGGGGTTCGGCCTCAGGGTTCAGGGTTCGACGGATGCGTTCTCGGACTCCGGGGTCGTTCTCGGACAACGGGGTAGAGCTTGGCGCATTCGCGGTGGTCGGGCCATGTCGACGGTCCAGGCGTGCGGGATGAAGTACTTGGTTCGATGTTGGGGCGCATCGGGTTCTTCCGGGTCGGTGTCGTTCTTGTCGTTGCGAGGACCTTGTCGTTTCGATGTCGGGGTCTCGAAATCCGTGAAGAGAGCTTGGCGTCCGAGGGGAAGTTCATGTCGTATCCGTGTCGTCGACCTGGGTGTTCTGGGGGCGTTCTCGGTGTTCCGTGTGGGAGGCCGCGAGGGTTTGGTGACGGAGATCTTGACGGGTCCATGCCGGAACACTCGACGCCTTTAGATTCGAAGATCAGTTCACATGTCCGTGTAGGAGTGCTTGATGGTCCGAGAGGAAGTTCTTGTCCGTGATTCTTCGAGCACCTTCGGGGTACGGGGATTTGATGACGTCGGAGGGATCTAGCCCGAGGTCCTGGAATGTGGGCGTAGCTCTTGGTACTGCTTAATTACAACAACACACCGACACCGACAGTTACACGCGCAGACGCCATCGTGCGTCACCTGGCCGCCGGGCAGGGGGCAGGCCTGCGAGGAGGCGGTCGACGGGGCGGCAGGCGAGGGGGCGCGGGCTTGCGGGGAAGGGGCGAGCTCGCGGTGGCCGGAGCGGCGGGGACGGGCTCGCCGACGAGACGGGACCTGGCGGCGCGGCGAGCTTGCGAAGCGGAGGAGCGGCCGGAGCGCCGGGCCGGCGCGGGCTGGTGGCGGAAGGCGGAGGAGCGCGTGCCGCTCGCGCCCGGAACGACGGCGCCTGGAGGAGGAGGCCTGGGCAGAGAGGCGGCGGGGTGCCGCGCAGAGGACGGAGCGGAGGTTGGCGGGCGGCGCGCGCTAGGGCTGTGGCGCGGGCGGAGCTCGGGGAAGCGGAGGCGGATGGTAGCGATGGCGGCGCGGAGGACGCGGCCGGGGAGCGGTCGCCGTCGGCGGAGAGGAAGGCTGGCGGCGCCTGACGCGAGCGGCGCGCTGGCGAGGCACCGAGGAGGCGGGGCGGGGCGCTCGGGCGTGGGGGCGCGGCGCGCGGTTGGGTCGGGGCGCGCGGAGGAGAGCGGCTGGCGGCGGCCGGCGCCAGAGCGGAGGCTGGCAGAGGGGAAGGGGCTCGCTGGCGGCGCTAGGGAGGAGGAGACGGGGCGCAGAGGTGAGGGTCGAGGTGGGAGGAGAGCGAGGGAGGGTGCGTGCGGGGAGGAGAGAGACGTGGGAGGAGGGTCCGACAGGGGTGGGACCCGCGTGGGGTCGCGGTTGGTTGCTGGGGTGTGGGGATCTGGGCAGGAGCGGGCCAGGGAGAGGATCAGGTGTGGGGAGGCTCGCGTGCGTGTGTGGCTGTGTGGGCAGGTGGAGAGAGGAAGGAGAGAGGAAAAGAGGAGGTGAGCCAAGTGGCGGCATAGGATTGGGTGAGGAAGAGAGGGGAGCTGAGGTGGAGGGCTGCTACTGGTTGGGGTGAGGTGGAGGGGGTGTGGGTAGACTAGGATTGGGTGTAAAAGGGTTTATGGGTGGACCGTTTTGAACATGGGGGTGGTCGTTCGGGTCGGGCCGGCCCGTTCGACTGCCCCCACTAAAAATAATTCAACATTTTATTTATTTAAACGGTTCGTTTGCAAAACATATTTAGTCAAAACAAAATATTCCGGCGACCCGGGTTTGCATTTTGAAAACGAAACGGGGCGTTTAGAAAATAAAGAGAGGTTTTCCTGCAAATAGTTTTATGCAAGCAAATGCAAGATGATGACGATGCTCAAATGCAATGTGGCATGATGACAGGAGCATGCGGTCATGATGATGCAATGCACAAAAACAACGCGATTTTCTAGTAGTGGTTTTGCGGGATGCCACAAAGTTGCTACAGAGCCTCGGAGGTCAACGAGAACTCGTACCACTCCAGATTGGTATGATTCCGATATGAATGTCATGTTGGTGGTGTTATCGCCATATTTTGGCCAAAGGAGGAGTTGGGCCGTGATCAAGATGGGCTTAGAAGATACGTATATGCAACGTGTTGTTGCATCGGCCTCGTGCGTTGATTTGGGCTAAATTGCCCGTGTATCTTATATTGTAATAGATTCCGTTTAGATTTAGGTAAGAGATAGAGTTGTAGAGTTATTCCAAAGACAGAAAGTCTCTGGACTATAAATATGTACCTAAGGTTATCGAGAAAAGGAGGACAATCACGTTCACAACAAACACAATCTCGGCGCATCGCCACCCCTTGTTTCTAGGGTTTTTTCTCGGGTAAGTGCCATGCTGCCTAGATCGCATCTTGCGATCTAGGCAGTATCTACTTATGCGTTATCTGGTGTTACTCGTACTGAAGCCTTGTTGATGGCGAGTAATACTATTATCATAGATTTGTGTAGGCTAGCATCGGTACCTCTTTGTTATGATTGTTTAGTTATGCTGCCTCTAGTTATCTCGCCGCCTTTGCACCTTTTCCCGGGTACAAGGGTGGCATCTTGCTTGATCTTTATTTAAATCGATTTGATTTGTTATAGTTGTGCCTTGTTCCCCAAGGTTTAGTTTGATATCTACATGATCAGGCCTTGCAAACGGGTTGAACGATCCAGTAATATGTAAGATATGGTTTGCTAATCCAAGAGGAGTTGTTCCGGGAATTGACTTTACGTCGGTTTTTAGGCCTTCTCTAGGGTTAGTTTTCCATCATCTTTCGTATCCACCAGGCTCAATTACGTGTAGGATGTTCCAGTCATGTAGTGAAAACGTTAAACTGTCGTAGATCGATTTGATTTGTATTGATGAAGCAAAACCCCATGTTATCATAGACCTAATGCAGAACCATGGGTTGATCGGTTCTAAGAGTCGATTTACAGGGAAACCTGGGAGCCGGTCATGGCTCGAATTTTACGTATACTTGTTTACCATGCAGGAAACCAATCGAAGCAATCCTTCACCTTCCTGACCAGGTATAGGTCAGGTGGCACGCCCTCGAACCAAGCCAGGACGTGTGCCGGAGTTTTGCGGGCCGTTGCCCGAGGGACCAGGGCCCACCAACAGTTCTGGGAGCCTCCCGGCTCTTCGTGTTGCCCGTCGCTGCTCGCCGGTGGGTTTTGGTAGGCAACACATTCTGGCACGCCCGGTGGGACACTTAACAACGTCTACATCAACATTCGGCGCTGCGATGGACAACAGACCGGTCACGTACGATGAGCTGCCTGAGGAGCACAAGGCGAAGTATGATGACGTCAAAGCTCTCTTCGAAGCCGATCTCATCGGCTCTTTTGAGAGGACTCGTAAGCATGGCATCAGGTGGAAAGGGTTCTCACCCAAGGGTGCTCTTGACGAGGTGGATCTGTCTGTTCCTTCAGAGGAGCGCACCAGAGCTCTGCGCCAGGAAGTCAACTACATGGTGGCTCATTCTCTTCACCGCCATTCTGAGAGCTTGGTAAACGCTTTCGAGCGGATCGCAGTTCGCGTAGTTCAGGAGATCATGAAACATCAGTACTCTCCGTCGGGGCCTACTCTGGGGACTCACCAGGGAGAAAGACCGCTCCAGGCCAGGCCACCGCTGCCATTCACACTTGCAGCTCCGGAGCCACCAGGGGCACCGGCGTACGTCGTCTACAAGGTCGGAGGCGACCCTGGCGATTGCCAATTCCTGTGTGAACCACCTAAAGAAATCCCACATGGATACGTGTGCACCTACGTGCCAGACTGCAACAGCTTGACGCGCACGAACCAGATTGCAACCGCAGGGATTGCTGGGGCAGGAGTTTCTGGAGCAGGGGCTTCGGGAGCAGGTCTTTCTGGAGCAGGAATCTCTGGGATGGACGCCGACAAACAGGCGTGGCTAGCCAAGTATGCCATTGGAACGAGTCATGAGAATCTAGCCCCTGCAGCCCAAACAACGGAACAAATCCGTACCATCTTGAGAGACCAGTTCGGCTTCGTGCCGAAGAGAAGGACAATCGGCTATTCAAAGCCGTACCCCAACGAGTTTGACCTGATCCCGCTGCCACCCAAGTATCGGCTCCCTGAGTTCTCGAGATTTAGCGGGTCAGAAGGGTCGAGCTCGATCGAGCACGTGAGCCGATACCTGGCACAGTTAGGCATGATATCAGCATCAGATCAGTTGCGCGTAAGGTTCTTTGCGCAATCTTTGACAGGGCCAGCTTTTGGGTGGTACACCTCGCTGCCACCTGATTCGATCCAGACCTGGAAGCAACTGGAAGAGCAGTTCCACATTCAGTACCATTCAGAAGCTACCGAGGCTGGCATTGCAGACCTGGCACAGGTGCGGCAAAAGCGGGGAGAAACGGTAGCCGAGTACATCCAGCGCTTCAGGACTGTCAAGAACCGATGTTACTCAGCTCGGTTAACTGAGAAGGAAGTAGTCGAGCTGGCAGCGTTGGGTCTCGCAGCACCCATCAAAGATCTGGCTTTCCAAGTAGAGTACAACTCGTTGGCGCACATGGCCCAGAAGCTGACGATGTATGAGCAGCGCCACCCTGAGTTGTACCAGGACAAGTTCAAACGTCCGATAGGCCTGGTCGATACAGAAGAAGAAGACCCCACGCAAGACCAGGAGGTGGCCGTGGCTGAATGGGCTCGGGGGGCAGATCCCGTATCCTGCAAATGGGTGAAACAGCAAGGGCCTGCAAAAGGGTTCGACTTCGATGTGAGCAAAGCTGAGCAAATATTCGATTTACTGCTGAAAGAAAAGCAGCTGAAGTTACCCGAAGGCCACAAAATCCCTACGGCTCAAGAGATGAACGGAAGACCATACTGCAAGTGGCATCACTCGTTCACCCACACCACCAATGACTGCAAAGAGCTACGTCGCCAGATCCAAACGGCGATAGAGCAGGGCCGTCTCATCCTGGGGCAATTCGCCATGAAAGTAGACACCAACTCGTTCCCCGGCGTCAACATGGTAGAACACAGCCACTCCACGAGGCGCCAGTTGGATTTCTCGTTCGATGTCAACATGGCAGGACCAGGGTACCACCATGGCACGTACAGGGAGGAAGGCGGTCGCTCTCGCGGCAGAGTAAGAGAGGAGGCTGGTCCACGCGACCGGCCCAGCTACGACGACAGGCGGTACTTAACTGAGGAACAAGTGAAAAGTGTGCGATATCAGAAACCACATTCCACGCATCTCCTTAACAAGTATGAGCGTCAGTATGACCAACGTCGCCGGCGCGACGGCGAAGATGAAGGATATGGGCACCTCGCTAGGGGACCGTCAAAAGAAAAGGAAGGCGCAGACAAACATTGGGATTGTCCGTTCTTCAAGTATTGCTGGGATGCGGGAATGAGCCGATTGCCTATGATCGATAACTGCCCGGAATACGGACAGCAGAAGGAGGACACGGAGCCAGTGTAAGTGTTTAAGCGCCTAGGGCCTCTCCCACCTCAGAGCCGACGCAGGGAGTCGTCTCGAGCACAAGGTCTCAAGGAGCCAATGGATGACAAAGAGAAAGACAGGTATCACCGTCCAAGGTGGTGTCCCGACGGGCTCAGACACACCCAAAAGCGTAGAGTGCAGCGGCTGCGTAACTTGGAGGAAGCCGAAGCGCAGTATCTCCATGCTCTAAAGAAAGCACGGCCCGATCTGGCCGTTAAGATTAGGCAGACCTTGGAGACGGAAGATCACCCGAAAAGGAAAGAGTGGCGCCCCAAACCGGTAGAAGCCGATGCAAAGACATCGGCTGGCACAAACATGGTATTCATACTTCCATCAGAGTTCTGCGCGCCAAGAACCAACGAGCTACCAGTGGCACAGTTCGACTGCGGCCCACGACCAGTTATCTTTGAGAAGCCAGGTGAGAAGGGTTACAAACATCTGAAAGCCCTGTACCTACGAGGTTACATCAATGGGCAACCTGTCAGCAAGATGTTAGTAGACACCGGAGCGGCAGTCAACATAATGCCATACTCCATGCTACGGCGTTTGGGACGCTCCACTGCAGATCTGATCAAAACCAACGTCACTTTAAGCGACTTCAACGGCCAGACTTCAGAAACGCATGGCGTACTGAACGTGGACCTAACCGTGGGCAGAAAAACCATCCCTACATCATTCTTCGTCGTGGACAGCAAAAGCACCTACGCTGTCTTGTTAGGGAGAGATTGGATTCATGCTAACTGCTGCATCCCATCCACGATGCACCAGTGCCTAATACAGTGGGATGGAGATGAGGTAGAGGTCATTCATGCAGACGATTCTGTCGAGGTCTCCATTGCTGGCATGAACGTCTGGGAAGCAGAAGACCAAGAGCCGATCTCTGGAATCAGTCTAGACGGCTGTGAACGCATTGAGGCTACAAAAAACGGGGTGAGGCTGGTCTTATCCACCGGCCTGACGGAGTAGCAAAGTCCACGATGGTACGTGGTACGGCCGATCCCTGCGATCGGCCACAAAAAACAAAAAGCAGCAATCTTACGACGAGCAGATCATGCAGTCGTAGCAGGGAGATTCCCAGCCATTATAAAACCATAAGGTGTAAACCGTCCTTGACTAATGCAATCAAAAAGGGAGCCGATTCAGGCAATCGGCCCAAATTATTTTTGTTAACCTCACCTACTGTTTGCCCTGTGCTTAGCGTCGATTTGGCAGGTGACGGAAAGCTAGGGTATAGATTTACATCTGCTGATGAACTAGAAGAAATCGACATTGGTCCTGGGGATAAGCCACGACCAACATTTATCAGCAAAAAAAAAGATCCGAGTCTACGGGGTCCGATGATAGCCCTGTTGAAAAAATATCCAGATTGCTTCGCCTGGGACTATACAGAGATGCCTGGATTAGACAGGAGCATCATTGAGCATCGACTCCCGCTTAAAAAAGGATTTCGGCCGTTCCAGCAGCGAGCACGACAGATGAAGGCCGAAATTTTGGCAGAAGTCAAGAAAGAGGTCGAGAAAATGTTGACAGCCAATTTAATCAGGCCATGCCGGTATGCTGAGTGGATTTCTAGTATCGTACCTGTAGAGAAAAAGGATGGCCGTTGGCGTGTCGCCATAGATTTTCGGGACCTCAATAGAGCTACCCCAAAGGATGAGTATCCAATGCCGGTGGCAGAGACGTTAATCAACGCAGCGGCTGGCCATAAGATCTTGAGCTTCATGGATGGTAATGCCGGTTACAACCAAATTTTTATGGCTCCAGAAGACATACACAAGACTGCGTTCAGAGTACCAGGCTCGGTGGGGTTGTTTGAATACGTTGTCATGACGTTTGGACTGAAGAATGCCGGTGCCACGTACCAAAGAGCCATGAACTACATTTTCCATGATCTGATCGGCAAGCTAGTGGAAATTTATATCGATGACGTAGTGGTCAAGTCTGCCTCAGTAGAAGGACACTTGGGCGATCTACAGCGCGTCCTAGACCGAACAAGAAAATTCGGCCTACGGATGAATCCAAAGAAGTGTGCCTTCGGTGTAACGGCCGGTCAGGTCTTGGGTTTCTTGGTCCATGAACGCGGGGATTGAGATCGGCCTGAAAAGTCAAGAGGCCGTGCGAACAATGAAGCCACCTACCACGAAGAAAGAGCTACAGTCTCTCATCGGCAAGATCAACTTCGTCAGAAGATTCATCTCCAATCTGTCAGGAAAGATAGAGCCGTTCATGGGACTGGTAAAAATTAAATCTGACGAGGAGTTCCGCTGGGGAGCAGAACAACAATGAGCCTTCGACGAAATCAAAGAATATTTAACGAAGCCGCCAGTTTTAGTTCCACCCCAGCCGGACAGGCCATTCTACATTTACTTGTCAGTAGCGGACACGTCCATCGCCTCAGTGGTGGTGCAAGTTTATGATGGGCTGGAGCGAGTGGTATTTTACATCAGCAGAAGGATGCTGGATGCAGAGACAAGGTACCCTGAGATCGACAAGTTGTGCCTCTGCCTGTTTTTCACCTGCACCAAGCTGCGCCACATTTTGCTATCAGCAGAGATTGTCATCATCTGCAAATCAGACGTCATAAAGCACATGCTGTCGGCTCCTATGTTGAAAGGCCGACTGGGCAAATGGATGTTTGCATTATCGGAGTTTGACATCCGGTATCAACCCGCGAAAGCAGTTAAGGGGCAGGCATTGGCCGACCTTATCGCTGAAAGGATCAACACCAATATAGCAGCATTGTCTATACGAGCGTGGGCTATGTTCTTCGACGGATCGGTTTGTGACGATGGGTGCGGCATCGGCATGCTACTCGTATCACCCCGGGGGGCAACATTTTCCTTCTCTATCAGGTTATCTGCCCCTCGCACCAACAACGTCGCTGAGTATGAGGCGATACGCAAGGGAATGGAGTTGCTCATCGAAGCTGGAGCGGAAGCAGTGGAAATTTTTGGAGACTCCAAGCTGGTGATTTCTCAACTCACGGAGGAATACAAGTGTGAGAGCGAGTCGCTCTTCCCATTATGGATGCAATGCCATGAGCTGATGGCACAGTTCCGATACATAAACTTCACCTGGATCCCCGCGATCGCAGAATACCGAGGCAAATGATCTCGCACAAATGGCTTCAGGCTACAAGGACGTGGCAGAGGGAGCCGATGTTCAGGTGCAATTCCTGGACGCAGACGACTGGAGAGCTGATATCTTCAATTACTTGAAGGATTCGGCTCGGGGGGCACCTAAACGGATAAGATACAAGGCCATGAAGTATGTGCTCATTGGGGACGACATGTTTTACAGGACCCTAGAGGGGTTATTGCTCAAATGTCTAGGGACAGCCGAGGCCAATCGGCTCCTACACGAGGTACACGAAGGCGCCTGTGGAACTCACCAATCGGCTCACAAGATGAAGTGGTTGGTTAGGCGATCAGGGTTTTACTGGCCTACCATGCTTGAGGACTGTTTTAAGTACTACAAAGGGTGTCAAGCATGTCAGAGATTTGGAAAAATTCAGATGGTACCCACGTCAGCAATGAACCCCATCATCAAGCCTTGGCCATTCCGAGGTTGGGGCATGGATATGATCGGCAAGATCAATCCTCCGTCAAGCAAAGGCCACATGTGGATTTTGGCCATCACAGATTATTTTACCAAGTGGGTGGAAGCCGTCCCTATGAAGTCAGTAAGTTCAAAGGATGTTGTCGATTTTGTGAAAGAACACGTCATTCATAGGTTTGGGATTCCCCAGACTATCACGACCGATGGAGGTTCGGTCTTCACTTCTCACGAGTTCAGAAAGTTCTATGAGGACACAGGGATTAAGCTGATTCGATCATCTCCATACTATGCTCAAGCAAATGGGCAAGCTGAAGCGTCCAACCAGAGCCTTATCAAGCTGATCAAGAGGAAAATCGATGAGCACCCTAGGCGTTGGCACGAGGTTTTGTCAGAGGCTTTATGGGCTTACCGCATGTCATGTCATGGAGCGGTAAAAACCTCGCCGTACCATCTGGTCTATGGACAAGAAGCCGTATTGCCTTGGGAAATTACGGCTGGATCGAGACGTATCACTTTTCAGAACGATCTAACGACTGAAGAATATGCGGCCCTGATGAGTGACAGCGTTGAAGATTTGACTGAGCTTAGGCTGTGGTCGCTTGAGAAAATCAAAGAGAACAAGGCCAAAGTAGCTCGTGCATACAACAAGAAGGTGAGACCTAAGGAGTTCCACGTTGGCGATCTGGTATGGGAAGCGGTGTTGCCATTAGGGACTAAGGATGCAGCATATGGTAAATGGTCTCCGAATTGGCACGGGCCATACAGGGTCGATCAAGTTTTAAGAGGGAACGCATACATGCTGGAGGAGCTGGATGGCGTGAAATTCCCAGTGGCTGTCAACGGTCAGCATCTCAAGAAATATTTCCCAAGCATGTGGGATGATGGACAGTGAGATATGGGAGCCGATACACGAAATCGGCCAATAAAAAAGCAATGTCAACGGTCAGCATCTCAAGAAATATTTCCCAAGCATGTGGGATGATGGACAGTGAGATATGGGAGCCGATACACGAAATCGGCCAATAAAAAAATTATTATTATTTCCCAAGCACGTGGGATGATGGACAGTGAGATATGGGGGCCGATACATGAAATCGGCAAATAGAAGTATACAGCCGATGCACAGTCATCGACTTTAGAGGTTCAAAATTGTTACAAGCAGATGCCAGTTTACACAAACGAGCTACTGAAGAAATGCCTCGAAGGCTTGGAGGGCGTCAGCACGGACACGGTCCGCCTCGGCGATCTCGGCTTCGTCATCTTCATCCTTGCCCGTCACTAACTGCTTGTTCAGGGCACGTATTTCTGTCAGATTGGTCTTCAGTTCAGCTTTGAGGCTCTCTGCTTCATCTTGGGAGCGGGCGATGGAGGCTTCCTTGTCACGAATGAGCTGTTTTGTAGCCCGAACCTTTTCTTCAAGATCTTCCAGCTCCTTTTTCAAAGATGCGAGCTCGGCGGTACTGACAGAGGTGTCAGTTTTGGCATCAAGGGACGCCTTTTTCTCATTGAGCTGCTGACATCTGTCGGCAATATTCGCCTTCAGCGGGAGTTGGGCACGGCGCAGGTTGATCCTTTCACGAGCTAGCTTCACCCTTGACCCGTAGAAGGACAGAGTTACGACGGGCCAAAGCTTCACCTGCAATGCTACTGGGAGTTGGTCCTTGATTTCGGCAAGAACGCCCTTCACCTCTTCAGAACCCTCGATCAGCTCCTCGATCGGGGAAGACAGTAAGGCTCTAAGTCGTTGGAATTGAGGTAGAACAGCCCTGGCTTGTGGTTCATCGGTGGCGACAGAGGGAGTTGGATCGATGGAGTCAGGATCAAAGGTCAGCAAGCCTGAAATGTCACAACCCTGGCAGCCCGAAAAGGCATCAGTGTGCGTCCAACAGGGAAGAATAAGCCGACAGAAGTTAACATACCTCTCCTAAGACCGAGGGGATAGCAGACGACGAGGCGATGGGTTTGTGTGTGGTTGCTGGGGGCGTTGCCAAAGTGGTAGCCATTTCATCTGCATTTTCGGGGATTACCAGGTCTGGTTTGGCTAAAGGCGTCGGCGCGGCCCCTGCCTTCCCACTAGAAGCATCGGTTGTCTGCATAAAGGTGATTAGCCGATGTCAATGATGATGAATCGGCAGACAAAAGGAAGTAAGTGGTAAGAGCATAAAGGATGATGATTTTCGAAACCTCTTGGCTCGATGAAGAAGCTTGCGGTCCTTTACGAGCTCTTTTGGGACCCACAGCTGGCCCCGCCTCGACTGGCGCTCGGGGGGCAGCGGGTTCAGGAACCGACCTTTTTCTGGAAGCCGATGGTGGCACATCTGGCTGGCTCGGTGTGATGGTCCTCTCAGAGTCCGTTGGGCTCGATGCTCCCTCATTGGGCTGTGTGTCCTCGTGGGATGTGTCTTCGACGGAAGCCTGCAAAAGAAGGAAGGCTGTTAGACACGAGCACGTCTGCAAGAATGAAAGAATGAGAAGAATCGACCAAGACATGGATCAGCCTAAATGCGAGCTTTCTGGAGAAGGGCTCCGGTGTCTCAAGGTCTTCCTGGCAGCTACATTCCTCGTCGTCGTTCTTGTCTTAGTTGGAACTCGAGGGGCAGCTGATGTTGAAGTTCCTTGCTTCTTAGAAGCCGATTGACGTGTTATCGGCTGTTTCTGCATCATGACCTTTTTCAAAGGCGGCGAGTTTTTGCAGAAAAGAACCACAGGAGCTGGCGGAAAGAACTCAAAGGGGGAGCCATCACTGTGTGTAGGTTCAGGGCCATCTTGTTGCTGCAAAGGGAGAAATTGGGTTAGTAGAAGAGTCATTTATGAGCAGCATTAGGAAAATTTACAAGTAGTGGTACCTGTTCCGCGGGAATGTCATAATCGGCATCAAGTTGTTTCAGCAACGGTCCCAAAGCTTTCCTGAAAGCGTGGGTTTTCCACATCGACCACCAGTCCTCGAAGCCATCAGTTGATGAAGCGAAGGTGAGGTCATTCGGAATAGGGATGGTCAGAGCATCAAAGAAGGAGTAACACCTCTGACTGGTAAGAGGATCAGGCAGGTCGGCTCTGCACTCCGTAAGATGATGGAGAAAGAGATGGGGAGATACTTGTCCAAGGCCAAATTGCTGGGCCACTATGACCGGCTGGTAGAATTCATACCCAGGCTTGATGATTCTGTTGGATGTGCTCATACCAACTGGAAGGAAACAGGGACGGATCACAATGGAAAAGAGTTGCCGAGTGCTGGTGTCATCGGCAAAGTTATCTAGCCTGAAGGAGAGTGGATTTTCGAAATGTTCAGATTCTTCCATGTAAGGGAAGAAGGTAGGATTGTCCAGGCCTTGAAAGAAAGTGCTGAACCACTTGGCTGCTTCCTGAGGGGATAGTTTGCTGCCTGGCAGCCTATACAAAGCTTGGCCATAACTAGTGCATCGGATCTGCTTCCCTTTGACATCTGGAAAGGTACAACTCGCTAGAAGGGGGAAGTTTGGGATGTGATTTTGAAAGTAAAGCTGAGCCCATAGCTGAATGAACCACCAAGGACCACCTGTTTTGATTGCTATGCCTAAGAACAGCTTGACAGACATCAACTGGAGATATCGATAGACCTCTCCAAGGAACAATTTGCCGATGCCAAGTTGAGTGCCTTTGGCCAGTTCGTGGGCTAGGGAGAGATAGTTCTTGGTTGGAGCAAGGGAAGGGCCACAGAATATGAAATGCTCCAGCCAGAAGTTGAGAAAGGCTGTATGTTCTTTCTCTGAGACAGGGTCCTTTGTTTTCATATGGCGTTGGAGGTAGGCACCCCAGTTTGTGCAGTCTGTTTTAGAAGACAGTTTGTAGGGGACTTTGGTCAGTTTAAAAGCAGAGGGGCTGGGTGATGTGACATCCAGGTCAGTGATCATCACCACGTCTAACAGGGTTGGTGACATAGGGCCATGACCGAACATAAAGCAGTTTAGAGCGTCAGACCAGAAGTAGCCGATGGTTTTCAGAAGGTTCTCATGTTTCTCAAGAGGAGACAATGATAAATGCAAGGCATCGGCTATTCCTGTGGTTTCCCATTGGGATTGGTAAGCTCTAGCTACTCTACTGAACCAAGAGACCCAGTGTTCAGGGGGATTAGGCCAGGCTCGTAGACAGTCGGCCCAAGAGTTCAGATCTAGGTCTTGGCTTACGAAGGGGATTCTATTTGCTTCGCAAGAAATCAGATGAGCAGGGCTAGATTCTGTGCGAGGGCCAAGACAGAGAGAGTTTGGGAGAGAAGGATGCGGCAGCAGAATGTCTGAAACCTAGAAAATTTAATGGTGGAATAAGGCATTAATTCAGGTGTTCGCCATTAAGTCTAGCATCGTGTTCAGACTGCGAGGAGTAGGCGTACCTTCAGACCGGAGACCTCTAGGTTGGTGTTGGACGATTCCGCCATCTAGTTCACCGGCGGAGATGGATCTATGTAGTTGGGGATCGAGGGTTCTTGTCGCTGTGAGATCGATCTGGTCAGTGGGCGATTGAAGATCTAGGTCGCCCTTTTTGAAGAAGGTCGCAGGTTACCGTTTGAAACTGAAAAGCAGCCGCTTAGGTTTGCCTAAATATGCGACCAAGTTTTGACCTTGTCAACGTTTTTGGAAAGCCGATGTCCATCGGCTCTTTGAGCTTTGACTTAGTTAACGGAATGAGTGCAGTATGGTAAAAGCCGATACAGCGTTATCGGCTTCTGGAGAATCGACCTATTTTGGCTATCGGCAAAATTGGGACGAAAAAAGCAATCTTCGAGAAACAGATTTTCATTCATTCAAAAGCTGATTGCTTACAAAAGGCTGATTGACTACAAAAGGGAGCTTACTACTACTACTACTACTACTGGTTCCTAATCTAGAGGCCGAGGTCGTCGTCGCTGTCGTCGCCGCCGTCCTGTTCGCTGTCCTCAGCACTGCTGCCGGCGTCGTCTTCGCTGCTGCTGATCCAGATGCCCGCGGGGGCCTCCTCGTCCTCGTCATCGTCTTCGGTGTCCTCGCTGGACCCGAAGCGGAAGTACTTCACCGGCTGGTACTCCTCGGAGGAGGTGTCCTCCTCTTCCTCCTCCTCGTCGGAGGAGTCGACGCCGTCCCAGGACATGGCGTCATCGGTGCTGTCCGCCTCCAGTTCCCCATCGGCGAGGAACTGCAGGTCCTCCTCGCCGTCAGTCAAGGACGCGTCGTCCTCCGACCAAGCGGCGAAGTCCCAATCCCTCTCGTCCCACCATGGTGGGGCGAGAGTGTTGTACGCCGCCATCGGCGGGTGTTCTGGCGTCGGCTCTCGGTCGCTCATTGAGTTGGAGGCTTGGGAGGACAGGCCAGATGAAGCGGAGGAAGCCATGGCGGAGAAAGAGGGTTTTTTCGGCGAAGGAGGAAGAAGGGTTTTTTGTGGCTACTGGAGGAAGATGGGGACTGCAAACTGCTTAGGTGAATTTAAATAAGGGGAATAGTATGAAGCGGTTCAATGCTATAGCGGTTTCCCAGAATGCACTGCCGAAGTTGTCAAATCATGCGCTGCAGGGAAGTGGAGAAGACAAGGCATCATGATGAGGGGGTGGCGTGACGATCCTGTTCTGCAACGCATTCTGTCAACGCGTAACCCGATACAAAAAAAAGGGGGGGAGAGGAGAAGAAAAAAAAACAGAGTGGTTTTGGAATTATTATTGCCAAAACCAGGGGGCATGTGTTATCGCCATATTTTGGCCAAAGGAGGAGTTGGGCCGTGATCAAGATGGGTTTAGAAGATACGTATATGCAACGTGTTGTTGCATCGGCCTCGTGCGTTGATTTGGGCTAAATTGCCCGTGTATCTTATATTGTAATAGATTCCGTTTAGATTTAGGTAAGAGATAGAGTTGTAGAGTTATTCCAAAGACAGAAAGTCTCCGGACTATAAATATGTACCTAAGGTTATCGAGAAAAGGAGGACAATCACGTTCACAACAAACACAATCTCGGCGCATCGCCACCCCTTGTTTCTAGGGTTTTTTCTCGGATAAGTGCCATGCTGCCTAGATCGCATCTTGCGATCTAGGCAGTATCTACTTATGCGTTATCTGGTGTTACTCGTACTGAAGCCTTGTTGATGGCGAGTAATACTATTATCATAGATTTGTGTAGGCTAGCATCGGTACCTCTTTGTTATGATTGTTTAGTTATGCTGCCTCTAGTTATCTCGCCGCCTTTGCACCTTTTCCCGGGTACAAGGGTAGCATCTTGCTTGATCTTTATTTAAATCGATTTGATTTGTTATAGTTGTGCCTTGTTCCCCAAGGTTTAGTTTGATATCTACATGATCAGGCCTTGCAAACGGGTTGAACGATCCAGTAATATGTAAGATATGGTTTGCTAATCCAAGAGGAGTTGTTCCGGGAATTGACTTTACGTCGGTTTTTAGGCCTTCTCTAGGGTTAGTTTTCCATCATCTTTCGTATCCACCAGGCTCAATTACGTGTAGGATGTTCCAGTCATGTAGTGAAAACGTTAAACTGTCGTAGATCGATTTGATTTGTATTGATGAAGCAAAACCCCATGTTATCATAGACCTAATGCAGAACCATGGGTTGATCGGTTCTAAGAGCCGATTTACACGGAAACCTGGGAGCCGGTCATGGCTCGAATTTTACGTATACTTGTTTACCATGCAGGAAACCAATCGAAGCAATCCTTCACCTTCCTGACCAGGTATAGGTCAGGTGGCACGCCCTCGAACCAAGCCAGGACGTGTGCCGGAGTTTTGCGGGCCGTTGCCCGAGGGACCAGGGCCCACCAGCAGTTCAGGGAGCCTCCCGGCTCTTCGTGTTGCCCGTCGCTGCTCGCCGGTGGGTTTTGGTAGGCAACAGGTGGACAACACCGATGACCCCGAGACATATGAGGAAGCGATGATGAGCCCAGATTCCAATAAATGGCAAGAAGCCATGAAATCCGAGATTGGATCCATGTACGAAAACCAAGTATGGACTTTGGTGGACTTACCAGATGGCCGGAAGGCTGTCGAGAACAAATGGATTTTCAAGAAGAAAACAGATGCTGATGGTAATGTTACTGTCTATAAAGCTCGACTTGTCGCAAAAGGGTTTCGACAAATTCAAGGAGTTGACTACGATGAGACTTTCTCACCAGTAGCGAAGCTAAAGTCTGTGAGGATTATGTTAGCAATCGCTGCATATTATGATTATGAGATATGGCAGATGGATGTCAAAACAGCATTCCTCAATGGAGACATTGATGAAGAGTTGTATATGATGCAACCCAAAGGTTTTGTCGATCCTAAAGATGCTAACAAGGTATGCAAACTTCAACGGTCCATCTATGGATTGAAGCAAGCATCCCGAAGTTGGAATCAACGTTTTGATAAGGTAATCAAAAGTTTTGGTTTTATACAAACTTATGGAGAAGCTTGTATTTACAAGAAAGTGAGTGGGAGCTCTGTAGCATTCTTAATACTATATGTGGATGACATATTGTTGATTGGGAATGATGTAGACCTTCTTAATAGTGTCAAGGAATATTTGAATAATAGTTTTTCAATGAAGGATCTTGGCGAAGCAGCTTACATATTAGGCATAAAGATTTATAGAGATAGATCGAAACGCCAAATATCATTGTCACAGAGTACATATTTGGACAAAGTTCTAAAGAGGTTTGGAATGGAAGAAAGCAAGAAAGGGTTCTTGCCCATGTTGCCCAATACGACCTTGAGTAAAACTCAAAGTTCGACATCGGCAGAAGATAGAGAAAGGATGAGTAAGACTCCCTATGCCTCAGCCATAGGATCTCTAATGTATGCCATGCTATATACTAGACCCGACATTGCATATGATGTTAGTTTAACTAGCAGATATCAAAGTGATCCAGGAGTGGATCATTGGACAGCGGTCAAAAACATCCTTAAGTACTTGAGAAGAACTAAGGATATGGTTCTTTCTTATGGAGGTGATGAACAACTCGTTGTTAATGGTTACACCGATGCTAGTTGGAACACCGATCCGGATGATTCTAAATCACAATCCGGATACGTATTTATTTTGAATGGTGCAGCAGTTAGCTGGAGGAGTGCAAAGCAAAGTGTTGTGGCGAGATCTTCAACTGAATCGGAATACATGGCTGCTTCGGAGGCTTCACAAGAAGCGATATGGATGAAAGAGTTCATTACAGAGCTGAGTGTGGTTCCTAGTGCGCTGGACCCAATGTCTATCTACTGTGATAACATGGGCACCATAGCCAATGCGCAAGAACCAAGGTCACACAAGAAGCTGAAGCACATCAAGCTACGTTTTCACGCTATTCGAGAACATATCCAGGATGGGGATATAAAGATTTGCAAAGTACACACAGATCTGAATGTGGCGGATCCGTTGACTAAACCTCTCCCGAGGGCAAAACATGACCAACACCAAACTGCCATGGGTGTTCGGTATATTACCATGTAATCTAGATTAGATGACTCTAGTGCAAGTGGGAGACTATTGGAGATATGCCCTAGAGGCAATAATAAATATAGTTATTATTATATCTTTGTGTTTATGATAAATGTTTACATTCATGCTATAATAGTATTAACAAGGAAACATTGATACTTGTGTGATTTGTAAACTTAATTTGAAGTCCCTAGTATAGCCTCTATACTTCACTAGCTTGTTGGTTGATAGATGATTGTGGTTTCCCTATCATGAACATAGAGATGTTATCAACAACAAGATCATATCGTTAGGAGAATGATATGGTGGACATACTCCTATAGATAAGCGTAGCATAAAGATCAAGTCATTTCAATAGTTCAATTGCTATATGCTTTCTGATACATAGTAACCTAATTCCTTCGACCATGAGATCATGCATATCACCTTTACCGGATGGATGCTTTGATGACATCAAACACCACACCGTAACTGGGTGGTTATAAAGGTGGCATTGAGTGTTCGGAAAGTTTTGGTTGAGACACATGGATCAAGAGTGGGATTTGTCCATCCATATGACGGATAGATATACTCTGGGCCCTCTCGGTGGAATGTCATCCAATTAGCTTGCAAGCATGTGACTGGCTCACAAGGGATCACATATCACGGGAATGAGAAAAGAGTACTTGTCAGTAACGAGGTTGAACTAGGTATGCAGAGATACCGACGATCATAACCTCGGATAAGTAACATATCGTGAGACAAAGGGAAATTGGTATCGTATGTAAGTGGTTCATTCGATCGCAAAGTAATCGTAGAAATATGTGGGAGCCATATGAATTTCCAGATTCCTCTATTGGTTATTGTTCGGAGAAGTGTCTCGATCATGTCCGCATAATTCACGAACCGTAGGGAGACACACTTAAGGATTCGACGTTGTTTGAGTAGTTATGGTATTATGAGAAAGAGACCGAATGTTGTTCGGAGTCTCGGATGGGATCCGGGATATCACGAGGTGATCCGGAATGGTCCAGAGAATAAGATTCATATAAGGAAAGTCCCGTTTCGGAGTTCGGGAATGATTCCGGTGTTTTCATCGGGAATGTTCTAGAAGGTTCCGGATTGTCCGGCACTCCGGGGGGGGGGAGGGGTACATGAATGTGTCATTACATATTGGAATGATTGCATCATGTACTAAGTGTTATTGCTGTCCCAAATAAAGGATTAAATTGAATCCTAAAACAGAAAAGTCAAATGTCCAGTTTGAAAGTCAAACGGCTAAAACAAGAAACTGTGGGAAACAAGCAAGAGGAGTTGGGAACCGACTTGAGGGAGGAGTCTCCTCCCCAATCTGGCGCGCCAACCAAGGCCGACTTGGGGAGGGACTCCCCTCCCCTTGGCCGCACCCTCCACCCATAAAAGGAGGGGCAGGGCCTCCTCCTCTAGACACACAAGTTCCTATCCTCTAATCTCCGGTTTAGAGCCGTTTTGGTTTAGAGCTTCTAATTGCCCTAGCCTTCGGTTTAGAGCCTTCTAATTGGTGTGTCTAAACCCTAGACCACTAATAGTACTCTCTCATACTCCACCATACTCGCTCCGGCTTAAGGCGAAGCCCTGCGGGATCTCCCCTCTACTTCCGGTACCACGCCGTTGTGCTGCCGGAATCGCGAGGAGATTGCTACAACCTCCGCTGCCTGCTGGAACAAGGGAGAGGAAGGTCTTCGTCGAGTACCGAACGTGTGACCGACTGCGGGAGCGCTGCCGGAACGCAGCGCCGGAAGGATCGTCTACACGATCTTAAGATCGGGAAGAGTACGACTACATCACCCACGAGAATCCGCTCTCGTTAAACACTTTGGAATCTTCGAGGGTAAGTTATTCCATCGACTCGTTGCTACAATCTAGTAGATAGATCTTGGTTTGTTTGTTTGTATGCGATAGAAACTTTTTGTTTTCCATGCTACGAACCCCTACAGGTACAAGACTTGAAGATTCAAGATTTAGAATAGGTCTTCTTTTTGATAGAATAATTCCCTTGTAATAATTTATTTTATTCTTTTGTAATCATTATTTTATCCTTTTGTAATAGATTGTAATATTAATCAATATATAAATGTTATTCTTTTATTTCATTTACTATTGTAAAGATCCTTAATTACTTTTATAAGTTACATTTTGTAACTTATTTATTGAATAAAGTTATGGAATGAATATTCATTTTCTTGATTATGTTCTATTATTTAAAGTTTGAGTTACTAAATGTTATTGCTTGATTAAATAAGATTACTCAAACATAATTTTAATTCCTTTTAAATTATAATTCTAACATTCAAGTTCAAATTTAAATTTCATTTCCCAAAACACACTAATCCATAAAGATCATGTCAAAGTTTATAACGATCATTCTCCAAGTCTATTCCTAAACTTAAAGAGTGTTAGAAACTTTGATCACTTTAGGTTTTTATTTGGCGAAAAATTTACCCACATTTTTTTGCAGATGAATGCATGCAATTGCACAGATTCCTAAATCTACCCTTCGTTGGTTCCTAAATGTTGGGATGTTACATTGACCGACACCAAGTGGATGGCCCTTCTCTGGAAGAGGAAGGTCGAAGGGACAGGGATGCAAGGTCCAAGGAGGTAAAGGCGCTCGCCAAGGCCCAGGCGATGAGGGAAAGGCAGGCGCGTGCGACGATGTCGCGCCTGATGCCGATCGTCCCCCGAAGTACGACGCGCATTGCGGGAGCCAGCCAAGCGTCGGATCACCGACCGGGTTCTTGCCGATCTCGCCGGCCATGTTCCAGGAGATCCAGGCGAACCCGCGATAGAGGTACTCCTCCTCCCCGAGTTCGACGACGGGTTTAACCCTAACGTGCTTTCCCCCTGCCCCGCACCTGCCTCCTCCAGCCTTCAACGTCGACATCAATGTCCCCTACGCCAGATCTCCGGCGTACACCGACACTTCGTCGTCCATGCACCGCGGTCCTCTTCCGTTCGGTGGCAGCTCCTCGCCAACAACCTTCAGCGACGTGGACACCCACAACATGTTCGACAGAATGTCGACCGAAGCGTACATGTAGGACATGACCGCCTCAGGGTTGGCGACGGTCGGCAACGCCTCCTTCTTCACTCAAGAACAGTCTCGGGCCAATGCCAAACATGGCATCGAGTCCCAGGATTTCGCTGAAGACCAGGCCGAGGACGGGGAGGACGCCGAAGAGGATGCCTTGGCTCCGGCGAAGGCCAAGCCAAAGGCAAGAGGAAGACGGGGACGTCGGCGCCGGAGATCTGGGTCAAGTGGACGACACTTGAGGACCTTTGCCTCGCCGACGCCTAGAAAGCGGTGAGCATGGATTCCATCTCCGGCGCCAACCAAAACCCAGACAATTACTAGAAGCGCGTGAAGCTAGCGTTCGACGAGCACAACCTTTGTGACCCGAAGTACAACAATATCCACATGGAGCGCGGTGAGAAAATCATGATAAATCACTATGGACTCATCCAACAAGCGTGCAACAAGTGGCACAACATCCTCGAGGAGGTTGCCCGCACACCCGTCAACGGTGAAAGCATGGATAGCAAGGTACTTCGCCAAACACTACCGAAGGTATGCCGAGTTCATGCCTGTCCTGACACACTTCACCTTGCCTTTGCAGCTCGTCCGTGCACTCGGCATGTGTTGGGAGGACACCAACACGGAGTTCAAGTTCCACCACGTGTTTGCCGTGATAGAGAAATGCCAGAAATGGGTGGACACTCGCGTAAGCCTCGCCAATACCAAGGACGTCGTGTACAACCCGGAGGCTCCTCCCCCTGCTGCCGGCGAAGGAAGACCGGAGCTCGGCCAGAAGAAGGCGAAGATGCTCAAAGCCACATGACTTCCCGCCGAGCGTCTCCACACCTCCTCGCCAATAATATGGTCAGACTTTATTCAAAAAGATGAAAAAGCCCAAGAGGCCCAGGCCCAGGCCCAGGCGATCTTCGACAGTAAAGAGCAAAAATCCAAAGCAAGCGGGAAGGGAAAGGAAAGCATTAAAAACCCGAAACCCCACGGCGAATTACTTAACGCGGCGCCTCCCTCCACTCGTTTCCCTCGCTCTCCTTTCTATTTTCCCACGTTGCGGCGCCTCCTCCTCTCCCCAGTAGTCCCCACCCCCACCTCGCTCCCCTCCCACCCACTCGCCGTCTCCTCGCTAGGGTTTCTCTGGGTTTTTGGCCCCGCGCCGGCACGCCCCTCGCGCCGCCGGATCGCCTCCATGGCCCCCGCCGTCGCTCCCGCCGCCGACCGTATCCTTTGCGCCTCGCGCCGCTCCGCTGTTTCGCCGACTTGCCTGCGTTTTGTTCTCCGAATTTCTCCGGGGGTTTTTGTGGGTGGATCTCTCGGTGCTTGCCTTGTTTTGTTCTTTTTTGGGGAGATTCCGTTGGGGATTCGGAAGGAGATTGCTCGTGGGGACTATGAGCTTTTTTGTTGGACAGGCCGTACTGCCGTAGGCGTGTGAGCTCGCTCGTTTGGGCAAGGTTCCAGATTGCAGCCGGAGGAGCGTCCGAGAAATTATGGTTTGGGGGTTTTATTCGCTCATAGTGCTTAGGATTTCACGCGACCTCGTGATTTCTTACCATGTGTTTCGATTTTGGAAACGTTTATATCAGTTCCCCCTTGACCTGTCTCGCCGCAGATGCTGCAGATTTGCTGCACAAGCTGTCCCTGGATCCCAAGGCCGCAGCTGGTGGGGAGGGCAAAGAGGCCAAGAAGAAGGTATGACCTGCCTCCCTCTGTCTGTACCATCTTGTTGGGTCACTGGTGTTGTTATAGACTAATGACTAACATTCACTTTCTGAATTTGGTTACGACGCAGGTCCCGGCAGCGACAAAGGGTGGGCTGAATGGCACAGTGGCATCTTCTAACCCTCAGGCGGCGTTGGCCGAGCAGTGGGCAACTATGGGGCAGCAGGATTACAATAATGCCAGCATGTATTATGGCGCTGATGGCTACCCTTATTATTATGGAGGTGAAGCACTAAGGCACCATTCAGTCTGTTACTGTCTGTTTCTAGCAAACTAGTGATTTTGAGGCAACTGTGTATGCAGTTAAACTTCCCTACGAAATTGGTGATAGCAATGCCTTTTGAAATTTGCAGGTTGGGGGGATTATTCCGTATATGTGAGCCATGATGGAACAGAGCCACTTACCCCTGTGAGTACTGCAGACGCTTGGGTTTACTTGGTTCAATCTAATGACAACCCTTTAGAAATAACCACTGTGTGTAGAAATTTTTAAAGATTTACCCGCTGTGAAGTGTATCAGGATGAATAAGTTTGTTGTATTGGTTTCTGCAGGGTGCTTATGGTGACATGTATTCCTATCCTCAATATGGTGTTGCTGCATCTGGGTATGATGGGCAGTATTACGGATCTCAGCAGTACCAGTACCCATCCACGTATCAGCAGCAACAGACTACTAGTACTACTACCAGTAAGCCATCATACAAGCCTAAAGCTGGCAAACCAGATCCTTTGCCGCTGAAGAATGGTTCTGCTGCTCCAGCTGCTTATCCGCAACCTGGGGCTGTGGATGGTTCCAAGGCTAATCCAAACAGCACTGACAGTGTAAATGGTGTGAAGAAACCAACGTTCCCCCTGAAACCAAGTGGACGTCCGGCTAGTTATCAGAACCATGGTGACAAAGCATCTTATCCATTGTCTGGTGGTCATACTTTTTCAGAAAAACAGCAGAAGCTCTCTGTTGGAAATCCTACCTCAACTGCTTCTAATCCTAAAACCAAGGTACTGTCAACGAATCAGAATTCTGCCTTGTTTTTAATTTTTGGTGTGCATATTATTGTTTAACACAAACCTGTCCCTGTCTAGTTTTCTGATCTTTTGTTTAAACAATGTGCCATAGATCTATTGTTGTTCATCTATTGACCCTACCTACGTCACTGTTTTGATATGGTGTATGAAAGCACCTATCTGGGGGGTTTGTGCTATATGTCGTTGTATATTTACTTCTGTATCATTGGGGTTATTTTAAGCCACACACCATGATAAGTTATGCAAGGTCAAAGTGAAAAATTTATATTCTGCATCTTTGTTAGTTCATATGTTTTATGCATAGGACACAGCCTATAGCTGCCTATTTCATTATGAAGAAATTTCTTGCAGGGATTGCTTGGGCAAAACTCACCAATGGGGCCAGCATCATCTGGGTACATGAGTTCGATGTACTCTAGTAATGCAGTTTACAATGCAAATGCATATGGACCTGGCTTTTGGTACGGATCACAACTCTATGGCTCTGGGATGTATGGTGGCTGGAATGGGTTGTCAGATGGAAGGTACAAGCCCAGAGGGAAAACTTATGGACCATACCGTTTTGGCAATGACAACATAGATGGGTTGAATGAGCTGAAGAGAGGGCCAAGAAGCAATCCCATTAAAAATGAACAGGGTGTTGGAGCAGCTGATGTTGCAGCCGCAAAAGGACAGGAGGTTCCTACCAGTGATGCCTCAAATGCAGTTGTGCAGGATCAGTACAATAAAGCTGACTTTGTCGAAACTTACTCGGATGCCAAGTTCTTTGTTATAAAATCATACAGCGAGGATGATGTTCACAAGAGCATCAAGTACAATGTTTGGGCAAGCACCCCCAGTGGAAATAAAAAGCTTGATGCTGCTTATCAAGCAGCTAAAGACAAATCAAGCAATTCACCTGTGTTCTTGTTCTTCTCTGTAAGTTCTTGTTTATGTTGTGCTAAAATGTGCCTTGTTCTTTCTCTCTGAACAGTCTACATAATGGTTGCTGATGTTATGTGCCTTCCACTCTTCCTCTGTGTTTCAGGTCAACACCAGTGGCCAGTTTGTTGGGCTTGCTGAGATGGTTGGTCCGGTTGATTTTAACAAGACAGTTGAGCACTGGCAACAAGACAAGTGGACTGGTTGTTTCCCTGTCAAGTGGCACATTGTGAAGGACATTCCCAACAATTTATTCAAGCACATTATTCTTGAATACAATGAAAACAAACCCGTGACAAACAGCAGAGATACCCAAGAGGTGAGAACTATAGACTTACTCTTTTTCCTTTTTTGCTGGTGGCACACCATGGCAGTTCTTTTCAGCACACTTGCACACAAAATCTAAACAGTAATCAAGCACATTGCACTGTATGAGAAAATAAACTTGTTTTAACATTTTTTTATGTTTAGCTCTATAGATAATGTGCTCAGTAGATTTTTGTCCTGCCTTCTCATTTTGTCTACAGGTTAAGCTTGAGCAAGGCCTTCAGGTGCTAAAGATTTTCAAGGATCATGTCTGCAAGACTTCCATGTTGGACGACTTTGGCTTCTATGATAACCGTGAGAAGATAATGCAAGAGAAAAGATCCAAGCGACAGCAGCCGCTGGAGAAGGTACATGGCCAGCAGAATTCTTTGTCTGATAAGCTCACTAAATAGCTTTGTCTTCCAACGAGTAGTATGTAATAAGCCTGCCAGAACTATTGAGAGCTAGCTTGGTGTTAGAATATGTTGTATGAATGCCCATCTGTTAGTCCTTTTCCTTGTAACTCTGAATGTAGTATCTACCTTGATGCCCATCTGTTAGTCCTTTTTCTTGTAACTTCGAATGTAGTATCTACCTTGATTAGAATCAAGTTTCAACTTTAAGGAACAACCTCTAATCCTGCAGGTAATGAACAAAAAGGTGGTTGCTACCAACAACACTGAAAGTCAAGACGTTGATGGAAAGCAGGGACTGCAGGAAGTTGCAGAGCAAAATGGTGTGGCAGCTGTAGCAGTAAACGGTGTTGCCCCAACAGATGCAAAGCCAGCAGTGGATGCCATTGGCTGTTGATTTTTGCTGCTTAAGTTATCTGATGAGTATCTATGCAAGGAGGACAGCTTATACAGGGTGCAGAAAGCTGCTGTGGTTGGAAGGCATTCAAGATTCCGTCGGTTCAAAATGCTTTGTAGGTTGCAGAAAGTTGCAAGTCTGAGGCAATTCTAGGATTCAATTGGAGGCTTGATTTGGTTCTGGTTTTCTGTAGTAGAGTATGGTGTTTCGGGTGGCTAGGAGCGTAGAGCTTAGATCTTTTTTGGGCTGAGATGTTTCTGTTTCGAGGCATTAGGAGTTGTACCTAGGGGTTTATGATCCATCTGTAAGGCTTTTGCAACCAAGGATTAATGATTTGTGGTGCATCTTCCGTTCTGAAAGTGAATCCTAGCAGTTCGGTTGTATTGTTTCTATCATGCTGTCTTGTCCAGACCTCTATCTGTTGGGTTAGATTATTAGCCTCTGAAGGAATAGTTTCTCTTGTTCTGGTGGCATTTGCTGTGTACACTTTGACTCAGTTTCTAGGTATGGTTATTACTGCTTCCTGGTAACTGTATGTCTTGATAACTGCAACTCGCTGAAAATCTTATGTTAAACCAGAACAATGAGCAGGATACATATATATCATGCGTACAGGGATTGGCATGCATATCGTGTATAGTATGTGACCGAGTAGGCTAGACTGAGAAGTTTCTATTTTCGATTAAAAAAAAGCTGAACTGATACAGGAAGAGCATATGGGCTAGCGCCCCCCCTGATCCAGGCCGGGGAGAGAGACACAGGCGAATCCCTCGCGGAGGAGCAGGCGAGGATTGGTCAGTGAAATCTGATCCCATCCCCACGACCAGCACAATACCCAGAGATGACGCTGACAACGAGACGACGGTGGCCGAAGTGCTGCGGCTGGGAACCCTCACGGAGCCAGCACCGCAATTTCTTCCCATACACGACGAGTGAGTGGTAAAACAACCGTGCTACTCTTTCGCGATTTACTTTTCTGCTGATCAAGCAGCAGCATTCCAGGTTAGATTTCCAACACGAGTTGGACAAAATTCAAATCATAGTACTGTAGCAGTTAGTTATCCTTGCATCTCTCTGCGTCATTGGCATCCCGTTCCCAATGGCTGAGGCAGTGAAATAAAAACAAGGAACAGCGAAGCTTCAGGTGCCTATGCTGGTCTGCTAATGCATCAAAAGAACAAGTCCATCCGTCCATGAACAAGCCAAAGAAATACGCTCCAGGCCGAAAGGTATAGACAACAGATTAGACAGACAGGAAGAGCCTTATTTCCTACTCCCTCCGTTTCAAAATATAAGACGTTTTAGGTTTGTGAAGAAAATGAATCTAGACTTATTTTAGTATGTAGGTTCATTCAATTTTGGGATGAATCTATACACTAAAAGAAGTCTAGATTCATTTTCTTCACAAACCTAAAACATCTTATATTTTCAAACGGAGGGAGTACCTGCAAATTCAGGGTGCCCAGAACAACGGCAAGTACACAGACTTGCTTCACCACTAAAACATTACATTGCAAACATATACGTATATACATTTTTTTAAATCGAATCATTAATTTTATAAAGGACTCATAAGCAATAAAACAAGAATAGTACACATAGACTCCATTATAAAGGTTATAATAACCAGAAACACTGCGTAGCTCACTGCAGGCCTTTGGATTGAGATGAGAAAAATGGAGCTCTACTTCAGCAAGTTCTACCTTTCAGTACAAGACCGCTTGAAGCAACAGTACAACCTCTGCCGAAACTTTACAGTCCTCTCTACTCTTGTTCATGATGGAGACTCCACCTCGTCCTAAATGAGACGAATCTATACAATTACCCTATTACGACTGGATGATTCATCTGATGCAAAGGATAATCATCCCTCGATGTGAGTTTGATGGCACATGTTCTGCAAAATCGACAAGGCATTTTCAAGGAGTTGAGCTACAGGGAAAAGATTGCAAGTCTAGATGCTAGTCAAACTTAGGAGGGATCAGATGAAAATGGCAATGCTGAATGAGCTACATGGAAAATCCACGCCTTCTCACTTGAAAATCTAGAATTGCAGCATAAACTCTAAACAGAACCACTTTTGCTTTCATGAATAATGTACTACCTCGGGTCCATGATGTAAGCCTTTCTCACAGTTATTGAACTGCTAGAAAGTCTTTATATTTTGGAAGGAGGTAGTAGCACATTGCAGTTGACTGAACATGCAGCACACCAGCAAGCAAGGCGGAGAAAATCAAGATAGCATGGAACCTTAATCACAATCTTAAGTCTTAACTGAAGTGGTGTTCATCATTTGGCATCATAATAAACAACCATGCAAAGATGCCATATGCAGGTTAACATTACAATTAGACTGACATTGTTCCTTTTACCAGCCAGCTCAACTACCTATAGTCTACTAGTTAAGTACTTAGCTAAACCAAATGATGCTAGCATATGGCCTTTTCCCCCAAAAGCAATATCAGATCTACTTGAGCATGATATTCCTCCAAAAAACGACATGAGGGCTCCCTGCACAGTAAGTGTCCTGAAGCAGATCATGGCACTAGACAATCAAACGCTTCTTTTCTGACCGTGCCAAATGAACCTTGGAGCAAGGCTGGGAAGGATTCATCACAGTGCCAAGGTCTTTCTTGGTGACGGCATGGGGCTCAAAGCCGGGCGGACCAGCCCAGCCTAGTGACGGTGGCTGAGAAGAGACGGCATGGGACTCGAAGCCAGGCGGACCAGCCCAACCTGCTGAAGACTGTGGCTGTGAACGGTCGGTGACATGGCTTGACACAGAAGAAGAAACTTTCCCGGTGACTGAACTGACTGACATAGATTCAGGCAAGCCTTCCTGCTGATTGGAGGTTTGAGAAGAAGCATCAGTGGCAGGTGTAGTTCCCTGCCCCAGGTTCTCGGCTGAGGTAGGGTATGCTGATTCAGCATAGTACGGCCAATATGACGATGTTGGTACTCCGACCGCCATTGTTGATGGGTCAGGGAATGTCAACTGGGAGTAGAGATATGTCATATAGCTGAACATAGCACTAGGATGAACACCAGCTATTCTGACATCCAAGATGTGCCCTTCCAGTTGGTAACCGTTCATGTGAGTGAGAGCCACAGCAGCAGCATAAATATCAGCAAATTTCACAAAGCCGAATCCCTTGCTCACACCAGTGTATCGATCCACAACTACCTTTGCTTGAGTGATTTGGCCGCATGGCAGAAAGATTTCGGTCAGCTTTTCGGTGGTAATATAGAGCGGGAGACGGCACACATATAGGTTGGTCATGTCTATTTGGCGCTGTAGTGTTAGAGGATCTGTTGCAGCACGGCAATCCCCAGGATTAGGAAGGCCAGCTACTCTCACAACCAGGGTACTTGCTCCGATTTGGTAACCATCCATATGATCAATTGCAGCAGCAGCAGACGAAGGATCGTCGTATCTAACCATGCCATACCCATGAAACGCCCTAGCTTGCACAATTTGTCCGAATGGACGAAAAAGCTCAACCAACCGATCACCGGTTACAGATGATGGGATGGCACCAACAAACACATTGGCCATGTCAATTTCTTTCATGGTCTTGCCAGCTGACTGTGGTAAAGCATGCTCTGCTGCATTCGGACTTCTTGCCAGCTGACCCGGACAAAGATCTGATCCCTTGACTACTAGCCTCTTTCCATCAATCAGGTACCCATCCATGCGTTTGACAGCTGCAATCGCTGACGCAACATCTGCATAGTACACTAGGCTATATTCCACATTCATCACGACTTTGCTGATCTGACCAAAAGGCACGAAAAGGTTAACCAGCTTATCAGCATTCGTGGATCGTGGAAGGTTACTGACATAGAGTCTAGATTTGTTGAGTTCTGGAGACGAAATTGGGGATCCTTGTAAAGCTGAGCTGGATGATGACGATGATGAAAGGCCTGCGACTCTGACAGCTAATGTCTCCCCGTCAATCAGAGTTCCATTCATTACTGCAATAGCCTCAGCAGCACACTGAGAATCAGAAAATTTGATGAAGCCACATCTTTTACCCAAACAAGTGCCTTGGTCTTCTGCCACTCTCGCATGGGTGATCTTACCAAATGGCAAGAAAAGCTCAACCAGCTTACCTGTGTGGATGGATGCAGGAATGTTGCAGAGATATAGATTGGCCATGTCGATTTCCTTGATGGTCCTGGTATGGGTTTGTGTTCCCACGGCTGAATTTGACAGTGCTGGAGGATTGCTAGCCACTCGAACCTCTATCTTTTTACCCTCAACCAGAGATCCATTTAACTGGATGATGGCCTGAGCTGCATGATGAGAATCAGAGTACTTCACAAAGCCATATCCTTTGCTTAAGCCTGTGGTGTGATCTCTGGGTACATTTATATCAATTACTTTCCCGAAAGGAAGAAAATGCTCGAGTAGCTTTAGCTTGTCCATGTATAAGGGGAGGTTGCAGACATACAAGCTACTCGTGTCGATTTCCGTTGAGGGCAGACTGCCAGTTTCTGACACAGATTGCATAGATGGATTGGGTACTGATGGTAGAGCACGAGCTACTCTAACCTCTAATTTTTTCCCACCAACCAGGCGCCCATCCATGCATCTAATAGCTGATGCAGCACTCTGAGGATCACCATACTTGACAAAGCCATATCCCTGGCATATACCAGTGAAACAATCATCCCCAACTTTTGATCGAACGATTGGTCCGAATGGTGCAAATAAGTCGACGAGCTTGCTAGAGGACACCGAAGCTGGCAGGTTACCCACATAGAGGTTTGTGTCATCCACTTCTTTCAGCTTGCCACCGTCCTGAGGCGAACAGAGCATGTGTTCTTGCCTCTTGCACAAGTGGTTGTCCTGGTCATCAAACTGAGCTTTCCTTTTCTCCAACTTGGCAGCACCAAAACTTTCAGTATTGTATGTGTAACAAGATACATCAGTAGCAAACCTGACAGACAATCGTTTCTTGAACGGCTTCACTTCCATTTCATCAGTTACTGGTGCCGACTTATGCACAATGCTGCCACCCTTTCTCAGCACCCGTTTTGGGGCCTCTTGCTTATTTTGTTCCTTCCTGACAGCCTGCACAGCAATGAACCTCTTGTCAACAGATTCCTCCTCATGAGCCACCAGATCATTGTATGGTTCCACTTCACAGAAGTCCTTCCTGCAAGTTCTGCGAGCATTCCGCGCTGGATCAGTGAAAGGCTCAGCATGAAACGGTTCCCCCTCGCCACTGTCATCTTCCTCATCACAGAGTTCTGAATAAAAAGGTTCCTTGTCACCTTCAGGCGGAGCGCTGCCATCACAAGGTTGCTCTCCACTAGCCTCCTCCTCTTCTGGCAAAGGATAACCATCACAAGGATCCACAGCTTGTGTTTCTGGCTTACCATCATCGTTGTCTTCATCATCATCATCGTCATAGAATTCACGTTCAAATGGCTCTTCTTCTTCACTGCCTTCTTCATATTCAGCACTCATGCTGTCACTGCCATCCTTCTGCAGCTGGCCAGCCAGGTCACTTTTGCACTCCATTCTTCTGCCAACAACTGGTTCACAGAAGAGAAGATTATTTAGCATAGTAATACAGGAAATGCCATCAGTTCTTAACACAAGTACACCGAGTGAACAAATAGTATACACACAGCACCGACACCTCGAAAAAAAAAAGAGAAATGAGCTCACGTAGCTAGAGACTTTGAAATTTAGAGCACAACATTACCTAAAAAAAAAGAAATTTAGAGCACAACATGCTGTGTATGCTCTTAGTCCGCATCGAGTAGCGCAATGTGTTGTCATCACTCTTAATCCACATCGAGACGCACAATGTGTTGCCTACAGTACTACACTAGTAGTAGTAGGTAGTAATCACTTCACCTGTTAATAAGTTGTGATCACTAACACTAAGGTTCGTTTCAGTCGCGCTCCTTTGAAGTTTCAACTATCTACAGAAGACATAAACAGTTGGCGCCGACCGGCAAGAGATTGCGAAAAACGCGAACCCTCGCTCTTCCTGCAGTGTAGTGCTGATCTTGCTTGATCTGTTACTGTACTTGTGGTTTTAAGTGGGTTTAGAACTTTAGATGGTGCTATCTGCAGCAGTGTAAGAGCCCGGCCCCATGAGCTAGTACTAGTGCAGATCAAAAGGTACATCCTGGTACTTTACTAGTAGTTAGTTGTCCCAGCAGAACTCACCAAATCTGTAGTTTTTTTTCTAACACTAGCAACAAATCCATGGCCAGATGACCCTACATTCCAAAAAATTCCATGGCAACCATCCTCCTAGTTCTAGTACCTTTTCTTTCAGAGGATGATTATTTCCTTGTGTACTAACTAACCCCAACAAATCACCAAACTGAGATGCGGGAAAAAGAGCAGTAGCCAAAACCCTCGCCGCGCAGCGCACAGTCCCCTGGTGCCGAACCCATAAAAAAAAACCAAAATTGGAAGGATCGGCGAGAAGACGCAGCCAGCCAAAAGCCCCAAAACCCCAATGCCTGCCGTGCCGGTACTAGTGCTAGACCGCCGGTAGCTGGAGGAGGATCGATCGATCGAACGCAAAGGGGAAAAGGGGGCACCCGATTATTTACTCCCCCGCGTCGGCGCCGGCGCGGTGAAGAGAAGAGAAATCCCAGGAACAATGCGGGTTTAATCTGCGGGAGAAGCACCAGCTATCTCGAGAGAGAAAAGAAAAAAGAAGAAGAGGGAGAGAGGGAAGTAGTACTACCTCCTCCTCGGGTCCTCCGGAGACGGAGCCTGCGCGCGTGAGGTGTGATCGATGGCAGGGGTCGGCGGCGCCTCCTGGGAGCAGAGCAGCAGGGGAGGGTTTCTGCAATGCGATTGAGGTGGAGGTGGAGAAGGAAGGGGGTTGGGAGGGAGGTGGGGATGGAGGAGTTGGAGGTGTGATGGTGGTAGTGGTGGGTGCGCCTCCCTCTCTCTCTCTCTCTCCGTTTCTCTCGCTGGGTGTGTGTGTGTGAACAGTGTGATGAGAGCAGAGCAGAAAGCAGCGGTGTTGCCGCGGCAGAGGAGGACAGCATGTGAAGGGGGAGGAAATTACGGGGAGGTCCCTGGCTATGAGGCACGCGAGTCGCTACACGAGGCAGGGGAAGGAAATGATATTTTTGGTCGCGCCAAGGGCGCCCAACGGGAAGTTGGCGGGGAGATTTTCGTTGCTCCTCTTTTCGCCGCGTGCCCCTCCATCCATCCTCAGTATCCCCAAAACGCATTCGAAATGTAGGACAAAGCGGCTTCGGCGAAAAAAAAAGCGACGTGTGGACCCATTCAATCAGCGACTGAACCCAAGTCGTCGTCATCCTTTCGTCTCGGAACCCCGCGGAGGACCGCCGAACAATAACTGCGCGACCGCTGCCTCCTCGGCTCCAGCGGCGGACCGGCGGGCAATAACTTCCCGCCGTTCCGCCTTTTTCCGCCCCCACCGCCCGCCTCGGCCTATAAAAGCCATACCTCTCACCGGAACTCCCCACTCTCTCACAATCCCTAGCTCTCCCAACTCCGGCGAACCACACACTCCGGCGAACTCACCTCTCTCCCTCTACTTTCCCCATGGTCGAGCGCTTTCCCGGCGATCCCGCAGCGAACGGCTTCGGTCGGCGCACGCTACAGCCGTGGGAGGCGCGCATGCTCTACGACGCCGGCTACATGGCGCCGCAGGACACGCGAAACCCTCCGGGCTGGAAGCTTAGTGCCGACGGCATACCCATCCCTCCGGTGCCCATCGGCGACGAGCTCGCCGACGAGATCTAGGCCTTCATCGGGGCCATGGATGATCCCGCCGCCGCCGAGAATCCCGACAACCTGTTGTACTGGGAGACCTTCTTCGCCGAGCGCCGCGCCCAGAAGCTCGCTCGCCATGAGAGGCCGTCCTACACGCCGTTGAAGCGCAACAACGCGGCGGGTCGCCGACGTTGGTGGAGCGCGCCAGGCCGGACGCTCGCCGAACATTCGGCGGTGGAGCAGTCACTCTGCGATTTGGCGTCGCAGCCGCCGATGGAGCCGTCATCGCCAAACATACTCGCCTGGTCCAGGGAAGATTGGGAGGAGGAGGAGGAGCACCTCCGCGTCCAGCGCCAACAGGAGCAGGCCGAGCGCCAGGCGTGATCCGGCCGTGTCCTCGCCTACCAAGGCACCCCGCTCGTCGTCCTCGACGACGAAGACTAAGCCAGGCCCTCCTACCAGCCCTAGAGGTGCGGCGACGCCGGCCAGGGGAGCTCCCGCCCGCCTTAGATGCCGAGCGACGATGATGACAGCGGCGACAAAGATGACGGCAGGGCCGATCCCGACTATACCTCCTTCTACGACAACCTCGGTGAAAGGGCATTTATGCCTTTCATATTGTTTTGATGTTTGTTGACAACACTTGGATAGGTTTAATGCATTGCTGAATGTTTCAGGAGATATCAGATTCATTTTGGGTAATTTATACACATGGGAAAAAGGGCTTGACAGAAACAAAAAGAGGGCAAAAATCAGTATCTGGCCGGACTGTCCAGCTGATGTGCGTCGGAATGTTCGGACCATCCGGAGTTTCCAACCAGAAGCAGCGGGAGAGTCCGTCCGTGGAATTTCGCCAGTTTTTCTCCCTAGGTGTGGACACTCAGAGAGGCTCTTCGGACACTAGTCGGACACTGGCCGGAAACTTGGCCAGGCTAGAGTGTCCGGCTGCAGCTCACCGGAATGTCCGGCCGGACCGGACTGTCCGGGTTAAGTGGTTCCAACGGCTCTAATTTCTGGGGCCCTATAAACGGACCCCTTCTTTTACCTTGGGACCTGCTCGACCAGTTCAAGAACAGCAACACATTTTGAGCCACCAAATCCACAAGATCTCTTCACTCACCCATCCAAAGTCCTTGATCTTTAGAGAATCGAAGGAGGAGGCCTTGATCTATAGCTTCATCAAGAGAGATCTTCATTTCCCCCTCATTCATTTAAGGGCCCTTTGCTCTGGTGTTTCTTTGGAAACTCTAGCTTTGATTTGGTTCTTACAATCTTGTCTTTGATTGTTTGATAGCTTGCTTGTATTTGGGAGCCTCCAATTAGGTTGTGGATGTGTGCCCTGAACTTGTTGTAAAGGTGTCGGCTTCCACCTCGAAGGTTGCCGATATAGTGGAAGAGGTGAATCGAACCCTTTGGGGTGAGGTTCATCGGAGAACAAGGGAGGCATCTCGTGGCGTTGGTGGTTTGAAACCACCCCTCTCCAAACGTAGACGTACTTCCCCTCAAAAGGAAGGAACTATGGGAAACAAATCCTTGTGTCTCCGCGTCCACCACTTTGGTTACTTCTATCCTTTACCGCACTTTACTTACTTGTTCTTGCTTAGTGTTGTGCTAGTTGGTGCTTGCATGTATGTAAATTCACCTTAGTTGCATAATCTAGAGAATTTACCTTGTCAAACCCTAATTTGAAAAAGAAGAAATTTTGAAGTAGCGCCAATTCACCCTCCTCTAGGTGTCCATACGATCCTTTCAATTGGTATCAGAGCCTCAACTCTTTATTCAGGCTTTACCGCCTAAGAGTATATGGGTAGCCACGATGGGGAAGGTCATACGTCCAAAACATATCTACTTTCTCGAACATTTTGCTATTGTTTCTTCTCTAAACTTGTGTGATTTGGATACAACTAACACGAACTAACGCTGTTTTCAGCAGAATTACCTTGGTGTCTTGTTTTTGTGCAGAAAATGAACTATCAGGAAAAATCCCGGAAAATATGCCAAAAATTATATTTCACCAGAAGATCCACGGAGCCAGAAGAAGAGACGGAGGGGAGGCCTGGGGGGCCCAGACCCACCCTAGGCGTGGGCCCACCTGACCCTGCGCCTGGAGGGGGTGAGGCCACCCCAGGCAGCTCCTCGGCCTCCCTCTGCGCCTATAAGTTGCCTTTCGACCTAAAAACCGAGGGGGGTTCGATAGTTTTCCAGAAAGAGTTCTGCTCCACCGCCGCCGCCACCAGAAACCAAGATTCGGATCCAGAAACTCCGTTCTGGCCTCCCTCTGTTGCAACTTGGTGTGCTTAATGCTTGTCACTAGGGCCTGAGTGCCATGATCTCAGATCTGAACTAATTATTGAATCATTATGATAGTATTGTTTGTGATCTTATCTGCAAGTTGTGTACACATATCATTGTCCGGATCCAAAGGCCCCAAAGTGACAATAATTGGGACAACCGGAGGGGATGGATGTGGTGTGAGGATCACATGTGTTCACGGAGTGTTAATGCTTTGCTCCGGTGCTCTATTAAAAGGAGCACCTTAATTGCCAGTAGTTCCCTAGAGGCCCCGCTGCCATGGGCTGGTTGGACAAAAGATGTTGTGCAAGTTCTCATTGCGAGCATGTATGACTATATTTGGAGCACATGCCTAAGATTGTTTAGTACTTGGATGCTTGTTATTATTTATCTGCAATGCCCTAGATATTGAAGTTACATGTTTAGACTCGTCCATGCAACGCTCGTCCATCCATCCCTATGCCTACCGCACTCGAATCCTACTGTTACCGTTACTGTTACTATTGCTCGTGTTTCACTGTTCATGTTGCTGTTGTTGTTGCTTTGTTGTTGCTACTGATAAACTTCTGTGAGCAAGAACTATTTCCAGGTGCAGCTGAACTGACAACTCAGTTGTGAAGTCTTGCAAGTATTCTTTGGCTCCCCTTGTGTCGAATCAATAAATTGGGTAATTCTACCCGCAAAGACTGTCGCGATCCCCTATACTTGTGGGTCATCAAGACTATTTTCTGGCGCCGTTGCCGGGGAGCATAGCTTATTTGTAAGTTCACTTGGATCTATTATTGTTCACTGCTACTCCTTTCATCATGGGGAAATCTCGTGATGAAAAGTTCCCTATTTTACCATCCACTGCAAGAAGAGGTACAGTCCTAAACACCTCTGCTGCTCTTGATTCACCGGCCGGTATAAGTACGCTTGTCACACCACCACCACATACTCATGCTACACACACTGCTACTACTGTTGAGTCTGAAACTGCTTTTGATGCTCATGATGTTACTTCTACTGTGCTTGATGAGAGTGGTTCATTAGGTCCTTTTCTAGATGCTACTATGGCTAGTCTAGGAAATACCGAAACTCCTAGTGAAGACACTGTTACACCTGTTAGCTCACCTGAGTCTGGAGAAAGTTATGATATTAATGATGGTTACATTGAGTTCACTGATGATTTTGTTGAAGAGTGCCGAAACACACATGGTACTAGTGCTATGAAGAGTCTCCTTGCTAGACGTACTATTATGCCTAAGATGTCCTCTGATCATAAGTTTGACACTTCTCCCATAGATATTAAAGATGAAGATTATGATTTCTCTCTTGATTTATCTTATTTAGATATTGTTGAGAAAGAACCCTTTTGTGGGACTGAAAATGAGAGTGTTGTGGCCCATATGAAAGAGCTTTCTACTATGAGTGCTTTATTCTCTGATGATTTTAAGATGTGCAAGTACTTTGTTACTAAGATCTTCTCTTTTTCACTAAAAGGAGAAGCTAGGGCTTGGTTTAATAGATTACCTCCTGGTTCCATTAATAGCCCTAATTGCTTGATTGCTTCTTTCTTCCAGAAATATTTTCCTCCCAGTGCTAGACATGATGCTTTGCAGAGATTTTTTGATTTTAAACAGGGAGAAGAAGAGAAATTTCCTGAGTGATGTACAAGGTTCTGTGCCTTGATTCATGCACATCCTGGATGTCCATTACCTAAGAATGAGCCTCTTGATCTTTATTATAATGGACTAACTAATGATTCTAGGACCTACCTAGATAGCTTTGCTGATTGTGTTTTCATGAAAATAACCCCTAGAGATGCTAAAGAATTAATGACCAAGATAAGCAAGAATTATGATGATTGGACTTCAACTGAACTGAATACACCTGAGCCTATTACTCCTGAACCAATTGTTCGTGAACCAATTCCAACACCAACAACAAAGAAGAGGGGAGTTATTGCATTAAATGATGAAGTGATGAAGCAAGCTAAGAAGTGTCTAAAGGAGAAAGGTATTAGAGCTGAAGATGTGAAGAATCTACCTCCTATAGAAGAATTATGTAAGACAATTCCCCACTCATCTACTATTGAGGTACACTCTCTCCAACACTTTGATGAAGGTGATATTCCTTATGGTAAGCCTCCTGATCAATGTTTAGAGGAACCTGACATTTTTATTGTTAAACAAGGTCATTTTAATAAACAAGTTCAGAATCATTTATTGGAAAACTCTAGAGCTATCCATGAGTTGAAAGATATTGTGGAAAGATTTTTTAATGATATTAAAATGCTTTGTAAACACTTTCAAATGGTTCAAACCTAACTTGATCAACTTGCTAAGGTACAAAAGGATATGCTAGTTAATGCTTCGGGAGATAAACATGCTTATGGAATTAGAACTAGGAGTGGTATAGCTACTCAAGATCCTTTATATCCTAAAGGACATCCTAAAAGAATTGAGCAGGATTCCCAACAAGATGAGAGTAGTGGTAGTCCTCGTAAGAGAAAGAAAAAGAAACATAAAATAGTTGAGGAACCACTTGAACCTGTTGTAGATCCTAATAGTATATCTGTCTCTGATGCTGAAACTGAGAGTGGTAATGATAAAAATGAGTCTCCTGATAAGGAGGAAGGTGAGGAAGAACCTGAGAAGCACACTAAGAACACTAGGTACACAAAGGAAGATTTTATTGCTAATAAACATGGTAAAGAGAGAGAACCTTGGGTGCAGAAACCTATGCCTTTTCTAGGTAAGAAATACAAGTCAAAGGAGGAACAACACTACAACAAGTTTTGTGAGTGGATGATGTTGGAGATATGCCCTAGAGGCAATAATAAATGTAGTTATTATTATATCTTTGTGTTTATGATGAATGTTTACATTCATGCTATAATAGTATTAACAAGGAAACATTAATACTTGTGTGATTTGTAAACTTAAATTAAAGTCCCTAGTATAAGCCTCTATACATCACTAGCTTGTTGGTTGATAAATGATTGTGGTTTCCCTATCATGGACATTGAGATGTTATCGACAACAAGATCATATTGTTAGGAGAATGATATGGTGGACATACTCCTATAGATAAGCGTAGCATAAAGATCAAGTCATTTCAATAGTTCAATTGCTATATGCTTTCTGATACATAGTAATCTAATTCCTTCGACCATGAGATCATGCATATCACCTTTACCGGATGGATGCTTTGATGACATCAAACACCACACCGTAACTGGGTGGCTATAAAGGTGGCATTGAGTATTCGGAAAGTATTGGTTGAAACACATGGATCAAGAGTGGGATTTGTCCATCCATATGACGGATAGATATACTCTGGGCCCTCTCGGTGAAATGTCATCCAATTAGCTTGCAAGCATGTGACTGGCTCACAAGGGATCACATATCACAGGAACGAGAAAAGAGTACTTATCGGTAACGAGGTTGAACTAGGTATGCAGAGATACCGACGATCATAACCTCGGATAAGTAAACTATCGTGAGACAAAGGGAAATTGATATCGTATGTAAGTGGTTCATTCGATTGCAAAGTAATCGTAGAAATATGTGGGAGCCATATGAATTTCCAGATTCCTCTATTGGTTATTGTTCGGAGAAGTGTCTCGATCATGTCCGCATAATTCACGAACCGTAGGGAGACACACTTAAGGATTCGACGTTGTTTGAGTAGTTATGGTATGATGATAAAGAGACCGAATGTTGTTCGGAGTATCGGATGGGATCCGGGATATCACGAGGAGATACAAAATGGTCCGGAGAATAAGATTCATATAAGGAAAGTCTCGTTTCGGAGTTGGGGAATGATTCCGGTGTTTTCATCGGGAATGTTCTAGAAGGTTCCGGAATGTCTGGCACTCCGGAGGGGAAGGGGTACATGAATGTGTCATTGCAAGTTGGAATGATTGCATCATGTACTAGGTGTCATCGCTGTCCAAAATAAAGGGTTTATTCAAATCCTAGTTTGAAAAGTCAAACGACTAGTTTGAAAGTCAAACGACAGTTTTTGGAAAGAGGAGGAGAGGTGGAAACCGAGTTGGGGAGGAGTTCCCTCCTCCAACCGGCGGCCCACCTCCAAGCCGAGTTGGGGAGGGACTCCCCTCCCCTTGGCCGCACCTCCCACCTATAAAGGGAGGGGCAGGGCTGCCCTCCTAGCACACAAGTTCCCTGCCCCAAACCCTAGCTTGGCGCCACCACCTCCTGTAGCTGCTGCCGCCTCCTAGGGTTGCCCTAGCCGCCGACTTGGGCTGCCCCAAGCCCTAGCCGCCGGCTCTAGCATCTCCTCCTTGGTGTGTCTAAACCCTAGATCTCCGAGGAGCTCTCTCATAATCCACCATACTCGCTCCGGCTTAAGGCGAAGCCCTGCGAGATCTCCCCTCTACTTCCGGTACCATGCCGTTGTGCTGCCGGAATTGCGAGGAGAGTGCTACAACCTCCACTGCCTGCTGGTACAAGGGAGAGGAAGGTATTCGTCGAGTACCGAACGTGTGACCGACTGCGGGAGCGCTGCCGAAACGCAGCGCCGGAAGGATCGTCTACGCGATCTTGAGATCGGGAAGAGTACGACTACATCACCCACGAGAATCCGCTCTCGTAAACACTTTGGAATCTTCGAGGGTGAGTTATTCCATCGACTCGTTGCTACAATCTAATAGATAGATCTTGGCTTGTTTGTTTGTATGCGGTAGAATTTTTTTGTTTTCCATGCTACGAAACCCTACAGATGAAGCCTTTATTCTTGCAAATTCCTTTGGCTGATGCTATTAAGTTGCCTCCTTATTCAAAGTATATGAAGGATATTTTCTCTAATAAAAGGAAGATTCCTAATAAGGAGATTTCTACTCTACTTGCTAATTATTCCTTCAATGGTAAGGTTCCAAAGAAACTTGGTGATCCAGCTATACCAACTATTCCTTGCTCTATTAAGAATAATTATGTTAGAACTGCTTTATGTGATTTGGGAGCTGGAGTTAGTGTTATGCCTTTTTCTCTCTATAAGAGACTCCATCTAGAAAAGTTGATACCAACTGATATTTCTTTGCAAATGGCTAATAAGTCAACTACTATTCCTATTGGTATATGTGAGGATGTTCCTGTTCAAGTTGCTCATAATTGCATGGTTCTAACTGATTTTGTTGTGCTTGAAATGCCTGAAGATGATAATATGTCTATTATTCTTGGGAGACCTTTTCTTAATACTCCAGGTGCTGTCATAAATTGCAATCAAGGAAAAGTAACATTCAATATTAATGACAAAGAGCACACTGTCTATTTCCCCAAAAAGGTTGTTAAGAGCTATTGCCTGAATTTGATTGAAAATATTGAGGGCATGAAGGTTGGAGAAATATATTGTTCCATTCCACAAGAAAATTTTGAAACTATTATGATTGGGACCATTGCTATCAAGTATGAGGTAACATAATCACCTTATGGAATGCAAAGTTTTGTTTCATATAAGATTGTTTTGGTAACAAGACTTGATCAACCTTTTTAACAAAAGGATTTTAATGAACAAAATAATGTTTCCACTGTGGTTATACTTTCTTTATTTTTCCTTTCTCCTTCCTAGTATTTGCTTTAGTTTTAGTTTTGCTAGTTGTTTGCTTGTTCGAGTTTCTTAGAGCTCCTGTAGTTTAGCTTTTGGTTTGCTTTTGCTTCTTCTGAAAAAACTGTTTCTGCTAGAAAATCAATTTTCATACCCAGAAAATTGGCCAAAAATAAAGTTTCCCGAAAAATCCCAGAAAATTAAAAATAATTTTTTCCTCGAAAAAAGGGGCAAAGTGGCACCTGAGATGACCCAGGGGCCACCCCAGGCCACCAGACCCCTGGTAGGCGCGGCCTACCAGGTGGCGGCGCTTGAGGGAGGTCTGGCCCACCTGGGCCCCTCCAGGCTGCCTCCTCAAAGCCACCTTCTTTCTCTCTCCCAAAAAACACCAGAAAACTTGCTCAAGCTCGAGTTCTTGCTGTTCTTGCTCGCGATTTTCGATCTCTTTGTTCAGCCCATCTCAAGTGCTGATTTTTGGAGGGATTGTTCCTTGCAAGGAAGATGAGTGCTTATCCACTGAATCAATATGACATGATGGTGCATGATCCCATGAAGGTTCATCGTGAGGAGGCAGTTTTCCCTTCCATATACCCATGCCATGAGTTCATGAGAGCTGCGGGGATCATCTAAGATTTCCAAACTTTGGTTACAAATGCAGGGTTGGAGCACTTAGTTGAAGGTGAACCAATCCAATATGTTAAGCTAACCATGGATTTTGTGCAGGACTTCCGGTTCAGTTGGTCTACTTCTAATCCCATGGTCCATTACAAAATATATAATATACCTGTCGACCTGACTTTTGCTGATTTCTGTGAAGCAATTAGAGTACCTCAGTGGGGATCTTATGAGAAGATCAAGGAGAGGCCCAAGTCACTTGTGGATTTATATGCTGAGATTTGCTAAGGTTTCAACTTCTCAAAGGAAAGTGGTAAAATTCGGAACATTCAGCTCCCAGCTATTAGATACTTTGCATATTTGATTACCAAGTGTGTTTTTGCTAGAAAGACTGCTAGAAAGTTGTCTTCTTTTGATCTAGCTTTTATTGTAGCTGCTCTAAATAGGAATAGTTCTTATAGTTTGAGTGCTCTGATAGCTCACCGTCTCACCACCAACCGTGAGAAGGGTAGAATTTGTGGAGGTATCGTTGCTTCTAGATTGCTAGCTTTCCATGGTTTAGAGCCTCACTTTTCAGATTTTCAGTTCCCCATAGAGAGGCTTGATATTGATCTATGATTCAACATGGTTTTTTTCCTTGGGGGCAAATGTGAGAAGTTTACCATATGAAATATCTTTTGCCCAGCAAGGTCGGAGAAAAGGTAGGACTGAGAAAATAGTTTATTTGCCTGTACCTGCTTTGTTTAACTTTGATAACAGGCAAGGATGGTAGCTTACAGAGGAGGAGGTTGACACTTATGTGGGGGAACTCTCCCAGCAAGAGGAGAATGTTGAAGAGGATGCCGAAGATAGTTCGGTCCAGCCCTCCAACTTGGGAGAGTCTTCATACCAGCAGCCCTCATTTGATTGGGGCGCGTCGTCTTCTTCATCGCAAGTGCCTGACTATGATCATTCCTATGATGACCCACCAGCATGGGGGTACTATTCGCGCTATTGATCCCCACTTAGGCCAAAAGCCTAAGCTTGGGGGAGGTATACCGACATCACACTCATATATATATCATGTTCGATCGGTTCTTTGTATATCCATTGTTTTTGCTTTATTTTTTGGTTCTTGTTGCTTCTTTCTAAAAAAACCAAAAATATCAAAAATATTTTCATTGTTTCTCTTGGTTTGTTTCTTTGTTTATTTGTTTCTTTGCTTTGGTTTGCCTTAAAAGAAAAATCCAAAAAGATTTTGCTTTGTTTGGTTTGCTTTGTTTTTGCTTGGTTTTTCTTTGTTTGCTTGTTTCTAAAAAAATCGAAAACACCAAAAATATTTGTTGTTCTTCTTTGGTTTTGTGAGTTTTTTGCAGGGTTCAGCTGTCCTCAGTGGATTGTGGTTTCATGTTAATTATTCAAGTCACACAAGTGAAGGGCAATAATGAAGATTAAGACAACTCGAGGTGTGGTAAGAGGCTGGTAACGAACTCTATTTGTTTCATTTTTGTACATATACTCATCATTGTGAGCATGCTTAGCCTGTTTGTGTAAGGTGTATGTCATTATGGATGCTTAGTAGTTCTTGCTTGTCTATGATTAGCTCCAGCTTGCTAATAATTTGTAGCATGTCATATGAATGTTTGCTTGTATTTTTTATTCATACTTTGGTATGATATTGTGGTATCCTCCTCTGACTGTTCATGTGAATCGACTTGGCACATGCTCACGTATGCATATGACTAATCAATAGTTAGTAAGCCTCGATGATATATTTTGCCTCAGAGTTCTTGTATCACTTTCATGCCATAGTTAGTCATGTTTTGTTGCAAGCATGATTATGATAGCTATTGCTCTCTCGTTTGTCTCTCCCTCTCTATTGCTAGCCTTCACTTGCACTGAGTATGTCCTCTACCTGTGCTTCCAACTCCCAAAAAACAATATTGTCAGTTGTGTCCACCATACCTACCTATTAGCATTATTTTCTATTTCAGTGCATATTCTATATGCCGTGTTTTCTTCCAAAATAAAATGTTTGTCAGTTTTAAGAAAGTTAGTTAGTAAAGCTCTCATGAACTTGATGGCACACTTTATTCCTTGCGCTTAATAATTCTGAACTATTGTGACTAGTCTATGAAAGTTATATGCTTGCTAATTATATACTAGGATTCAACAGAACTGTGCTGTCACGAGGAACGCTTTCAACACTTTTTGGATATCTCATCCAGCTGATTCCTTGCTCTTTTGTTTACGGATGTCGACGATGTGAAATAAAAGGGGAAGTTGTTAGTTTAAGGAGTTTATACATTGTGTTAGAGAAACGTCTGGACCGCTACCTAAGCCATGCTTAATCATGGTGGAAACTTGCAGCATCACTATAATGAGCATATATGAAGCGTCCTCAATAAAAATCTATGCTTATGGTAACTAAAAAGATTGCTGAGATGCTCATTGTCTGCTTGCCTTGTCATTTTGGTTATGAGAAAGCTCCCGTACCATGTGCAAGGGGTACCCCGTTGGCGGTTCTCGATGATATGCATGTATTTACAATGACAAGAACATTCAGGTGACCAAAGTTGAGTAGCATGTGGAGCGGCCCTCGTACTCAAGGGACTTGGGATTTCCGGTCTATGGTCTGTCAAGCATATGATTCAGAGTGGACCTCACTTTCACCTTAACCATATGAAGATGCCTATGATAGGGGTAATGAGAGCTCAAAGCTAATGAGTACCTTCTTTTCAGTATTGGGAAGCCTTTCAAACCTTCACAAAACCGTTTTCACAACCTTGTTGAGTCACCACTTATTCTATGAGCACCTTCTTGAGAGCATAGTTGTCATTCTTGTGTTTGTTCCAAAACTTGGTTAACTATGTCATGACTTTGATGCTTGTATCTCTGATATCTTTACTTCTAGTCTTCATGTGAATTTCAGAGGTGTCATGGCTTTTATATTGTGCTCTTCAAACAAAGGCAAGCGAGATACCACTCTATCATACCTTATTATGAGCATTGCAATGTTGCTTATGTTTATGTTTCATGCTACTTATTATTATTGAGTTGGTTTCTCTTCATAGATTGCAATGACTATTGAGTAAACTTAGTTGCATACTCCTTATTATGAATTGTCTAAGCATCTACTCTTGTGCTGAAAATATTTATATCATATGAAGTAAAGTGTTCGTGAAAGTTCTTTTATCGCACTCAGTTTTCAACTGAATTGCTTGAGGACAAGCAAAAAGCTAAGCTTGGGGAAGTTTATATGTCCAAAACGTATCTACTTTCTCGAACACTTTACTATTGTTTCTTCTCTAAACTTGTGTGATTTGGATACAACTAACACAGACTGATGCTGTTTTCAGCAGAATTACCTTGGTGTCTTGTTTTTGTGCAGAAAATGAACTATCAGGAAAAATCCCGGAAAATATGCCAAAAATTATATTTCACCAGAAGATCCATGGATCCAGAAGAAGAGATGGAGGGGAGGCCTAGGGGGGCCAGACCCACCCTAGGCGTGGGCCCACCTAACCCCGCGCCTGGGAGGGGTGCGGCCACCCCAGGCAGCTCCTCGGCCTCCCTCTGCGCCTATAAGTTTCCTTTCGACCTAAAAACCGAGAGGGGTTCGATAATTTTCCAGAAAGAGTTCCGCTTCGCCGCCGCCACCAGAAACCAAGATTCGGATCCAGAAACTCCGTTCTAGCACCCTGTCGGGACGGGGAATTTGGAGAGGATCATTGGAATCGTCATCACCAACGCATCTCCATCAACCATCGATGTTTCCCTCATCCATGAGTGAGTAATCTCCCTTTGTAGGCTTGGGTATGGTAGGGATTGGATGAGTTCTATCATGTAATCGAATAAGATCTGTTAGGGCATAGTGCCTAGTTTCTCTTCTGCTATTTGACTTTGTTGTAGCTTGTTGTGCTTAATGCTTGTCACTATGGCCCAAGTGCCATGATCTTAGATCTGAACTTATTATTGAATCATTATGATAGTATTGTTTGTGATCTTATCTGCAGGTTGTGTACACATATCATTGTTCGGATCCAAAGGCCCTAAAGTGACAATAATTGGGACAACCAGGGGGTATGGCTATGGTGTGAGGATCACATGTGTTCATGGAGTGTTAATGCTTTGCTCCGGTGCTCTATTAAAAGGAGCACCTTAATTGTCAGTAGTTCCCTAGAGGCCCCGCTACCACGGGCTGGCTGGACAGAAGATGTTGTGCAAGTTCTCATTGGGAGCACGTATGACTATATTTGGAGCACATGCCTAGGATTTTTTAATACTTGGATGCTTGTTATTATTTATCTGCAATGCCCTAAATATTGAAGTTACATGGTTAGACTCGTCCATGCAACGCCCGTCCATCCATCCCTATGCCTACCGCACTCGAATCCTACTGTTACCGTTACTGTTACTATTGCTCATGTTTCATTGTTGCTGTTGTTTTGTTGTTGCTACTGATAAACTTTTGTGAGCAAGAACTATTTCCAGGTGCAGTTGAACTGACAACTCAGTTGTTAAGGCTTGCAAATATTCTTTGGCTCCCCTTGTGTCGAATCAATAAATTGGGTAATACTATCCGCGAAGACTGTTGTGATCCCCTATACTTGTGGGTCATCAGAAGGCGAGGGTGAGCCTACCACATCGGTGACCATGGAGAATCTCAATAACTTGGAAACAAGGTTGAGCTCCACCTTGGGCAATGAGATCAAACAATTGCACAAGCTACTTGAGCAACTTGTTGAAGATAAAGGTGACTCATCACCCCCTTCTCCTCTAGAGGTACCTCCATCATTATCTAAGGTGAATGCCCCGGTATCACCCTCGGGTAAGGTGGCGGGGGGTAAGGAAGACAACATTAATTCCACCACAAAAAGGGATGGTGGGAAGGGAGAGCATCATAACTCTCAAGGATGGTACACTCCCGGCCCTCCAATTCCTCACCCTTATATAAACAATAGAGGAGACCCACTAAAGCTAGCTGCATCTACTTTTGCTCAATGGAAATCTCTAATGAAATCTCACTAGATCATGACAGCGTGCGTTGCCGCGCCCGTCCAATTTTAAGATATTTAGTAAATATGTACATCCATAAACATGAAATTTCAATATGTATCAATTGACAATATATTAATCAGTTATTAGTAACCGTCCCAAATTGAAGTGGACTCTTGAGAAAAGAACAACATAATATGAGCTTCGAGAGTCATTTAATAAAATATGAGCAGTATAAGCAGTTCCTAGAATCGCACAAATCCCCACACTGAGATGATAACATCTAAATTATCACTGGCCATCGAACAAAAGGATTAAAAAGATGTGTATCAATACAACTAGAAATACAAGAGCTACAACATAGTTACTATAAGTTTTACGACAAGGGGTCTTAATACTCCAATGCATGGAAATTTCTCTCCCGGTTCTAGCATTGGAGGAACTTTTCAATTTAGTGGAGTCAAGGGTGATGAAATTATCACTTTAAAAAATGATTAGTGTGAATCTAAGAGCATTCTTCCCTATATCAACTTGCTAGGATGAACTAACAAATATTTTTTTCTCTTGCCTTAGTAAAAATATTTTTGCTGTCAGCCAACACACAATCTTAAATCCAAAAATTCCGCAGTACTTTGAAGGTTTAACCTGAGCACACAATGTCTTGTCAACATAAATTTCCTAACAGTTTAAGATAATATTTTCGCACCAAGTTTGAAACAAAATTTGACTATATCAATATATGGAACCAAGCTATGGATCTGCAGCGAAGACATAATTAAGGAGGATGTCTGCCTAGCTACATGAAGACGCCAACTAAAACAATATCACAATCGGTCAAGACAAACAAATTTAGTATATAGTTACATCCAAATTTAAATAAATTTGTAGCATCCTACATGACGGAGGGAGTACTTGTATAAATGTGTTTTTATATGTTACCCATAATACAGTTCATGAAAATAGAATATGGACTGAACAAACTGATTCTTTTGTTACTGTATATCTGCTCATGAGAAGGAAAGAGACATGATGTATACAATTATATGAACAGTTAAAAATACCCGAGATTTATGAAGAAAAATCTAAGAACCTTATAAAAGTCAACAATAATCATCACTGAATATACACAAATAGATGTGTTTCTTACATGGTCTCTAAACTAAAATTCATGAGAAGAGAATATGCAAAAGATGAACATAACAAACTAACTTTTAGTTGTTCATCTGCTCAGAGAAGGAAAGATACAAATGTGTATACGGTTATATGACCAGTTATGCGAATACCTGTTTCACACACAAAAAAAGAGTTATGCAAATACCTGAGATTCATGAAGCACAAAATCCGAGAACATATAGAAGTCAACAATAATCATATCTATATAGGTTCATATGGCCTTGCATAATTTCATTGATAAATAGCTCAGTTTAGCAGGATAGACAAAGTTTTCACGAACTTCCTACAAAGAGAAGCTCACTAATGTAATCAGGATGTTAAAACCACAAGAAAATAGAACAAGATCTAGATAAAATGATAAAGAGTACGTAATGTAGTCCTAGTCGAGGATAGGTGATATAGATACAAGCTAACTCCTAAACCCATGTCAAAATTTATACAGGTCCATCCGATGTGAACTCTTAAAGAAATAGTAAAACGAGACTTGAAACATGACCGCATGAACAAATCGTGAACATAGATGGATGGTCAAGTACTCTGTTTTGCAGTGAAAGACAGGCATACTCTATAGGCAAAATCAAGCATTTGTTTGCTGAACAATGCCATTAAGATGGTACCTCCAAAATCTCTTGAAAATTACACAGCTGCAAAATAACAGAAGAATGGTCATTGCTATCTTCGCTGTCGAAAAAAACAAAACAAGTGGTAGGAACATTGAAAGAGAAACTGACGGAAATAGGGAGAATTAACAAACCAGTGATTGTTGATTTTTAATGGGTTTTACCCTTTTCGGATCGAGGTAGCAACGAGCCAATGACTAGAAAAATAAAACAGAAGTGTGACTGAAAATGCAAACACAAAAATGTAGCCCTACCATTTGGAATCCACCAACTAAACATCACCAAAAGTCAGCACTCATCTCCATCTACAAAGAGAAGCTCCATAATGTAGGGTGACCTATATCCAAAGACAAAGTGATTCATTGATGTTTGCAATACCCAGTCTTGGTGAATGCGTTCCTCCTCTTCACCAATCAACTGATGTGATGGACCTGTTATAACTATAGAAAAATAAATCAAGGTGGCAATTCAAAATCCTAGGAAAGGGAATCAACAACAAAACTGAACCTCAAAGTTAAACTTTAGGAAGAGAGCGGGATGGGAGAGAGGTGTGTCTAACCAGGGTAGGGTGGGCATGAGATACCACCCATTGTGGACGCCGATCTTGCGAGAATAACCATTATTTCCATCATCATCATCGCCACATCTCTCTCTTATCCTCTCTTTGTGAGACAAATAATGAGATGAGATGAACCATAGGAGTGGCAGTACGCTAAGTGGATACCTGGCCGATATCAGTCAGAAATTCTCTGGTGAAGTATTCCTTGGATCAACCAAACAAATTTGGCTTCCAGCAATTTTACTAACAACATCTGCAGCAAATTGCGAGAGAGAAAACATCATCAATCTGAATGAATCTGCACGAAGTAGATCCATTAATTGGGGGAGGAGGATTGTTGACTGTACCCTAGAGGAATACAGATGGAAGCCTATTGCGGCAGAATTTAGAGTGAAGGCATGCTCTATCATCCTATCGGACCTCGTCGGCGCCTTTGCCGGAGAAGAGGAAGGAAGCTTTTGTTCCAGCAACAAAGAGGCGAAAGTAAGGGATTAGATCAATAGAGGACGCGCAATATAGAGCAATCGATTACCAGATTTTATGGACGGGCTCATTTAACTGTTGTCCTCGCGTGATTTTTCGTCCGGCTGCGCGGGCAGAGGAGCGCCGGCGGCGCAGGCGGAGGAGCACTGGCGGCGCAGCCAGGAGTAAGATGCGTTCGTGTAGCTGCTTTTTTTCTTCTAATAACCCGTGCGTGGAGAATCAAGCAAGTACCGCTTTGTTAGGCCCATTAGTAGTTGTATACGGTCCGAGACACGTCGTGAGGCCCAACTCATTTTGCATAGCAGCAACCCAACAAAGAGAAGGAACACTGCACGCGCGCAACGAAGGAATCACTCCTAATGACGTTTCGGGTGAGCCAGATCACTCTAGGCCTTTAGATTTTTTAGTCAGACGGTACAGCCTTCCAAAACGCTGTGGAGACTCCTAGGTAGCTCAATTTTATTGTTTCTTAATGTGCGCAGCTCTTGTATTGAGTTATGGAACATCATTGAAGAAGGACTCTATATTAGGGATCCATCCAAATTGACTAGAAGAGAAGTTGTCAATAGCCAACTCAATGCCACCACTTTGCACATGATACAACAAGGATTGAGTACAAAATATTACCCTCACATTGAGCACCTCAACACCGCAAAGGAAGCTTGGGATGCTGTCACGGAGTTGTATGTTGGAAATGAGAGCATGAGAAAGAACCAGTATGATGCACTAAGCAATGAAGCCAAAGGCTTCTATATGAAGGAAGGTGAAGATCATGAAGACATGTATCATAGGCTCAAGACCACCGCTACCGCTTTTAGGAATGTGGGTGCCTCACATGTGGATGATGCTTGGATAAAAAGGAAATATGTGAGTGCACTCATGCCCTTTGAGCCCACCGACTTGAAGAGCCTACAAGGAAGACACAACTACCACCTCATGACCTCCAATGAAGTTATGCAAGAGATGGCCTCTTTCAAGGTTTCCGCCAAGAATGCCAAATATGCCCATGCTCGTGCACTTGGAATGAGCAATGTTGTCAACCTTACATTAAAGGCCAAAGTTGTGGAGCATGTGGATGAAGATGATAGTGATGAAGGTCTATCCTTGAGCCACTCCGATGATGTCAAGATTGCTCATGGTGAATATATGGCCTTCTATGCAAAGAACTTTTGGAAAAACCCCGCTAAGGCCAAGATGGAAATGCAACGAAGAAGCAACCCAAATGGAAGAAGAGACAATGTCACTAAATTGAGAACTTGCTTCAATTGTGGTGACCGCTATCACTTTGTGGCGGGTTGTCCCTATGATAAGAGAGAAGATCATGGGGGTAAACTTGTGTTGAAGAAAACTTCCAAAGCTCCTTACAAGAAACCCTTCATCAAGAAGAATCCCATCAATAAGAAAGTTGTATTGATCACTCATGAAGAATTCTCATCCGACAATGAAGATGATGAAGATGATGAAGAGGAAACATCAAGTGGTGTGGATGCTCTAGCCACTACTTCTACTCCCACATTCTCCCTCTTCGATTCTCCAAATGAGAATACTCCCAACAAGAAAGTCACTTGCCTTATGGCAAGAGGAACGGAGGTATCATCATCATCCCACCCCACTTCATTAGTTAATGATGAAATTGATGATGAAATGTCTCTTGAGATTAAAAAGGAAATAATTAGTTTTGATGAGTTCATGAATAACTTGCAAGGGGAACACAAAATACATTTCGTGGACCTCTTAGATCAACTTTCTCACACCCAATAGCTTCTTGATGAAAGATGTAAATTAGGAAGAGAACACTTGGTTGAGGTAGAAGCTCTAAACAATGCTCTAGAATACGAACAAGATACTAGGATGTCTCTTGAACTAAAACTTGAAGGGCTTGATGAGGCCAATGACTTAATTGTTTATAAACTCGTCAAGGAACAAGACCATGCTATTGCTAAATATAAAAAGGCTAAAAAGGACAAGATTGAGTTTGGTGTTGTTCATGAAAAACTTGCTAAGGACTTTGGTATGCTTGACAAGGCTCACAAGGCCTTGGAAAGTGAACTCTTGTTACTCACAAAGTCACATGAAAAGCTTCAAACTCAATTGACCAATATTGCTTCACCTAGTACTTTCATTCCTTCTAGTAGTACAAATATACTTGAAGAAAATGCTAGGTTGAAGGGGGGGCTAGCAAAGGCCACCTTTCCAAAAGGGAACACGTCCATTGATGACATCTTGAGTAAGCAAAGGTCAAATGGTGACAAAGCAAGCCTTGGATTTGTCTCTAAAGCTAAGAAGAAGAACAACGAGAAAAAGAAGGCTAAGCCTACACAGGAAAAAGACAAAGCCATTGTGGGTAGTGACGAGGTTTAATCTCGTCAATGCCCATTGTTATGGACTTGGGTTTTGGAGAAGATGGGGATGCTGGAGATCGTGTCACGGTTAACAGACAAGCAACCAGGGGACACAAGATTTACCCAGGTTCAGGCCCCCGGAGGGAAAACCCTACTCCTGCTTGTCTGCTCTTTGATTACGGCGGAACCGAAGGTTACAGGGTGCGCAGATTCGATCTGGCGTGGATGCGTGTGCGAAAGTATGAGTCGAGGTTGGTTGAGTTGCCCTAGGACGTGCCCTCCTGTCCTTTATATAGACTTAGGCAGGTCCCGGGGATAGTCCTAGTCGGTTACAAGTTCTAGGGCGTTTGCCCTTTTGAGTTTCCTATCTAAACTAGTCTTGTTCTCCAAGGATCCGAAGATGTCTTGGGCCTTGGTCACCCAAAAATCTTCATGGGCTAGCGTACGCCTGCAGTGGGCCTTCCTTGAGCTGGACTAGGTATGCTGAAGTTATGTACCCGTAGGGTATAACCATGTCAGTAGCCCCCGAGTGATCAGTCGAATCGTAGATTCGGCTGAGGACTCTTCAATCCTTCGGGTGCAACTCTGTCTTTCAAGAGAATGTGTAGGGATTGTTGATACGTGTGCCTGACTCACCCGACGGATCAGGGTCAGTTAACTATCTTAGGACGAAACAACACGATCTTCTTCAGGTTCGGGTCCCTTAAACCGGGCCTGGAACATATGCTGGCGTAATTCAACTCAGGCCGCGGAGGACTTATAGGAGAGGAATTCCAGTGATTTTAATTGGTGTACCCAACGCGTCCGTCAGGATTTTTCATCGTACCTGTTGGTACGGATTCATACTAGCAGAGCGCAGTCAGGTGCGTTGCCAGGCCATCAGATGATATCTGTAGGTCTTATCTTTGCGTCGCAGACGCAGCATCCGAACATTTACCACCTCGGAGGTGCTTCGGGTGGCCAAGGAGATTGTTGCTCACTTAGCGTTTTGTTGGGGCAGAGTTGCCAAAAAGTTTTTGCGTGCTGTTCCAAAAGATCGCAGTCGAAGACTTCATAGGGTGCGCGACCAGCGCTCCCTATGGGAGTAGCCCCCAAGTGTCTGTTCGAGTCGTAGACTCGAATGGAGACTTTAGTTCAAGCATTGTTTCAGTCCTTAGGTCCGCAGGACTCGAAAATTTTCGGATGCTTAAATCCATCCTCCCTATGGGAGTAGCCCCCAAGTCCGTAGTAGAGTCGTAGACTCGACGTAGGACTTAAAGAAGCAATTTTATCCTTAGTTGTCTGTCGGGTGCGCGACCAGCGCTCCTGATAGGAGTAGTCCCCAAGTATTTAGTCGAATTGTAGATTCGAGTGAGTACTTTTAGCTGTGGAGCCGAAGTGGTGCTAGTATAGCTTTTGATGACGTCAGTGCTTACGATTGATGACCTCAAGCGTCTGCCGCGCCAGAGATGACTTGACGGGACGAAGCGTGGGTCCCTCTTGCTGACTTTGAATTGACCGGTCACGCGGGGCGTGGAGATGATTACGGCGCCTCCTCGATTTCCGTGCGTAGTGGACGGCGTGGTAACGATGGTTTGTTGTGGTGTTGACACGTGTACGGTCAGATCTATCGTTGGCGTTAGGTCTTCTCGATGGACGGCTGACGTGCGTCGTCTTCGCTGTTATAATCCTGGGTGAAATCGTGTTTTGTTCTTCAGAATAGGTAGGACCTGAAAAATAAACAGATAGATGTAAAATTTGTGTATTGCGGCTAGGCGTTTATGTGCCCTTTGTTGTAAAGGTTTTCTTGTTTGTGAGCACGCAGTGCTTTGATTGAGTACGTGCCCTTTTCGTTTGCCTGACGCGGTCAGCTACTCAGGTCTACACGTTTTGTCCTCAGTCGATGAAATCGTGAGGTGGGGGGAGCCCGCGAGTGCGTTTGTAGCATGTAGTAAAGTTGCAGAGAAGTAGTCAACCGAAGGTTGGGAGCGAGACACTTAGCTTTATTTATATCGTAATGGAGGAGGTACATGGTTCGGCTGAGTAGCCTTGGCTGAAAGCCTTATTGAAAGTAAAAAAGGGGGGTAGGCTGCTACGGGTAGAATCGTCGCAGGTGCGAGACGTTCCACGGGTTGGAGTATGCGACTCCGGACTCCACGTGCTTTAGGCGATAGGCGCCACCTGGGATGACCTCGGAGATGGCGTAGGGTCCTTCCCATGGTGAATCGAGTTTGTTCGGTCATTTTTGCTTGAGTCGCAAGACGAGGTCTCCTTCGACGAAGGACCTTGGGCGCAGCCGGCTGCTGTGATAGTTGCGGAGACTCTGCTGGTACACCGCTGATCTAGCTGCTGCTATATCCCGTGCCTCATCGAGTGTGTCGACGGCATCTTCGAGTGCAGCCGTGGACTCGGCTTCGCTGTAAGCGACGACGCGTGGAACCTGATGGCGTACTTTGGCCGGTAGCACGGCCTCAGCTCCGTGCACCATGAAGAACGGTGTGTAGCCGGTGGAGCTGTTTGGCGTAGTACGCAAGCTCCACAGGACAGACGGTAGCTCTGTCGTCCAGTTTCCAGCTTTGTGCTCGAGTGAGCTCATGAGGCGCTTCTTGATGCCAGCGCCGATTAGGCCGTTGGCCTTTTCCACTTGCCCGTTTGTTTGCGGGTGTGCCACTGAGGCATACGTGATGTTGATCCCGAGGCCTTCGCAGAAGTCCTGGAATTCTTCGGAGATGAAGTTTGATCCGTTGTCGGTGATGATGCTGTGCGGCACGCCAAACCTGTACACAATGGATTCGAAGAACTTGACAGCGGTTGTGCCCTTCTGGTTGGTGACTGGCATGGCCTCGATCCACTTGGTGAATTTGTCGACTGCGACCAGGAGGAAGACGTGTCCTCCCTTCGAGGATTTTGGCAGTTTGCCGATCATGTCAAGGCCCCATTGGGCAAAAGGTCATGCTATGGGTATGGGTCGAAGTTCGGACCCAGGTGCGTGCGGTTTGTCGGCGAACCGTTGGCACCCGTTGCATCTTCGGACGATGTCCTTCGCGTCGCTCATGGCCGTTGGCCAGTAGAATCCTGCTCGCAGAGCTTTGGCGAAAAGGGAGCGGTTGTCTGCGTGGTGGCCGCAGATGCCCTCATGGATATCTTGGAGTATGGCCTTGCCGTCATCGATGGTGACGCACCGTTGTAGTACACCCATAATGCTGCGTTTGTACAGCTCGCCGTTGATGATGGTGAAGGCTTTTGACCGACGAGATATGCGCCGGGCATCTGTCGGGCTGTCAGGCAATTCTCCGTTTATCAGGAACTGGAGGTATGGACGTGTCCAAGTTTCTTCGACTGCCATGACCTGCATCAGGTTGACCATGGCAACTTCGGTATCCAGTTTTTCGGGTCCTTCATGACCTTCGGGTAGCGTATCCCCCGAGTGTTCTGCTTCTTCGGGTGATCCTTTGAGGAATTTCCGCTTGATAGATGGCACGCAGATCTGTTCGAGGAACACACCTGGTGGTACCTTTGCACAAGTGGAGCCGATGTTGGCGAGTCTATCGGCCTCCTCGTTGCTCTCTCTTCCGACGTTCCGAAGTTCGCATCCGTCGAATTCTCCTTCGAGTGCGTTGTAGAGCGTGCAGTACGCGATCATATTTTCGGCGTGTGCATCACACTCATTCATTGTCTGCTGTACGACAAGGTTGGAGTCACCGTAGATGACCAGGCGCGTTGCGCCACATATTTTTGCCATCTTCATGCCATGAATGAGGGCTTCGTATTCGGCTTCGTTGTTGGAGGCTCTAAATTTCATCCGAAGGACGTACTTCATCTTGTCACCTTGCGGGGAGGTCAGTATGACCCCTGCCCCTGCTCCGGCTTCGCGCTTGGAGCCGTCAAAATGCATTGTCCAGGACTGCGACATGTCTGGGGTGTCAGGCAGCTGTAGCTCCATCCAGTGCACCAGAAAATCTGGAAGGACTTGAGATTTGATTGCGTGTCGCTTCTCATAGATGATGTCCAGGGGTGATAGTTCAATGCCCCACAGGGCCACGCGTCCTGTGGCTTCTGGGTTATTCAGGATGCTGTTTAGGGGTGCCTCGTTGACGACCATCACCTGATGCTTCTGGAAGTAGTGGCTCAGTCGTCGAGCCGTCATGAACACGCCGTAGGCCAGCTTCTGGTAGTGCGGGTATCGCTGTTTTGTTGGAGTGAGTACCTCGCTGAGGTAGTAAATTGGGCGTTGTACCCCGTGGGTCTTGCCTTCTTCGGGTCGTTCGACCACGAGTACTGTGCTGACCACCTGGTGCGTGGCTGCTATGTACAGCAGAAGGGGTTCGCGCTCTTTTGGCGTGACCAAAACGGGCGAGGTGGAGAGGAGCCGCTTGAGGCTTTCGAATGCGTCGTTGGCTTCTGGTGTCCACTCAAACTTGTCCGCCTTGCGCAGCAGCTGGTAAAATGGTAGGGCCTTCTCGCCCATGCGGCTGATGAACCTGCTTAGTGCCGCTACTCGCCCTGCGAGCTGCTGAACGCCCTTGAGGTTTTTCGGCTTCTCCATTGTCATGGTAGCTTTGATTTTCTTCGGGTTCACTTCGATCCCTCGTTGAGAGATGAAGTACCCGAGCAGATGACCCGAGGGGACGCCGAAGGCGCATTTTTCTGGATTGAGCTTGATCCTGTAGCGATCAAGGTTGTCGAACGTCTCGCGGAGATCGTCGATAAGTGTTCCTGCTTCCTTGGTTTTTATGACTATGTCGTCGACATAGACTTGGACATTGCGACCGATCTGGTCCTTGAGGCAGGCCTGCATGCATCGCTGGTACGTGGCACCTGCGTTCTTTAGCCCGAAGGGCATTGTGTTGTAGCAGAATACTCCGAACGGTGTGATCAACGCCGTCTTCTCTTGATCTTTGACCTTGAGTCGAATTTGGTTATAACCTGAGTAGGCGTCGAGGAAGGAGAGCTTCTCACAACCTGCAGTCGAATCGATGATCTGGTCGATCCGAGGAAAAGGGAAATGGTCCTTTGGGCAGTGTTTATTTAGTGATGTGAAGTCTACGCACATCCGCAGGATGTCCATGTCCTTCTTCGGGACCATCACTGTATTTGCCAGCCACTCGCTTTCCTTGATTTCCCGGATGAAGTCTGCTGCGAGTAATCTGTTGATCTCCTTGCCGATAGCTTCGGCTCGTGGCTCTGACAGTCTTCGGATAGACTGCTTGACTGGCTTGGTGTCTGGGAAGACATTGAGTGCGTGCTCGGCGAATTCCCTAGGAACTCCTGGCATGTCCGCAGGACACCAGGCGAAGATTTCCCAGCGCTCACGGAGGAATTCGACGAGCGCGCCTTCCTATGTGGTGCTGAGGTCGTTGGCGATCAGCGCCGTCTTGGTGGCGTCTGTCGGATGGACCTGTACTTTCTTGGTGTTGACGGTGGAGTCGAAGGACATGTCGGGTGCGTTCTGCTTTGTGACTGGGGGTAGTCCATTGTCCGTCACCTCGCGGAGCCTTACGAGATCGTCTTGCATGCCGAAGGACTGGGAGATTTTGTTGAAATCCCTGTCGCATTGGTCTGATCGGGTGAAGCTCCCGTGGACTGTGATGACTCCCCTTGGTCCTGGCATCTTGAGTAGTAGGTATGCGTAGTGTGGGACGGCCAGGAACCTTGCGTATGCTACGCGTCCCAGGATGGCATGGTATTGCGATGGCCAGTCCACCACTTCGAATTCTAGGCGCTCCTGTCGAAAGTTGTCCGGCTTCCCGAAGATGACGTCGAGCCCTATTTTTCCCAGGGGGAAGATGCCCTTTCCTGGGACAATGCCGTGGAACGTTGTGTCTGATTGTTCTAGGCTGCATTGCGGGATCCGCATAGCTGCTAGAGTGCTTGCGAACATTAGGTTGATGCCGCTACCGCCGTCCATGAAGACGCGACTCATCTCGAAGCCTCCGATATGTGCCTCCAGCACCAGGGCAGCATGACCTGGGCGAGGGATCTGGCAAGGGTGATCCGCGCGAGTGAATGTGATGCAGGACTCCGATCCGCTGAGGTACTCAGGGATTGCAGGTGGGGTTGCCACAGCCAAGTTGATTTGTCGGGTGATTTTCTTCTGCACCCTGTTTGTTGGGCGTCCCTTCTGGATCATGTTTAGTGCTCCCTTTGGTGGGGGATATGGGACCCCGGTGTTGTTTTGCGCTGGTGCGACTGGTTGGTTTTGGCCTCCAATAGGCGGCGGTGGAGGAGCTCCGTGTGCTATTTCACCTGGTGCAGGTGCGTTTCCGAACGCAGGAATTGGAGTTTGTTGCCTCATCTGCATCATGCCTTCGCTGAGTTTTTGGAACTCGCGGCAGTCCTTGAGCATGTGGCTGGCTTTCTTTTTGCCATCCTGTTTGTCGATGTAGAAGTGGATGGTGCATGGACCCGAAAGTTTGTCGAATGCCGAGGGTCCGCTGTCGCGGTCGCGGCGTTGCCACGACTGCATTGGTCGTCCGCCGTCGCGGAAGTTTCCGCTGCGATATCCTCCGCTGTTGCGGCTGTTGTCGTTGCGGCGGTCGGCGTAGCCGGCCGCGACCATGTCGGGTCCGTCGCGGTCCTCGTAGACGCGCGATCTCCTCTTGCTGCGGCGTTCGCGTCTTCGGCCGTAATCGTCCTCTTCATCTGATTGCGGTCGCTGGATGAAATCTTCGCCATCTGCCTAGCTGTTGGCGATTTCCATGAGGTGATCGAGTGTCTTGGGATTTACACGCCCAAGTTCCTCCTTGAAGTCTGGGCGCTTGACGCCGTCCCTGAAGGCGTCGATGGCCCTCTCTTCGGAGATGTGTGCTGCGGAGTTCTTGGTCGTAGACCAGCGTAATATGTATGAGCGAATAGATTCACCCGTTCTTTGAGTGCAGGCTCGCAATTCTTCGATTGAGGCGGGCCTCTTGCTGGTGCCTTTGAAGTTTCGGATGAAGTTGTAAGCGAGCTCCTCCCAGCTTCGGATGGATCCTGATGATAGGCTGCTGAACCAGACTCGCGCCACGCCTGTCAGCTGCAGCTGAAGGCATTGCATGGCGGTTTCTTTGTTGCCTCCGTGAAGTTTGACGGATGACAGATGGTCACTGAGCCAGGATTTTGGATCTTGTGTGCCGTTAAACTTCGGAGTGTCCGAAGGAAGCTTGAAGTTGCGTGGCATCTGCGTTCGCCGGACGGATCTGCTGAAGCATCGAGCCCCGCAGAGTTCTCATTCGTCTTCGTCCATCTCAGATTCAGACGAGCATGCGCATTTGGCGCGTGCTTTGTCGATCTTGCGTTGTGTAAGCTTGTCTCTGGCGTCGTAGTCGCGTTTGTGGCGGTTGGAGCTCTTCTTCCTTCGAGGAAGATCATGCTCCTCTTCCTCTTCGGATGAGGGTGTGGGGCTCCGGTCGCGCCTGGCCGGAGCTTTCTTCTTCGGCTCCGCAGGAGCGTCTTCGTGGAGCGCAGCTCCGATTATTCCTAGTCCGGTGAGTGCGGACTTATGCATGGCCCTTTTCGGGTCCCCCTCCGGAGGTGGGTGAGCCGCGAGGTATGCAGTGGCTGCCATGATCGCAGCTTGTGGCGTCTTCGGGATGATGTTGCCGTCAGCGTCCATGTCCATGAACGATGTATGGAGAGTTCGGGTCACGTCACGCCGTTCCTTCGGGTCCATGTTTTCCACCCGAGAGCGGTGCTTGTTTCCGTGGTTTCTGTTTGTGCTAGAGCCGGGTTCCATGGCGGAGAGCGCAGCTCATCGCGCACTGGACTCAGAGGCTGCTTGCTTGCGTTTGTCGAGCGTCTTCTGCATCTCGACTTGCTTCTTGTGCTCCTCGATGAGGAGGTAGTGGTATGCCCTCAGCAGATCACGTGGGGAGTCCAGAGGTAGGACTATTTCGCCTGCGACAGCGCGACGTGCTTCGACCCATCCTTCTTTGCTAAGTTGGATGAGGTGGCCGCCGTTTTCCCCGTTATCGTCGTTTCCACCGTTTTCGCCGTTTCTATCCGGGTTGAGGTTGGGCGGCGGGTTAGGTGTTTCCTCGTCAGTTTGGATGACTGCGGCGCACAGGTAGCGCCTGCAGATTGGTTGGCTGCTGCCACAGCTTTCGGATCCGGAGCCGTAGGTCCCTTCATCCGAAGGTGGATCGCACAGATCGGAGTTGCAGCTGCTGCTGCTGTAGAACCCATCTGTTGATGGCGACGTGCGTAGCACGGGGTGTGGAGCCCACGAAGCGGGCCTGATTGACGGTACGGGCACCCGCTCAGGGAGGCGGAGGGTGCCAGTTTGTCCCACCTGGAAGCAGAAGCTCCCGAACAAAATTTCGAGTTCGTCGCCTACGGACTCGAAATTGACTAGAAGAGAAGTTGTCAATAGCCAACTCAATGCCACCGCTTTGCACATGATACAACAAGGATTGAGTACAAAATATTACCCTCACATTGAGCACCTCAACACCGCAAAGGAAGCTTGGGATGCTGTCACGGAGTTGTATGTTGGAAATGAGAGCATGAGAAAGAACCAGTATGATGCACTAAGCAATGAAGCCAAAGGCTTCTATATGAAGGAAGGTGAAGATCATGAAGACATGTATCATAGGCTCAAGACCACCTCTACCGCTTTTAGGAATGTGGGTGCCTCACATGTGGATGATGCTTGGATAAAAAGGAAATATGTGAGTGCACTCATGCCCTTTGAGCCCACCGACTTGAAGAGCCTACAAGGAAGACACAACTACCACCTCATGACCTCCAATGAAGTTATGCAAGAGATGGCCTCTTTCAAGGTTTCCGCCAAGAATGCCAAATATGCCCATGCTCGTGCACTTGGAATGAGCAATGTTGTCAACCTTACATTAAAGGCCAAAGTTGTGGAGCATGTGGATGAAGATGATAGTGATTAAGGTCTATCCTTGATCCACTCCGATGATGTCAAGATTGCTCATGGTGAATATATGGCCTTCTATGCAAAGAACTTTTGGAAAAACCCCGCTAAGGCCAAGATGGAAATGCAACGAAGAAGCAACCCAAATGGAAGAAGAGACAATGTCACTAAATTTAGAACTTGCTTCAATTGTGGTGACCGCTATCACTTTGTGGCGGGTTGTCCCTATGAGAAGAGAGAAGATCATGGGGGTAAACTTGTGTTGAAGTAAACTTCCAAAGCTCCTTACAAGAAACCCTTCATCAAGAAGAATCCCATCAATAAGAAAGTTGTATTGATCACTCATGAAGAATTCTCCTCCGACAATGAAGATGATGAAGATGATGAAGAGGAAACATCAAGTGGTGTGGATGCTCTAGCCACTACTTCTACTCCCACATTCTCCCTCTTCGATTCTCCAAATGAGAATACTCCCAACAAGAACGTCACTTGCCTTATGGCAAGAGGAACGGAGGTATCATCATCATCTCACCCCACTTCATTAGTTAATGATGAAATTAATGATGAAATGTCTCTTGAGATTAAAAAGGAAATAATTAGTTTTGATGAGTTCATGAATAACTTGCAAGGGGAACACAAAATACATTTCGTGGACCTCTTAGATCAACTTTCTCACACCCAATAGCTTCTTGATGAAAGATGTAAATTAGGAAGAGAACACTTGGTTGAGGTAGAAGCTCTAAACAATGTTCTAGAATACGAACAAGAGACTAGGATGTCTCTTGAAGTAAAACTTGAAGGGCTTGATGAGGCCAATGACTTAATTGTTTATAAACTCGTCAAGGAACAAGACCATGCTATTGCTAAATATAAAAAGGCTAAAAAGGACAAGATTGAGTTTGGTGTTGTTCATGAAAAACTTGCTAAGGACTTTGGTATGCTTGACAAGGCTCACAAGGCCTTGGAAAGTGAACTCTTGTTACTCACAAAGTCACATGAAAAGCTTCAAACTCAATTGACCAATATTGCTTCACCTAGTACTTTCATTCCTTCTAGTAGTACAAATATACTTGAAGAAAATGCTAGGTTGAAGGGGGGGCTAGCAAAGGCCACCTTTCCAAAAGGGAACACGTCCATTGATGACATCTTGAGTAAGCAAAGGTCAAATGGTGACAAAGCAAGCCTTGGATTTGTCTCTAAAGCTAAGAAGAAGAACAACAAGAAAAAGAAGGCTAAGCCTGCACAGGAAAAAGACAAAGCCATTGTGGGTAGTGACGAGGTTTAATCTCGTCAATGCCCATTGTTATGTACTTGGGTTTTGGAGAAGATGGGGATGCTAGAGATCGTGGCACGGTTAACAGACAAGCAACCAGGGGACACAAGATTTACCCAGGTTCAGGCCCCCGGAGGGAAAACCCTACTCCTGCTTGTCTGCTCTTTGATTACGACGGAACTGAAGGTTACAGGGTGCGCAGATTCGATCTGGCGTGGATACGTGTGCGTAAGTATGAGTCGAGGTTGGTTGAGTTGCCCTAGGACGTGCCCTCCTGGCCTTTATATAGACTTAGGCAGGTCCCGGGCATAGTCCTAGTCGGTTACAAGTTCTAGGGCGTTTGCCCTTTTGAGTTTCCTATCTAAACTAGTCTTGTTCTCCAAGGATCCGAAGATGTCTTGGGCCTTGGTCACCCGAAAATCTTCATGGGCCAGCGTACGCCTGCAGTGGGCCTTCCTTGAGCTGGACTAGGTATGCTAAAGTTATGTACCCGTAGGGTATAACCATGTCAGGTAGTAAGACCACAAGTGGCAAAACTATGTCTCATGATGATTTTGCGGGAAGTGCTAACCCTCACTATGTTCTAATGCGTGATTATTATGGTGATGTGTATGCACAATATGTTGTCCCCTTTGATGGTTACATTGCTTGGTCTATTTGGGTCCCCAAGACCCTTGTTGCTAACAAAAGAGGACCCATTGACAGATGGGTACCTAAAATCTAGCCTGATATTTTGTAGACTTATGCTTCTGGAGGGTCAAAGTGTGTGCTTGATAGTGTTTGCACTAGTCATATGACCGGAAGCTCTTCTATTGTCAAGGAATTAAGGCCAAATGATGATAAATTATTCGTGACATATGCCGACAAGTCAAAGTCTAAGGTAATGGGTCTTGGCAAGGTTGTGGTTGCTCGCGATATTACACTCGTGGACATCATGCTTGTTGAGACCCTTGGTTATAATTTACTTTCAGTCTGTGCTCTTGGAAATATGGGTTTTGCCGTTTTTATTGATGATGATATTGTGGTCCTCATGTGGAGCAAGTCTCTCAAGGTCGCTTTCATTGGGTACGTCGAAAATGACTTGTATGTGGTGGACTTCTCGGGGCAAACCACTACAAGTGTGATGTGCTTATTCAGAAAGGCCGATGTGGTTTGGTTATGGCATCGTCGTCTAGCCCATGTCAATATGACAACTTTGCAAAGTCTCTACAAGGATGGCCATATTGTTTGTAGCACCCCCCGGGGTTAGGGTTAAACTAACCTCAGATCACCATCTAAGATAAGTTCAACTCCCAAACACGGAAGATCACGGTATGATTCGGTAACATTACAGAACACAGGAATTCAACAGCATAAGTTTAAACTCTTAACAGAGTAAGATATTAGAGTTATTACAAACCAGAGGTCATAGACCTAACATTACATCACACAGTGAAAGCAAATTATGTTGTTCTACACAACAACTTAGCAAAGGCCTAAGAGGCCATAAACAAAAACGACGTCCATCCCATAGTCCTCAGGCTGCTACTGGGACCCCCAACTACTCGTCGATGTCAACGTAGAAGCCACCTTTAGTTGCAACCAGATCCTCTATAGAAAAACAACAATGGCGCAAAGCTGAGTACGAGAATGTACTCCGCAAGACTTCGATAACCTAGTATCTACATGCTCTGGCTAGAGAAGCTTTTTTTGGATTTTCTTTTGCGGAAAGCAATCTTTATTTGTAAACAAGGGAGAGAAGGGGCTCGTCTACTCAGAATCTTTTAAAAGGGATAAGACAGCGACTTCTTCATCTTGTTCATCACATCTCGATAACCACCAGCTTCATCAGAATCTCCTATCTAGGATCACCCCCTCGACCCAGAGGAAGCATCCTTAAGCACACGTGGATCAACAAGTTTTATAATGGTTAAAGTTATCTATGATCTTAGAATCTGGTCACCAAGCGTTCATAACCATGAACACGGCTTTTCGAAAATATTAATACCCTGCAGGGGTGTACAACTTTACCCACACGTACCAACCGACTCTTAATGCCAAATATTATTAGCCCTCTTCCTTAGAAGGCCGGCAGAGGGTGGTTGACCACGACCTTTACCTTGCTTTCGTCGAGACCATGAGTCACGCAATAAGTATGGTTCCGCCGTAACGGGTCAAATCCCGAAGCCGGTACTTAAAGATGTGAGGCGAGGTTGGTTCACCAGGGGCTCCATCGACCCCACGCAACCCGGTCCACGCTTCCCTACCTGTTATGATGCACCTCCATCACCTCCTCTTTCGAAAACGTTTTCAATGCGTATGCCAAATAGAAAGCCCGAACTATGTGACTCATGAAATCTACTAGGCAAGTTAGTCAGTCGAGGGGTTGTCCAGGCCCCGTGTGGCTATACGCTCGTCTCGGTTCCAAAGGCAAGAACTCAGTTCCTAGTGGTGGCGAGCATGGGACTATAAAAACCACACCCAATGTGGCCTCCCATACAAGCCTTAACATGTTTAGTTAACTCCTTTGGATGATGGAGAGAGAGGGGGTCTAGGGCTTTCGGTTTCACCAGTAGCTGTATAAAACATATGTGGGAATAAAAGATAATAATAAAGTATGCATGTAATTGTTAGAGCAATATAATTATATTAGGCAACGCATTCATAATTGCTATTGCCTCCGCAATCGGTTATAGCAATAACCTACTAGTCTCGTCCATATAAGAAAGGGAACTAATGATATGCATAGTGATGTCATCGTTAATCCCAAGTAAATCCCTCACATACAGCCGTACTACCCCTTCTGTCACTGGGATTCCTAACATGCAGATCAGTCATTGCTCATACTCCCTATACCTGGATCAATCCTTGGGGTCTTGGGTACCTGACAAGTCCTTAGACTGAGGCAAGAGAGGGTACAATAATCATCATGTCATACAAACTAATAAATGATCTCATCTATGATAAATAACATGCACAAAAAGCTACATGGCTAGGCCGAAGCACTTAGCCCAAAGAGAATTACTCACATGATGAAATCAACAATCATAAACATTGTAATGGGAATCATGAGATTGATAATAATAGTCTTACAATATCGCCAATCAGAGATGAGATCTACTATTACAAGTGGTGTAATATAGCTATGGTGGTGGAGAAGGGTTTGGAGATTAGATCTAGATCTATTCCTCCGGCTTGGTGGCTTCTGGTGGAAAAGAGTCGAGTGCAGAGGTCTAGAGCGATTTTTCTCGTCGCCCGAGGCGTCTTTATATAGGGGTCCCTTCATGAAAGTTGTTCCGTTTGACCTAGCGATGTCGGTGCCAACTATACGTCCGGAATAAAATTCCTGTTGTATAGTTGATCGTTAAAAGCACTGCCTCCTCTTCATGTCTCCAGGTTTATTTGGTGTGTTGATCCCGTACCTTTGACTTTAATGTTGTGATTCCCATCATCAAACGGCATTATCTGCGTAGAAAAAATAGAAAGAAAGGATTGCATACCCCTTTGATCATTAGGCATTAGTGGCAGTGTTTAGAGAGATATTTCATCAAATATATGAATAATATCCAGTTTAAATGTGAGTGTGGATGGCTATATTTTATAGCCATCACTAGGGTACAAATAGCACCCTGCTAGTAATTTCTCATATGTTCCCCATCTTTGATTTTCCCCTCATCTTCCTCCTCAGTCACTCCTAGCATCCTAGTTAATGCTGGTTGTAGCACGCGATAAATCCTACCCAAATCCTCCACAGATCAAAACACCACTCCCTAATTGGATGTTCTAGTGCTGCCTTGGGGAATTTAACGAAGGAGATCCCAATAAAGAACAGTATGACGAAATGCTCCACGATGGATATTCTCGGAGTGGAGGGTGTCAGTGTAGAAGGTGTTGGAGCTAGAGGCAAGGTGATGGTGGTGAAACCACCCAAGGGGAAATGGAGTGCTCCCATCATCAGGGAGACTGACATCCAATGTCACCTCGACGAGGGGTAATGCCGATGAAGGTGCGGTGCTCTTAGTGTGTCGCCACCAAGGGAAAGTTTCCTCCCAATGCCCAATACTGGGAAGGGTCATTCTCAAATCCCACATAGAGTGTGGCTTCTCCTTCACGCCTTCTAACTTTCTCCTCGGGGTACTTGCCAAGTTCAACCTCCATCTACATAATATTCCGCCCAATAGTGTTCACTATTTTACCGGATATTAGCTACAAGGGTTACCTAGACATCAAATCTAGATGACTTGTTTGAATACTTCTATGGTATTAAGAGGGAGTCGATGTATGGAGGTGGTCCCTTAGCTAACTGTTGTAGCGTTAGCTTTAAGGTCCGTAGTCCTTGGCAATATCCAGAGATAGCCGGTCATGAATCCGTGAAGAACTAGACCATACCTAACCACAATCTCCCTCACAAATTTGAGAGAGATGCCACATCGAGCTTTTTAATAGGGTATGGTCTTTAGTTCTTCGGCTGGTACATGAGGCTGCGTTGCATACATTTTGCAACCAACACGGTTTTTCACTAGTTTGTATATGCCCTCCTCAGCTGTTAGCCAGAAAAACCCGTGTGTAAAGGCTTTACCCACAAAGGGATCTAGGAGCGGCATGATGCCCGCAATAATCATGATGGATTTCCCCGAGGATTTCTATACCTTCAAGTTGATAGACACATCGTAGAACCATTCCGGAAGTTCTCCTTTTGTAGAGATGACCATTAATGATGGTATATGCCTTTTCATGTTGTATCATCTGTCGCCTAAGAACTTCATCATTCTCAAGGTTCCGTCTTTCAGGTAATTCAGGTATGGCTTCATCCAATCCAAGGCGACCACCATAACAACGTTTACTAGTGAGAGTCCACGTGATCCGGATTTTCTGGATCATCGCCTTTAGCAGAAGGAACATATAGGTGCTCGAGGAAAACGTTAGACATAAGAGGCTTGTGAGGCAATCCAATCTTGGACAGGGTGTCTGCCGCCATGTTGTTCATCCTTGGGACATACTTGACTTTGTAGCCTACAAAGCATTGACCATTTCATCCATTCTGTCACGATACGCCACCATAATCGGGTCTTTAGCATTCCATGTGCTAGCCACTCGTTGAGCGACTAAGTCGGAATCGTCCTAGCACATAATTCAGGTTACGCTAATCTCCTTTGTAATGCGGAGTCCATGTAGAATGACTCCATATTCCACCATGTTGTTGTTGGTGGTGAAGAATATCTGCAAGACGTAACTAAGACCCTCTCCCTTAGTTGATTTCAGCACAACATCGTTGAGCATTTTAGACCCATCAAACTGCATGGTCCTATATATGTTGGCTCAGTCCTATATGCGATGAAATCTGCCAAAGCCCGCGTCTTGATGGCGATGCGAGGCTTGTAGTCGTCTCTAAGATGATAAGTTCAATGCCCCACTTCGCTACTTTGCTTGTGGCCTAATTGTTATTGATGATATCCCACATGGGATCTTTGCTCATGATTATGGAGTGCTCTTGGAATGCTTTAGCTTCCGTGAAGCAAGAAAAACTCTGTAAGGTAACTTTTGGTAGTCGAAGCCATCACGACCCATCTTCAGGACTAGGGTTAACATATTTACCTTGCTAAGCCTATCGTAGACACCGACATGACACCATATAGCGCCCCCGCCCCGCACAAAACCATCAAGTCCCGCCCGATGTTGAGACCCCGTTGAACGAGACATAATCTGAGTGCGAGTACATAAGAGGCAACATCATCATCATCATCCTGGGGCTCGCCAGCACTGGACATCTTATTGGTTAGAGACTTGATGCGATCAAAATAGGCCGCACCCGAGTTGAAATTCTCCCTCTTGGTCTGAGTAAGCTAGGTGCGAAGATGCACAACCCGAGCTTTTGATTGTGACAAGAACATCTCAGACACCTTCTTCCACACAACAACGGAGCTCGTGAGTCCTACCAGCTGCGTCAGTACCCCTCTCGTCATGTTCCGGAGGATGTAAGCAAGCACGGATTGATCTTGAGAGATCCATCGCGCATAGTTAGGATTTAGGATCTCCACCTTGACCCCATACTTGTCCTTCTTCTTGATTTCCTTCGCTGGTTCCACCACCGATCCGTTCAGGTATCCCATCAACTAAGCACCACGGGTCTCCGGCAAAACCTGGGACTGCCAGATCAGAAAATTCTCACTTGTGAGCTTCTCGGACACAATTCCACCAAGGGATCCACCCGCCATGGCCATGGGCTGAGGGAGAGAAACTCATGGCGGCTTCAGATGCGAAAACATTATGCGGTGGTGCCTAAACAAGGCATGCGTGGTGTCACAGACAAGTTACAGGAGATACCTTCCGTATACGGTAAGGACTTGTTATAATGGACCGGTTACAATACGTACAGAAAACATATTCCCTTCGTCTAAAAATAACTGACTTGAATTTATCAAGAATCGAATATATCTAGATGTATTTTAGTATATAGATTTATTTGAATCTAGACAAACCAAAATCAGTTATTTCTGGACGGAGGAAGAACCTTTAACAGGCCTTACAAACCCGGCTAGATGCGCAGCGGGGTACGGAATATTTTATCATTTGCCACGCTTTAGTCAGCTGTTCGAGCTGGTTTTGGCAGAAACATATAAAACCACTGGTTATGTTAAATCTGCTTGGTTTGTGATGAAAATAGTGGTGAAGTGAAAAATATGCTGCAAGAACGCAGCCTGACGAAACAACTGGTAAACTAGGAGCTTTAGTTTGTAGCTCTGCTATGGACAGTGCGACAAAGCATCACAAGATGCATAGTGTTTTTAGACTGTATTTTCGATTCCCATGTTCAGAACTTCAGATGTAAATGGCAAGTCGGATTAGGCTCATCTTCTGACCACATCACATTATGAGGATGCCTTCAGTATCACAGTTACGTCGTTGGCAACTTTCAGATAAGTTACATTATTCATGCTGCAGTAGAAGAGTTAAAATATGCAAAGCACACCAAGTTGAATGGTGTTAAGTACTAAGCCATTTCAAACACGGGTAAATTGTTCTCACGGGTTATGATCCTGTAAGATGCAACAACAGAAGAGAAACAAAGAGCAAGTTCGGATTCTGAAACAAAGTTAGAAAGCATGGCGCTAGTGGCACAACATTTGACTGTACCTGCGATGTACAGATAGTTCAACACTGACGTGGGAGATGATTGTGTGAAGATTAGAACTGTTGCAGCCCACCTAGCCTCAAACCAGTGATTGCAGAATTACAAAGTGTCAAATTAAGTTCCCCGACATGATTCAGACAACAATCGACAAGTGGTAATCTTAATCTTAACTCGTAAGAGGACTGGGAAGAAGCATAAATGGATACATTTCATGAAGAAAAACGTTTCAACAAAGACACAATTTGGGAGAAATTCTGCGCATTGGATTAATTCGATCACAGCACCAAATCAAATATCCAGGAACACCAAATCCGTTCGTTTATCCATAAACAAACAAATACCATCACATACAACATGCCATCGCTGACAACTGACTGAATGTTTGGTGCAGACAGTTTGACACTGATGAGACGGCTGATTATAAATTGTTGCGGTCTAGGCTAGCTTCAATCTGAATATTAGAGTACTAATAATGCTCGAGGATTGTAAAAAGAGCACCACAGAACTGACTTGATGAAGAGGCATTTCTGCATATAACCAAACGTGCAGGGATTTTCATAAGTTTCGTCATTCTACCAAGACCTGAACACCAAATCAACTATCCAGGAACAGAAACCATTCATTCATTCCTTCATCCATATGCAACAAGTTCCATCACAAACTACATACCAGCGCTCCCAAACAGCACACACACAACCGAAACCCTAATACACGCACGCTGACAGAGAAGCCCACGGGCGGATCTGATGAGGCTCAGCCTCCGAAGCCGTAGAGGGTGCGGCCCTGGCGCTTGAGCGCGTAGACGACGTCCATGGCGGTGACGGTCTTGCGGCGGGCGTGCTCGGTGTAGGTGACGGCGTCGCGGATGACGTTCTCGAGGAAGATCTTGAGCACGCCGCGGGTCTCCTCGTAGATGAGCCCGGAGATGCGCTTCACGCCGCCACGGCGAGCGAGGCGCCGAATGGCGGGCTTGGTGATGCCCTGGATGTTGTCGCGCAGCACCTTCCTGTGCCTCTTGGCGCCGCCCTTGCCGAGTCCCTTGCCTCCCTTGCCGCGGCCCGACATTGCTGACGACGAGAGCAGAGGAGCTCGGAGAAGAACAGGTGGAGATTGGGGGATTTTTCCTGGTGTGTGTGGTAGGAGTGCGGGGTAGGCGAGTGAAGCTATTGGAGTCGTATCGATCCGCGGGACTGGGAACCGAGCGATGTGAATGGCCTGGGAAGAGGCCAGATCGGTGACGTGGAGAGAGGATTTCGGTTTACTTGGTAGAACATCTCCACTTGTTGGACGAATCCAGACCGAAAACCGGATCTTTTTTAGCCAGACGAAACGCGTTTTCGGCCTAGATCCGCCAAGCTTCCCACTCGCATACCCAAGCCGAGTTCCAGGTTTCGGCGAAATATGAGCGATATAAGCAGATTTTATTAAGTAGGGCAAGGACGCACATATATTACAATAAATTTAATAACTAGGAAAAAGCCGTCGCCGTCGTGGTCGACGCCGGACGTCGCAACTACAGTCCGAGGCGGGGGTGGTTGCCGGCCTGGATGTGCTCCATGACGCCGGCGAGAGTCCTCCCTGGAACGCTCCACTAGCGGCGACGGAAAGCCATGTTGTGACGCGGCGGCGGCGGCGAGTCTGGCGGTTCGTCGTGTCGGGCGGGTTCCTCGAGGCGCCTGTCGGCGAAGAACTGCCTCCAGAAGACGAGGTTGCCAGGATCCTCGGCGAGATCCGGGTCTTACATGGCGGTGATAGCCACCTGGATCTCTCCGGCGAGGTCCTCTTCGGCCGGCACCGGCGAAACAGGAATCCCGTCGGCGCTGAGTTGTCAGCCTAAGGGGAGACGAGTGTCCGGCGGCGCCGTATAGCGCGCCTTGTGGAGCAGTCGGGCTTCCCACGACGGCATCATGTGTCGGCCCTCGGCCATGGCTTCTCGACAGAGTTGAGAAGGAAGAAAGGTGCAAACGTCCGAAGTTCACCGGAGTTGGGGTGGTGTGAGAGACTGTGAAGAAAGACGGCGAGATGTATGCCTTTTATAGACGTAGTTCGACGGCGAGGGCGGGATTGGTGTAGCGGCGAGGGCGGGAAAATGAAAACGGCGGGAAGGATGGCGGCGACTCGGTTTCTGTCGCTGACAGGCTGGTCCACTCGGCCAATTCACTGCGTCCGACGTCCCCAGAGCGTACCCGGGATCCTGGGTTCGGCCTGGGTAGTTCGGACCAAAGTTGGTCCAAATCCGGCCGAAAAGAGATCCCTGGTACGCGACTGGGCCGATTTTCGTCGTCCGGGCGTAATTTCGGCGTCCGGATCGGTCTTCTGGGTAGGCGAGTGAAGATGCTCTTAGGCCTTGTTTGGTCTGGGAGTTTTCATCGGTTTTATTGGTTTTATTGGGTATAATCCCAGCCCAACTCAAAGACACTTGAAAACACTAATGTACTGTTTGGCAAGCGGGTGTCAAGTATGTTTAAACTCGGCAATTCCCACAAAACACGTCGGGTCGCGACACCCCTACCCCCTCGCGTTTTCTGGTGGCTCTTTGAGGATGCCTCATCGGAGTTCTCGGAAGAAGAAACCAGCTGGCTTGCCTTTGGGACTTGATCGCTAGCACACACACGAACAGGCGAACGCTAGGACTCTGATATTTATCGCTTTACATCGCAACATCATGTTTCTTTCTCTCATTTGATTCAACGTTAACATTGCAACCGGATGAAATCCATGTGTGCCAAACACCCGAACTTGATAGATGTGGAGGGATTTGAGGACTATTGGGGTGGAAGAAGGGGATTGGGGTGAAGGAAATGTTTTCACCCAATACACGTGGAAATATACTCAGAGAAATACAAAAAATCTCTTCTGCCAAACAAGGCCTTAGGAGTGGGCTCTCCATGGGCTGGGGTGGATACCACGGTGTGGGCCGTTGGGCTGCTTGGTAGGACTCCTCGACCGTGAATCGCGAAACCCTAGGTACGTACGGGTACGGCGCTCCTCGACCGTCCGTCCGTCTGTCTCTTGCCGTTACCGCCGTATAAACCCACAGTTTTATCCCCCCAAAAGAAAGACCGTCAAATGGTTCCAGAATCCAGCCGAGAAGTCTTGCGAGAGACGGCGGTAGCTTGCGATGGAAGCCTTGAATGAACTGGCGGCGGCGGCGGCGGCAGCGGTCGCCATCGACGTCGACATCGACCTCGAGTTCCACCTCGGTCTGCCGTCTGCTTCTTCGCCGCGTCCTCCTGCTGGAGGCGCTCCTCGCTCCTCCACGCGGCCCAAGAGCGGCGGCGCGGGGGCGATCGGTCTCGGCCTCACGCTCTTCACCGGTTCGGCAGAGAGCGTTGCCGATGATCGGACACGCGTTCGCGTCAAGTCCGAGGCGCCGCCGCTGCTCGACGTTGGGATTCCATCTACCCCAAGAAACCGGGAAGCTGAGCTGGAGAGCAAGTGTCTCAAAGCAGAGCAGCCGACAACCGGCTGCGGCGCCGACCCCTCGCCCCGCCCCGTGATCCAGTTCCCTCAGGCAGGCCGCCGCGCGCGCCGATCGAGGCGTAGGAGGCCCAACAACCCGTACCCGCCCCTCGCCGCCGCGCGCAGCCTACTAGCCTTGGGTTCCACCGGCGACCAGGTGCCTGCTTGGGTGCGCGCCGAGCTGCTGCCGCGCCACGACCTGCCCCGGGACCTGCTGCTGCACTACGTCGGGGAGAAGGTCCTGCGCCGGTCCGACCTGGACTCGGGCCAGGCCCGCTTCCTCGTCCCCTCCGGTGCGTCCGGCCGCCTCCGCGCATTCCTCTCGGCGGACGAGATCGCGACGTGCGGCTTCGACAGCACCGAACGGAAGTCGAAGAGGGAAGAAGCGGGGAAGAGGGCCAAGGCGACGACGTACGCGGGGGTGCCGGTGTCCGTGTACGTGAGCGGCGGCGGGGTGTGGGGCGTGTCCGAGCTCAGGCTGAACAAGTTCCACCGCAGTGACAGCACGGTGATCAACGGCAAGGGCTACAGGTGGTTCATCGCGCGCTCCGGCCTCGTGGAGGGCGACGGCGTCGAGGTGTGGGCGTTCCGGCAGCAGCCGACTCAGCGGCTGTGCTTCCTCATCGCCAAGAGGGATGACGTTTGCCCTCTAGACTGCAAGGGTAGGATCCATTCCCCTAGTTCTGTTTGATACCAACCGCAGTTTGTTGGGATCGCGGCCGGTACAGGTAACTGTCGAGCAAATCTTACTCAGAGATACTCGCAAACCAATGTACTACCAGTAGGAAATTATACATGAGAACCATATCGATTTTCTTCTTAAAATGACGCGCATTTGTATCATGGTGATCTAGCTATCCCATTGTCAAAGTACTAGTGCTATTCTGTTACAAAATACATTTTTCAGATATGTGGCTGTGGAGTTCGTATGTTTTTGGATCTGTCTTTCCATGCCGTATATACGGTTTTTTATACACCCTCCGATTTAAATTAATTGACTCGGCTTCGTCTAGATAGGGATATATATAGCACTAAAATATATCTAGATACACCCATATCTAGACAAATCTAAATCAACTAGTTTAGATCGGAGGGAGTACCTAACAAATCTATAAGTGTTCTTTATTCGTTGTTGACTATTAATTCAAAGGTTTTATATTCCAAAAAAAAACTTTGGGTCCAAGAAGGGTTGCCAACGAGTCACAAGGATGACAATTTTATCCACGGATCCGGCTATTCACGGGCATCCCACCCGGCGGTTAAGGGTATGGAGGACTAGTTACTTCCACGAATTTCATGGGGCGGATATCCGGTAATTTATGGTGTGGGCATGGATAGTGGTTTTGCTCCATGGATATCCAACGGATACCCGGCTGACACATGAGACCCACATGTAAGTTAGACATTGTTTAGTTACATGTGCCATATTACTCACTAAAAGGCCTAACGATCTTTATATTTTAAGTACTTGTTGAAATATTGCTGCTATGATATTCTTATGTATTATCCATAAAATATTTGCTGAAATGCTATCGAAATTTGCTATAATTTTGTAGTTATGCTAAATCTTGTTATGTTATGTATATAGCGTGTAAACCAATGGATATCCATGGATACATGGATATCCAGCGGGTTTGGATCTGGGGCAACATCCATATCCATGGATATCTTCGTGGGCAGGCTAGAGTGAGGTTCATGGATTTGGATTTAGATTTGGTTTTGGTATATCCGTCCAAACCCGCTCCATCGCCATCCTTAGTCACAAGCAGTGTGTTTATGGAGTTTTAGTTTTCATGGATGTGTGAGCATTTGGTCTTGGATATTTTAGGCCACACGTGATAGAGATATGTATCTTTCAGTGTTTGTTCATATGTTGCTTATGTTAGTCTGATTATCTTGATTGGTTCACTTTTAACAAATTATTATTTAAATAGGACTGGAATTTGACTAAACATTGTTGCTCCCTGGCAACAATGTGGTATTAATATTTAGTATCCTTTGAAAGGTGCTATTTTTTAAGTATTAGAAAAACAATCCCACACCTCTTTTTTTCTCAAACTGGAGTATTGCTTCCTAGACAATTAGATGCTATGATTTTGTAATACTTCAGTTTTTAGAAAACTTTGTTGCCAAACTAGGCCTTAGTTTTGAAACCATATTAGAGTATCTCTAGTGGCTTGTCTAAATTTAGTAGTCTACATCTTCACATAGACAATGGTGTAAAAATATTCCTTTTTACCCGACTTTAGTTTTCTAGTGGATAGTCTAAATTTGATAGTCTATATGTCCATCCGCACACAAATGGTCAATATATACAAACAATTTAGTACAACAAATGCTCTGATTTGACACGGGAGCAAGCTCGCGAGTGACCAGCTTTGCTTTAGACATCATGACTTGGTTGTCCAAATATGGACAAAGACTAGCTAGTTTGGAGGATGTCTAAATTTTAGACCACCGGATATACAAGCCACTGGAGACATTTTTTTGTCAGTGGTGGTCTATATTTGGCTTAGGCTATCGGATACACTAGCCACTAGAGATGCTCTTATTTGTTAGATCCAAACACCTTAAAGTATTTAATATTTTAGTTTTTCAGAAACCAAAGCATTTCCTCAATACTCCTTATGTTCCATAATATAATCTTTTTAGCAAGTTAAAACAACTTTATAAAAAGACTTATATTATAAAACAGAGGTAGTATTAAAAATACTTTGATACCAAACGGGGTCTGAATTTCTTTGTTATTTGATGACAAGGACAACACAACACACGCATGACAACAGCTAGCTAGCCGGACCTGAACCTAAACGTGAACAAACACACCACAAGACATGCAGCTAACTGCCAGAGCATCTCCACCAGATGCCCAAAAATAGGGCACATCTTTTTGGTTTTTGGACAACTTTTTTGTTTGTTTTTGGTTACGGGGTGTGGTGCAGCCGTTTTAGATGATGTAAAATAGTGCAACACTAAAATTTCAGATCAACCACGTGTAGCAACGTACCACATTCAATGTGAATCTAGATCTTTAACAAATCATCACTGTAACAACCCGAATTTCTTGCTACAATAAAGCAAACTTGAAAACAAATTTAAAATCTCAAATTCAATTAAAACAGAAGCAAATAAAACGACAAAATTTTTTGAAGAACTCGACGAACAGAGGGACGAACCCTAGCCGCCGTCGATCTACTCTTCGTCGGCCAACTGCGCCACTGCACTGGTCCAACCGCCGCTGTAGCCGATGCAAGCATAAGCGCCGCGCGTTGCCCCGCCTGCGGCCTCACTCGTCGTCGCCATACCTCGCCTCCCCGCCGTACGCAGAGCTCCAGTGTCGTCGCCATTCTCCTCTGTCGCTCGCCGTACATCCCTGCCATCCTCTGTCGCCGCCCTTATCCTCGCCATCCGCCACCTCGCCGTGCTCCCGGCGCTCGTCCTACACGTCGCCCGCATCGCGACGCTTCCAGAGAACCCCGGCGAGGCCGGATAAGCTCGCCGCCACCACGCGTCACAGCCCTGGGCTCTGCCCTCTCCTATAAAGCCTCCCAACCTTCTCTAATTCTCAATTTCTCTATGGGAATCGATCTCTCTCTCACTCCCAATCATCTTTGTGCCCTCAATTTCAACCGTCATCGCCGCAAGCCCGCCTCTAGCGCCGCCGACCATCGCCGGTGAGTCCCTCTCCTTCTTCCTCTGCTTCTGCCGCTTCTTTTTTTTCCTGGCGACACCGAAGCGATATGCCACTTCGGGCTGCCTCTTGGGTCACGCCCAGGCCTAGTGCTAGGTTGGCTGCCCTATCCCAGCCCAAGCAGAGAAAAAAATGCTAAGCCTTTTTCTTTTTTCTTTTTGTTTTTTGTTTTCAATTTAGTAATGATTTTAAAACAAGTTCTTTTACAAAACTTCCTTGGCAAAAAGATTTAAAATATGAAAGGCTATAATAGTCCTCATAGACCTATGTATACAAACAATGCCTTCAAAAATTATTTTGTTAGGCTTTTAAAATTCAAACCATTATGTATATATATAGCAAAACAAAAGCCCCTTTTATCTATATCTCAACCTTAGTTCACAAATACGAGTAATGACCTTGGGCGAATATTTCTGAACATTTTAGGACCCAGTGGTGAAGCCTCGGAGGATTTTGGCTTAGGAGTGCACCATCTCGGAGTCGAGGATTTTTCGGAAGACATTTCTTTAGGCAAGTCACTTTCTTCACCGACAAAGTTTTGGTGATAGACAATTTTATGTCCTTGAAACCATGTGCAATAGTAGAACCTCTGAACCATTATCTGATGATGCTATGGCTCGAGACCAACCCATGTGAAAAACCCTGGACTTGTTTGGTGGTTAATACTTGATTGTTTATTTGGTTGTTTGGAGGTCATATTCACCTTCAAAATTTGGTATGAAAATGATCCATCACTTTGGTATGGAATATATGCCCTAGTATGTGGGTGGAGTTGATGGGAAACTTGAGGTTTAGTCCTAACACAAAGCAATAAAATATACCACATAAATAGTAAGAACCCCCTACGCTATTCCGATAAATTTTCTACAAGGTAGATGGACCCTGGTATGGGGGATCAACGGGAAGACACTCAGAGTCGGGATGCTATAGTATATTATCGATTTTTGTGGCCCTGATATACTCCCAGTGGGATTTGAGTGATGAGACCTTCACGGGTAGAATTTTCAAAAGATAGAGTAGATAAAAACTTATCTTTTGATTAAAGGTTCTGATGCTAATGATAGCAATATCACAAATCCTAGTGGTTTGGGCCACTGTGGCTTAGCGCAGAACCATCGGAGGCACACACTTACATATCTAAAACCCATGATAAAGAATGAAAGAAAAATAAATATATATATATACTGAAGAAAATAAATGATACCAAGCGTGATCATTTGGTGAAATTAAGTATGCCACGGACGGACGATGTTTTCCCCTCCGTTTGGCAAAGTGGTGAAAATAATACCACTATGGGTTTGACCACAAGGAAACCTTATGGGATTTTCCTGGTTAATTAATCTTGAATAAAACTTCAATGGAAACCATCTTGTGACTTGCTGAGTACTTTAGTACTAACCCTTGCGATATAAACATTTTTCAGAAACATCCGAAGACGTCACGAACGTTGATCCTGATGTCTTCTTTCGCGGAGAAGATTTCGAGTTCTAGGTCATTCCTACGCTCGAGGGCTGATCCTAGAAATGTAGTCATGTGTGTAAAATCAATAAAATTTATATGCTTTAGTCATGGTTTAATGATTTTAAGACAAAGAGAACCTCATTTAATGTTGGATTGTAAGAAAACTATTTATGTGATATTATCTACCCATGTAATAATATTCCTATGAGTTTGCATGTGATGGCTGTGTTTTGTAATCACACGGAATTTTCGTGAAATTTTGTCTTCGGCAAATTCGTGGAATTTTTAGTCACGGTCTCGAATTTTCGGAGCGTGACAATCACACATATATTTAAGATCATAACTTCATAATTACACACATAACAATTTGTAATGCATAGGTCACCATAAACAAAGTTCACAAACACAAACATAGTTTATAGAAGCACATCACACAATCATAGACAATACCGACGTCGGCATTCATGTCGTGAATGTATGGTCATCCACACTAGAATACACCAACATTCATACGCAAAATTCATCGCATCATTTGTATAACTAAAAAAATGCAATACCTTGGAGACATTCAATCGGGCACATTCGATGCGGCAGGCGACACAATAGGGCTTCTCGCCAGCTGTCCAGGTGGGGCGGTGGGGCGGTGGGGGGTGGCGGGGGTGCCTGGAATTGGCCGGCCACACCATCGTCACTCGAAGGTGATGGTTTGCCCCGCGGACTAGCACTACTCTTACCCTTCTTTTGCCGAGGCACCGCCGCAGACGTCGGTCGCTTATCTTCGAGGTTTGGCAGCCTCCTGGCCTTAGCTATGTCCGTTGATGCGCGCCAGTGGGCCGTGGCAGTGCAAACATGTTAATTCTTGCAGATGAGCCTAGGCACATGTTGCCTTTCCTACCCTAAGAAACAGTTTGTTTTTGCACCGGCACGATTTGGGGGGCATCTGTTGGATGGCAACATCTGAATCTTTCAGGAGACTTGCCCGGCCGCTGGAGAGCCCAGCTTGCCCGGCCAGGTGGCACGGCGCATGTTAGGGTAGCGATCATGACGCATTAGGCAAGTTATCCAGGGTGCCAGACGACGAATGTGTCCTCGATCGATCGCGCGTTGAACAGGTGCCCGGTTCTGCATCGACGGCACCGCGAGCAGTTCGTCGTGTTCCAAACTAGCCAAAGCCACCGGGCGGCTCCATCAACCTAGGCAGGAAGACACACCACGGACGGCAATGGGATATATAGAGAACCGCCACCATCAACACCACACACGTTCCCCTCCGACAACCTGCGGGCGCCCAATGGCTCCTCGCGCAATCACGCTGCTCGTCGCCATGGCCGTCGTCGCCGCCGTTGCCGCCCTGCTCCCGGCGACCGCGTCCGCGGCGGCGTACACGGTCGGGGACGACTCCGGGTGGGACGTCGGGATCGACTACCGCGCCTGGGCGAGCGGCAAGAAGTTCAGAGTCGGCGACACGCTCGGTAGGCGATCCATTCTAACGTTTGGCATGCATGATCGCTGTGCCATTGTGAGCCACTGCTGAACCCAATCGATTTTCGCGCGTGCAGAGTTCCTGTACTCGCTGGGGGAGGGCGACCACGACGTGGTGATTGTGGACGTGCAGAGCTTCGCGGGCTGCACCGTGCCGAGCGGCGCGCCGACGATGGCCACGGGCGACGACACGGTGACGCTGACGGAGGCCGGCGAGTGGTTCTTCCTCTGCGGCATCGAGGGGCACTGCCAGGACGGCATGAAGCTCTCCGTCAACGTCCACTGATAAAGAACCATTCGCTCCCTCACTGGCTATCTATATACAAATAAAACCAGCTGTAGCGATGCTCAGTTTCCCCTGGAATTACACCTTGGGAGTGAGTGCCTGTCATTTGTGCCCTGTGAGTGACTTATTTTCAGAATTATACTCTATGGGTTCACCATGTTTTCGAATTTCGACAGATTTATTAAGAGCCAGATGGAAATATTAACCGAAGCCATGTATGAATGAATCCGTCTAACCCGCGATCCGTAACCTGGCTGGATACGTGTCACGTTGGGTACGATCGCGACCAGCCGTTCCTACACGGTGTCGGTCGGTTACACGGTCCGCGTCACGGAGTCGATCCGGCACCCGATCTTCGCCCAGCCCATAAAATCTAGGCACGCACCTCACCTCACCCACCCACAGCACTCTGCCCCTCGCCAACGCAGACAGCCTCGCCGCCTCACGAGAGACCCCGTCGCGCTCGTCCACGCACGCCGGCGCCCAGCAAGCAGAGACGCGTTCGAAGACCGAACGAGCAGCGATGGCGCACCACGCGTCGGCAACGACGGCGCAGAAGCGCAAGTGCCCCGACGAGGAGACGGCCGCCGGCCTGTGCGCCAACGGCTGCGGCTTCTTCGGTGCCGCGGCGACCGGAGGCATGTGCTCCAAGTGCTACGCGGAGCACGTCTCCGCCGCCGTCCCCGACACCACGAGCGTCTCCGTCGCCCCTGCCGCCGCTTCCGCCGCGCCGCCTCCGGAGAAGAAGGCCAAGATGACCGTCTCCTCTGTCGTCGCGCCCTCCGATGCTGCGCCACTTGACCCCTCCATGACGTCCGCGAAGAAGCAGCTGCCGCCGCCAGCGAACAGGTGCGCGACGTGCCGCAAGAAGGTGGGGCTTCTGGGCTTCCGGTGCCGGTGCGAGGGCACCTTCTGCAGCGTGCACCGCTACTCCGACAAGCACCGCTGCGGGTTCGACTACAAGGCCGCCGGCCAGGAGCAGATCGCCAGGAACAACCCGGTCGTCGTCGCTGACAAGATCGCTACCAGGATCTGAAGCCCACAGGATCGATCGCCCGAGTCGTCAATCGAGGCGAACTGAACAGTTTGTCATGGCCACCACGGCCGCCGGATATGCATCATCCATGTTCTTTGTGTTTTTCTTGGAATGGATACTGAACGCGAAATGTTTGTCTAGGAATCTAGGATGCATGCATGCCAGTTCTATACATCGTTCTGTAAACGAGAATGTGTTTGAATCCCTGAATGATTTCATGCACACTTCATTGACTGGTTCAGATATCCCCGAAGGAGCTTGTACTTGTCTTATACGAATATTCATTGGCTGGTTCAGATTTCCCCGAGAAAGCTTGTGTACTTGTCTTATACGAATACTACTGTTGATATGTTTATATATCTCAAATCAAAGTGAAAAGCAAAGGAGGCCAACTTCTTGAACTTGAGCATGGAACGAAAGAGAAGTTGCACAGATCCAGCATGAGTAGCGGTAATACTTCCTCGGTTCGCTAATATATGACATTTTAGTAGGAGTAAATTAAATTAGTTTGTTAAAACATACTCGTTAAGACCTCCAAATCTGGGGATGTTTCACCACCTCCCAAAATTAGTATTACATTAGTAAAGAGATGCAGATTAGCGAGCTCGTTAATAATAGCATCTCTAGTGGCTCGTCTATATGCCCGTCTAAAGCGATTTGGATGACCGTGGATGAAAAAATCCTTCCCAGTTACTCGTCTAAACGGAGGTCTAAATTTAGACGTCCTTCCAAACCTGCTACCCATCGTTCATATATGGACGACGATGCCACGAACGTCCAAAGCAACTTCTCGCCGGGAGCTCACCCCGCGCCCATCCGGAGCAGTTGGAGAGGTAGGACGCGGGCGGCACTCGCGCGAGGTTGCCGTCCCTCTGCTCGCCGGCTCCATGTACTCTCCTTTTCCATGTAGATTTGGCGAGAGGGAAAGAGAATTGGACGGGAACGAGAGGGCGCTCGACCATGGTGCCTAGGCGCACGCTAGATCCGTCTGCCAATAGCCATTTTTTGCTGGATCCAGCGTGGCCTCGTCTGGTCCTGTTGGGGACAGGCTCGGGCGTGGAGGGGGGCATGGGGTCGCGCGAGGCGTCCGGCCTAGCGGCGGACAGGGAAGAGAATGGGAAGGGGCATGGCGGCGGTTGGGGAGGAGCAACGGCAGGGGCATGGTGGAGGGCTGCAGCTAATCCGACGATGTTGAAGAGAGGAGATTTGTCTAGTACTGAACTTGTTGCTGCTTGTGCATCGATACAGAATATAGAGATGGAGTGATGTACTACTGTATGTTGCTGAACATTGCTTGTATCGCTGCATAATATACAAATATTTGCTTGTATTGATAATCATGTTGTTGTCTTGTTTGCTACTGAATATTGCTTCTAAATTTTGACAGTAGTTATAAAAAAATTATTAAAATATTGGAGTGAGAATGTAGACGTCCTACATATACACGTTCTGCTGAAAAACCTAAGATCGTCTATATTCTCTCTCCTTTTAGACGGTCGTCTATAGGGCTATGTAAACATTCAGATTTACACGTTCCACTAGAGACGCTCTAAGACCTCCAAATCTTGGGTACCGAACTCTGGTTTACTATGGGTGCAGTCCCAAAAGAAGCAGAGGTTTCTGAAGAAGTAGCGTGTTCCCGGGAGAAGCAGAGGCCCCGTCACTGCTCTCATGCACATGGCGACGTTCATGCCACTTTGGAGGGGGTCGTGCATGCAATCGCTCTTTGAGTAGTCATAACGATCCCGGTTGGACTCAAAAAGTTTAATCTGATTGATGTCGAGTAGGTTGCTTTGCTTGATCACCGTCTTCACTTCATCGACCGATTAAGCTTGAATGGGTTAGGTTGAAGGAGTCAAGCTTTTCCTTCTCCATGAGACCCCATTGTGATACTGTTATGAAGAAGTTTCACATATGTAATTCATATGTGAAAGAAGACTCGGTCATGTTATAAGTAAGAACAAAGGCATAGAAGTAATTTTTTTCTTGGAAAGCTTCGTACATGAGAGCGCCTATGGAGAGGACTAAATGGCATCGGCAGTCACTAAACTTGCATCCTAGGTGCAGCTAAGTCACTCAACTTATAAAACAGACAAACCGGTCACTAAACTTGTTGTACACTTGTGGTCATAAATCGGTCTTCTGACCGGGGTTTTTACCAAAACCTGTCACGCGCTATCATGTGAGGTTGGTGTGCAGTAATTTATTTTCACTTGATCCCCTATTCTAATTTAATTAGGACCATACTATAATAGGACATTGGTTAACAAGCAGCATATTTGACAGTAAAATAGCAAAAAAAATGACATCAAAATAGTAAACCTATCGCGTTGTGGCCACCTCTTTCGGAAATCAAAATAGTAGTAAACTAGTTGCATTTTGTATAGTAAAATGACAGTTTAGACAACATTTTTCAGACAGCTAAATAGCATCATTTTGGACAACAAAATAGCAGTAAATCCCTTAGTTTGCATCTACAGAGTAATTCAGTGCACGGTTGCAACCCACATTGAGTTTGCTAAATCATGTACTTTGCATCTCACTCCGAGTTTGCATCTCGCAGCACATAACAAAAAGATAATTGGTAGAAAAATCATTGAGTAGCTCCTCTTGGTGGCCCTGCTCCTCTCTTTGCACTTATAGCTCCTCTTCCTCCTGTACCTCCTCTTGCTCCTATAGCTCCTCTTACACATGCACCTCGTCTTGATCCTAGTGATCTCCCAGATGTATTGACTAGTGACCCTCTTGTTATAGGTATGTTCGCTCTATGGCCGGTAACAAAGTAACTTTCTTCTGGCATTTCCTCTTAATTATCGAAAATCCTTGTGTTGTCCCCTATAGCAATGTGAACATTTAGATAATGAATTGTGATGGCCATAAGTAAATACTAATATTTATTTACCTCATGTGAAAGAATTTGAACCATGGAATCTTCATGGTTTTCAGGATCTAGATCTGCCCTCTCTTGTTTTTGAATATGCTATAAGTTGGATAAATACTAAGTGAGATATTGCTTTGAGATGATTTTAAATAAGAAACATGCAGAATACTTATGGTTCTAATTACAGGGAAGTCAATATCACCATTTTCATCTATAACCTGTTTTGACTTCTTCCTCCTAGCTTTCTCCATAAGATGCTCGACATGCTCCCTCATATTGCTACTTTGTGTTCTTTTCCTTCCTCTCGAGCTTGTATTTTTACCTTCTACTTGAGTAGAAGAATCTTTTCCTATTGTTTGCATGTTGGGTTGTTGCACATCCATATCTGGTTCGCCTTGTTACCCTTCTTGTATTGATGGATGATGTGCATCAACATTATCTTGTTATGCATGCTCCTCATGAGCCACTTCATTTTCCCTAATTATTGTAGCATTCAGCTGAGCACAACCACCTTTGTTATGGCCGACTGCTTTGCAATATCCACAATGCATTATAGCTCCATTCTTGCTTAGCCTAGTGCCATCTTCACTCTCCTCCGGTTGCTTCCTTCTGTTTTTCTTCCTCCTTCCAGCACATTTTTCGTAAAGAGGTGGCAAAATAAGAGTTGCATGCACAGGTGCCCACTCATCCTTATCTCTCAAAGGAAAAAAATTCCCCACCATATGCTTGCATGTAAGTTGCCATAGAGTAACAACTTGAGATCATGCTCTTAGGCTTTATTCTATCATGCCTCATGCAAGCAATTGTATGGCTGTAAGGAATGCCGGTAAGTTACCATCGTTCGCAACTACATGCTCTCATGTTAAGCTCGACCACATAATCCCTTCCATGGGACTCCACTCCAAATACCCCTGGTTGCTGGAGAAACTTCAACATCTCTTGAAAATTCAGTATTTTTCCTTAATTTGTCTCTAATTTTTGGAGTTGTATTTCCTGACCATTTCTCCAGAGCTTCCTTCCTCTTTGTGTATTGCTTGTGCTGAAGATGTGCTCTAACTTTCTCAAACATGGACATGACAGGAAGCTCTCTTGCATCTAAGATGTATCTACAATGCATAGAAGAATATATTTTAGTGTAATTCAATGATATTGAGGCAAAACACACAATGGAAATTCATTAAATTCCAACCACCTGTTGAACACCTCGCATGTATTGTTTAGGAGAATGTCATACTTAGGGAAATCGCTAAAGAATACTCTACACCATGTATTTGGAGCCATGTCCTCCATAAATGCATGTGCTCCAGGATTCTCCTTTAGTTGTACCATATTCCTATCAAATATGGCAACTATCATTGATTTAACACAAGCCCAAAGTTGTTGCCTAACTATTTCGCCCTTGCATGTGAACCTGGTGTATGTTCTGGTACAAGTGGCAAACATAAAACCTATGCTCAGCATCAGGAAACTGTTCTTACACGCATTTGATAAGGCCCTAAGCACATCGAACAACACATGTTAGTATGCAAATAACACTCGAACATTTGAAACAAATAAAAAATAAAATGATTTGAAAATACCTTATGTTTATCACTCGTGATGGTATATGGAGATGTGTTCACTATGTTTAGATCCTGCTTTGGTGTAGCAAGGGACCATGTCCAAGAACTGTAGAATTCTGTCTCGACCACTTCCATTGCAATTGGATAAATGGCATCATTGTCATCAATGCCTATAGAAGTGAGTAACTGGTCGCCATACTTTGACTTTATGAAAGTTCCATCAAGACAAATAACTGGTCGACAACCCTTCATCCAACCTATTTTGCAAGCTGCCAAACTCATGTAACACATGTTAAACATACCATGCTCGAGGTGTACATAAAAGGAGGAAAGAGGATTTCTAGTTACAAGTTCTAGCCCATACTGCCAAAGCAATGAAAATTGTTTGATCTCATCCCCATGGACCACTACCAATGCTGCTTTCCTAGCTCTCCCAAGTTTGTACCTACTAGGACCCACGTTGTATTTCTTCCGCATTTTCCTCGCAAAGGTTTTCAGTGACATTCTGTCATTGTCTGTGAACATCTCAACATACTGGTTGGCCAAGAAAGGTGCCGACAGTTCTTTGACTTCCCAAACTCTCTCACAAGTGTGCTTTGCAATATAACACTTCACAAGAAAAGCTACGGTTCTATTATCCTTCATAGCGATGAGTTTCCATGTACATCCTTCCTCACCTCCTTTATTTCCTTCACGATGATCCTCAAGACTTTTCTTGTTGATCCTTTTTGAAGGGAATATGCCCGAGAAGCAATAATAATGTGGTTATTATCGTATTCCTTATTTATGATAAATGTTTATTTTGCATGCTATAATTGTATTAATACAGAAACGTTAATACATGTGTGTTTAATAAACAAAAAGGAAGTTCCTAGTTATGCCTCTCTTATAAACTAGCTCATTGGTTAACAAGATGATCAAAGGTTTCCTGATCATGGACATTGGATGTTGTTAATAACGAGGTCACAACATTATTGGAATGGTGTGATGAACATTCATCCGAAATATAGCATTACGATCAAAGTCATTGAGTTTATATTGCTATAACAACTTACGAAGTGATCCTAATCCTTAGACCATGAGATCATGTCAATCTCTAACACTGGAAGAGTTTCTTGATAACATCAAACGTCACACCGTAACTGGGTGATTATAAAGATGGGTTCAGAACTACTAAAGTGTTATGTTGAGGCCCATGGATCGAGAGTGGAATGTGTTCATCCCGATGACGGATAGATATGCTTTGGGACCTCTCGGTGATATCACATTGATTAGCTTGCAAGCAAGTGATTTGATCACTAGAATGTTATATCACGGGAACAAGAAAAGAGTACATGTCAATACCGAGATCAAACTAGGTATGGAGATACCGATGATCGAATCTCGGACATGTAATATATCACGAAACAAAAGGATTAAGATACTAGCGTAAAAGGTTCCGACGATCACAAGAAAGTCATCGTTGAATGTGTGGGAGTTAGTATGGGTCTCCAGATCCCGCTTCTGATTATTGAACGGAGAAGGGTCTCGATCATGTCCGCATTATTCGCGAACCATAGGGTGTCACACTTAAGAGACACCGACATCCATTTGGAGCAAAAATTTCATGCCGGAAAGAATAACAAGCGCATGAATTTATTTCACTAGATACCGAAACGGGTTTTCAGGTGAAATTGCAGAAAGTGTTTTTGCATGTGAAATGAAATACTAGCATGGGGTTATATGAGAATGTTTGTCATTAAAGTAATTTACAAAATTCTGAATAAATAAAAGGAGTTTTATTTAATGAGAGTTTGCATTAAATTTGGTGGAAATTTAATGGGAATTTGATTGGAGGAAATTGAAAGGCTTTTGTGTGAGTGGAGTGTCCACCCACATGAATGAAAGGAGGGGAGGGGGCAGCCCCATGGCTGGGCGCATGGCCCCTTGGGTGCCCCCTCTTCCTATAAAAGGAGACCCTCCCTCTCTCTCACTCACACCTCCTCGTGAAGGATCTCTCTCCCCCTCTAGAATTTATCCCCCATGGTCTCGGACTAGCGAGATACATATTCCCGGTGGCTATTCGGCAAGAAAGAGTTGTGCTTCCGCTGCATTGCTGGAGCGAGGAGGCGGAGGTTTCTCGGTGCCTCGTACGTGTGTGCGAGCACGGATGCGCCGCTGTTTTGCGGCGCTAGGACTTCCTCTCGATCTTGAGATCGGCAAGATATCGTCTACATCAACCATGAGTTTGGACTCGTTAAGCTTTGTCGGTCTTCAAGGGTATGTTCTCTACGGATATACATCCACCCGTTGTTTGTCTCTAGTAGATAGATCTTGGTACATAGTTGTTCCCATCGTAGGAATTTTTTATTTTCTATGTTGCGAACCCTACACTTTTCTTCCTAATTTGAACTATCTCTTTAATTGCATACTATGACACAACTTTCCCGAGTATTTGCATAGAGTTAAAACACCATGCCTATTTTTAAATGAGGGTCATCCATGTCACCTGCAGAATTAAAAGGCTTGAACTTGTACACAACATGTTTCTTCTTTTTCTTCTTCTTATACTCCTCATCACCAGAATCACTCTTTTGTGTCCTCCCACTGTCATCTTCCACTGGTAACTCTAGATCGTCTTCATTCACATCATCTGAGCCATGTACATGTGCATGTTGTGTGCCAAATTTCTTGCCCTTCTCAACCACTTCATCGGACTCAAAATCATACACATTATCTACAAACATATCATCATCTTCCTTCCTGTCATAGTGACTGCCATGCCAAGCAGAATCCCCATCCGAGTCACGCTGAAAATCCTCTTCTTGTTCTGAATCTTTTGAAATTTCACCATCAGAGGTCTGTAACTACCTCGGTGAATTACGCTCCTAGATACAAGCCTGGATGAGCGGAAATGGTTGAAATAGTACGGTGGGGCCCAAAAGCCACTCACGGGTAGACCTTTCGGCCGTCCCAACCATTTCCAGTCATCGGGACAAGTACGGGCGGCGTAATCGGCAGGCGAAGGGATCAACTACATACACAAATGAGTATGTATGCAAGCCACCATACAATAGTACATCAGAGCCATTCCATCTAAAAAGAAAGGAAATATAGCAACGCCATACGGCAAGATTCAAATGTCCTAGATAGATTTAATAGTTTAGGATATTTCCTCATACATCACACATCAGAGTATCAGGCGGAAGCGGCAAACAAGATCTGAGTACGGATAAGAAGCAAATCGGCATAAGATGCCTAGAAATAAGCACATCCCGCCCACAGATCTCACGGATCCCCGTTCCCGAAATCTCTACACCGAACGATCGTTGCCCACATCATCAGCCTCCTCCACCCAGTATCCGTCCTGCGAGTGTACCTGCTCATCTGAACCAATAATTTATCATGTGAGACCCTAGGGGTACTCAGCAAGTCTTTATGCCTCTAAAGGGGACACAACCTGGGGTGACGCAATTGCAGCAAAAGATAAACCCTAACAGTTCTATAGATACTCGCTAACCATCCGCCTAACCAAAGATAGGCGGATGTCCGTGAATTAATGACAACAGTTATAACAGTAATATCATCAGATCCATCCTCCTCCTCGCTTACCAACGAGGAAGCGGACGAACAACCCCCCATCAGTTGGAAATTTTATTAACCATTCCATGAGTGTTGCACTATTTACTAGTCAATTACTTGGTCAAATTAAAAGCGGTACTTTAGTTATGCTTGTCTATGATCGAGAAACTGTGCTCCAAGTCGTCCATAACCGCGGACACGGCTTTCAGAAAGTTTTACCCTGCAGGGGTGCACAAATAGCAACACACACTCGATCAACCTCGGAAAAACCAAATCAAAACCCAACGAGGCCTTCACGACAAAGCAATCACAGGATTCAGAAATATTTCAGGGGGCCACCCCATTGAGTAGACCCGCAACGAAGTTAGCTGACTCCGAGATGGACTCAAGGTTTGCGACAATGGCTGTAAACGACCGGGAACCCGAAAGTGTGACTGGGCTTGTCGATACCGCGAAAACATTCCGCTTACCTAAACAGTACAGTGTGCTCCTCGCACAATCGTAATAAAGCAGTAAAGCATGGCATAAGTACAGGATAGTAAATAAAACCTCAAACTAGTTTGTGGCCCCAAGAAATAAGACTGAATCAAGCTCTGGCTCAGGGGGTCCCATAAGCCTCCCGGATGTGGATAGCGCGAATAATCAAGGAACAGGAATCAAGTACTCGGGGTCCTACGGGACACAAGTGAGCAGGAAAAACCAAATAGCAGATATTGCTCACCGGTGCCACTTTCATTAGTTATCCCATTACTACTCAGGTTAAGTTGTTTAGGTACCTCGTTATCCATCAGACTCTCACATACCCTACACATGCTGTTCTACGACTCGCATGGCTCAAACAACTCCTGTAGTAATGGCTCATGGGATGGAGGAACAAGCTTGGTGGGGTTTAAAAGTAAAGGCTATGCAATACTTGGGATTCAGTTTAATGCAATCGCGACTCAATGATGCAAGAATAAGATAGAGGCAATAGGTACTGTATGTATGCAAGCATGTGGTAGTGCTTGCCTGGCAACTCAGTTGAAACGAGAGACGGATCTGGGTAGTGCTCCTGGTTCTCTTGATATATCCCCTGCTCAGTGTATATTCGAAGAAGAACCAAACAAACAAGGGCCAACATAAATAAAGTGCACAAGCATAGGAATAAATGCGTCAAGCAAACAATCATGCCATGATGAATGATGCACAAGTTGCATGGTAATAAGGTAGCATGGCATGGGTATGGTGTAGAATACAAGAATAAATCATTTTATTAAGTTTTGGCCACAATTTATTGTCATATTAGTTGCTGTATACTATATATTTATATGATGCATGCTGCAATTTAAGTCATGGATAGCATAAATAGAAAGGTCTCGACGAGCAGATCATTTTAGACATATCATTTGTCAAATTTGGAGTTATAAAACAAAAGTTATTAATTAATTAAGGTGAAGGGCATTTTATTGTAATTTAATTCAACTTGAAATTTAAAGTGTTCAAATAATATTTTGAATGGAATATTTGAAATCCTCACATTTTTCTGATTCAAAAACATATATTATTTGTATTATTTGGAATTATGAATTTAATTTTATTTTAAAGTCAAAATTAGTCAAATTAAGTCAAAGTCAAAGGGTTGACTATTTAAATTAATTCTGAAAACTTTTGATTAAAGATTTGAATTCACATTCAAAAATAAAACATTTTTCATATTAAGTTTGAATTCAAATTCTAAACCATATGAAAGTTATGAATTGATTCCAGTTTAAACAGATTTGAAATTGAATTTGAATTTGAAAAAGATTTTGAATTTGCAAAAAGAACAGCTCCTGGACTTTTTGTACTCTGCCAGAATCTACCCAAGCCAGTGACAGGTGGGGTCGGCGCTGACTGGGTTGACACGCGCGCACAGAAACGTTTCACACCGGGCTCTGGCTAGCCACATCGAATGACAGGCGGGCCAGGGCAGAGCGGGCCACGCACGCACGCGTCGCCAGCCGAGGCGTGACACGTGTGCGATCCAGGGCGCGCGGGTGGAAATCGGCGGAACCCTAGGACCCTTTTTGCAAAGTTTCCGCAAGCGCTGGCAGGTGGGGTCGTGGGGGCTGCGGGTTGAGGCGGGAAAAAGCCCAGGGGTGTGTTTGCAAATCGACAACGGCTGCTGCTGTCTGCTGACGGCTGCGGTGCCGCGGTGGTGGATCTGGCCGGGGTTTTGGACGACGATGGCGACGCCGCCGCTACGAATCGGGCGATGGTGCAAGAACAAAAGATGGAGAGGAAACCTAGCTCTACAAATTCCGTTCAGAGAGCAACTACGGGGAAGGGCTGTAGCGCGCGGGGCACCGCGAGATACAGAGGCAGAACGACAGCTGCTGCAGCTGCTGCTGCCAGAGCGCGACGCGCGGCGCGCGCGCAGAGCGTTCGTCGGAAGGCGGCGGGGCTACGGCGAACTAGAGAGGAGAAGGGGGTGTCTAGGAGCTGCAGGGACTCACAGCGGTGTCGTCGGCGTGGTTGGATCGGGTCAGCGAGGAGCGGATCGGCGGCGAGGCAGACGCCGGCGAAGCTAGGGTTTGCGTCGGCTCGCGTCGGTGTCCAGCGTTCCTGGGCCTTCTCCTCCGCGCTAGGGCGTGCAGGGCGAAGCAGAGGGACGCTACGGGCTTCCTCGGCAACCTTGCTCGCCACGCCACCGGCTGGTAGAGTATGGGGAGGAAGAGGCCGACGGTGGCCGTCGTAGGGGGTAGACGGTGACGGGGGAGGGAGAGGGAAGAGGCAGGGCCCCTGGGCGGATCTGAGGATGGCAGAGGGGGCTGTGGGGGGTAGATAAGGATGGGGAGAGGGGGTGGATGGCGTGGGGGAGGGGAAGATGGCGTCGGCCACCTTTTGCCACCTTCTCCCTCACGTGCTCGGCATGGGACCAGGGAGGTGGTGCAAGGACGATGGGGGGCTGCCAGGTGGGTCACGGCGAGGCCAGGGGCAGGCAGGCTCGGGCTAGGGCCACATGGCAGGGAGAGAAGAGAGGGGAAAAGAGAGGGGGGGTAGACTCGGGCTAGGTTAGCTAGGGCAGGGGTGACCATGGGAGAGGGTGGCCGGTGGGGCCAGCTAGGTGAGAGGAAGGGGAGTAGATGGGGTAGATCAGATGGGTCGAGCTAGGGCTAGAAGGGGTGGTTGGGTTAGGGTTTTGAGATGAAAAGAGAGAGGGGAGGTTTAGGGCTTGGCATGCCCACATGACCATGCATGGATGGGGGATGGTGTTTAGAGGGGGTAGGGTTTAGGGAGAGGACTAAGAGAGATGAGGGGAGAGGTTGAGTGTTTGGGCAAAACAAGCAAGATCAACAGGCTCAAGCAAGATAGCCAAAAGAGAGAAAAGAAGCAAAGGTGGTGATGGGGTAGAAATAGATATGACACACTCAAGGATTCAAATAAAACTAAAAGATGACCAAAATTGGTGGTAGTTGCATGGCCCATGCAAATGCATTAAATGCTAGGTCTTATCTTGTGAAAACAAAACAATATCTCATGGCATTTATTTATTTGCATCCTCCAAGTTGGAGTAAGGGTCAAGCAAAAGAACTTGTAGGATTGGACCCACCCTATCTCTCATGAGCTTGATTAAATACCAAAGAAAAATAATTACAAGCTCATGTATAATGGGATGGTGGAATTGTAAAGTGGTGAAAGAAAGGGTGGTGGAGACAATAAGAGATATGCCCTCAACTCAACTTGGGCATTTAACAATATATCAAGAACCAAATACAATATCAAGAGGCAAATATAAATAATAATGCATATGAGATAAGAACCAGAGCTCAAGGGTTTTTGTATGATGCTCAAATGCAAGGTGGCATGATGGCATGAGCATGATATGATGATGATGCAACAATTATATGTAGGAAGTGGCCATTTATTACTAGACCAAGTAGCATTACAGTTGTTAGACAAATGGGATGCTACAAGGTCCTAGGGCCTCCATCATTTGATAGTTCTTCCTTCACCTGGTGTTCATTGTCATCTAGATGATGAAGAAACAAAACAAGGACCTTGCTCTCAATAGATTCCTTTGACATCATATTACAGTGTCTCTCCCAAATAACCTCGATCAGTTCATCCATAACTTTCCTAGGTGGACACTAGAAAATAAGCTTCCTTTTTTATACCCTAACTAAATGATCATCATCAAAACTATGTTTGTTGGGGATATGCTAAATGGGTACCACCATTGTATGTCTCTAATACGGATAACCCGGGTGGCCCATAGTTGGTAGCAAGGCCCATGGCCTGCTGGGCGGCCCAGTTAGATGGATCTAGAAGGGAGGCCCATGTCGGATAAAGGAAGGCTACGGAGGAGTCACCAGCGTACCTGGATCCTTGGAGTGCAAGACACGTTAGACTAGTTGTATACCGTGTAGGACTCTATAACCTATCCGGCTAGGACTTTGCATGTAACCCTAGGATATGGCGACTATATAAGTCAGACCTTGAGGAGCCTTTAGGGCACCAATTAACTCATACCTCGCATAGTGAACCGATCCCTGTAACTCGGTGTATTGCCATTATAGTGATTGATAGCAGGAGTAGGATTCTGCCATCGTCATGGGATCTGAACCTAGGTAAGCTATGTTACCTCGTACCCGCCAACCTTTCGCCTTACCCCACGTCTCTAAACACGCACTGTGAGGACCCCTCCATGGCGTACTCGTCCGTAATACCACGGCAGTTGGCACCCACCATGGGGAAAGAGGCGCTCCAGGCTCTACAAGAGGCGCTTCAGGCGCCCACCATGCAGCAGCCGTAGGAACTCGACACTGGTCCGAGTAACCCCAACACCACAAATCTGCCGCCTCCAGCATCTACGTCTGCGGCTGCCCAAATTACTCTAGCTGATAGAGTGATGTACGACAATTTGCTCGTCGAGCCCATGATTGTGGCTCATATACGGAATGTAGTCCAGCTCGACGAGATGCACCAGCAGCTACTGGAGGATTCACACGCCATCGCGGGGCAAGGCGCAAAGCTAGAGCAAGATCTGGCCAAGGCACAAAAGTCAATCAAGAAAGCTAGAGCCATGGAGGCCGAATACAAGACTTTGCTCAAGCAGCAGAAGGCTAGGAAAGCTCCGGATCGCATCATCAATGATCCTGGTGTATGACACAACCTAGGATGGGCTCCCCGAAGCCGCCACAAGCCAAGCCATATATTGACAGCGAAGGCAGGAAGGTCATGCCCACTCCTGTCCTCATCTTAGCCATCGCCAAGACCTTACTGGAGAAGGATAGATCACCCGCAGCTGTGGAATATGTCTATGACCTTGTAGCAAAGGCGGTCAAATAGCAGGAAAAGGCCACCTCTTAGAGGCTTGAGTCTCCCCAGCATATTGCCAATCTAGCAATCCTAAGCCGCCAAGGGGGAGATCTCATGATGTCGGCTCCCAGACGGGTTCATTAGAGCAAAGACGGAGGGATGCACGCAACAGGAAGGATGATATACCCATATCCTCCAACCACGGAGGCAAGGCTCATCCTCATCGCCCATCTCCACCGCCCCGATCTCTCGACATCACGAAGACCCTAAGTCTCACCATCGTACGAGCATGCCTCCGCCAAGGTTCCCTCAGGGAAGCATCGTCATTCGCTACAACACGGAGCAGACCCGTCACGATGGGGAGCGCAACCAAGGACACAAGAGCTGGTCACGCCATGACCCTCCGTGTCTGACAAGCAACCACGACAGATGCGAGGCGTTGCAGGAGGGTAATAGCAAGGAGGCTAACCCACCACCACCTCCGCCTCCGTCGCCACCTAGCGGCCACCATGGCGGAGGAGTCCCGCGTTGTTCACGCAGCCCATCCCCTAGCGGCAAGAAGAAAAGAGCAAGCCCAGAGCCATATGATGCACGTTCACGCCTGGACAAGATTCACGAGGCCCGAAAGGACAGTACATGGTACCACGTTGCTTTGGAACTGTAATACGGAACGCAACTTACCCCAAGGGTTTCCGGATAGACAAGACGATCAAGCCCTATGACGGCACCGCCAAACCAACTACGTTGTTGCACGACTACGACAACGCGGTGGAGATCGCTGGGGGAAACCCCAACGTTGTCGTCAAGTACCTCCCACTGATGTTGATGGGCACGAACCGCAAATGGATTGATGACTTGCCGGAGAAGTCCATATGCAACTGGTTGGACATGCAAGAAGCATTCACCAAAAACTTCAAGGGTACATATAAGCGTCCCTGCACTGTGGGCGATCTACAGCGGTGCATGCAATACAAAGACGAGACATCTCGAACCTACCTCTCCCGCTGGTTGGATATGAAAAATTCCTGCGCATGAGTGCACGATCAGACCGCTATGGCCGCCTACATAGACGGTTTGGAAAAGGGTACATTGCTCCGACATAAGCTGAAGCGCCTGCAGGACAATCACATGTTAGATCTCAATCAGATGATCTCTCTCGCCAGTGAGTTCGCGGCTACCTACGACGATGCTCGCGGCTCCTTGCTGGAAATGGCCATCCCAACCGAAGCTAAGAGGAATTACAACACAAAGCGGAAGAGTCCGCCAGAAGAAAATCCATCCTCCAACATGCTCGCGATGACGTTTGCATGACGAAGTGATGGCGGACAGCGTGGCCGAGGACGGGGAGCTGGTCGTGGGCAGCAGTGAGGTAGTGAAACTACCCCAGTAGCGCCCCGCGTTCCCCAAACATACGAGGATTACCGTGATATGCCATGCCTTGTACACCTCGATGCCAATGGCAAAGCCACTCACACCAATCGCCATTGCAAGTTCGTCAACAACCTCAAGGAAGACCCGGAGTCTGGCTACAAACGAAGCTAAAAGAACAGACCGCGAGGCAAGGGCAAAGGGAAGAAGAAGGAAGAGGGGCCCAAGGATTCAACTGACATGGACGAAGACATTGACCCCAAGAAGGCCGACAAGGGCGATGGCAAAGGCAAGAACCCCTTCGAGAAGAAGGCCGTCGTCTACCACACTTTCCTTGGCACCCCAACTGTCCAGGCACAGAAAACCTCGATGAGGATACTGATGGCCACCCTACCACCAGTTCCCCAGTACCTGCGCTGGTCGGAAGTTCCAATCACTTGGGACAAGAAGGATCATCCATACCTCATTCCAACGGAGAACCAATATGCCATGGTCATCAACCCTTTGATTGACGGCAGCGAGTTCACCAAATGCATGGTGGACAGTGGAAGCAGCATCAACATCATGTACCTGGATACATTATATGTCCAAAAAGTATCTACTTTCCCAAACACTTTTTGTCGTGGGGATGGCGAAGAAGGGACACACGGATGCATTCGGTGGCTCACGCAACGGGTTGGGCACGGTGCACTGCAAACACAGGGACGTACCCAGGTTCGGGGCCCTCTTGGCGAGGTAACACCCCTACTCCTGCAAGATGAACTATGTATGGGAGCTGATGCTCAATACATGTGCTCCTTGAGTTGTTTCCTTAGCTACTATCGAAAGCTATAGGAAGATGGGAACTAGATGCTAACACTTCTCTCCTTCTATTCTTGCCTACCTAGAACCCTAGCTCTTCCCTCCCTTATATACTGGTCTGGGGGGGGCAGATTACAGATCGGGTCCTATGGTTTACTGTTTGGATATGGGTTTACAGGACAGGGTCGGCTGCAGGGCCCAGCCGGTGGGCCAGGACCCAGTCCGCCCTTCTTTTAGCGTCACCCTTCTCTTTAGCGGTCACCCGGGCTTCCTTTGGGGCGTCATCCTTGATTTAATGGTCATCCGGACTACTTTAGCCAGTCCAGCCGACCATCTTGCTTTATCTTCGTCGCGTAGCGCTGGTCATGACGGCATGCGAACTTCCTTGATGACGAGGGAGAGCCAGAAGCGTACCCCGCACGAAGCGTCATCCCTTCTGTGCTCTCCATCGAACCCGAGGTGAGCCGGGTGGAAACGGCCACCCGGCCGGTTCTTCTGGCCACCGGCAAGATGGGCCATTCGGGAAGGTTATAAGCCTAGCCGAACGCGTTCTCCAGTCGGCTAGAGTTGTCTTTCCTGGAGGCCATGCGGCCTGCACCTTATGGAGCCGGCCTACTTGTGCCTGGCTTTCCCCACCCGGGGGTTATCCCCCGACACTAGTCCCCGAGCACGTATGGGCTTGGCCGGTGGGTAAGATCGTTCGTGCTCCTTCTTCTCCTGAGAGAGTTGTTTTATTGCCTCTGGCTGTGGCTTTTGCTTTTGCTTTTCGGCTGGAATTAACCGACTGCGGAATCTATGGACGTCCACTGGGTGTAAATAGCGAAGACAGGTACCGGCTGGCGCAGGTGAAGATGAAAAGTTTAGCTTGATGACGTCGCTGACGTCTTCACCCACGACTTTGGCTCTGGCGCACGTCGCGTCAGTTTGACTTCCGCGTCGCTGCGCCAGTTTTTGGCGACCGTGCACGCAACTTGCCGCAGGGGTTTCTCGAGGCGGGAGCGCACGCCTCGTCTCCTGGTAACGCCCGCGGATCTTCTATGGTGATTACGATGGCGCAGAGGATCTGGAGCCGAAGCATCGTGTGGTTGTGGTTCCGCAACGCCACGCGTCGCGCAGAAGCCGAAGAGGCGACGGTGCCATCAGCGGGGATAAATAGAGCTCTAAGGGGGATCGGTTCCCATACTTGTCCATCCTCCAAATCATCTTCTCCTTGGACTCCAGCGCCCCTTGCCCTTGTGCGCCCTCTCCTTGCCGTCACCGGCCACTTCTTGCCCATCTACCACGGCCACCTCCTCTGTCGAGATGCTGTCGGAGCAACGCGGCGGCTGGTGCGGGTCCTTTGTGACCGACGAGCTCGTCAACAAGTATCGGCGGGGGAGGTTTCTTCCCACGTCGATGCTTGTGAAGCATCGGCTTGCGCTGGAGGGGGAGCGGGTGCCGAACCCTCGGTCGGGGGAACGCGTCGTCTTCCTCGCGCATTTTTCCTGCGGCTTTGGCCTTCCCGTCAGTCCCTTCCTCCTCCAGCTCTTTCTCTTCTTCGACCTCCAGCTTCATCACTTGGGCGCCAACGCCATTGCGTAGCTGTCGCATCATGCGGCCTGCTGCGAATCCTATCTTGGGGTGTGGCCCGAGGTGGCGAAATTTCTCAAGTTCTTCCACTTCAAGGCCCAGAACACCTCCAAGGGTGGTTCGCTGACGCAGACGGGTTGCTGCGCCATCTACCCGTGGTCCTCCTCGCCGATGCCACGGTTCGAGCTTCTCGACACCGTCAAGCTGTGGCAACGCTCATATTTTTATGTGAGCAATGCCACAGAAATTGACTGGATCTGCCTTCCGCCCTTCGCCGACGTGCCCTCGACGCAGAAAGGCTGGGCGACGAAGGGCATGGGCGCGACGGCGAACCTCGACCGGATGGCCACCTGGCTGGAGACGATGGTGGAGACGGAGAGGATCACCGCCCGGGACATCACCTTGTCATGGATGGTGCGTCGTGTGCTTCCGCTGCAGAAGCGGTCGCACAAGATGTGCCACATATCGACCGCCAACGACCCGACGAGGACGTAGCGGAAGGATGTGCCCCAGCAGGACCTGCGGAACTGGGTCTCCATGATCTCCATGTTCCACATGGAGGCTACATGGGCGTACTCCTACCCTCCGTACCATCGCGGCCGCCTGCCACCTCAGGTATGTTTTTCTCTGGTTATCTTGCGTCCCGCTTCTTGTCATTGCTAGCTTTCCTTGGGTGCCTTATGCTCCCCTTTTTTATTAGTTGTTCATGGTGCAGCTAGCTGAGGACGGCATGGGTGACTTCCTGCTTCCGTCCTTCTTGGAGGACAGGAAACCGAAGAATTACCCCCAGACGGAACCCGAAGGGTTTCCCGTCCGGGCGGACGACGGCCCCTCGGATCCTCATGGTAGGTTGCTGACCGTAGCTCTTTCCTTCCCCTTTGCTCTTGAGGTTGTGGTTTTGATTCCTTGCTTGTGTCACAGTCAATGTAACCGACGAGAAGGGTGGCCGAGAGAAACCCGCGGTGAGAGCCCGAGGAAATAGGGCGGCGCCTGTTGCTGCTCCCGCTCCAGTTGAAGCGAAAAAGACGCGCCGAGGGCATCAGGTCGTTGCTCCACCGTTCTTCGCTGGGTTAGTATCTCCCTTGCCCTTGCTTGCCGCTCTGTGGTTCTGCTGGTTCCTCCTTTGACACTTCACTCTGCGCAGCGAGGCCATGCTACTTGGCGATGGTGGTGCTGCCGTTATTGCTCCTCCCCCTCCTCCGCCGGTTGAAGAGGTGGCAAGGTCGCCGGCTGCGCCCGCGCCGGGTGCTGTGGGACCGGCTGTTTGTGGCTGCGCGGGACCCGGAGACCCCCCTCCTTCGTCCCGGGGCTGGCGTGAACCCGGCCTAGAGCGATGCTCCAAGCAGTTCCGCTAGGCCCGTGATCAAGGAGGTGACGGAGGAGGCCGGGGCTGCACAGGAGGCTGCGGCGGATGGCAGCCAGCCGGATGATGGTCAGCTGGCTAGGAGGGAGTTGGTGGTGGCTGCGCCTTCGGGTGTGGCTGCCGATGATGACGAGGTTATCGTCATCGTCTCGAGGCCAGCTTCGGCTGTGCTGACGCTAGGTGCGATCCTTGCCCAGCTCTCGGGCTCGGCGCCTGTCGCACTCAGCCAGGTTCGCCACCTGGTTGAGGGAATGGAAAAGGGCCTTGGTGAGGCCAAAAATTTGTCTGTTTTGATGGAGGTAAATCATTGCCCTTCATATGGTTTCCGTTCTTCCATCCGGTTTGCTTCTCTGTTGTTCATTTGTTTTCTTGCTGCAGAGAGCTTTTGCGGAGTCTGTGAAGAACACCCGGGATCTTGGCCGTAAGATTGCTTCTTCAGATCTGTCTTGGCGATTGGCTCCTTTTTCCTGTTTTTTGTTGACCATCGGGTATCCTCCTACAACCATGATCCAGGACAAGGAGAGGGAGGTGGAGCGCCTCAAAACTGAGGTCGCCCGGCTGGAAGAATCGAACAAGGTGCAACAGGCGCAGTTCGATCAACTTGCCGCGGCAAAGCATCTACTTGAGGTTAGCGTGGAGCGGGGTAAGAAGACAGCTGACATTCGGGCGGAAGCGCTAAAGAATTTTGAGACAATTACCGCCCAACGGGAGGAGACGATCAAGATTCTTCGCGGCAGGTAGGGGAGCTTACTCAGCACCTCCAAAACATCTCGGAGATGGTCATCAATAAGTTTTTCAGTTTCCTTCTCCCGTTGTGTCGTGATCCGCTCGATCTTGTCCGTTTATTCTACTTTGTGTTTGGCTGCAGCTCATTATCCTGAAGCGACCGAGATGGCCATGGAGAAGCTGCCCGTGGAAGAGGTTGGACGCGACCTGACTGCCCTCGACTTGGTCAAGGTGGTGGCGGAGGAGAGCAATGGCCCGCGCGCCGTTGGCAACGATCTCTTCCACTACATCTAGCCGGACGCGGGCGATGTGCACGACATGGCCAGCCTAGCTGTGGCTCTGTCCAAAGGCATCGATGTGCTGGACGTGCACAAAGAGTGGGCTGCTCGAGGCGGAGTGGAAATGGCGCTTGCTCTGGTGAAGTCGTGGTATCCGGGTGCCGACCTGAGCGTGCTCACCCGTGGCTTCCGTCTTGGGACGAGCTACGAGGGCCTTCGCACCAGCACTCCTGCGCTCCAGGACTGTGGGGTGAAGATTGGCACCTACGTGGACTTGGAGCGTGACTTAAGTGCCCCCGGAGAGCCACGGTCGTTCCATTGGGTCCCGGCGCCTTGGAATCCCCTTAACGTCGCCTCCAGCAGCCAGCCTCCTTCCACTGATGCCGGTGCTGCCCCTGCTGATCCAGATCCATCTCCTGCTCCTTCCACTTCTTTAGCTCCAGACTCTTGATCCCCGGGATGCCGGGTGTACTTGTGAAACTTGTTACTTTGTTGGTGCTACATTTTGGATGACTTTTATCGCCGATTTCTGAATCTGTGCTCCGCTTTATGGCTTGGTGACTTTTGCTTATCTTTGTTTATATCTCTGCCATTTGCGGTCTTTTATGCTCGGGCCGGCTGGGGTAGCCAGCCGGGTTGGAGCTCTTTTGCCGTCCTGACTTGCGTTTGTGAGTGCGCGAGAGCGCGTCCGCTGGGTGTAGTCCCCGAGGTTCAGGACGGCTGGGGTAGCCAGCCGGGGCGAAGCTCTTTTGGCTACCTTGACTTGAGTCTGTGGGTGCATGGGAGCGCGTCCACTGGGTGTAGTCCCCGAGGTTCGGGCCGGCTGGCTTAGCCAGCCGGGGCAAAGCTCTTTTGGCTACCTTGACTTGAGTTTGTGGGTGCGCGGGAGCTCATCCACTGGGTGTAGTCCTCGAGGTTCGGGCCGGCTGGGGTAGCCAGTCGGGGCGAATCTCTTTTGGCTATCTTGACTTGAGTTTGTGGGTGCGCGGGAGCGCGTCCACTGGGTGTAGTCCCCGAGGTTCGGGCCGGTTGGGGTAGCCAGCCGGGGCGAAGCTCTTTTGGCTACCTTGACTTGAGTTTGTGGGTGTGCGGGAGCGCGTCCACTGGGTGTAGTCCCCGAGGTTCGGGCCCGCTGGGGTAGCCAGCCGGGGCGAAGCTCTTATGGCTACCTTGACTTGAGTTTGTGGGTGTGCGGGAGCGCATCCACTGGGTGTAGTTCTCGAGGTTCGGGCCGGCTTGGGTAGCCAGTCGGGTCGAATCTCTTTTGCCACCTTGTTTCCTGCCAATTTGTGGCTCGGGTCGTGCGATACAAAGCGTTGCTTTGGGTTAGTTTTCTTGTGCATATGCTCATTCGTTAGTTGGTACTTATCGTAGAAGGAAAATAGATACGCGCCCCTTCGAGTTAGGCCATTAGCAACTCCCCTTTTCTCAGCGAGTATTGGCCCTTCGAGGATTTTTCCTTGCCGGCTGACAGCTGGGTTGCAGTCTGCAGCCGAACCTGAAAGATTGGCTATGCTGGCGTGCCTCGTGATACTTTGGTTCGCTGTTGTTGGCTTAACTCATGCAGGACATGACCGGTTCGCCTGGACGCCCTTGCTTTCTATATTGGCATCTTCTTGCCGTGTGCGCTTTGAGTTTTAGCTCTTGCAGGGTCGACAGCCGACATGCGTACTGAAGCCGGAACCGAAGAGGTTACTCTAGACGCCGCGTGCAATATTATGTCGTCTGTAGAAATCGTGGGGCCTACGCCAGTCGGTACAAAAATGTAGATGGTGTGCGGAATTGGGACAAAGTCCTTAGCGTTGCGCCAAGGCTTTCAATCTTGTTCACTTGTTACAGAAAAAGGGAAGATACATACACTTTTATAATTGTAAAATGGTCGGAGTAGGCTTGCATTCCATGGGCGCTCCGTCTCCTCATCTGAGCGATCTGCCTTGTTCTTCATCGGCTGCTGCGCGTCGATCAGATAGTATGAATTGTTGTGAAGCGCTCGGCTGACGATGAATGGTCCTTCCCATGGCGGGGACAGCTTGTGCATTCCTTTGGTGCTCTGGACCAGGCGCAGCACCAGGTCTCCCTCGCGGAAAGAGGTGGGCCGGATCCGCCTGGCGTGGTATCGGCGCAAGTCCTGCTGGTAGATTGTTGATCTGTACAGAGCCAACTCGCGTGCCTCCTCGAGCAAGTCCACGCTGTCCTCCCTTGCCTCCTTGGCTTCCTGCTCCGTGTAGAGCTGCTTGCGGGGTGCGTCGAACTGGATGTCTGTGGGGAGAATGACCTCTGCCCCATAGATGAGGAAGAACGGCGTGAAGCCGGTTGAGCGATTGGGTGTGGTGCGTAGGCTCCAAAGCACTGCTGGCAGCTCCTCTATCCAGCATCCGGGTGATCTGACGAGCGGTTCGATAAGCCTTGGCTTGATTCCGGCTAGAACCAGACCGTTAGCACGCTTGCACTGTCCGTTGGACTGTGGGTGTGCGACTGATGCCAGATCCAGGCGGATCCCTTTTCCCGCGCAGAAACGAGCGAAGACTCCTTTCGCAAAGTTGGTTCCATTGTTAGTAATGATGTTGTGCGGGTAGCCGAACCAGATGATGATGTCTATGAAGAACTTGATCACCGTTGCTCCGTCCAGCTTCTTGATTGGCTTCGCCTCGACCCACTTGGTGAACTTGTCCACGGCTACGAGTAAGTGTGTCATACCGGATCGAGCTGTCTTGAACGGCCCAACCATGTCCAGGCCCTAGACCGCGAACGGCCAGGTTGATTGGTATTGTCTTGAGTGCCGCAGACGGTGTGTGCTTCAGCTGGCTAAATCGCTGATAGCCTTTGCATGTCTTGACTATTTCTTCGGTGTCCTTCAGCGCCGTCGGCCAGTAGAAACCATGTTGAAGGGCCTTGGTTGCTATTTCCCTTAACGATGCGTGGTGGCCACACTCGCCCTGGTGTATGTCCATTAGAAGCTTGGTTCCTTCCTCCTGACTGACGCATCGTTGATAGATGCCTCCGATGTTGCGCTTGTACAACTCGTTGTTGATGATGGTGTAGGCGCTTGCCCTTCGTCGCACTTGTCGTGCTGCCACCTCTTCTGTCGGGAGTTCACCCTTGGCCAGGAAATCCATGTATGGCTTTGCCCACTCGGGTGCCTCCCGTATGGTGTGCACCGTCTGTATGATGAGTTTGATCTCCTCGCGGACGGTCGGCTCCGGAATGTCGGGAGGCCTGTCGGGTGGAAACATGCTGATGTCGATCGTAGGTCGCGTCGCGGTAGCTCCCGGATGCGGCGAAGCAGTCCCCGGGTGGGGCGCAATAATCCTCGGGTGCAGCACGTCAGTCCCTAGGTGCGATGCGGCAGTCCCTGGGTGCACCGCGGCACCGGCCGTTCCTGGGTCCGCGCTGAGCACGATGGAGTCGGACTCTGATGAGGGGGTGATGGAGGGCTTGCGCAGGTGCTCGAGGGATACCCCAGGCGGTATGGCTTGTCTTGTTGACCCGGCCCTGGCCAAGGCGTCAACAGCTTCGTTGTTGGCTCTGGGCACATGGTGAAACTCACATCCTTTAAAGCAGGCACACAACTGCTGGACGAAGAAGTGGTAAAGGGCCATGTTCGCGTCCCTGGCGTCCCACTCTCCAGATACTTGTTGCACCACCAAGTCCGAATCTCCAAAGCATAGTATTCTCTAGATGCCTATCTGCTTTGCCATCTTGATCCCATGGATGAGTGCTTCGTACTCGGCGACGTTGTTGGAAGCTTTGAAGTGGATCTGGAGAATGTATTCCAGCCGGTCACCTTTGGGTGAGGTTATCATGATTCCGGCTCCAAGTCCTCCCCTCATTTTGGATCCGTCAAAATGTAGCTTCCAGTAGGTTTGAATCCGGCACTGGAGGCATGTATTGTGTCTCCGCCCAATCGACGATGAAATCAGCCAATGCTTGCGACTTGATTGCGGTTCGTGGCTCGTATAGGATGTTATGTGCGACGAGCTCCATGGCCCATTTTGCCACGCGTCCAGTGGCGTCTTTGTTGCCAATGATTTCCGCGAGTGGGGCCAATGCAACCACCCGGATGGAATGCTCCTGGAAGTAGTGCTTGAGCTTCTTGGCGGCCATGTACATGCCGTACACCAGCTTCTGATAGTGGGGTAGTTCTGCTTGGATAGCGCACCTCACTCCGGTAATATACGGGGCGCTGGACCACCTGAGCCTTTCCTTCCTCTGGTCGTTCCACTACCAATACCACGCTAACCACTTTGTTTGTGTCAGCGATGTACATCAGCATGGGCTCCATTGCTGCTGGCGCCGCCAGGACGGGTGGCAAGGTGAGCATGCGCTTGAGGTCTCGGAAAGCTTCGTCCGCCTAGGCTGTCTAGACAAATTTGTCTGTTTTCTTCATTAGCTGGTACAGGGGGAGGGCCTTCTCTCCCAGCCGGCTGACGAACCGGCTGAGGGAAGCGAGGCATCCGGTGAATTTCTGCATGTCACGCAGGTTCTGCGGCAGCTCCATGCGTTCGATGGCTCCGATCTTCTCCGGGTTCGCCTCAATTCCTCGCTCGGAGACGAGAAAGCCCAGGAGCTTGCCGGCTGGGATGACGAACATGCACTTCTCCGGGTTTAGCTTGATCTGGAAACGACGGAGGTTGTCGAATGTTTCCTTGAGGTCCTCAAGGAGTGTGTGTCGTTCCTTGGTCTTGATGACGATGTCGTCGACGTAGGCGTGTACGTTCTTTCCAATCTGCGTCTGTAGGCATTTCTGCATGCAGCGCTGATAGGTTGCGCCTGCGTTCTTCAACCCGAAGGGCATGGTGGTGTAGCAGTATGCTCCATACGGGGTTATGAATGATGTATTTATTTGATCGGTTACATTGAGTTTGATCTCATGGTAGCCCGAGTAAGCGTCCAAAAAAGACAACAAATCGCACCCGGTGGTGGAGTCGATGACTTGATCAATTCGCGGCAAAGCGAAAGGATCTTTGGGGCAAGCTTTGTTGAGACTGGTATAGTCAACGCACATGCGCCATGTCTTGTTCTTCTTCAGCACCAGCACAGGATTGGCGAGCCATTCCGGGTGGAAAACTTCCATGATGAAGCCGGCTACGAGTAGCCAAGTGATCTCCTCACCAATGGTTCTTCTTTTTTCTTCTGCGAAGCGGCGTAAAGATTGTTTGACCGGCTTCGCGTCTGGTCGAACATGAAGGGAGTGCTTGGCGAGTTCCCTCGGGACACCTGGCATGTCTTTGGGGCACCATGCAAAAATGTCCCGATTCTCACGGAGGAAATCGACGAGCGCGCTTTCCTATTTGTTGTCCAGGCCATCTCCGACCAGGACGAACTTGCTTGGATCTTCCTCGTTCAGCAGGATCTTCCTTGTCCCCTGCGAGGGCTTGAACTGTGATTCTCCAGCCGGTTTGGGCTCTCCATCCGGCATATCCTTCTGCAGAGCCGCTACGTTCTGCATTATGACGCGCTTCTCTTCAGCGATGATCATCGCTTCGGCCAGCTTGGAGCCGTCTGAAGCGCACTCGATCGAACGCTTGTAGCATCCATCGATAGTGATTACTCCCTTTGGGCCTGGCTGCTTCATTTTGAGGTATGCGTAGTGCGGTACTCCCATGAACTTGGCCAGGGCTAGGCGCCCTAGTATGGCGTGGTAGGCACTGGAGAGGTTTACAACCTCAAACCAAATTGGCTCGCGGCGGAAATTTCTCTCGCTGCCGAAGATGACGTCCAGCCGGATCTTGCCGATTTGGGAGTGCGATGGTCCTGGTACTGCTCCGTGGAATGAAGTGCTTGAGGGTTCCAGCTGGGACTCGCTGATGCCTAGCCTCTCGAGGCTGCTCCGGTAAAGGAGGTTGCTGCTGCTTCCTCCATCCATCAGTACCCGAGAGAAGCGGCATGAATGCTTCTTGGAGATGATGATTAGGTCCAAGACCAACGCGTAGCTACCAGGGCTTGGTGACACGGTCGGCTGATCCTCCTTGCTCCAGGTGACCGCCTGGTCGGACCAGTGTAGGTACTAGGGGACAGGTGGGACGATTGCGTTCACCTCCACCTCACGTCGCCGCTTGGCGTGCTTCGTTTCCGGCTCCGCCAAGAATATGTGGTAATTACCCATCTGCCGCGGGTAACCATCCTCGTCATCCTCACGGCGGTTACGTCATTCCCTATTATCTGGTGGGCCTCCGGCTGGTGGGGGAGGTGGTGGTGGGAGTCCACCGGCTTCGGCCATTTTCTTTGTCCAGCTGCATTGGCGCGTCGTGTGATTCGCGGGCTTGTTGCCGCCACTGTGAAACTTGCACGGGCCATCGAGCATGGACTCCATGGTATACTTAGGCCGAGGCGGACTATCGTCCGGCCTCTGCCTCCGGCTGCCTCCTGCAGTCGGATCTTCATGCACCATGGCTACTTGTTTGGTGCCGTACCGGCTATCCAGTTGGTCGTATTTCCTCTTGTCGTGGCGGTTGTCGTGACCGTGCCGCCTGGGATGATGGTCACCCGACTGGCGTCGCTCCGCCTGCTCGTCCGTGACGATTTGGCCTTTGTCGTCCACCACGATGGGCTTCTTCATTGTTGCATCCGCGGTAGCATACTTGTTCGCGATGGCCATGACCTGGGCCATGGTTTGCGGGTCTGCCCGGCTGAGCTTGTGTTTTAGCATGGTGCTGTCTCTGCAGCCGTTGGTGAAGAAGTCTATCGCTTGGTGCTCACGCACCCCTTTGCACAAATTGTGCATGCTGGTCTGCCGGGTGAGGTAGGCGCGATCCGACTCGTCCTTGCCTTGTACGTAGAGGGCAATCTCGCGAGGCCGACCCGGCCGCTTGTATGTTCCGATGAAGTTATAGATGAACGCTTCTTCAAAGTACAACCATGCGTTGATGCTATTGTCGGGGAGGCTATTCAGCCATGTCCTTTCTGAGTCGATGAGCATGAGGGGGATGTAGCGGACGGCCAGGTGGAGGTTGCCATTGGCGATTCCCGCTGCGGTGGTGTAATCGACCAACCAATCCTCAGGCTTGACGGTTCCGTTGTACTTGGGTGTGTCCCTTGGGAGCGAAAATCCCTTTGGAAACGGCTCGTTCCGGGTGCGCGGGGGCCGAAACATTTCGGGCCAGCCAGGCTTTCCTCCTCCAAGGTGCGTGACTGCACCAGGAGGTCGATGCGCTCCCGCGCGTCAGCCAGTTCTTGAGGACCGAGCGGACCCTTCAAGCGCGACGCAGGCAGGTCCTTGTTCGCGTATGCTGCCTCCTCCGGTGCTCGCGTCTTTTTCCCCTGGGAAGCTCCGCCTGTGCGGCTTACGCTAGAGGAGGCGGCGTCCCAGTTGTGGCGACCGCGGTTGCCAGATTCGCCACGCGGGCGGCTGTTTTGCCCAAGCCCTCCTGGAGAAGAGGCTTGTTGATGCTTGCTTCCTCTGTGCGCCGCCTGTTCCGCGCCTTTGCGAACGACGATGTCGCGGGAGTTGCCCACCTGGCTGGGGATGCCCTCGGCTTACTGATTGTTTGTAGTGGCCATGAGGAGCTGCACGCGCTCCTGTTGGCGACGAAGTTCCTCGCCCTCAAGGTGTCTTAGCTCCACGGCTGCTGCCTCGGCTACCCTCATGTTCTTGGTGGGAGTGTTGTAGACGGGCCGCGCCACACCTGCATGCGAGTCGGCGGCGCGGTCCAGTTCCGACGCCAGGTCGCGCCCCCGATGCTGGATCTTCCTGGTAAATCCGTGAGCCACGTTGTACTCGTGCACGGTGGCGTTCAGCCGACGCTGGTTAGCAGCGACCTTGGTGGCTTCCTCCAGGAGTTTTTGGCGCGTAGCTTCGAGCGCTGCCGCTGCATCCGTCTCAACGACGACCGGAGCGCGCAAGTGCTGGATGGAGGCGGTGAGCAGGTCTGGCTCTTGCTCGAGCGCGGATGTTTCTCCTCCCGCCCGACGCTCTTGAGGCGTTCGATGGTTTTTGCGAGTGTTCACTATCATGACTTCGACGCGACCACTCCCTACGGTGGGACGCGGGTGAGGGGCACGTTGAGGACAGGGGTGACCATGCTGGGGAAACCCTCAGCGACAGTGGCGACATAGACGTGGACGTCTCCAAAATGCATGATGGAGCCGTCGGCGGGGAAGGTGTTTCCGGCGAAGCACGCTGCGTTGTCGATGACGCAGTTGAAAGCACCCAACGTGAGAACAAGGCCAGAGGCCACGCGTTCGCCGACGACGAGCAGAAGTCCCGTGCGGAAGATGATCCCAGCCGAAGCGTTGTGCCCCACGGTGGGCGCCAACTGTCGTGGTGTGGAACACGGAAGTGCCATCGGGGATGGTGAAGAAGGGACACACAGATGCATTCGGTGGCTCACGCAACGGGTTGGGCACGGTGCACTGCAAACACAGGGACGTACCCAGGTTCGGGGCCCTCTTGGCGAGGTAACACCCCTACTCCTGCAAGATGAACTATGTATGGGAGCTGATGCTCAGTACAGGTGCTCCTTGAGTTGTTTCCTTAGGTACTATCGAAAGCTAGAGGAAGATGGGAACTAGATGCTAACACTTCTATCCTTCTATTCTTGCCTACCTAGAACCCTAGCTCTGCCCTCCCTTATATACTAGTCTGGGGAAGATATTACAGATCGGGTCCTAGGGTTTACTGTTTGGATATGGGTTTACAGGACAGGGCCGGCTGTAGGGCCCAACCGGTGGGCCAGGACCTAGTCCGCCCTTCTTTTAGCATCGCCCTTCTCTTTAGCGGTCACCCGGGCTTCCTTTGGGGCGTCATCCTTGCTTTAACGGTCACCCGGACTACTTTCGCCAGTCTAGTCGACCATCTTGCTTTATCTTCGTCGGGTAGCGCTGGTCATGACGGCATGCCAGCTTCCTTGATGACGAGGGAGAGCCATAAGCGTACCCCGCACGAAGCGTCAGCACTTCCATGCTCTCCATCGAATCCGAGGTGAGACGGGTGGAAACGGCCACCCGGACGGTTCTTCTGGCCACCGGCTAGACGGGCCAGTCAGGAAGGTTATAAGCCAGCCGGACGCGTTCTCCAGTCGGCTAGAGTTGTCTTTCCTAGAGGCCAGGCGACCTGCACCTTCTAGAGCCGACCTAATTGTGCCTGGCTTTCCCCACCCGGGGGTTACCTCCCCCCCGACACTTTTGCTATTGTTTCTCCTCAAAACTTGTGTGATTTGGATGGAACTAACACGGACTGACGCTGTTTTCAGCAGAATTACCTTGGTGTCTAGTTTTTGTGCAGAAAATCAACTATCAGGAAAAATCCCGAAAAATATGCCAAAAATCCTATTTCATTAGAAGACTCGCGGAGCCAGAAGACGAGACAGAGGAGGGCCATAAGGGGACCACACGCCATGGCCGCGCCTGGGAGGGGTGTGGCCGCCTCGGGCACCCCCTCGGCCTCCCTCTTCGCCTATAAGTTGCCTCTTGACCTAAAAACTCAGGGGGGTTGACGTTTTTCCAGAAAGAGTTCCATTGCGCCGCCACCACCAGAAACCGCGATTCGGAACCAGAAACTCCGTTCTGGCACCCTGCCGGGACGGGGAATTTGGAGGGATCATCGTCATCATCATCACCGACGCCTCTCCATCAACCATCCATGTTTCCCCCGTCCATGAGTGAGTAATCCCCCGCTGCAGGCTATGAGGATGGTAGGGATTGGATGAGTTCTATCATGTAATCGAATAAGATTGTTAGGGCATGGTGCCTAGTATCTCTATTAGTTCTATTTGACTTTGTTGCAACTTGTTGTGCTTAATGCTTGTCACTAGGGCCCGAGTGCCATGATCTCAGATTTGAACTTATTATTGATTCATGATCATAGTATTGTTTGTGATCTTATCTACAAGTTGTGTACACATATCATTGTCCGGATCCAAAGGCCCCGAAGTGACAGAAATTGGGACAGCCGGAGGGGATGGTTGTGATGTGAGGATCACATGTGTTCACGGAGTGTTAATGCTTTGCTCCGGTGCTCTATTAAAAGTAGTACATTAATTGCCAGTAGATTCCCTTGAGGCCCTGCTGCAATGGGCTGGCAGGACAAAAGATGTTTGGCAAGTTCTCATTGTAAGTACGTATGACTATATATGGAACACATGCCTATGATTGTTTAGTACCTGGATGCTTTATCTTATTTATCTTCAATTGTCCTAGATATTGAAGTTACATGTTTAGACTTGTCCATGCAACGCCCGTCCATCCATCCCTATGCCTATTGCACTCATATCCTACTGTTTGCTACTATTGTTACTACTGCCTTCGTTTTACTGATGCTGTCACTTTGCTATTGCTACTACAAAACTCTTGCTACTGATAAACTGTTGTGAACAAGACTATTTCCAGGTGCAGCTGAATTGACAACTCAGTTGTTAAGGCTTATAAGTATTCTTTGGCTCCCCTTGTGTCGAATCAATAAATTGGGTAATACTACCCTCAAAGACTGTTGCGATCCCCTATACTTGTGGGTCATCAAGACTATTTTCTGGCGCCATTGCCGGGGAGCATAGCTTTATTTGTAAGTTCACTTGGATCTATTATTATTTGTTGCTATCCTTTTCATCATGGGAAAGTCTCGTGATGGAAAGTTTCCTATTTTACCATCCACTACAAGAAGAGTTACAGTCCTAAACACCTCTGCTGCTCTTGATTCACTGTCTGTTATAAGTAAGCTTGTTACACCACCACCACATACACATGCTACACACACTGCTACTACTGCTGAATCTAAAATTGCTTACGGTACTCATGATGTTACTTCTACTATGCTTGATGCAAGTGGTTCATTAGGTCCTTTCCTAGATGCTACTATTGCTAGAACTATTTTGTGAAACACTGAAACTCCTAGTGAAGACACTATTACACCTGTTAGATCACGTGAGTCTAGAGAGAGATATGATATTAATGATGGTTACATTGAAATGACTGATGAATTTATTGAAGAGTACCAAAACACATGTGGTGCCAGTGCTATTAGGAGTCTCCTTGAGAGACGTACTATTATTCCTAAATTGTCTCCTGATGCTAAGTTTGCAACTTCTCCCATAGACATTAAAGATAAAGATTATGATTTCTCTCTTGATTTATCCTATATAAACATTGTTGAGAAAGAACCTTTTTGTGGGACTGGAAATGAAAGTGTTGTAGCTCATATGAATGAGTTTTCCACTATGAGTGCCTTATTCTCTGATGATGTTAAGATGCCCAAGTACTTTGTTACAAAGATCTTCCCGTTTTCACTAAAAGAAGAAGCTAAAGCCTGGTTTAATAGATTACCCCGTGGATCCATTGATAGCCCTGATTGCTTGATTGCTTCTTTCTTTCAGAAATATTTTCCTCCTTGTGCTAGACATGCTACTTTGCAGAAACTTTTTGATTTTAAACAGGGAGAAGAAGAGAAATTGCCTAAGTCATGGACAAGGTTATGTGCCTTGATTCATGCACATCCTGGATGTCCATTACCTAAGAATGAGCTTCTTGATATTTATTATAATGGACTAACTGATGAATCTAGGAAATACCTAGATAGTTTTGCCGGTTGTGTTTTCAAGAAAAGAACTCCTGCAGAAGCTGAAGAATTAATGGCTAAAATAAGCAAAAATTACGATGATTGGACTTCAACTGAGATAATTACACCTGAGCCTACTACACCTGAGCCAATTGTGCCTGAACCAACTCCAACACCAACACCAAAGAAGAGGGGAGTGATTGCATTAAATGATGGAGCGATGAAAGAAGCTAAGAAATGTCTTCAGAAGAAAGGTATTAGATCTGAAGATGTGAAGAATTTGCCTCCTATAGAAGAATTATGTAAGCCAATTCCCCACTCATCTACTATTGAGGTACAATCTCTCCAACACTTTGATGAAGGTGATATTACTTATGGTAAACCTCCTGGTCAATGCTTAGAGGAACTTGACACTTTTATTGTTAAGCAAGGTAATTTTAATAAACAAGTTCAGAATCATTTATTGGAAAACTCTAGCGCTATTAATGAGTTGAAAGATATTGTGGAAAGAACTGCTAATGATGTTAAAATGCTTGTTAAACACTTCCAAATGGTTCAAACCCAAATTTATCAACTTTCTAATGTAAAAAAAGATATGCTAGTTAATGCCTCACGAGATAAACATGCTTATGGAATTAGAACTAGGAGTGGTACAGCCACTCAAGACCCTTTATACCATGAAGGACATCCTAAAAAAACTGAGCAGGATTCTCAACAAGTTGAAAATAGTGGTAGTCCTCATAAGAGAAATAAAAATAAACATAAAACGGTTGAGGAATCACTTGAACCTGATGTAGATCCTAATAGTATATCTATCTCTAATGCTGAAACTTGAAGTGGTGATAAAAATGATGCTACTGATAAGGAAGAAGCTGAGGAAGAACCTGAGAAGCACACTAAGAACACTAGGTACACTAAGGAAGATTTTATTGCTAATAAACATGGTAGTGAAAGAGAATCTTTGGTGCAGAAACCTATGCCTTTTTCCAATAAGAAACACAAGTCAAAGGAGGAAGAACACCATAACAAGTTTTGTGAGTGGATGAAACCTTTATTTTTGCAAATTCCTTTGACTGATGCTATTAAGTTGCCTCCTTATTCAAAGTATATGAAGGATATTGTCTCTAATAAAAGGAAGATTTCTAATGAGGAAATTTCTACTTTGCTTGCTAATTATTCCTTCAATGGCAAGGTTCTAAAGAAACTTGGAGATCCAGGTATCCCAACTATTCCTTGCTCTATTAAAAATAGTTAGTGTTATGCTTTTTTTCTCTCTACAAGAGACTCCAGCTAAAAGTTGATACCAACTAATATATCTTTACAAATGGCTGATAAGTCTACTACTATTCATGTTGGTATATGTGAGGATGTTCCTGTTCAAGTGGCTCATAATTTCTTGGTTTTAACTGGTTTTGTTGTGCTTGAGATGCCTGAAGATGATAATATGTCTAATATTTTTGGGAGACCTTTTCTTAATACTACAGGTGTTGTCATCAATTGTAATCAAGAAAAGGTAAATTTTAATATAAACGACAAAGAGCATATTGTCTATTTCCCCAAGAAGTTTGATAAGATCTATTGCCTGAATTCCATTGAAAATATTGAGAGCATCAAAGTTGGAGAAATATATTGTCCCATTCCACAAGAAAGTTTTGAAACTATTATGATCGAGACCATTGCTATCAAGATTGAGGTAACATAATCATTTAGTGAAATGCAAAGTTTTATTTCATATAAGATTGTTTTGGTAACAAGACTTGATCAACCTTGTTAACAAAGGGATTTTAATGAACAAAACAATGCTTTCATAGTGGTTATACTTGCTCACTTTTATTTTTTTCTCCCTCTCCAGTATTTGCTTTTTACTCTTGTTAGCTTTAGTTTTGCTAGTTGTTTGATTTTTAGAGTGTATTAGAACTTCTATAGTTTTTGTTTTTGTTTGATTTTTGTGCTTCTTCTAAAAAATCTATTTCTGCGAGAAAATCTAACCTGAAAATTGGCCAAAAATAAAGTTTCACGAAAAATTCCAGAAAATTCATATTAATTTTTTCCTCAAAAAAGGGGCAGAGGGGCACCTGGAATGGCCTAGGGGGACCACCAGGCCTTGGCTGGCCCACGTGGGCCCCTCATGGACCTCCTCCGTCTCGTCTTCTGGCTCCGTGAGTCTTCTGGTGAAATAGGATTTTTGGCATATTTTCCGGGATTTTTCCTGATAGTTGATTTTCTGCACAAAAACTAGACACCCTACTGAAAACAACGTCAGTCCGTGTTAGTTGCATCCAAATCACACAAGTTTAGAGGAGAAACAATATCAAAAGTGTTCGGGAAAGTAGATACGTTTTGGACGTATCACTGGTTTCCAGTGAGGTCACGAACATCGGTGCATATACGTTGCATGTAAACCTCTTTGAATCCGTGGTCACACCTAATACCTTCTTTTACGAACTCACAAAGCCTGTTCATAACGAACAAAGATAGGGAATGCTCCCGCACCATTCGTCTCGATGACGCATGTACGCAGCTCGAATGGGGATAACACTCTCAGCAATCTCAATAGGAAGTTTTGGTGTCTTGTCCATCGAATTGTCCTACATTTATGAATACGACACTAAAATCACTATGGTCTATAACCAATTTGCGCTACACATGCTAAGGGTAAGTACGAACATGCAGAACTGTTGGAATTATGCCCTAGAGGCAATAATAAAGATGTTATTATTATAATTCTTGTTCATGATAAAGTTTATATTCCATGCTAGAATTGTATTAAGCGGAAACTTTAATACTTGTGTGGTTTGTAAACAGCACCGTGTCCCTAGTACGCCTCTATGGACTAGCTCATTGATCAATGATGGTTAAGGTTTCCTAACCATAGACATGAGTTGTCAATTGATAATGAGATCATATCATTGGGAGAATGATATGGTGGATAGACCCAAACAAAGCAGAGCAATTAGATCGTGTCATCGTGTTCGTCTTTGCGAAGCTTTTCCTATGTCAAATATTGTATTCCTTAGACCATGAGATAATACAATTCCCTGGTATCGGAAGAAAGCTTTGAGGTCATCAAACGTCATCCTATGAGAGGGTGATCATAAAGGTGTCTCTCAGGTGATCGGAAAGTATCTGTTGGGTTGTATGTATCGAGATGGAATTTGTCCCTCCCAAGTCGGAGAGATATACTTCGGGCCCACTCGGTAATCGATATCAACACCGCTTGCAAGCATGTGGTTAAGTAGTTAATCACAAAGTGATATCGGATTACAGAACGAGTAAAGTACTTGCTGTGAACGAGATTGAACTAGGTATGACGGTACCGACGATCGAATCTCGGGCAAGTAAAATATCGCGAGACGAAGGGAATATATATATATGGGATTGATTGAATCCTGGCATCGTGGTTCATCCGATATGATCATCGATGAATGTGTGGGAGTCAATATGGGTGCCCAGACCCCGCTGTTGATTATTGATAGAAGATCATGTCTGCATATTCTCGAACCCGCAGGGTCACACACTTAACGTGTCTTGACGCTAGGATAGATTGGATAATTGGTTTATGAATTTTTTGTTCGGAGTCTCAGATGGGATCCGGGATATCACGAGAGGTTCCGGAATGGTCCGGAGAATAAGATTCATATAAGGCAGTGCAGTTTTTGGAGTTCGGAATTGTTCCGGGTTAATCGGTATTGTACCGGAAGCTTCTAGAACCTTCCGGAAGGGGACCAACGTGGCCCCACCTTCCGGGAGGGGGCATGGGCCTATGAGGGAGTGTCCTGGCCGCATTGGGCCCAGCCGATCCTAGATAAGTTTAAACTCGTTTAAACTAGAGATAGGATTTCTAGATAAGGGAGAGTTTAAATCGTTTAAACTAGAGATAGGATTTCTAGATAAGGGAGAGTTTAAATTGTTTAAACTAGAGATAGGCTTGGAGGAGGGGCAAGGGCTGGCCGCCCCCCCTCTATATATAGAGGGGTGGTGCGCCCCCTTCCCCCCCACACACACCTTCCTCCAAGCCCTAGCAGCCTTGCTGCCTTCCTCTCTCCCTCCCGACTGTTTGTAGGCGAAGCCCTGCAGCAGAAATTCTCCACCATATACACCACGCTGTCGTGTTGTAGATCCAATCTATCTCTCCACCATACTCGCTGGTCCGAGGAAGGAGGAGACGTCGAGGTGCTGCACGTGTGCATCTCACGGAGGCACCGCCACTTGTGGTGCTAGATCGGATCGGATCGCGAGGAGGAGAAGCGAGTACGACTACATCACCCACGTTCTGACGAACGTTCCGCTGTGCGAATCTTCAAGGGTATGAAGATCTAATCCAATCTCTCTCGTTGATTGCATCTCCTAGATTAGATCTTGGCTTCCCTCTGTTTGCATCCGTAGAAAATTTTGATTTACTATGCCGCGAAACCCTTCAGTGGTATCAGAGCTAGATCTATGCGTAGATGTGATTCACGAGTAGAACGCAACATGGTTGTTGCGGGCGTTGATGTTTTCTGTTGCAAGGCTCTTGTTTGTGTTCTTCTTATGACGCGGGATAGTGAGGTTGAAGCGGTCCAGGCCAACCTTACGCGACGTCGTTCGCGAGACCGGCTCCGCACTTGACGTGTGGCTTGTTCCACACATGCGGCTGGTGGATGTCAGTTTCTCTCACTATAGTTGTCATGGGATTAACACCGGAGTTTGGCAACCATAATATCACCGTTGTGGCTTTCCGTAGGTAAGAATCGTTCTTAGCATCTACTCCCATAAGCCACGTAAAACATGCAACAACAAAGTAGAGGCGTCTAACTTGTTTTTGCAGGGAGTGTTTTCTGTGATATGGTATGGCCCAAGATGTGATGTGTATATTGTATGCGATGATCATGTTTTGTAATGTTTCACGACTTGCATGTCGATGAGTACACAACCGGCAGGAGCCATATGGTTGTCTTTATAATTGTGTATGACCTGCGAGTCAACTTCTTATACGCCATGTAATAGCTTCACTTTATCGCTAAGTAGTTAGCAATAGTTGTAGTTGCTATTCGTGGTGGAGGCAATCATGGTGGAGTGATGGAGATCATGCTGGAACGCACAAGATGGAGATCATTGCGCGAAGATTGGCTATACCATGTCACATAAAGTTATATGCATGTGATGTTTATCCCTTTATGTATCTTATTATGCTTAGATCGCGACGGTAGCATTATAAGATGATTCCTCACTTAAAGATCAAGATAAAAACTGTGTTCTCCCCAAGTATGCACCGTTGCGAAAGTTCGTCGTGTCCAAGCATCACGTGATGATCGGGTGCTATAGACTCTACGCTCACATACAACGGGTGCAAGCCAGTTTTGCACACGCAGAAATACTTGGGTCTAGCTTGACGAGCCTAGCATGTACAGACATGGCCTCAGAACACAAGAACCGAAAGGTTAAGCATGAGTCATATGAATGATATGATCGACACTTTGTTGTCCACCATTGAAACCACATCTCTTCTCGTGATGATCGGATTAGGTGTGGTGAATTTGGATCGTGTTCACTAAACAACTCGAGGGATGTTGAATTTAGTGGGAGTTCATCTAGTAATTTGATTAAGTTGAACTATTTATCATGAACATAGTCTAAATTGTACTTGCCAATACTGTAGATCACATGGCCAAGTCCAACTTCAACGTTTTTTGCTGAGAAGGAAAAGCTTAGAAACAATGGGTCTAACTTCACCAATTGGTTCCGCAATCTAAGAATCATTCTGTCTGGCGGACAAAAGGACTATGTCCTTGAGAAAGCGTTAGGTGACGCCCCTGCTATAGATGCGTCGGCTGATGAAAAAGCTGTTTATCAGTCATGCAAGGATGATTATGATTTGATTAAGATCGTCATGTTGTATGCTATGGAATCGGATCTTCAAAATCGTTTTGAGGAGTTCGCCGGGCCCTTTGAGATTCTCGAGGAGCTGAAAAACATGTTTCAGACTCAAGCCCGTTCTGAGAGATATGAGATCTCTAAGAAATTCTTTAACTACAAGATGGAGGAAGGGAGGTCCGTTAGTGAGCACGCCATTAATATGTCAGGCTACACTCAACGCCTTGAGCAACTGGACTGCAAGATTCCAGAGGAGCTCAAGATTGACACTCCTAGCTACAAAAGTTTTGTAGTTGATCACAATCAGATTGGTTCCACTGATATGATCACTGAGCTCTTTGCTAAGATGAAAGTAGCGGAGGTGAACATCAAAAAGAATAATCATATGTTGATGGTCAACAATCCCCCCACCTTTAAGAAAGGTAAGGGTGCAAGGAAGCCCTTCAAGAAAGGCAGCGGCAAGCGCGTTGCCCCTGCTGAGAAGAAGCTCAGGTCTGGTCCAAAGCCGGACACTGAGTGCTTCTATTGCAAGGACAAGGGTCACTGGAAGCGTAACTGTTCGAAGTACTTAGCGGACAAGAAGGCTGGCACCATCAAAGGTATATTTGATATACATGTTATTGATGTTTTCCTTACTAGCCCTCGTTGTAGTGCCTGGGTATTTGATACCGGTTCAGTTGCTAATATTTGTAACTCGAAACTGGAGCTACGGAATAGACGGCGGCTTGCGAGGGATGAGGTGACGATGCGCGTTGGCAACGGATCAAGAGTTGATGTGATGGCCGTCGGCACGCTCTCCTTAGTTTTACCTTCGGGATTAGTTTTAAACCTTAATAAATGTTATTATGTGCCTGCGTTGAGCATGAACATTATTTCCGGATCATGTTTATTGCAAGACGGTTATTCATTTAAATCGGAGAATAATGGTTGTTCTATTTATATGAGTAACATCTTTTATGGTCATGCACCTCTTGTGAATGGTTTATTTCTTCTAAATCTCGAAAGGGATGAAACACACATCCATAACATTGAGGCTAAGAGATGCAAAGTAGATAGTGATAATACTACTTATTTGTGGCACTGTCGTCTAGGTCATATTGGTGTAAAGCGCATGAAGAAACTCCATTCTGATGGACTTTTGGAGTCTCTTGATTTTGAATCATTTGACACATGCGAACCATGCCTCATGGGCAAGATGATCAAAACCCCGTTCTCCGGTATGATGGAGCGAGCAACGGACTTGTTGGAAATCATACATACCAATGTATGCGGACCGATGAGTGTTTCGACGCGCGGTGGATATCGCTATTTTCTCACTTTTACCTATGACTTAAGTAGATATGGGTATATCTATTTAATGAAACATAAATCTGAAACGTTTGAAAAGTTCAAAGAATTTCAGAATGAAGTGGAGAACCATCGTAACAGAAATATTAAGTTTCTACGATCCGATCGTGGAGGTGAATATTTGAGTTATGATTTTCTCACGCATCTTAAAGCAAGTGGAATCGTTTCACAACTCACGCCACCCGGAACACCACAGCGCAATGGTGTGTCTGAACGCCGGAATCGAACCCTATTAGATATGGTCCGATCAATGATGTCTCTTACTGATTTGCCGTTATCATTTTGGGGTTATGCATTAGAAACCGCTGCATTCACTTTAAATAGGGCTCCATCTAAATCCGTTGAGACGACACCGTATGAACTGTGGTTTGGTGCTAAACCTAAGTTGTCGTTTCTTAAAGTTTGGGGATGCGAAGCTTACGTCAAGAAGTTGATGCCGGACAAGCTCGAACCCAAAGCGGAGAAATGCGTCTTCATAGGATACCCTAAGGAAACCATTGGGTATACCTTCTATCTCAGAACCGAAGGCAAAGTGTTTGCCGCAAAGAACGGTTCCTTTCTTGAGAAGGAGTTTCTCTCGAAAGAAGTGAGTGGGAGGAAAGTAGAGCTAGACGAGGTTATTGAACCTTCTCTTGAATTGGAGAGTAGCGCAGCACCTGAAATTGTTCCAGTGCCGCCTGCACCAACAATAGAGGAAGATAATGACAAGGATCATGAAGCTTCGGACGATGCTGCTACTGAACGTCGCAGGTCGACAAGGTCGCGTGCCCCTCCTGAGTGGTACGGCAACCCTGTCTTGACTGTCTTGTTGGTAGAAGACAGTGAACCTACGAACTATGAGGAAGCGATGATGAGCCCAGACTCTGAGAAATGGCTAGAAGCCATGAAATCCGAATTGGGATCCATGAGCGAAAACCAAGTATGGACTTTGGTGGATCCTCCTAGCGACCGAAAGGCCGTTGAGTGCAAATGGATATTCAAGAAGAAAACGGACGCGGATGGTAATGTTACCGTCTATAAAGCACGGCTTGTCGCAAAAGGTTTTCGACAAGTTCAAGGTGTTGACTACGATGAGACTTTCTCTCCCGTAGCGATGTTTAAGTCCATTCGGATTTTATTAGCAATTGCTGTGTTTCATGATTATGAAATATGGCAGATGGATGTCAAGACTGCTTTCCTCAATGGGAACATTGATGAAGAGTTGTATATGATGCAACCCGAAGGTTTTGTCGATCCTAAGGATGCTAGTAAAGTATGCAAACTTCAGCGTTCCATTTATGGACTGAAGCAAGCATCTCGGAGTTGGAACCTTCGTTTTGATCAAGTGATCAAGAGCTTTGGATTTGTTCCAAATTGCTACGAAGCTTGTATCTACAAGAAAGTGAGTGGGAGCTCGGTGACGTTTCTGGTACTATATGTGGATGACATATTGATTATTGGAAATGACATCAACATGCTTAACGATGTGAAGAGTTATTTGAACAAGTGTTTTTCAATGAAAGACCTAGGTGAAGCTGCTTATATATTGGGCATCAAAATCTATAGAGATAGACAAAGACGCCTGATAGCTTTAAGCCAGAGTACATACCTAGACAAAGTTCTGAAAAGGTTCAGAATGGATAAGGCAAAGAAAGGTTCAGTGCCTATGTTGTCAGGTAAGATATTGAGCAAGGCTCAGTGTCCAGCTACGGTAAATGATAGGGAAGCTATGAGCAAAGTGCCTTATGCCTCGGCCATAGGTTCCATCATGTATGCCATGCTGTGTACTAGACCGGATGTGTCCAATGCTCTTAGTTTGACGAGCAGATATCAAAGTGATCCAGGAGTGGAACACTGGACAGCCGTGAAGAACATCCTAAAGTACCTAAATAGAACTAAAGAAATGTTCTTAGTCTATGGGGGTGATGAACATCTTGTCGTAAAAGGTTACGTCGACGCTAGTTTCGACACCGACAAGGATGATTCTAAATCTCAGACAGGATACGTGTATATTTTGAATGGAGGAGCTGTGAGCTGGAGAAGCTGCAAGCAAAGCGTGATCGCGGGATCTACAGTAGAAGCGGAATACATGGCTGCTGCAGAAGCGTCAAGTGAAGGAGTTTGGATCAGAAACTTCATCACTGAGCTTGGCATGGTTCCAAGTGCATTGGACCCACTGGAGATATTGTGTGACAACACTGGCGCCATAGCACTCGCTAAGGAGCCAAGATATCATCCAAAGACCAAGCATATCAACTGCAAGTTTCATATAATCCGGGATTATATAGCAGATGGAGATCTGAAGATTAGCAAAGTACATACGGATCTGAATGTCGCAGATCCATTGACTAAACCTCTTCAACGTGTAAAACATGATCAACACCTCAGTGCCATGGGTGTGAGATTGTTACCAGATGTAAACTAGATTATTGACTCTAGTGCAAGTGGGAGACTGTTGGAATTATGCCCTAGAGGCAATAATAAAGATGTTATTATTATAATTCTTGTTCATGATAAAGTTTATATTCCATGCTAGAATTGTATTAAGCGGAAACTTTAATACTTGTGTGGTTTGTAAACAACACCGTGTCCCTAGTACGCCTCTATGGACTAGCTCATTGATCAATGATGGTTAAGGTTTCCTAACCATAGACATGAGTTGTCAATTGATAATGAGATCATATCATTGGGAGAATGATATGGTGGATAGACCCAAACAAAGCAGAGCAATTAGATCGTGTCATCGTGTTCGTCTTTGGGAAGCTTTTCCTATGTCAAATATTGTATTCCTTAGACCATGAGATAATACAACTCCCTGGTATCGGAAGAAAGCTTTGAGGTCATCAAACATCATCCTATGAGAGGGTGATCATAAAGGTGTCTCTCAGATGATCGGAAAGTATCTGTTGGGTTGTATATATCGAGATGGAATTTGTCCCTCCCAAGTCGGAGAGATATACTTCGGGCCCACTCGGTAATCGATATCAACACCGCTTGCAAGCATGTGGTTAAGGAGTTAATCACAAAGTGATATCGGATTACGGAACGAGTAAAGTACTTGCTGTGAACGAGATTGAACTAGGTATGACGGTACCGACGATCGAATCTCGGGCAAGTAAAATATCACGAGACGAAGGGAATATATATATGGGATTGATTGAATCCTGGCATCGTGGTTCATCCGATATGATCATCGATGAATGTGTGGGAGTCAATATGGGTGCCCAGACCCCGCTGTTGATTATTGATAGAAGATCATGTCTGCATATTCTCGAACCCGCAGGGTCACACACTTAACGTGTCTTGACGCTAGGATAGATTGGATAATTGGTTTATGAATTTTTTGTTCGGAGTCTCGGATGGGATCCGGGATATCACGAGAGGTTCCGGAATGGTCCGGAGAATAAGATTCATATAAGGCAGTGCAGTTTTTGGAGTTCGGAATTGTTCCGGGTTAATCGGTATTGTACCGGAAGCTTCTAGAACCTTCCGAAGGGGACCAACGTGGCCCCACCTTCCGGGAGGGGGCATGGGCCTATGAGGGAGTGTCCTGGCCGCATTGGGCCAGGGGCACAAGGCCCCATAGGGCCCAGCCGATCCTAGATAAGTTTAGAGATAGGATTTCTAGATAAGGGAGAGTTTAAATCGTTTAAACTAGAGATAGGATTTCTAGATAAGGGAGAGTTTAAATTGTTTAAACTAGAGATAGGCTTGGAGGAGGGGCAAGGGCTGGCCGCCCCCCCTCTATATATAGAGGGGTGGTGCGCCCCCTTCCCCCCCACACACCTTCCTCCAAGCCCTAGCAGCCTTGCTGCCTTCCTCTCTCCCTCCCGACTGTTTGTAGGCGAAGCCCTGCAGCAGAAATTCTCCACCATATACACCACGCCGTCGTGTTGTAGATCCAATCTATCTCTCCACCATACTCGCTGGTCCGAGGAAGGAGGAGACGTCGAGGTGCTGCACGTGTGCATCTCACGGAGGCACCGCCACTTGTGGTGCTAGATCGGATCGGATCGCGAGGAGGAGAAGCGAGTACGACTACATCACTCACGTTCTGACGAACGTTCCGCTGTGCGAATCTTCAAGGGTATGAAGATCTAATCCAATCTCTCTCGTTGATTGCATCTCCTAGATTAGATCTTGGCTTCCCTCTGTTCGCATCCGTAGAAAATTTTGATTTACTATGCCACGAAACCCTTCAAGAACATCATAAGTTCAGACAACAGAGAAGAACATGATCACACTAACTCACACAGCATGAATAGATTTATGAGCATCATAGATAACACTACATCACACACCATGATTAGATCTAAGAGAATCAGAGGTACTATCAAATAATGGAGTATACAATGCTCAAAGATCTGCTTACGACTAGCTCAAGGTTAGAGGTTTCTTACTGCAGCTTCCAGAGGATGCAACACAGAGGTAGGGTACAAAGAAGCTATTGATGTGCTTACCATCGCCGCGATCCATGGAGTTTCCGCCAATCCGACCTTCGCCTCACTCGACTTTGTTGACAACAAGCTCACCATGACCGCCTTCGCCAGAGTAGCCGGAAGGACAACCAAAGACTGGCTCCGGGGTGAAGCAGGACGACCAACTAACGCCGTGCTCACCGACGAAGATGGCAGGACCAACATCTTTGTGCTGGAGGCAGAAGAATCGAACAACGTCGATCTAGATCTGATGGGGGGAATCGACGGGTAGGTGGAATGGTGGATTTGGATTTTGGGGGCAGAACACTGCCATCTCTAAATAGGGAGGGGAGCAGGAGGGCGGTGAGCGAATTCCTCCCGCTGGAATTTCGAGGACGCGTGCGGCCTCCCGCCATCTCCCTGCCTGCACAAGCTCGGCCACCGCGTACCCCTTTTGCACGTAGCAAGGCTGGCTCCAGGGAAACGACTGAATCGAGCATTGTCCCTAGTCCTAGTTGAGGGGTGCTTTGAGGTTTGGACTGATGCGGGCAAAAAGGGCATGCGAGCAACCAAACGGCCATTTTCATCGCCACCCAGCCTGGCTACACCATCTGCAGGCTACCAACACGTCCCTTGAAAATAAAGAGGAGCATGTTTTCTCCAGAGGAGCAGCCTAGAGCGCAGATGGTTAGCCGTTGGATGGGGTAGTGACATGTACACTTATCTCACGGCCTTGTCAAGCATCGGCCTAGTCTTGAGCAAATCTTTCTGCTCGTATCGAAGTTTTAAACAACGGCGCTATAGTTAGAAATCCTAAAAAAGCCGACATTCTCAAAGGTCCGTCCCGCACATTGTCATCGCGCCAAGTGACGGCTTCTCCTTCGCATGGTCGTCCTAGTGAGACTCTATATTCTTGACAAGTGTCGCAACAAAAAGTAAGTGACATTAGGATGAGAGAGATACATGAGGGCGAGAGTACAACTTTTCTCTTTTATTTTTCAAATCCAATGATTCAAAACGAAATATTCTAAGAACTGTCTATCTAAATTACTAATCGTTTTCAATTTTGATCTCCTCATATCGAGAGATTCAAAACTAAATCTCATGTCGATAGGTTTTGAATAATTTTTTTATACTTTCCAAACTATGGCGTTCGTAATTTAGACTACTTCAGTTCTGTATTTTTTGTTATTTCAGGTTATATGTGTACTTTGTGTTAGGAATATGCAATATGTATTCCTCTAGGGACCAAATGCCACAATATATAGTACAAATACAGGTGGAAATATGCAGGAAACCCCCCTAACAAGTGGGGACATACAATATACAAATATACATCTAACACCCCCTCAAACTCATGGTGACTCCACAACACTGAGTTTGGAGAGAAGAAATTATGCTGCGCAATGGTCTGTGCCTTCATAAAGAAATCCGCCAACTGTAACTCTAAAGGCACATACTAAAGCGCAACAACCTGAGTCTGCAGCTGAGCACGTGTATAGAAAGCATCAACACCAATATGCTTGGTAAGCTCATACTTGACCGGATCACATGCAACACTAATAGCACATGTACTGTCAGACAAAACCAGAATGAGTGTGGTAATAGAGACCCCAAAATCCGTAAGTAACCACCGTAATCAGGTCACCTCATCAGTCAACAAGGCCATAGCACGCAACTCAGCCTCAACACTCGAACGGGAAACTGCTGTCTGTTTCTTCGTCTTCGAAGCAATGAGCGAACCACCAAGAAATACACAGTAAGCAGAAAGTGAACGGCAATCCGAAGGATCACTCGCCCACGTAGCGTCCGAATAGCACTGGAGCTGGAGGGAGCTGGAACGAGGAAAGAAAAGGCGACGAGTGATCGTACCACGAAGATAACGAAGAACATGGAGAAGATGACTATAGTGAACAGTGGTAGGAGCGGAAACAAACTGACTCAGAATATGAACATGATAAGATATGTCATGACGAGTGACAACAAGATAAACCAGACTCCCAGCAATATGGCGATAACGCGTCGGATCAGGAAGAGGATCACCATCAGTAGGGTGAAGCTTAACATTAAGCTCCATAGGGGTCTCAACAATGCGCTCATCCCCAAGAGCAGCACGGGCAAGAAGATCCTGAATATACTTTTCCTAGGAGATGAAGAAACCATCAGAAGTGGAGGAAACCTCAATCCCAAGAAAATATCGAAGAGGACCAAGATCAGTCATAAGAAACTGATCACGAAGACGAGCCTTAACAAAGGCGATATACTCAGGATCATCACCACTAATGATCATATCATCAACATAGAGAATAAGAAGAGTGCGTCCATGAGGAGAAGTGTGAACAAACAGTGCTGGATCATGAGCACTAGGGGAGAAACCAGCAGCAGTCACCACAGAAGCAAAGCGCTTAAACCAGGCACGAGGGGCATGTTTGAGGCCATAAAGAGAACGTCGAAGACAATAAACCATCCCCTCGGGAACAGAATACCCGGGAGGAGGCTGCATATAAACCTCCTCACTCAACTCACCATTGAGAAAGGCGTTTTGAACATCAAGCTGGGACACAGACCACTGACGAACAGAAGCAACAACAAGAAGAGTACGCAAAATGGTCATATAAGCCACAGGAGCAAAGGTCTCATCATAGTCACGACCATGCTCCTACTGAAATCCATGAGACACAAGACGCGCTTTATAGCGCTCAAGAGATCCATCAGAGCGGGTCTTAATTTTATAGACCCACTTACACATAATAGGACGAACACTGGGAGGGGGAGAAACAAGATCCCAGGTGCCAGTGCGCTCAAGCGCAGCAATCTCCTCAGCCATGGCCAGGTGCCATTCAGGATGATGCTCAGCATCCCGATAATAAGTCGGCTCGGAGGCAACAGAAAGACCATACTAACTAGGAGAGTAACGGTTGGGGGCACGATGCTGACGAACAAGACGAGTAGAGGGAAGCTCATTAGAGGAAGACGACTCATGAGACGACGATGAAGAAGAAGGAATAGCAGAGGAAGGCTCCGAAAAACGAGGAGAACGAGGGGAACTAGATGAAGCAGAGGAGGATGGTGTCGAACAAGAGACATCAAGGAGAGTGGGTCCCGAAGAAGGCTCAATAGGAGTAGAAGGAGATGTGTCAGGAAAAAGAAGAAAAGAGATATCTTCCACCGGGTATGTACTAGCGGCGGTACGAGGATAGAAAGGGCGCGTCTCATCAAAAGTAACATCAGGAGAGATACGCATCCGACGACCAACGGGGTCCCAACAGCGATAGCACTTATGCTCATCACTGTATCCAAGAAAGACACACTCAACAGACTGAGCGGTCAGTTTGGTGCGTTCGCGAGGGGCAAGGAGAACATAGCAAACACAACAAAACAAACGAAGCATGGAGTAGTCTGGAGAATGACCAGATAGACGCTCAAGTGGGATACCACCCTGCAGAGCGGCAGAGGGCTAAATATTGATGAGGTAAGTCGACGTAGTGACAACCTCAGCCCAGAAATGCGGAGGAAGTGAGGAAGCAATCATCATGGCACGAGTGGTCTCAAGAAGATGGCGGTGCTTACGCTCAGCAACGCCATTCTGGGCATGTGCGCCGGGACAGGAGAACTGGGCAAGGGTACCCTGCTCAGCAAGAACACCTCGCAACATCTAGGAGATATACTCACCAGCAGAATCGGCACGAAACACACGAATGAGTGTAGAATACTGACTACGTACCATGGCCGCAAAACGCTGATAAATGGAGATCACTTCACTGCGAGAGCGCATAAAATACAACCAAGTGTACCGAGAAAAATTATCGATGAATAAAATATAGTAGCGATGGCCCCCTTTCGAAGCGAAAGGAGCCGGAACCTAAACATCAGAATGAACTAAATCAAAAGGTCGTTGAGATACATACACGCTAGTAGGATAGGGAAGCTGAATCTGTTTGCCCAACCAACATCCCTGACAATGTAAAGACCAATCTCCTGAGACAGACCCTAAAAGACCATGATGAACTAATGACGACAGGCGAGAGTCACAAAGGTGACCAAGATGATGATGCCACTGCTGAAAAGAGCCGATAGCAGAGGCGACGACCGGACAAGAACTGGCAGATGAAGTGGCAGCGGAAGGAACACGATGCCAGTCTAACTCCCAAAGTCCCGAGGAGTCACGGCTGCGAGGGCCAGCTCCAACCAGGGCCTGTGTGCGATGATCCTGAACAACACAAGAATCAGCATCAAGAATGACGCGACAACCAGAGTCAGTAAGCTGGCTAGCAGAGAAGATATTCATCTTAAGACGAGGAACATGAGAAATATCAGGAACAGAAAAAGAAGAAGTAGAAAGGGTGCCCCGACTAGAAACAGGAAGAGAGGTACCATCGACCGCGAGAACACGGACAGGAGAAGGGAGAGAACGAAGAGCAAACAAAAGAGAAGACTCAAAGGTCATATGAAAAGCTCCAGAATCCAGATACCACGGGGATGTACCTGACTGTGTAGAAGGTGGTGATCGCGTAGTGCCTGAAGAATCAGTCACAAAACCAGCAGTGCCCGTCGAAGAAGAGCCTATAGCAGCAAGCAGACCGCGAAGACTCCTGATAATGTCCTGATCAGAGAGAGAGCAACTGCTGAAGATCCGAAAGGAGCCGACTGACCACGAGCCTGGTGCTGCTGACGTAAATTGGGATCCCGTGTATAACAGGTGGCCCAAGTGTAGCCATCCCTGCTACAGTAAGTGCAGTGACAAAGAGAACCACGGCGACCCTGACCACGAGCCTGCTGGTGCTAACTCTGACCCTGAGACTGCTGGTGCCGACTCTGACCCTGACCTGGAGGAGTGGGTAGTATCGGTGGTGGTACAGAGGACCGCGGGTGAGTCGAGGGAGCAGACAGCAGAGGAGGACCACGAGCAGCAAGCATAGACGGAACCGCAAGAAGACCAGCACCACGGAGACGAGTCTCCTCAGCCCGAAGCTCAGACAACACCTCAGATAGCGGATCACGACCACGAGCATTCAACTGAGCACGGCGGGGCTCAAATTCCTGGCGGAGCCGAGCCAGAAACTCATAGATGCGGTGGAACTCCAAATCCGAGCGCACAATCTGGTAGCACAGGCATGTGCCACAAACAGCAGTACGGAGAGAATCAAGCTGACGCCAGATAGCAGCACTCTGAGTATATAACTCATCAATAGTGGAATCACCCTGCTGAAGAGCATGCGCCTGGCGGACCACAGACAGGTAAAGAGCATCCCTAGACGACTGGTAGAGCTGACGGAGATGGGACCATTGAGCAGCAACAGTGGGAAGACTCATGAACTCAGTGGCAAACTGGGGCAGAACACTGGAGGTGAGAACAGCAGTAGCACGAGCATCCCCATCTACCCACTGAGTGTAGGCCGTCAGATCGAGGCGATAGGTCTCGAGATCAGCAGAGTACTGTTTGAGCTTCAGGTCATATGCAGCAACAACAATATCATCGGCACTCTGAGCAGCATCCTTGGCCTCCTAAGAAGCATCAGCACCAAGAACGATCGGCGGTGGAGGAAGAGGAGCCAGAGGAGAAGTGGGGCACGGCGGACAGGAGACCTCGCCAGAGAGCATACCCCATAAACGGAGACCGCGCATGTGAACACGCATAAAGGCAACGAAATCAGGATAATTCGCGCCATCGAAGATCACCGGGCAACAAGAAATCGCAACATAGCGCGATGCAGAAGACATCTTTTTTTTTCAGATCGATCTCATATCAGATCCGATCGACACAGGACCGAAGCCGGCGAAGCACGTCTGGAGGCAGACGGGGGAGAGCCGGCGGGGTCGGGTCCTGGGGCCGGCGGGGGCAGGGACTGGGTATGGCAGCGGCGAGGACTGGGGCCGGCGGCGGCGGGGACTGGAGCCGGCGACGGTTGGTGGAGAGGCAGGCGGCGACCGATCTGGGCTGCGGAAAAGACCTGGGCGGCGGTGGCAGCGGTGAATGTAGAGGGTGGGCAGGGTGGCGGCCCAAGTCGGGGGTGGGGGACGCGGCCAGGAGGAGGTGGCCGGAGACGGGATGGATGGCGGCAACCGGCGGCGGCGACGTCGGCAGACAACCGACGGCGACAGGGACGGTGGCAGCTGTGACGAGGTTGCAAAAAAAAATCTAACCTAGCTCTGATACCATGTTAGGAATATGCAACATGTATTCCTCTAGATGCCAAAGGCCACAATATATAGTATAGATACATGTGGAAATATGCAGGAAAACCCCCTAACAAGTGGGGACATACAATATACAAATATACATCTAACACTTTGTACTTGGGTTATTATGCAATTGTACTTCCGCGTACTTTAATATAGTGAGTACACTTGTACTTTTCTGTACTTTGGCTCTTAGTACAATTAGGCTCTAAGTACACTTGTACTTTCGTGTACTTCGGTGATAAGTAAACTTGTACATTCATGTACTCCGACTTTACTATAATTGTTGTTCCAGGTACTTTGTCTCTTACTACGTTTGTACTTTCACGTACTTCCGGCTTTGAGTAGAATTGTGGTTTCATATATTTTGATTTTGAATATAGTTGTACTTTTGATGTACTTTGCATGTGAGCATAATTATACTTCCGCGTACTTTGGATCTCCATATATTTGTACTTCTGTGTACTTTACCTCCTAAAACAGGTGTTGTTCCGCGTACTTTGATTTTTAGTATATATTTATCTTTTCGTGTATTTTAGTTCCGAGTAGAGTTATACTTTCATGTAATCGACTTTGAGTATAATTGTACTTTCGTTATACTTTGTATGTGAGCATAATTATAGTTGGATGGGTCACAAGCAACTTGATTTCAGGCAAAGCCAAGCCGTAGAACAAGCTATGACAAATTGGAAAAATGACAAATGGACGCTACCACCAATACACCCCCTTAAGATATTTATGAAACGCCATGATTCGAGGCGAAGCCAAACCCTAGAACACGTAAAAAAAGAAAAAAAAGGAAAAACGAACACACATATAGGAAGGTCGTGCCACACATACGGACCGGAAGATGGTTTGATGGGAACATGACACGTGTCGTACGGAGAAGTGGTCGCGCGCACGGGAACACACCTTTCTGAAGGTCTCTTTTTTTTATAGGGTACCCTAGAAACCTTCTTCTACTCCTATGGCCTTCGAACGATAAACGGTAAATAGCCGCTATTAGCTCTGTTAAACCGCTATTAGCGCTAAGGCTATGTCCCGCTTGGTGGCCAAAATTTTATACCAAATTTTAGTTTGCGTGGTCAACATTTTCAGCAAAACGACTTAGAGCGGCAGAGCCCCTAAGAGCATCACTAACCGAACTCCTACACGTGTCCGAATTCCTATTTGTGCTCCTCTATCAGCCAAAACCGTCTCTAACTGAAACCACAAATGAAACTGGCTCTAACCGAAACCGCAAATTTGGTTAGAGGAGTAAATATAGAAATGTGACTCCTAAAATCTCCCCCTCTCCCAAATATGCTCGGGCAGCCACGCAATTCCTAAAAATTCCCCATCCCTCCTCGCTATCGAATCTCCCGCCCAAAACCGCCGCCACTCGACGCCAGCTACGGGATTCTCCTCTCCCCCGACCAAAATGACACCGAAGCTCGGTTCCGCAGCCACGCCGAAGTTTCCCGCCCATAAAGTGAAACTTTCCTGGCCCCAACTGCAACAGTTTATCTAGTTTTTTCGATAGCATCGCACTACACGACCACCTATTAGAGCATCTCTAGTAGGTACCTCATCCCGCGGAACTGCAAAACACGGATGTGGTAAACCGGAAATCTGGTTTGCGGTATGGAAAACCATGGGACGGAACAGATACACTAATCCAAACTGCATATTTAAAAATCCACACACATTGGCGTCATATTATATAGAAGAGGTTTTGATCATCTAGATTTACATATAAGTTTAGCAGAAATTGATGCCTATATCCAGACTTCACCTAGCATCCACGTAGCTCCACCTGCGCTACCTACTCACCGGATCATCAACGGCGGCGGAACGTGCTTACTCCTCGGTGGTGTCGTCGTTGCTGTAGTTGTCGGTGGTGAAGAACTCGTCGGGTAAGTCGGCTTACACGGCCTCGAGCCTCCCTAGGTGCTCGCGGAGGGAGAGGCGACTGGCATAGAGAAGATCGCGCTTCTCCGTCCTGTGCGTGTCGCGGCAACGCTTCCAGCGCTGCATGATCCGCATGATTGTGGTGCACAAGGAGTTGAACTTGGCCTCGGTGACCAAGACCTCCTCCCGGTCGTCATTGACAGCAGACTCACGAACGACCGGCGGGAGGTCGCACATTTCAGCCAACAACAACTCCTCTACTTCGTCTGCGGCATCGTCAGGTGGAAGCGGCGGGTTCGCGCGGGTGTGCCGACAGGCGCCGTGGCCGTGTCCCTGCACGGGGAGGCACTTGCGTCCCTCCTCCTCCGACGGTAGCGTCGGGCAAGCTCGCACGCCTGAGCTTTCGTCGTTGCCATGAGAAGTGACTGCGTGTGCATCCAAATCGGGGCTCGATTGGCTGACCATGGGAAGATGGGGAGTGGACACGGAGGTTGGCAACAACGATGTGTTTTTCGACGTCGGAGTCGGTCGGAATCGGAGACGGAAGCGGGCCACGGCGAGGGTTTTTGGACGGGGAGGAAGGAAAAAATGGATGCGGTTACCGGATCCAGCCCCCGCACCGAATATATGCGGGACAGATGAGCCCTGATGCAGAAAACCGCAAAAAAATTACGATATCTATCCATTTGCGAAATCTGAAAAGAGTATTTTTCGGTTTTGGTATCGCATATCGGCGCAAAAATTTACGATATTATTGCTCTCGTGCTCTTGCAAACGTGTCCAATGTAGTGGACTGGGGCTCGGGGCCGAAAAAATCCCAGCGGGATCAAGGACACGTGTACCTTTCTTAGTCCAGGAAAGGCCCGAGAGGCCCAGGCCCAGAGCGAATTAGCAAAACTCCAAAGCTAGCGGCAAGGAAAGCATTAATGACCCATGTCCTACGGCGAATACTTAACGAGGCCCAGGCCCTCTCCCTCCACTCGTTTCCCTCGCTCTCTTTTTTCCTTTTCGCACCAACTCTCACTCGACTCGCCTCACCCCTCGCTAGGGTTTCTCTGAGTTTTTGGACCCGCGCCGGCACGCCCAGCGCCGCCCCTCCGGACTGCCACCATGGCCCCCGCCGTCGCGCCCGCCGCCGACCGTATCCTTTGCACCTCGCGCCGCTCGCGTGTTTCTCTGATTTATTTGCGTTTTTGTGGGTGGGCGTTTGGCTCGCCGCCGGATCTCTCGAGTGCCTGGCTTGGTTTGTTCCTTGTCCGGGAGATTCCGTTGGGGGATTCGAGAGGTGGTTGCTCGCGGGGACTCAGGTTTTGTCGTTCAGGCCGTAGGCCTGTTCCCTTGTTATAGGACGAGGTTCTAGATTGCCGGCGGAGCGTCTGGGAATTCTGTTCCCGTGTGTTTTTGGATTTTTACTCGCTCCTAGTTTATTCTCCTTTGCTTGGGAAGCAACTGCATGATTCTGTGGTACGGTGTGTTCCCTTAACCGGTTTTTGCCGCAGAAGCTACCGATTTGCTGCAGAAGTTGTCCCTTGATCCCAAGAACGTGGTCGCCGGCGAGAGCAAAGATGCCAAGAAGGTATGTATTATCTCTGAATCATCTTGTCAAGTTGCTGCGGTGATGCTGTAGTTGCCTTTCGTTGGCTGAATCTGGTGAACGCGCAGGTTTCCGGAGCACTCAATGGTGGGCTGAACGGCACTACAGCATCTCCAAACTCTCAGGTGGCGTCGGCCGACCAGTGGGCAGCTATGGGGCAGCAGTATTATGGTTCTGACGCCTACAATTATTATTATGGAGGTGAAGCACTAAGCCTCCTTTTAATCCGTTGCTGTCTGTGTCTTGTGAATTGCTGATTTCAGGGCAATTGTGTAGTTAAATTTTCCTACGAAATCGGTGATAGCAATGCCTTTTGCAATTTACAGGTTGGGGTGGCTATTCCGTGTATGTGAACCAGGATGGAGCAGAGTCACTTACCCCTGTAAGTATTGCAAATGTTCAGTTTACTTGGTTCAATCTAATGGCCAGCCCTTTTGAAATAAGCACCACATGTAGAGAATCTTGAAGATTTATCGCTGTTTAGTTTATTATAGGATGAATAAATAAGTTCACTCTGTTGGTTTCTGCAGGGTGCTTATGGGGACATGTATTGCTATCCTCAGTATGGTGTTGCTGCCTCTGGTTATGATGGGCAGTTTTATGGATCGCAGAATAACCAGTACCCATACAAGTCTAAATCTGGCAAAGCAGATACTTCACCAAAGCAGGATGCTTCTGCTGCTTATCAGCAACCTGGGTCCGATGCTTCCAAGGCCAGTTCAAACAGCACTGATATTGTAAATGGGTTGAAGAAAACAACATTCCCCCTGAAACCAAGTGTGCGTTCGGCTAATTATCAGAACCTTGGCGACAAATCAGCTTATCCATTGCTTAGCAGTCCAGCTTTTACAGAAAAGCAGCAGAAACCCTCTGTGGGAAATCCTACCTCAACTGCTTCTAATCCTAAAACAAAGGTACAGTAAGTGAACCAGAATTGTTACCTATCTGTCATTTTTTGGTGTTCGTACAAACCTTGGAAGCATCTTTGTAATAAGAACAGTAATTGTGCTATATGTCATTGAAATTTAGTTGTTTGTCCTTGGGGTTATTTGACAAAAGTTTCATATGCTGCATCTCTGTAAGTTCATATGCTTTATGCATTGGGATAGCCATATTTCTCAATATGTAGAAATTTCCTGCAGGGTTTGCTTGGACAACACTCGCCAATGGGGACAGCATCACCTGGGTACATGAGCTCGATGTACCCTAGTAGCGCAATGTACAACGCAAATGCGTATGGACCTGGCTTTTGGTATGGGTCACACCTTTATGGCTCTGGGATGTATGGTGGTTGGAACGCAGTGTCAGATGGAAAGTACAAGCCCAGAGAAAGAACCTATGGATCATACCGTTTTGGCAATGAGAACATAGAGGGCTTGAATGAGCTGAAGAGAGGGCCAAGGAGCAACCCCATTAAAAATGAAGGCACTGGAGCCGCTGCTGCAACTGTAAAAGGGCAGGAGCTTCCTACCAGTGATGCCTCAGATGCAGTTGTGAAAGATCAGTACAATAAGGCTGACTTTGTTGAAACTTACAAGGATGCCAAGTTCTTTGTTATAAAATCATACAGCGAGGATGATGTTCACAAGAGCATCAAGTACAATGTTTGGGCAAGCACCCCCAATGGAAATAAAAAGCTTGATGCTGCTTATCAAGCAGCTAAAGAGGAATCAAGCAACACCCCTGTATTCCTGTTATTCTCTGTAAGTTCTTAACAAATTTTGTGTTGCTGAAATCTTTCTCTCTCAACAAATAGTGGTTGCTGATGTTATGTGTCTTCCTCTATATTTCAGGTCAACACCAGCGGTCAGTTTGTTGGACTTGCTGAGATGGTTGGTCGGGTTGATTTTAATAAGACAGTTGAATACTGGCAGCAAGACAAGTGGACTGGTTGTTTCCCTGTCAAGTGGCACATTGTAAAGGACATTCCCAACAATTTATTGAAGCACATTATTCTTGAGTATAACGAAAACAAACCAGTGACAAACAGCAGAGATACACAGGAGGTGAGAACTGTAGACCTAAATTATGTTTTCTTTTGCCAACTTCCTTGTAAGTGAAGTTGCTTGTGGCACATTGTGCCAGTCCTTTTCAGTGCCCTTGCATTATGGAATCTGAACAGTAATAAAGCACATTCTTCTGTATTTAAAATTGACAACTTGTTTTAACCAGTTTGCATGTTTAGCTCTCTGAATGCCGTGCTCATCTTTTTTGCCCTGCCTTCTTGTCTTGTCTACAGGTTAAGCTTGAGCATGGCCTTCAGGTTCTAAAGATTTTCAAGGACCATGTCTGCAAAACATCCGTGTTGGATGACTTTGGCTTCTATGATAACCGTGAGAAGATAATGCAAGAGAAAAAAGCCAAGAGACAGCAGCCGCTGGTGAAGGTACATGGCTAGAAGCATACTTTGTCTGATATAAGCTCACTTCTTTAACCTTGTGTATTTTAGCACTGGATAGGTTTGTCTTCATACCTTTCAGAACTTCAGCGAGCTAGATTAGTAAAAGTGGTATGTTCTATGGATTCAACTTTATGTAATGCTGGACTTACTTGGAGAACCTTCGCCGATCTTGCAGATAATGAACGGAAAGCTGCTTGCTACCAACAACACTGGAACTGGAGATGTTGACGGGAAGCAGGGGCTGCAGGAACCTGCAGTTCTAGGGGAGCAAAATGCTGCTGCGGAAAACGGCGTGGCGACTGGAGCTGCAAACGGTGTTGCCCCAACAGATGCAAACCAGGCAGTGGTGACAGTGGGCTGTTAATTTTTCGCTGCTCAAGTCGTTTGAGCATCCATGCAAGGAGGACAATCTTATACAGGGTGCAGAAAGCTGATGTGGTTGGAGGCATTCGAGGTTCTGCTAGTTCGATATGCTTTGTAGGTTGCAGAAAGGTGCAAGTCTGAGGCAATTCAGGATTTCAATTAGAGGCCTCCGGTTGTTCTCTTCTTATGTTGTATTTTCGGGCTGGTAGGGTAGAGATGGGTTCTTGTTCTGGCGAGATGTTTTTCTTTCTGAAATGGTATTAGGAATTGTACCTAGGGGTTTGAGATCTGTAAGGCTTTTGAAACCAATAAAAGATTTGTGGTGCATCTTCTATTTTGGAAGTGGATGCTAGTAGTTTCTTGTCATGCTGTCTGGCCACACAATGGTCGTGAGTAGTTCCTTTCATTTAGAGCATACTGTCTTGATAAAAAAAGAGGATACAGTGAGGAAACATACAGAGAAGTTCTCACTCACAAGCAAAGCTATTGCATTCAAATTGCTTGGCAGCTGGACATTGGCCGTGTGCTTGCTGCAACCGACTGCAAATCTCAAGCAACCTATCAGCTCCTAAGCTTTTTATCATGCCCCGCTGATTCTTTGTCCTTCGTTGCATGTCATAGATACCAGTATTTGCTGAGGACTTGAATAATCTGGCTCATTTTATCAGCTAGACGTTGTGGTTGGATTACTTGGCTGTTGATGCAACCCAAACTGTCGACCGTGATTTGGCCGGCTCCTGATGTGGAATATGAGTGTTCCACGTCCAAAAGAATGTCGCTTGAATTTTCCTTTATTCTAGTATATAAACTTATTATTACAAGCACAAGCTTTATATCGGCATGCTGCATTGACACTCTCGTCAGCACATTCCTAACATACACGATGTGATGCCTTCAGGTTCACAGTTTGCATTATCCACAATTGCATGTTACTCCCTCCGTCAGCACATCTTTTATTCGTTTGAATCTAACACTAAAACATGTCTAGATATATCCCCTTCACAAACCTAAAACATCTTATATTTCTAGACGGAGGGAGTATAATTTTTTTTGTGATAAGTGCACAATAATATTCATCTTGCACTGGAAGAGTTGAGGTGCCAAAGCACACCGAGTTGAATTACTAGTGTCAAATGGCATTCTTCAAACACACCAAAATTGCTATTCATCCTGCAAGAATAGAAGAACATACTACTATGATTCTGAGACACTAGTTCGAACAGAAGCATGAGGCTAGCGGTACATCCATTCCATTGAACCTGTGTTATATGTAGACCATTTTGACAGTGATGTGGTCTAAGCTTAGCTTCAAACACACTTTCCAACTAACCTGCGTATTGTCCAAGTTGAATAGTGTCAACTGGAACACTCTTCTCTTTTTTTTAGCGAATGAATCGGAACATTCTTCAGACACAAATAAATTTGCTTCAACCAATTATGAGTTTGTAGGATGCAAGTATGCAACAATAACAAAGAACAGCTTTCAAAATAATGAATCTGAAAACACAGACTCAAACAGAAGCATGATGCTAAGTGGTACAGCAATTTAATCGAACCTGTGTTAGCTGTAGAACCATTTGGACACTGATGCAGTGTAAGCCGAGATTCAGACTCGTGACTCCACCGTTCCAGATTCAGTTAAATGTGGTTGGACACCGTCAATCAGATAGCAATACTCCCTCTGATCCAAATTAATTGACTTTGGTTTTGTCTAAATTCGGATGTATCTAGCACTAAAACAAGTCTAGATACATCCGAATCTAGACAAATCCAAGTCAACAACATGTTCTTAATCTTGGAGGACTGGAAGTTTCAAACCAAGCATCACAAGTTCACATTCTCCAAGTTGAACAGTGTCAATCGGTACATTCTTCAGACACAAATAAATTTCTTTAACCTGCTACTATGAGCTTGTAAGATGCAATCTGAAACACAGGTTGAAATAGAAACATGGTGCTAAGTGGTACATCAATTCGACTGAACCTGTGTTAGCTGCAGACCATTTGGATACAGATGCAGTGTAAGCCAAGATTCAGACTCGTGACTCCACCGTTCCAGATTCAATTGAATGTGGCTGGACAGTATCAACCAGATAGCAATACAACAAATGGCCGTAGTCTTGAAGTAGTGGCCAAGAATCACGACAAGTCATTGAGATGCATCACTGCATAACACAAACGCGTAGGCGTTTTTACTACTACCCGTTTGATTGATTTTATCACAGCAACAGAGCAAATTTCCAGCAACACAAATCCATTCATTCTTCCATATGCAACAGATTCTAGCAAGGATTACAGGACACTCGACCACAGACAATGGAACCCTACCAGTCCTAAACAGCCTACAGATCTGATGAGGCTCAGCCTCCGAAGCCGTAGAGGGTGCGGCCCTGGCGCTTGAGCGCGTAGACGACGTCCATGGCCGTGACGGTCTTGCGGCGGGCGTGCTCGGTGTAGGTGACAGCGTCGCGGATGACGTTCTCGAGGAAGATCTTGAGCACGCCGCGGGTCTCCTCGTAGATGAGCCCGGAGATGCGCTTCACGCCACCACGGCGAGCGAGACGACGGATCGCCGGCTTGGTGATGCCCTGGATGTTGTCGCGGAGGACCTTGCGGTGGCGCTTGGCGCCGCCCTTGCCCAAGCCCTTGCCTCCCTTGCCGCGGCCTGACATTGCTGACAACGAGAGAGGCTTCGAAGAGGAAGAGGGGTGTTGGGGAATTTTGCCTGGTGATGACTGATGAGATTGAACTGCCGGGGTGCGGGGCTATTTATGCTAGCGGGGTGGTCGCGCTGGTGGAAATGGAGACGGGGAATTCACGCCTCCGACTCGAGATGGACGGACAGGATTCCAGGAGGAGGGGCGATCCGCCGGGTCAGAAATGGAGCAATGTGATTGGTTTGCTGCGGGAGATACCGGATCACGGACGTGGCAACTGACTTGTTACTCCACGGTATTGTCACGTGCATACTAGCTGTATACTATGGTCAAAAGTCGGACTTGAGCCAAGAAGTCTGCCAAATAATTTTCATCTCAAACAAAGTGATTATTTTTTTTGCGAGAAAGTTTGATAATGTTTTTAACTACTGTATATATTTTTCAAGGCACGCGAAATGGAACAGATTATGGTATTTAGTATATATGATTCTTATATTGATCTCTTTGTTTGCCCCATGTGTCCAATGAGGATTTGTGTCTCGCTAGAGATCGGGTTCTTGAAGCAAAAAAAAATCGCAATAATGAGATTGTTTTTCTTTTGAAAAAACATGAAATTTGAAGTTTTGTGTTTAGAAAAAAGTCATATGTTCATGTATACTTGCACAGACCGCGTATACTTGTGCAATTTTTTGATAAAAACATTCTGTTTCGGGCTATCACAAAAAATATGTGTTTGTATAAAGAAATAAACAACTCTTATTTTTCTTCTGACCAAACGAGCCTTCCCTCATCAATTTCATTTAAAGAAACCTCACTAGCTTACAAGAAACAAAATAAAGAGAAAGAGATCCTACCACTAGAAACTACTTCCTCCGTTTTAAAATATAAGATGTTTTAGCTTTATAAATCAAATATATCTAGACTACTTTTAGAACGTAGATTCACCGATGTTTGGAGTGAATCTACGCACTAAAAGATGTCTAGATACGGTTTCTTCACAAAGCTAAAACATCTTATATTTTAAAACGGAGCGAGTACAAAAGAAACAACATCGTCACCAACTATTACAGAGCGCAACAAGCACACGGAACACGCCAGCATGAGGTACTCTCAGCTTATTGCTACTAAAAAGAGCAGCAAACAAGAAACAGAGACTGGTCAGAATTTCTTCACACTCCTTCAATCAATCTTGTTGTCATTGGCGCCCATCCATGTGTTCTAGAGAAAGATTCCATGATCACCATCTGGATCGTCTTCACGCCCAACTCAAGTTCTTTTCTATCTTGGGTTGTCTGCAAAATCACCCATGAATTAAGTTGTTGGAGATATGCCCTAGAGGCAATAATAAATGTAGTTATTATTATATCTTTGTGTTTATGATAAATGTTTACATTCATGCTATAATAGTATTAACAAGGAAACATTGATACTTGTGTGATTTGTAAACTTAATTTGAAAGTCCCTAGTATAGCCTCTATACATCACTAGCTTGTTGGTTGATAAATGATTATGGTTTCCCTATCATGAACATTGAGATGTTATCAACAACAAGATCATATCGTTAGGAGAATGATATGGTGGACATACTCCTATAGATAAGCGTAGCATAAAGATCAAGTCATTTCAATAGTTCAATTGCTATATGCTTTCTGATACATAGTAACCTAATTCCTTCGACCATGAGATCATGCATATCACCTTTACAGGATGGATGCTTTGATGACATCAAACACCACACCGTAACTGGGTGGCTATAAAGGTGGCATTGAGTGTTCGGAAAGTATTGGTTGAGACACATGGATCAAGAGTGGGATTTGTCCATCCATATGACGGATAGATATACTCTCGGCCCTCTCGATGGAATGTCATCCAATTGGCTTGCAAGCATGTGACTGGCTCACAAGGGATCACATATCACGGGAACGAGAAAAGAGTACTTATCGGTAACGAGGTTGAACTAGGTATGCAGAGATACCGACGATCATAACCTCGGATAAGTAAACTATCGTGAGACAAAGGGAAATTGGTATCGTATGTAAGTGGTTCATTCGATCGCAAAGTAATCGTAGAAATATGTGGGAGCCATATGAATTTCCATATTCCTCTATTGGTTATTGTTCGGAGAAGTGTCTCGATCATGTACGCATAATTCACGAACCGTAGGGAGACACACTTAAGGATTCGACGTTGTTTGAGTAGTTATGGTATTATGAGAAAGAGACTGAATGTTGTTCGGAGTCTCGGATGGGATCCGGGATATCACGAGGTGATCCGGAATAGTCCGGAGAATAAGATTCATATAAGTAAAGTCCCGTTTCGGAGTTCGGGAATGATTCTGGTGTTTTCATCGGGAATGTTCTAGAAGGTTCCGGAATGTCCGGCACTCCGGAGGGGAAGGGGTACATGAATGTGTCATTGCATATTGGAATGATTGCATCATGTACTAAGTGTTCTCGTTGTTCCAAATAAAGGATTAAATTGAATCCTAAATTGAAAAGTCAAATAGCAAGTTTGAAAAGTCAAACGGCTAAAATTGGAAAGAGGGAAAGAGGAAGGAGAGGGAAACCGAGTTGGGGAGGGAATCCCTCCTCCAACCGGCGGCGCCTCCTCCAAGCCGAGTTGGGGAGGGACTCCCCTCCATCCCCTTGGCCGCCGGCCCCTCCACCTATATAAGGAGGGCCAGGGCTCCCTCCTCTAGACACACAAGTCCCTCACCTCAAACCCTAGAAAGCTGCAGCCCTCCATAACCGCCGCCACCACCTAGGGTTTTGCCCTAGCCGCCGACTTGGGGTCCCCGGAACCCTAGCCGCCGGCTCTAGCCCCTTCTCCTTGGTGTGTCTAAACCCTAGATCGCCGAGGAGCTCTCTCATACTCCACCATACCCGCTCCGGCTTAAGGCGAAGCCCTGCGGGATTTCCCCTCTACTTCCGGTACCACGCCGTTGTGCTGCCGGAATCGCGAGGAGAGTGCTACAACCTCCGCTGCCTGCTGGAACAAGGGAGAGGAAGGTCTTCGTCGAGTACCGAACGTGTGACCCACTGCGGGAGCGCTGCCGGAACGCAGCGCCGGAAGGATCGTCTACACGATCTTGAGATCGGGAAGAGTACGACTACTTCACCCACGAGAATCCGCTCTCATTAAACACGTTGGAATCTTCGAGGGTAAGTTATTCCATTGACTCGTTGCTACAATCTAGTAGATAGATCTTGGCTTGTTTGTTTGTATGCGATAGAAAATTTTTGTTTTCCATGCTACGAAACCCTACAGTGGTATCAGAGCCGTGTCTATGTGTAGATCTGTTGCACGAGTAGAACACAATGGTCATTGTGGGCGTTGATGCTTTTATTGTCGATTGCTTCTTGTGTACTTTGCATCTTGCGGTATGTTGGGATGAAGCGGCCCGGGCTAACCTTACATGACATCGTTCATGAGACTTGCTCCACGCTTGACATGCAACTTGTATTGCATAAGTGGCTTTGCGGGTGCCTGTTTCTCCTAGCATAGTTAAGATCCAATTTACAACGGGTGATCAACAATGCTAGTATCAATGTTGTGGTTCTTGTTCGTAAGTTAGAACGACACTTATTGAAAGCCCCAAACCACGTAAAATATGCAAAGAAAGTAGAGGCGTCTAACTTTGTTTTGCAGGGGTGTGTAGTGATGTGATATGGCCATGATTGTGATTATATTTGATGTATGCAATGTTCCTTATTGTAAGTTGGCAACCGGCAGGAGCCAGATGGTTGTATTTAATTTATGTTAAGACCCGCGTGTCTATTCAAAGTAGTTGTAATAGTTGAAGCCGGTGGACGACAACCATGTAGAAGCGTCATTGACCTTGATGCAATGCCGGTGATGATGGAGATCATGTTCGTGCTTGAAGATGGAGATCGGAAGCACAAAGAAGAAAGGCCATATCATATCACATATTATTGAATTGCATGTGATGTTAATCCTTTATGCATCTTGTATTGCTTAGTAGACGACGGTAGCATTATAAGATGATCCCTCATGCACATGAATTTCAAGTCATAAAGTGTTCACCCTTAGTTAGCACCGTTGCTAAAGCTTGTTGTTTCGAAGCACCACGTGATGATCGGGTGTGTTAGATTCCGCAAGTGTATACAACGTGAGCAAGCCAGATTTGCTCATGCGGAAACTAAGGTTTGATCTTGACGAGCCTAGCATGTACAAACATGGTCTCGGAACACGGATCACCGAAAGGTAAAGCATGAATCATATAGTAGATATGATGAACATGACGATTGTTCGCCATTGAAACTATATCAACTCTCGTGATGATCGGTGTTGATGTAGTGGATTTGGTTCGTGTGATCACTAAAACAATGTGAGGGATGTTGTTTTGAGTGGGAGTTCACCTAGTTTAATTTCATTATTAATTTGAACTCAATTTGTCATAAACTTAGTCTAAACTATTGCAAATATGTTGTAGATCAATGGCAGCCCCTACCATCAATTTTAATGCGTTCCTAGAGAAAGAAAAGTTGAAAAACAATGGAAGCAACTTCGCGGATTGGTTCCGCAATTTGAGGATTGTCCTCACAGCTGGTAATTTGACCTATGTGCTAGATGCACCGCTGGGTGACCCACCTGCAGCTGATGCTGCCGATGAAGTAAAGAATGTTTACCTCACTCGGCAGAATCAGTACTCCATAGTTCAGTGTGCTATCTTGTATGGTTTGGAATCGGAGCTTCAGAAAAGGTTTGAGAATTCAGACCCATATGATATTGTCGAGGATCTCAAATTGATTTTTGAGACTCATGCGGCAATTGAAAGTTATGAGGCTTGTGAAAAGTTCTTTAACTGCAAGATGGAAGAGGGCAACTCCGTCAGTGAGCATGTGCTTAAGATGTCTGGGCACGCAAACAAACTTCAAAGCTTGGGTATAGTGATTCCTAATGCTTTGGGGATTTACCGTGTCCTCCAATCACTACCACCAAGTTACAAGAACTTTGTGATGAACTACAACATGCAGAACATGAACAAAGAGTTGCCAGAACTGTTTGCTATGTTAAAGTATGCAGAAGTGGAGATCGAGAAAGAGCACCAAGTGTTGTTGGTCAATAAGACCACCAAATTCAAGAAAGGCAAGTCTAAGCAGAAGGGACACTTCAAGAAGGGTGGTAAGAAAGTTACCACGCCGGCGAAGAAGACCAAGGCTAGACCCAAGCCTGATACTGAGTGCTTTTACTGCAAGGGAGAAGGTCACTGGAAGCGGAATTGCCCAAAGTACTTGGCGGATCTGAAGAACGGCAACATCAAGAAGAAAGGTATATCTGATATACATGTTATTGATGTGTATCTCACTAGTACTCGTAGTAGTTCCTGGGTATTTGATACTAGTTCGGTTGCTCATATTTGTAACTCGAAACAGGTGCTGCAGAATAAACGGAAGCTAGCGAAGAACGAGGTGACGATGCGCATGGGAAACGGATCAAAGGTTGATGTGATCGCGGTCGGCACGCTACCCCTTCATCTACCATCGGGATTAGTTTTATACTTAAATAATTGTTTTTTGGTGCCTGCGTTGAGCATGAACATTATATCGGGATCTTGTTTATTGCGAGACGGTTACTTGTTTAAGTCCGAGAATAATGGTTGTTCGATTTATATGAGTAATATGTTTTATGCACATGCACCTTTGATAGATGGTCTATTCTTACTGAATCTCGATAGTGGAAATACACATATCAATAACATTGAGGCTAAACGTTTGAAATCAAGCGATAATTCGACCTATATGTGGCACTGTCGTCTTGGTCACATTGGAGTGAAACGTATGAAGAAACTTCATTCTGATGGACTTCTTGAATCACTTGATTTTGAATCACTTGAAAGATGCGAATCATGTCTGATGGGAAAAATGACTAAGACTCCATTTTCTGGTATGATGGAGCGAGCTACGGACTTATTGGAAATCATACATACCGATGTGTGTGGTCCAATGAGTGTAGCATCGCGCGGTGGTTATCGTTATGTTCTTACCTTCACGGATGACTTGAGTAGATATGGGTATATCTATTTCATGAAACATAAGTCCGAAACTTTCGAGAAGTTTAAGGAGTTTCAAAGTGAGGTAGAGAATCAACGTAACAAGAAGATTAAATTTCTACGTTCTGATCGTGGAAGTGAATATCTAAGTTACGAGTTTGGCGAGCATTTGAAGAAATGCGGAATACTTTCACAGTTGACACCGCCGGGAACACCTCAACGTAATGGTGTGTTCGAACGTCGTAATCGAACTCTCTTAGATATGGTTCGTTCTATGATGTCACTTACATATTTACCGCTATTATTTTGGGGTTATGCATTAGAAACAGCCGCATTCACTTTAAATAGGGCACCGTCTAAATCCGTTGAAATGACACCGTATGAATTATGGTTTGGGAAGAAACCTAGATTGTCGTTCCTTAAAGTTTGGGGATGCGAAGCCTATGTAAAGAAGTTACAGCCGGACAAGCTTGAACCCAAAGCGGAAAAATGCGTCTTCATAGGATACCCGAAGGAAACTATTGGGTATACCTTCTATCATAGATCCGAAGGCAAAATCTTCGTTGCCAAGAATGGATCCTTTCTAGAGAAGGAATTTCTCTTGAAAGAAGTGACTGGAAGGAAAGTAGAACTCGACGAGGTTGTCGAACCTTCTCTCGAAATTGCGAGTAGCGCAGCACCGGAAGAAGTTCCTGTGGTGCCTGCACCAATAAGAGAGGAAGCTAATGATGATGATCATGAAACTTCGGTTGAAGTTGCTACAGAGCCTCGGAGGTCAACGAGAACTCGTACCACTCCAGATTGGTATGATCCCGTTATGAGTGTCATGTTGGTGGACAACACCGATGACCCCGAGACATATGAGGAAGCGATGATGAGCCCAGATTCCAATAAATGGCAAGAAGCCATGAAATCCGAGATTTGATCCATGTACGAAAACCAAGTATGGACTTTGGTGGACTTACCGGATGGTCGGAAGGCTGTCGAGAACAAATGGATTTTCAAGAAGAAAACAGATGCTGATGGTAATGTTACTGTCTATAAAGCTCGACTTGTCGCAAAAGGGTTTCGACAAATTCAAGGAGTTGACTACGATGAGACTTTCTCACCGGTAGCGAAGCTAAAGTCTGTGAGGATTATGTTAGCAATCGATGCATATTATGATTATGAGATATGGCAGATGGATGTCAAAACAACATTCCTCAATGGAGATATTGATGAAGAGTTGTATATGATGCAACCCAAAGGTTTTGTCGATCCTAAAGATGCTAACAAGGTATGCAAACTTCAACGGTCCATCTATGGATTGAAGCAAGCATCCCGAAGTTGGAATCAACGTTTTGATAAGGTGATCAAAAGTTTTGGTTTTATACAAACTTATGGAGAAGCTTGTATTTACAAGAAAGTGAGTGGGAGCTCTGTAGCATTCTTAATATTATATGTGGATGACATATTGTTGATTGGGAATGATGTAGACCTTCTTAATAGTGTCAAGGAATATTTGAATAATAGTTTTTCAATGAAAGATCTTGGCGAAGCAGCTTACATATTAGGCATAAAGATTTATAGAGATATATCGAAACGCCAAATATCATTGTCACAGAGTACATATTTGGACAAAGTTCTAAAGAGGTTTGGAATGGAAGAAAGCAAGAAAGGGTTCTTGCCCATGTTGCCCAATACGACCTTGAGTAAAACTCAAAGTCCGACATCGGCAGAAGATAGAGAAAGGATGAGTAAGACTCCCTATGCCTCAGCCATAGGATCTCTAATGTATGCCATGCTATGTACTAGACCCGGCATTGCATATGCTGTTAGTTTAACTAGCAGATATCAAAGTGATCCAGGAGTGGATCATTGGACAGCGGTCAAAAACATCCTTAGGTACTTGAGAAGAACTAAGGATATGGTTCTTTCTTATGGAGGTGATGAACAGCTCGTTGTTAACGGTTACACCGATGCTAGTTGGAACACCGATCCGGATGATTCTAAATCACAATCTGGATACGTATTTATTTTGAATGGTGCAGCAGTTAGCTGGAGGAGTGCAAAGCAAAGCGTTGTGGCGAGATCTTCAACTGAATCGGAATACATGGCTGCTTCGGAGGCTTCACAAGAAGCGATATGGATGAAAGAGTTCATTACAGAGCTGGGTGTGGTTCCTAGTGCGCTGGACCCAATGTCTATCTACTGTGATAGCATGGGCGCCATAGCCAATGCGCAAGAACCAAGGTCACACAAGAAGCTGAAGCATATCAAGCTGCGTTTTCACGCTATTCGAGAACATATTCAAGATGGGGATATAAAGATTTTCAAAGTACACACAGATCTGAATGTGGCGGATCCGTTGACTAAACCTCTCCCGAGGGCAAAACATGACCAACACCAAACTGCCATGGGTGTTCGGTATATTACCATGTAATCTAGATTAGATGACTCTAGTGCAAGTGGGAGACTGTTGGAGATATGCCCTAGAGGCAATAATAAATGTAGTTATTATTATATCTTTGTGTTTATGATAAATGTTTACATTCATGATATAATAGTATTAACAAGGAAACATTGATACTTGTGTGATTTGTAAACTTAATTTGAAAGTCCCTAGTATAGCCTCTATACATCACTAGCTTGTTGGTTGATAAATGATTGTGGTTTCCCTATCATGAACATTGAGATGTTATCAACAACAAGATCATATCGTTAGGAGAATGATGTGGTGGACATACTCCTATAGATAAGCGTAGCATAAAGATCAAGTCATTTCAATAGTTCAATTGCTATATGCTTTCTGATACATAGTAACCTAATTCCTTCGACCATGAGATCATGCATATCACCTTTACAGGATGGATGCTTTGATGACATCAAACACCACACCGTAACTGGGTGGCTATAAAGGTGGCATTGAGTGTTCGGAAAGTATTGGTTGAGACACATGGATCAAGAGTGGGATTTGTCCATCCATATGACGGATAGATATACTCTGGGCCCTCTCGGTGGAATGTCATCCAATTGGCTTGCAAGCATGTGACTGGCTCACAAGGGATCACATATCACGGGAACGAGAAAAGAGTACTTATCGGTAACGAGGTTGAACTAGGTATGCAGAGATACCGACGATCATGTAGCATCCCATTTGTCTAACAACTGTAATGCTACTTGGTTTAGTAATATAATGGCTACTTCATATATAATTGTTGCATCATCACTGTATCATTCTCATGTCATCATGCCACCTTGCATTTGAGCATCATATAAAACCCATTTTGTGTTGGTTCTTCTCTCATATGCATTGCTAATTGTATTTGCCTATTGATATTGTATTTGGTTCTTGATATATTGTTTAAATGCCCAAGTTGAGTTGGGGGCATATCTTTTATTCAACTCCACCACCTTTCTTTCACCACCTTACAATTCCACCATCCCATTATCCATGAGCTTGTAATTATTTTTCTTTTGGTGTTTAATCTAGCTCATGAGAGATAGGGTGGGTCCAATCCTTTAAATTCTTTTGCTTGGCCTTTACTCCACATTTTGGGGATGCATGAGAATAATGCCATGTTTATTACTTTGTTTTCACAAGGTTGACACATGGCATTAAATGCTTGCATGGGCCATGCAAGAACAAGTCTTTTGGATTTTATTTGAAATCCTTTGAGTGGATCATCCTCTCACCTCTCTCTCTCCTTCTTTTGATTGATCTAGCTTGATGCATGCAAAACCCTAAACCCCTTTGGTTGGTCTTGCCTTGGCCATGCTCTAACCCTAAAAACCCTCACCACCTTTTTCCCCCTCCTCTCTTTTGACTAGATCTTGCTTGAGCTTGGCTTGATCTTGTTTGGTTTTGTCAAAAGAGCACACACCACCCTCCCTCATCTCTCTCTCTCATCTAACCCTCTCTCCTTAACCTCCCCTACCCCTAGCTACCCCATCTAACCCTAACCCGAGGCTACCCCCCTCTCTCTCTCGGCCTCTCTCCTCTCTCACCATCTGGCCACCCCAACCAAACCCTAGCTCCACCCCACCTAGCTACCCCAACCCTGGTACCAACCTAAACCGAGGCTCTCCCAAACCCTAAACCCGAGCCTACCCTCTCTCCCTCTCTTCTCTCCCTGCCTTGTGGCCCCCTAGCCCGAGCCTGCCCCTGCCTCCTTGGCCTCTCCCTCTGGTCCACCTGGAAGCCCCCATGCACCTGTCCTGGCCGACCCAAGCACGTGAGGAGGGGAGGAGAGAAAGGTGGCACCGAGGCCACCTTTTCCCATCTACCCCATCTCCCCACGGCGCCCCCTCTGCTTTACCACCACCTCACGGTCCTCCTTCATCTCCAGATCTGGCCGAGGCGCCCTGCCCGCTCCCCTCTCTTCTCCATCGCCGCCAGCTAACCATCACCGGCCACCGTCGGCTTCGGCGTCCACCTGCAGTACGAGGAGGCTGGCGTGCTGTTGTGGACGTCGAGGAAGGACAGGAGATCCCCGGCGTCGCCTCGGTACACAGCAGAGAGGAGGAGGATCCCCAGGCCGCTGAACACCGACGCGCTCCGACCCCGAAACCCTAGTCCGTTCGGCCTCTGCATCATCGTCGCCCTGCTGCGCCTCGAGCCGATCCACCTACATCGACGCACTCTCGGTGAGCTACCCAACCCCCCAGACATCCTCGTCGTCGCAGCCTTGCCCTGGTCGCGCCGGACAATCCGACGAACGGCCTCCGTGCACCGGTGTCGCGTACGTTTTCTCCTCGCCATAGCGTCGCTTAGCCCTATCTAGGCCTCGCCCATCTCCCTGACACCAATCCCACCTAGCCGCACCGGTTGCCGCCTCCGCGCGCGCACGCCAGGTCGCGAGTTCGATCCTCGTCCGCGCCGCGCGCCCGCTGTCGCCGTGCGCCGTCAGTTTCGTCAGTTAACCAGGAAGAAAAACAGTGCGCGGCGCCATTTTACATAAAGCCCCCCCACCTTTTTGTTTCCTCCACCCGCGCTCCTCTAGGCCCACCTGTTTGCGGCTGTTGCCATTTTGCAAAAAGGCTCCCGGCTTTTGGTTCCATCAACCCAGTCCCCCCCTTTTTTCTGTGCGCGTGTTGGCCCAGTCGACCTGGCCCCACCCGTCAGCGGCAGTGGCTAGGTCTGCCTGAGTAGGAAAAGTTTTTCTGTGTTCAGTTTTAATTCAAATCTTTTCAAATTTAATTCAAATCTGTTTTTAAATAACTTTTAAAATATAAATTCAAATTAAACATATGATATATGTTTTTGAATCAGAAAATTGTGAGGATTTCAAATATGCCATTCAAAATATTATTTGAACACTTTAAATTTCAAGTTGAATTAAATTACAATAAAATGCCCTTGTCTTAATTATTTAATAACTTTTGCTTTATAACTCCAAATTTACCAAATGATATGTCTAAAATGATCAGCTTGACGAGACCTTTCTGTTTATGCATTCCATGTTCTGAATTGCAGCATGCATCATACAAATATAATGTAAACAACAACTAATATGAGGATAAAGTGTGGCCAAAACTCAATAAAATGACTTATTCTTGTATTCCACACCTCACCCATGCCATGCTACTTTATTGCCATGCAAATTGTGCATCATTCATCATGGCATGATTGTTTGCTTGTCGCATTTTATTCATATGCTTGTGCACTTTATTTATATTGGCCCTTGTTTGTTTGGTTCTTCTTCGAATAGACGCTGAGAAGGGGATATATCAAGAGAACCAGGAGCACTACCCAGATCCTTCTCTCGCTTCAACTGAGCTGCCAGGCAAGCACTACCACATGCTTGCATACATACAATACCTATTTCCTCTATCTTATTCTTGCATCATTGAGTCGCGATTGCATTAAACTGAATCCCAAGTATTGCATAGCCTTTACTTTTAAACCCCACCGAAGCTTGTTCCTCCATCCCATGAGCCACTACTATAGGAGTTGTTTGAGCCATGCGAGTCGTAGAACAGCATGTGTAGGGTATGTGAGCGTCTGATGGATAACGAGGTACCTAAACAACTTAACCTGAGTAGTAATGGGATAACTAATGAAAGTGGCACCGGTGAGCAATATCCGCTATTTGGTTTTTCCTGCTCACTTGTGTCCCGTAGGACCCCGAGTACTTGATTCCTGTTCCTTGATTATTCGCGCTATCCACATCCGGGAGGCTTATGGGACCCCCCCTGAGCCAGAGCTTGATTCATTCTTATTTCTTGGGGCCACAAACTAGTTTGAGGTTTTATTTACTATCCTGTACTTATGCCATGCTTTACTGCTTTATTTATAATTGTGCGAGGAGCACCTGTACTGTTTAGGATCGTGACCCGTTTTCGCGGTATCGACAAGCCCAGTCACACTTTCGGGTTCCCAGTCGTTTACAGCCGGCCCCACAAACCTTGAGTCCGTCTCGAAGTCAGCTAACTTCGTTGCGGGTATACTTAATGGGGTGCCCCCCTGAAATATTTCTGAATCTTGTGATTGCTTTGTCGAGAAGACCTCGTTGGGTTTTGATTTGGTTTTTCCGAGGTTGATCGAGTGTGTGTTGCTATTTGTGCACCCCTGCAGGGTAAAACTTTCTGAAAGCCGTGTCCGCGGTTATGGACGACGTGGAGCACAGTTTCTCGATCATAGACAAGCATAACTAAAGTACCGCTTTTAATTTGACTAAGTAACTGACTAGTAAATAGTGCAACACTCATGGAATGGTTAATAAAATTGCCAACGGATGGGGGGTTGTTCGTCCGCTTCCTCGTTGGTAAGCGAGGAGGAGGATGGATCTGTGGATATTACTGTTATAACTGTTGTCATTAATTCACGGACATCCGTCTATCTTTGGTTAGGCGGATGGTTAGCGAGTATCTATAGAACTGTTAGGGTTTATCTTTCGCTGCAATTGCGTCACCCCAGGTTGTGTCCCCTTTAGAGGCATAAAGACTTGCTGAGTACCCCTAGGGTCTCACACGATAAATTATTTGATTCAGATGAACAGGTACACTCACAAGATGGATACTGGGTGGAGGAGGCGGATGATGTGGGCAACGATCGTTCGGTGTAGAGATTCCGGGAACGGGGATCCGTGAGATCTGTGGGCGGGATGTGCTTATTTATGGGGCATCTTATGCCGATTTGCTTCTTATCCGTACTCGGACCTTGTTTGCCGCTTCCGCCTGATACACTGATGTTTGATGTATGAGGAGATATCCTAAACTATTATATCTATCTAGGACATTTGAATCTTGCCGTACGACGTTGCTATATTTCCTTTCTTTTTAGATGGAATGGCTCTGATGTACTGTTGTATGGTGGCTTGCATACATACTCATTTGTGTATGTAGTTGATCCCTTCGCCTGCCGATTACGCCGCCCGTTCTTGTCCCAATGTTTGGAAATGGTTGGGACGGCCGAAAGGTCTACCTGTGAGTGGCATTTGGACCCCACCGTACTATTTCAACCATTTCCGCTCATCCAGGCTTGTAACTAGGAGCGTAATTCACCGAGGTAGTTACAGATCATAACCTCGGATAAGTAAACTATCGTGAGACAATGGGAAATTGGTATCGTATGTAAGTGGTTCATTCGATCGCAAAGTAATCGTAGAAATATGTGGGAGCCATATGAATTTCTAGAATCCTCTATTGGTTATTGTTCGGAGAAGTGTCTCGATCATGTCCGCATAATTCACGAACCGTAGGGAGACACACTTAAGGATTCGACGTTGTTTGAGTAGTTATGGTATTATGAGAAAGAGACCGAATGTTGTTCGGAGTCTCGGATGGGATCCGGGATATCACGAGGTGATCCGGAATAGTCCGGAGAATAAGATTCATATAAGGAAAGTCCCGTTTCGGAGTTCGGGAATGATTCCGGTGTTTTCATCGGGAATGTTCTAGAAGGTTCCGGAATGTCCGGCACTCCGGAGGGGAAGGGGTACATGAATGTGTCATTGCATATTGGAATGATTGCATCATGTACTAAGTGTTCTCGCTGTTCCAAATAAAGGATTAAATTGAATCCTAAATTGAAAAGTCAAATAGCAAGTTTGAAAAGTCAAACGACTAAAATTGGAAAGAGGGAAAGAGGAAGGAGAGGGAAACCGAGTTGGGGAGGGAATCCCTCCTCCAACCGGCGGCGCCTCCTCCAAGCCGAGTTGGGGAGGGACTCCCCTCCCTCACCTTGGCCGCCGGCCCCTCCACCTATATAAGGAGGGGCAGGGATCCCTCCTCTAGACACACAAGTCCCTCACCTCAAACCCTAGAAAGCTGCAGCCCTCCATAGCCGCCGCCACCACCTTGGGTTTTTACCTAGCCGCCGACTTGGGGTCCCCGGAACCCTATCCGCCGGCTCTAGCCCCTCCTCCTTGGTGTGTCTAAACCCTAGATCGCCGAGGAGCTCTCTCATACTCCACCATACCCGCTCCGGCTTAAGGCGAAGCCCTGCGGGATTTCCCCTCTACTTCCGGTACCACGCCGTTGTGCTGCCGGAATCGCGAGGAGAGTGCTACAACCTCCGCTGCCTGCTGGAACAAGGGAGAGGAAGGTCTTCGTCGAGTACCGAACGTGTGACCGACTGCGGGAGCGCTGCCGGAACGCAGCGCCGGAAGGATCGTCTACACGATCTTGAGATCAGGAAGAGTACGACTACTTCACCCACGAGAATCCGCTCTCGTTAAACACGTTGGAATCTTCGAGGGTAAGTTATTCCATCGACTCGTTGCTACAATCTAGTAGATAGATCTTGGCTTGTTTGTTTGTATGCGATAGAAATTTTTTGTTTTCCATGCTACGAAACCCTACATAAGCATATTACAGAATTTGTAAACAATATTGGCAGGATCATCGGGAAACTTCTTTTTTGAAGCATGCATCATTTCTCGATTTCTGTATAGCCTAGCACACCGTAGACCCTCTACACAGCATGAGCTTGTGTTGGATATTAGGAAAAGAATCCGCCCAGCTCCCACCTTAGTCATGAGCATTGGTTATGGGTCTGTTTAGGACTTAGGTTAAGGGCACATGCCACTACTTGCCACACAAACTTGGCAACTTGCAAGTGAAAAGGAGATTCTCAGCTCAACACTCTCAGGATGCCCCAAAAGTGGCATTGTTCATTCTCAGTCCACCCTCTATTTGGCAGATTGTCTTTAGTCACGATGTTATTTCTAAGCATCATAACATGAAAATCTTCATTTTGAGAGGGACTTTGATCATCCAGATAATTTTGTGATGAAAAGCTCTAGATCTCAATCTTAGATACAGACTTTTCACCTTGAACTGCCCTGAGTTGCCAATATTCCATTTCACCCTATCTTTATCATTACTGAATTGTACACCATCCACCCTTCTCTTTAATTCACTCCATTGCATTGATGTCTTTCCGCACAACAATCTCCTGAATCTCACACACACACATCCATGCTCTCTGACTTTCTTTAATGTGATTGATTTATCAGTTAGGGAGTAAATCCTAGGATACTTCCTAGCAAGGGATGAATCATTCACCCAACATTCTTCCCAAAGCAAAGTTTTACCCCCGTCATAACAATCTTGGATGTGCATTTCTGAAAGGTATCTTTCACACTAATCAAGCTTTGCGAGAAGTGAGAGCCGCCAGGATCATCACCTGCCCGAGCCAGAGTTTTGTTTGAAAGATATTTCTTAGACAACAATTGATGCCAAGTCCCTTCAATGTTCTCCAATTTCTAGAGCCACTTATAAAGAAGGCAGGTATTCATGGTTGATAAATCAAGAACACATAGACCTCCACATTCTTTGGGCAAGCAAACAGTCTCCCAATTTACCAGGTGATATCTCTTCTTATCATCTAACTTATACCATGTTGGAGATATGCCCAAGAGGCAATAATAAAGTGATTATTATCATATCTTCACACTTATGATAAATGTTTACATACCATGATATAATTGTATTAACCGGAAACATTAATACTTGTGTGATTTGTAAACTAAAATAAGAGTCCCTAGTAAAGCCTCTTGTTAAACTAGCTTGTTGGTTAATATATGATCATGGTTTCCTGATCATGAACATAGAGATGTTATTAACAACAGGATCATATCATTAGGAGAATGATGTGATGGACATACTCCTATAGATAAGCGTAGCATAAAGATCAAGTCATTTCAATAGTTCAATTGCTATATGCTTTCTGATACATAGTAACCTAATTCCTTCGACCATGAGATCATGCATATCACCTTTACCGGATGGATGCTTTGATGACATCAAACACCACACCGTAACTGGGTGGCTATAAAAGTGGCATTGAGTGTTCGGAAAGTATTGGTTGAAACACATGGATCAAGAGTGGGATTTGTCCATCCATATGACGGATAGATATACTCTGGGCCCTCTCGGTGGAATGTCATCCAATTAGCTTGCAAGCATGTGACTGGGTCACAAGGGATCACATATCACGGGAACGAGAAAAGAGTACTTATCGGTAACGAGGTTGAACTAGGTATGCAGAGATACCGATGATCATAACCTCGGATAAGTAAACTATCATGAGACAAAGGGAAATTGGTATTGTATGTAAGTGGTTCATTCGATCGCAAAGTAATCGTAGAAATATGTGGGAGCCATATGAATTTCCAGATTCCTCTATTGGTTATTGTTCGGAGAAGTGTCTCGATCATGTCCGCATAATTCACGAACCGTAGGTAGACACACTTAAGGATTCGACGTTGTTTGAGTAGTTATGGTATTATGAGAAAGAGATCGAATGTTGTTCGGAGTCTCGGATGGGATCCGGGATATCACGAGGTTATCCGGAATGGTCCGGAGAATAAGATTCATATAAGGAAAGTCCCGTTTCGGAGTTCGGGAATGATTCCGGTGTTTTCATCGGGAATGTTCTAGAAGGGTCCAGATTGTCCGGCACTCCGGGGGGGAGGGTACATGAGTGTGTCATTGAATGATTGCATCATGTACTAAGTGTTCTTGCTGTTCCAAAAACATGAAAGTCAAATTGCCAGTTTGAAAGTCAAACGGCTAAAACAGGAAACTGTGGGAAACAGGAAACTGTGGGAAACAAGCAAGAGGAGTTTGAAACCAACTTGGAGGAGGAGTTTCTCTCCTCCAAGTCAGCGCCCAAGACCTAGGCCGAGTTGGGGAGGGACTCCCTCCCTCCCTGGCGCGCCTAGCCCCTCCACCTATAAAAGGAGGGGCAGGGCTCCTCCTTGAGACACACAAGTTTCCACCTCTAATCTCAGGTTTAGAGCCGTTTGGTTTAGAGCTTCTAATTTCTTTAGCCTGCGGTTTAGAGCCATCTAATTGGTGTGTCTAATCTCTAGACCACTAATAGCCCTCTCTCATAATCCACCATACTCGCTCCGTCTTAAGGCGAAGCCCTGCGGGATTTCCCCTCTACTTCCGGTACCACGCCATTGTGCTGCCGGAATCGCGAGGAGAGTGCTACAACCTCCGCTGCCTGCTGGAACAAGGGAGAGGAAGGTCTTCGTCGAGTACCGAACGTGTGACCGACTGCGGAAGCGCTGCCGGAACGCAGCGCCGGAAGGATCGTCTACACGATCTTGAGATCGGAAAGAGTACGACTACATCACCCACGAGAATCTGCTCTCGTTAACCGCTTTGGAATCTTCGAGGGTGAGTTATTCCATCGACTCGTTGCTACAATCTAGTAGATAGATCTTGGCTTGTTTGTTTGTATGCGATAGAAAATTTTTGTTTTCCATGCTACGAACCCCTACAGTGGTATCAGATCCGTGTCTATATGTAGATCTGTTGCACGAGTAGAACACAATGGTCATTATGGGCGTTGATGCTTTTATTGTCGATTGCTTCTTGTGTACTTTGCATCTTGCGGTATGTTGGGATGAAGCGGCCCGGGCTAACCTTACATGACATCGTTCATGAGACTTGCTCCACGCTTGACATGCAACTTGTATTGCATAAGTGGCTTTGCGGGTGCCTGTTTCTCCTAGCATAGTTAAGATCCAATTTACAACGGGTGATTGACAATACTAGTATCAATGTTGTGGTTCTTGTTCGTAAGTTAGAACGACACTTATTGAAAGCCCCAAACCACGTAAAACATGCAAAGAAAGTAGAGGCGTCTAACTTTGTTTTGCAGGGGTGTGCTGTGATGTGATATGGCCATGATTGTGATTATATATGATGTATGCAATGTTCCTTATTGTAAGATGGCAACCGGCAGGAGCCATATGGTTGTCTTTAATTTATGTTAAGACCCGCGTGTCTATTCAAAGTAGTTGTAATAGTTGAAGCCGGTGGACGACAACCATGGAGAAGCGTCATTGACCTTGATGTAATGCCGATGATGATGGAGATCATGTTCGTGCTTGAAGATGGAGATCGGAAGCACAAAGAATAAAGGCCATATCATATCACATATTATTGAATTGCATGTGATGTTAATCCTTTATGCATCTTGTATTGCTTAGTAGACGACGGTAGCATTATAAGATGATCCCTCATGCACATGAATTTCAAGTCATAAAGTGTTCACCCTTAGTTAGCACCGTTGCTAAAGCTTGTTGTTTTGAAGCACCACGTGATGATCGGGTGTGTTAGATTCTGCAAGTGTATACAACGTGAGCAAGCCAGATTTGCTCATGCAGAAACTAAGGTTTGATCTTGACGAGCCTAGCATGTACAGACATGGCCTCAGGAACACGGATTACCGAAAGGTAGAGCATGAGTCATATAGTAGATATGATGAACATGTTGATTGTTCGCCATTGAAGCTATATCAACTCTCGTGATGATCGGTTTTGATGTGGTGGATTTGGTTCGTGTGATCACTAAAACAATGTGAGGGATATTGTTTTGAGTGGGAGTTCACCTAGATTAATTTAATTATTAATTAGAACTCAATTTATCATAAACTAAATCAAAGTGAATTTGCATAGCTGTTGTAGTCATTGGCATCCGTTTACCACCTTGCGCTTAGTTATAATTGAGATAATAGAACTATAGAATTCTGGTTAGTTACTTTACGAACTGGTATCGTATTGTTTTAAGTGTTAATCTAAAATTTATAAGTCCTATTGCAAACTTTCAGTAAGTTCCGGTTACTCCATGAAGTTTAATAATTAGTATTAAATCAAGAGTAACAATTCCAAGTGTTAGTATATAAGTATCATGTTTGTCTCCATGATTCTTGATATTCAAAGGATTCTCTTAATATCAAGGTTATCTAGGATCTGAAAGAGTTGTTTCAGAAACCATGATGTGTGGAAGATATTGTGATATCTGAAACGAAGTATTGGTTACAACATGATAGAGTATAATATGGCAAAAGTCATGTTCTCATATTTGATGAGAATTTGCAAAAGGTTGGAGACACTTGTTGTCCTAATCCTCCAAAAGGTTTTGGATAGCAACATTATACTCATAATTCATCGTTATAAGCTAAAAGTAGCTTGATCATGGACGATTCCATGATAAGGGTGAATATGTTATGTAGGTAAAATGTTTACTACACCAAGAGATTACTAAAGAAAGGAATTTGAAAGAACACCAAACATTAGATAATGGTGATCTACTTCAAAGTGCAAATCCAAAGACATTGGTATTTAACTATACATGCTTTGGACTATGTGTCATATGTATGACTCCACTATTGATGTTGATAGATTCTTTCAAACAGAAAAGGAAATATTGAAAGAGAATCTCATAAATATATGGCAGAAAAGAAAAGACTAGAATTGTTCAGTTTAAGTATATAGATGATATACATGTTATGGCTATATTCTTTGCTTATTAAACAATGTGGTTATTAAGTATTTGATACTGAATTTGTTGGTGTGAATCGTCATACGAAACAACAGAATTCATGAACTGCAATGGCCTAAGTAACTAGCAAAAGAATATGTGATGATGTTCATCGAGAACAAATAAAGGGTTATTGTGTTGCTCGTTAAAAATCAAAGCTTGCCTTCAAGATTTGTTTTATCAGGTATTATGAGAACAAAAGGGTTGTTCAAATAATTTCCGTAATCCATAAAAGATGGATGATTCACAAATCTCGTTGGAGAAATCACATCCATAAAACTAGTGCTAAAAATGTCGAAAGACAAATTGATTGAAAGATCACTTAGGAAGTGACATCGCCGTTTAAATTATAATGGAAAGAAAACATGAAGAAACTCCATGTGGATGGAATTTTGGAGTCTATTTGATTTTGATAAATGACGCTTGTGAAACTTTCCTAGAGATAATTAAAACTTCGTTCATAGGCCAAAAGGGAACGATAGACTAGCTTATTGGAACTTGTACATATTGTTGTACGAAATCCATTATGTGTAGTCAAGAGCGATGGATTTCAACTTCATATGCTTTCTCCAAAAATTTGAGTGAATATATGAATATTTACTTAATAAGGATGAAGTGTGAAATATTTGAAAAGTTCAAAGATTTTCAAGATGAAGTGAAAAATCATTGTAACAAGAATATAAATAGTTTATGATAGGATCATAAAGGAAGATATTTGAGTTACAAGTTTAGCATAATACCTAAGATTTAAGGAATCGTTCCGTGGATTTGCATTTTCCCGAAACACCATAAGAGTATGGAGCGTTCGAGATATGTAATTAAACCTTGTTTGACATGGTAAGATCAAAGGTATAATTCATAAAACTGCCATTATATTTTAAGATTAAAAGCTTTAGAGATTACCGTTTTTCCACTGAAAAGAGCTCCATCATAATCCGTTGAAATGACACCATATAAAGTTATGGTTTGGGATTAAACCCAAGTTGTCCTTTCTTAAACATTGGTATGCTATGCATAAGAAAGATGTTTGCAACCAAAGTCGGATGAACCTGTCTTTGTATGTTATTTCGAATAACTGTTAAGTAATCCTCCATAACATCGGAGACAAAAGTGTTTGTCACTTAAAACGTCAAGTTTCTTTGAGAAGGAATTTTTCGTGAAAAGTTAAGTGGGAGGACAATAGAACTTTGATAAGGTTAAAAGAACCTTAGCTATATGTGCAGAGTTGCGCAGCGCCGAAAAGTGTTCCGGAGGCAGCAACAAAGCTCATGGCTCACGTGCCTCAAAGGTTGTGGTCACGGAGATCTAAGTTCCTATTGAAACAAGTAGATCGGGTAAACAATCAAATACCAAGATTTGAGGGTTGAATCATTATTTGAGAATAATGAACCGACTACATGCAAAGAAGCGATGATGAGCCCTGACTCCGTCAAATGGCTTGAAGCCATAAAATCCGTGATAGTTCCATTCATGAGAAATCAAGTTTTGAACTTGAAGGACCCTCGATAAAGGTGTAAGACCTTACAGTTGTGTTTGGATCTATAAATAAATAGACATGGATGTTGCACATCTATGAAATAGTCGACATGTTGGGAAAGAGTTCACAACAATGTTCAAAGGTTGACTATGACAAGATCTGATCTTTCATAGCGATATTTAGTCTAGACGGATTAATGTAGCAACCACTACATATAATTTGTTATATGGTAGTTGAATAAACAAAACAAGTTCTTCTAATAGAATCGTTACCTAGGACGTGTGCATGACACGGTCCATAGGGTTTTGTTAATTCAAAGGATGCTAAAAGCATATGCAAACTTCAATGGTTGAAGTGAGCATCGTGGAGTTGGAATCTTTACTATGATGAAATTGTTAAAAGAGTTTTAATTCATCAGAGACAATGAAGATGCTTGCGTTTGCAAGAAATTAAGTGGGAGCGCTAAGACATGTTTCTAATACATTATGTGGAAGACATATTGTTGATTGGAAATGATGTATCTTTTATTAACACATATTAAGAATTTCATCTCGATGAAAGACTTAGGCAAAACCTAAATATTTGGCATCAATAGATGCTAATATGGTTGTGCCAGAAGTGCATAGACGAGATATTGAATGAGTTCAATATAGAAACTACAAGAAAGGTTCTTGTCGCACAGAAAGGATTGAATGAGTTCAATATTGATGATATATTCAAGTGTATTGACATTTGGTAAAGTGAAACAAATAATCAAGTATAGATTGATACTTGATGTATGAAATCACAAAGAATATTTATATCAATCATACTGTGATATGTACAAATCCAGATATGTCCTATGCTCTAAATATTGTGAGCATATACCAGAATGATTCGTAAGATGATCATTGGACAATAGTAAGGATATTCTTATGATCTTTTGGAAGAACTAAGAGTATATTATTTGTAGAACTGACAAATAGATGGTTAGTTCATTGTAAAAGTACTACATTGATACTAGCTTTCTCACAAAGTACAAATTAAGTTTATCTCAATCTAAACTAAGGGTGGCACAATATAATGGAAAGTGAGTTCCATAATGGATTTGGATGAGTTCCAAAGTTAAGACATTGTGACAGATACTACAACAAAAGGCTAAGTATATGACTGCTATTTTAGCAGCAAAAGAGGGCATTTGTGTCAAGTAGTTTGTTATCAAACTAGGTGTAGTTCACAGTGGGATAATACTATGAAGATATATTGTGCGACAATATTATCAACATGTTTTAACCCCAAAGAACTAAAGATCACACCGAAAGACCAAAATTATACAAAGCCATCTCATTAGAGAATGAGTGATGCGTAAAGACGCAAAGACATGCAATTACACACGGACCTGGAAGTGTCAGATCCGGAGATCAGTTGACCACTAGCAATCGTGTACATTCAACACCAGAAAGCCATAGGTGTTGAGTACACAAAGGTTTGAAACTAGATTATTGACTCTAGTGCAAGTGGGAGACTGTTGGAGATATGCCCAAGAGGCAATAATAAAGTGATTATTATCATATCTTCACACTTATGATAAATGTTTACATACCATGCTATAATTGTATTAACCGGAAACATTAATACTTGTGTGATTTGTAAACTAAAATAAGAGTCCCTAGTAAAGCCTCTTGTTAAACTAGCTTGTTGGTTAATATATGATCATGGTTTCCTGATCATGAACATAGAGATGTTATTAACAACTGGATCATATCATTAGGAGAATGATGTGATGGACATACTCCTATAGATAAGCGTAGCATAAAGATCAAGTCATTTCAATAGTTCAATTGCTATATGCTTTCTGATACATAGTAACCTAATTCCTTCGACCATGAGATCATGCATATCACCTTTACCGGATGGATGCTTTGATGACATCAAACACCACACCGTAACTGGGTGGCTATAAAAGTGGCATTGAGTGTTCGGAAAGTATTGGTTGAAACACATGGATCAAGAGTGGGATTTGTCCATCCATATGACGGATAGATATACTCTGGGCCCTCTCGGTGGAATGTCATCCAATTAGCTTGCAAGCATGTGACTGGGTCACAAGGGATAACATATCACGGGAACGAGAAAAGAGTACTTATCGGTAACGAGGTTGAACTAGGTATGCAGAGATACCGACGATCATAACCTCGGATAAGTAAACTATCGTGAGACAAAGGGAAATTGGTATTGTATGTAAGTGGTTCATTCGATCGCAAAGTAATCGTAGAAATATGTGGGAGCCATATGAATTTCCAGATTCCTCTATTGGTTATTGTTCGGAGAAGTGTCTCGATCATGTCCGCATAATTCACGAACCGTAGGGAGACACACTTAAGGATTCGACGTTGTTTGAGTAGTTATGGTATTATGAGAAAGAGACCGAATGTTGTTCGGAGTCTCGGATGGGATCCGGGATATCATGAGGTTATCCGGAATGGTCCGGAGAATAAGATTCATATAAGTAAAGTCCCGTTTCGGAGTTCGGGAATGATTCCGGTGTTTTCATCGGGAATGTTCTAGAAGGGTCCGGATTGTCCGGCACTCCGGGGGGGGAGGGTACATGAGTGTGTCATTGAATGATTCAATCATGTACTAAGTGTTCTTGCTGTTCCAAAAACATGAAAGTCAAATTGCCAGTTTGAAAGTCAAACGGCTAAAACAGGAAACTGTGGAAAACAGGAAACTGTGGGAAACAGGAAACTGTGGGAAATAAGCAAGAGGAGTTTGAAACCAACTTGGAGGAGGAGTTTCTCTCCTCCAAGTCGGCGCCAAGCCCTAGGCCGAGTTGGGGAGGGACTCCCTCCCTCCCTGGCGCGCCTAGCCCCTCCACCTATAAAAGGAGGGGCAGGGCTCCTCCTTGAGACACACAAGTTTCCACCTCTAATCTCAGGTTTAGAGCCATTTGGTTTAGAGCTTCTAATTGCTTTAGCCTGCGGTTTAGAGCCTTTTAATTGGTGTGTCTAATCTCTAGACCACTAATAGCCCTCTCTCATAATTCACCATACTCGCTCCGGCTTAAGGCGAAGCCCTGCGGGATTTCCCCTCTACTTCCGGTACCACGCCGTTGTGCTGCCGGAATCGCGAGGAGAGTGCTACAACCTCCGCTGCCTGCTGGAACAAGGGAGAGGAAGGTCTTCGTCGAGTACCGAACGTGTGACCGACTGCGGAAGCGCTGCCGGAACGCAGCGCCAGAAGGATCGTCTACACGATCTTGAGATCGGAAAGAGTACGACTACATCACCCACGAGAATCTGCTCTCGTTAACCGCTTTGGAATCTTCGAGGGTGAGTTATTCCATCGACTCGTTGCTACAATCTAGTAGATAGATCTTGGCTTGTTTGTTTGTATGCGATAGAAATTTTTTGTTTTCCATGCTACGAACCCCTACATACCAGACCATCATTTTCTTTTGAATGTTCACGTATATAAAGGGTCCCTTTAGGTACTTGCATGAAAGACATCATGTGCAAGGTAATGCTTCCCAATCATGCATTGACCCGTGTCACTCTATCTCCAAAAGATAATAGGTTCTCTTTCTAGCCAGATAATTTATTCCCAAGCTTCTCTCCAACTGGATCCCACTGAGATTTTGCTAGCCTCTTCTCATCAATGGGCATTCCAAGGTACTTCATAGGTAACTTAGCAACTGGACAAGTGAAGATAGTACTGAAATGTTGTCTTCTCTCATCAGCTTGTCCTAGGCAGAAAACTTCACTTTTATGAAAGTTTATCTTCAGCCCTGACTACTGTTCAAAGATACAGAGAATGATATTCACATTTCTAGCATTTTCCAAGCTATACTCCATGAGCAAGATTGTGTCATCTACATACTGTAGAAATGGCCAATCCTCCTCCCACAAGATGTGGAACCAATCCTTTGATGATTCCTTGTTCCTTGGCTTTGTTGATCAAATGAGCCAATCCATCACCTACAATGCCAAAAAGCAAGCGGGCAAGGGAATCCCTTGTCTAACACCTAAATATGTAGGGAAGTAGGGCCCAGTTATGCTATTCACCTTAACAACCACCCCTCCCCCTCTTGCGGTCTTTATGACCCAGTCACACCACACATCACCCAATTTTTTCTTTTGCATCATTTGGTAGAGAAAAGACCAGTTGACCTTATCATATGGCATTTTCTTGCTTTTCAGCTCATGAACAATTTCATGCAGTATTACAATCCCCTTCATAGTGTATTTATCCTTGGTGAAAGTAGTTTGAGAGTCAGCGATAACTCTGTGAATAATCAAACCCTGTCTATTAGCTAGCAACTTTTTTAGTATTTTGCAACAAACATTCAGTAAACAGATGGGTTTGAACTGTTGAATGATGTCAGCTTTGTTAGTACTACAACTCTTATTTTATTTACAAGAAAATCTTATTTGTATTGCAACCCACCCGACACAAAAATCATGGCAAATCTAATTACCACGAGGTGACTGAGCTCTAAACTAATTCTTGGTCAAGGGAGAACAAAACCATTAAATTATTTGTGAAAAAAAACTTCACCTCGCCATGGAATATCGGACTTTGGACAAATTTAGATTGAGATTGAAATTTGTTTGATTACTGCCCAAAATTTCAAGGTTACAAAATATTTCGTTGAAAAATCCGGATGCAACGCATGATGCAGCCAAATTTTTTTCTAAACCTGCCTCGTCGTTCTTTTCCCAAAACGTTGGCTCGCGCTAGCAAAGCCAATTCGGTTTGTGCTTAGATCGATGGAAATCTGGTGATGCCAACCGTGTACCACGAAAAATAATTTTATAGGATTTGGTCCACAATTTTATCTTCTTGATCAACTCCTGCAATTAACACATGTTGAGAAAAGAGAAAAATCATAACATTTAGTTGTTTATTTAAATATAAACCGTCACACATGCTACGTGTCAATTATAAAAGTTGATCCATGGAGATAAAATTGTGGACCAGGTGGCGTTGCCACGCTTAGGCCCAGCTCTTTTGGGCTTTTCCGAGAAGCCGCCTCCTCCAGCTTCCTGGGGAAGCTGGTACCAGGAGGCTGGTCTAAAAAAATTGTGAGGCTTTCAAAATAGTTAAGGCTAAACAAATTTGAAAGCCTCGTAAATTTTTAAACCGGCTTCTCTAAAAAACTAGAAATAAAACAGCTTGTAGAAAAAGTCACCAAAAGAACTGGGGCCTAAGCTCGCTTCGATTACCACTCCGGTTGCGTACGATCGACGATCACTGTGTCGGTCGGTTTGCGTAATGCAGTCGGGCTTGGCCCGATCGCGTATACGACTCGAAACCACCTCGGCTCCGGTCTTTGCCCAACCGATAAAAGGCACCTCACCCACAGCACATGGTTCCCAAGAAACGAACAAGAGATCGCGTCGAGGCAGATCACGCACGTACTCCCGGCGCCCAAGAAGAACCGCCCGCACGTGTTCCGTCGACGACGAGCTAGAGCCATGGCGCATCACGGTTCGGCGACGGCGCAGAAGCGAAAGCGCCCCGAGACCGCCGAGGAGGAGACGGACGGCGCCGGCATGTGCGCCAACGGATGCGGCTTCTTCGGCGCCGCCGCCACGGGCAACCTGTGCTCCAAGTGCTACCTGCAGGAGCACGTCGTCGCCGCCGCCTCCGACGCCACGGCCGAGGCGAGCGTCTCCATCGCCCCTGCCGCAGCTTCTTCCACCGCGCCACCGGAGAAGAAGGCCAAGATGATCGCGGCCCCAGCGTCCTCTAACGACGCGTCCGCCTCCTCCGCTGCAGTAGTCGGCACGCCCGTGCCGTCCTTGAAGCAGCAGCAGGCGTCGTCGACGGTGGCGAACCGGTGCGCGACGTGCCGCAAGAAGGTGGGGCTGCTCGGGTTCCGCTGCCGGTGCGAGGCCACCTTCTGCAGCGTGCACCGCTACTCCGACAAGCACGCCTGCGGCTTCGACTACAAGACCGCCGGGCGGGAGAAGATCGCCAAGCACAACCCGCTGGTCGTTGCCGACAAAATCGGTACCAGGATCTGAAGAAGCCCACGAGATCATAGAAAGTCGGTTTAGATGAACTGGGACAGTTAACGATTCTCGAGAATCTGATCGATGTCCCTCTGTATTTTCGTTGTCAGTCTACTTTTGTAAAGTTGCAATTAATGTTTGTTCAAACATCAATATCTGAAGCCGACATGATGATAACCGGCCGAATCCATAAGGATGAACACAACATTTTGTAATGATTCAAGGAGGTATATAATGATATCATTGTTCTTCGAAGCACAGCGGTCTCCTCGTCTCGCGTCGCCCCCCGCGAGGGTGACCGAGGCGAAAACCTAGCTGTAGTTTGTTCTATTTAAACCCTATCTGCACTTAGTTACATTCAGTTTCTAGATAGATAACTGATTAAGATTAAACTAGAACCATGTGCAAGATATAATTCGTTCTGAAGACCTAAAAGAAAATTAGGATGCAGGGACTGGATCGACGAGAAAAATAAGGAACACTTTCTTTCAAAGAAAGGATAATGTGTGGGTAAACAGAAAGAGGAGACAGTGAGAAAACATACACATTGTCAGCGTTGCTTGAGCAAGTTAAAATGATCAATACATGCTGGCAGAGCAAAGCCTATCAAAACTACTGAATCGAAATGGTAAACTGGTGGTAACAACGAGCTGCTAATGCCTTCAGTTTCACAGTTTGCATCACCTGACACTGCATATTATTTCGTGACAAGTATTAAATAAATGCAAGCACACCAAGTGACCAAGTTAAATAGTGTCAGATGGCACACTGGAACACAGACCTAAAGATGATTTCACTGTTTACGAGCCTGTAAGATGCAGCAAATAACAGAGAACAAAGGACACCACATTACCAAATCATGATTCTGAAGCACAAGTTCAGATAGAAGCATCATGCTAGTGGGATACAGAAATTTGATTAACCTTTGTTGGTTGCAAACCATTTTGACACTGATGCGGTCTAAGCCAATCTTCAGACTGGTGATACTAGAGATACGTATTCTGTTGAAATTTGGCACCAGAATTCAGATAACAATCTAACCAATAGAGAACACTTCCTTTCAGCTAGAGGATACAATATGAGTTAAAAGAGAGAGAGCTTGTTTTTTTCACTTGTGCAAGTTGAAATGAACAATATGCTGCAAGATCGAAGCCTGTAGAAACTACTGAACAATATGTGTCGACAGCCTTACCAGCACATTCCATAACATACGGAGTGATGCCTTCAGCTTCACAGTTTGCATCATCCGCTAGCACTCTTCAAATACACAGTTGAGATAGTGTCAGCTAGCAGCCTAGCACTTATTCAAATATACCTAATTTGTTTCCACCAGTTATGAGCTCAGAGAGATTGCAGAATGAAGTTTGACACCAAAATTCAGATAATAATCCAAACAGTGACCTAAAGCTTGCAAGATTCGAAGTTTAAAAACAAGCATACAACAGAACACCCGAGACTAAGATGCATTTATGCATAGAACAAACGTGCAGGCAATTTACTTAGTGGCTTCATTCTATCGCAGCAACACCTAAATCACTTTCACTTGTTATGAGCATGTAAGTTGCAACAATAACAGAGAAACATCATGCTAGTGAGATGCAGCAATTTGATTAACCTGTGCTGGTTGCAAAGCATTGACACTGATGCAGTCTAAGTCAAATCTTCAGACTGATGTCGCAGCTACCTATTCTGTGGAAATTTGACTAGAATTCAGATGACAATCTAAGCGATGGCCTACCTTCGAATCACAAAACACGTCATTGAGATAATTTCTCTTGGAGTACACAAGCGTGCAGGCATTTTACTCATTCGGTTCAACTATATCAGCAGAAAAACAAGTACCCAGCAACACCAATCAAGTATGCAGCAAGACCAAATCCATTCATTCATCCATATGCAACAGATTCCATCACAGGTTACAGTTCATCGACCACAGAAAACCTAACAACTCTAAGCATCCAACTACCAGATGAGAACACTCGGAAGGGATCTGACGCTCAGCCTCCGAAGCCGTAGAGGGTGCGGCCCTGGCGCTTGAGCGCGTAGACGACGTCCATGGCGGTGACGGTCTTGCGGCGGGCGTGCTCGGTGTAGGTGACGGCGTCGCGGATGACGTTCTCGAGGAATATCTTGAGCACGCCGCGGGTCTCCTCGTAGATCAGCCCGGAGATGCGCTTCACGCCGCCACGGCGAGCGAGACGACGGATCGCCGGCTTGGTGATGCCCTGGATGTTGTCCCGCAGGACCTTGCGGTGGCGCTTGGCGCCGCCCTTGCCCAGACCCTTGCCTCCCTTGCCGCGGCCCGACATTGCTGACGACGAGATGAGGTCGAGGAAGAACAGGTGGAGATTGGGGAGTTTTCCTGGTGTGAGGTAGCAGTGCCGGGCGTGAGGCTTATTTATGCCGGCGGGAGGGCGCCTTTTTTCTTTTCGAGATGCGGGAGGGCGCGTTGGTGGAAATGGAGATGGGGCTTCGCGCGTTCCGATTGGAAATTGACGGTCAGAATTCGGAGCCGCGGGCAGGAGGAAGGACGATCCGCGAGGTTAGAAATGGAGTGATGTGATTGGTTTATTGCCGCAGGGGCCGGATCGCGGACGTGGCAAGCATCTCTCTCCAACAAATCGAGTTCTTATTTGAGTGTTTTTGCCGCGGGAGTACTACTCTTGATGTCAAGTGCTGAGAAATGTAGACTCTGGTATTTGTTCCAAGAGCATCTCCGACAAATGAATGGCAATACACAGATATTTTACTCCTATCTCTACCGACGTAACTCTCTTCATGTCTCTAACGGCTTCCATAGCTTTTTCCTTTGAGAGTCGACCCACCATTACCGGGCCGATCTGACGCCCTCGCCGGTGGCGATGCCGGACTCGGTAGTGTAGGATCTAGGATTAACTTTTTTAGATCTTGTGCCCTAGTGCCGTCTGGGAGTAGGTAGCTGAGCTTCATCGGCCGAGCTCGGCGCGTCCATGGCTTCTTCGTCCTCGCAACCCTGCTTTGTTGGCAAAGGCAGTGGCTTGGGAGGAGGAGGGAGCAAGGCATCTCCGACAATAAGGTCGTCCTCCCTTCCCTTCGGAGGCCTTCCGATCTGGCGCTCTGCCGTGGCACCGGACGATCACCTCTGCCGCTGACTGAAAAGTTTCCATGGTGGGAGCTTGACCTCAATGGAAGATCTGGTGAAGCCTCCTTCAATAAGCGATACTTTGCCCCGGCCCGCTGTCATCGCCATCATCTACGCCCACCTACCCTGGTCCGTGGCAGGTTCCTTGGGTTCGACGGTGAGCTGATTTCTCTGCTTCGATGCAGGTGTGTTGCTGTCGCTCTGGCTTCGCGGCTTGCTCTGATTTCCCCCTTCTCTTCAATCTTCATGGGGGAGATGGGGGAACATGGGAATAGAGCCTTCTGGACAGGTCGGCATAGGATCGCAAGAGCCTATCTTCTCTAGAGCACTTCCATGGCGTCCAAGAAGGCGATGATCCTCATGTCCAAGACGGCCAACTCAAAGCCGGTGAGCTCTGACACTGCTTCTACCTCCACTCGGAGGCCCTTTCCGGAGTCGAGCGCTGAGGATTTCACTGGGCCGAAGGCAAGTGGTCTCGTCCCCGCCTCTGACCTTGGCTGCAGCATTCGTCCTCCTCTGCTCCACAGCGGGGAAGAGATAGGACTAGATTGCAATTGCCAATCTTTTAGCAAGGTCCTATCTACAAATGTTAGGGACTCATGTGTTATTTGTTGTTTTTATGGGGTCTTATGTATTTTAATTATACACCCTCTGAGATAATTAATGAAAAGGCTCCAGCCCCTTCTAGGGCGTTCCGATGTTCAAAAAAAAGAATGATCTGCTCTCTTTGTTCGAAAATAACTGACTTGGATTTGTTTACATTCAAATATAGTTGGACGTGTTTTAGTGTATAGATATATTCATATCTACACAAACTCGAGTCAGTTTTCGGACACCGCCCGGGTAAATTTGCCCACCTATTTAGGATTGTGGCCATCAGCCAACTCTAAATCGACCATTTCCTCCCTTTCTCGCTCCTCCATAGTTTGAAATCGATGGTCATGGAGAGAGCTTGTATATCTGAGCTTGTGGATATGACGACACCCCCCTCTTCCCCAACCTCTCCGGTGGCTGATGTTCTGCTGGTGGAGCAGCCAGTATCTGTCCACCTTAGAAACTGTGGATATGACGGGTTCTCCATCCAACACAGTGACGCTTGTCTTGCAAGGTACTCCCTCCAACACGGCTACCGTTGTCAGAGACGTTCGGTTAGAATCACCCCATTCACTGACCTCTGACATGAATCCAAAGGTTGTAAGGTTCAGTAACCCTTGATGTTGTAGCCTAGATTTGTAAGCATGTTCGTGATTCCATGCTCATTGGTTGTTTAGGACATGTGCAACCAATTCATGCTTAGCAATGTAAGGTTTCATATTTAGATTGATGTTTACCGACATATGATATTAGTACGGTGTTCACTCTAGGAATGTAAGATTTTAGTACTATGTGCATATTTGACTTGCACCATACTTAATAGTGTGATGTACTGTATGATACCATTGTCACCGATCCATCTAAGTCTGCTTCCTCGAAGAAGAAGATCGACTTAAGATGGATGTAGCCTGAAAACATTGTCCTCGATCTAGCTATGTATGCCCTCAAACCTGCAATTACAATGGCATGTGAGCCTACTCTGTCCGAGTTCATCCTGAATAGGATCGTCGTGCTTGTGAAAAACGGAGTGAATGTTTACTGCGGGTTCGGAGATGCAAACATGAGTAAAGTAGTCAAGTATGTTCTTGACTTCACTGGGATCACAATCACATGTACTTATTTGTACAACCATGTCAATAAGTGGAGAATGAAGCAGAACCACATACTTCTGAAATGGATCGTATGGGCACCTAGAGGGGGGGTGAATAGGTGCTACCCAATTTTTAGTACCTTTTCAATTTTAGGCTTGACACAAAGTAAATTCTCTAGATATGTAACTACGAGAATTTCCCTATATGCAAACCTAGCTACTAAGCACATAAAGATAGGAGCAAAGGAACCGTAGTGGAGCACGCGGAGACACAGGGATTTGTTTTACCGCAATTCCTTCCTTGTTAAGGGAAGTACATCTGCGTTGGAGGGGTGTGCGGTTCTAAGACCACCACGCCACAATAGGCCTCACCCTATTCTCCGATGGATCTCGCCACGAGAGGCCTGATCCACCTTCTCCACTATTGGTACCCTTCGAGGCGTGAACCGGTGCCTTTTACAACGCTACCGGGGCACACACCCACAACTGAAATGGGGGCTCCCGAGATGACAACAAGCTATCACAAGAACAAGGTTTATCAATATAAACAAAACAAGGATCTAGGTATTTGCAAGAAATACTAGATCGGAGATTCTCCAAATGAATGGAGAGGAGATGAAGCGCTTGATTGCTGATGATGAAGATCGAGTTATCCTCCTTCGATTCCCCAAGAGACGGGGCCTTTGGGTGGATCTAGGTGGAGCTCTCTTGGATGAAGGTTGCAGATCAAATCTTGACTTTTTCGAATGAACCAAGAGATCTGGCAGGAGGGGAAGGCTGACTTAAATACCCCCTGCCCAGATCTGGCCGTTGAACAAGTTTGGGGGCGGATAGGGGCGGACTATCCGCCCCCTGGGAAAACTCCGCCCCAGGGCGGATATTCCAGGGAGAAAATCCGCCCCCTCTCTAGGGCTGGCGCATGCAGAAGTTGAATAAGACCTTGGGGGGGGAATTATCCGGCCCCCTCCTAGGGCGGATTATCCGGCGTAGCCGGAAAGTCCGGCCGAAACTCCGCCCCCTCTCTAGGGCTGGTGCATGCGGAAGTTGAAGAAGACCTTGGGGGGGAATTATCCGGCCCCCTCCTAGGGCGGATTATCCGGCGTAGCCGGAAAGTCCGGCCGAAACTCCGCCCCCTCTTCGGGGCTTGCGCCTTGGTTGAGAACACGAGGGGCGGATTATCCGGCCCCCTGAGGGGCGGATTATCCGGCAGGGCTGGAAAATCCGACCGAAACTCCGCCCCCTTGAAAGGCAGATTCCTTTTCCTTTCAACCTTAGAGAGAGCTGCATCACTTCAACACACATTAAATAATCCTTGATATTGTTATCTAACACACAAAACTCTAGGGATTATGAAATGTTCTTTCAATCTCCCCCTTTTTGGTGTTAGACGACAATACTAGGATTTGCAATGAAACCGGCTAACGCCACCTTAAAAAAAATGAAAGAAGCTCCCCCTAGATGTGTGCATATTTACAATTTGCATTTGAATACAAATACACACACTAGAGAGAACACAACTTTCATAGCAAAGATAATTGAAACAAGGTGGGTTGGGAAACAAGGTCATACCACCGAGATGTGATTATAGCCAAAGAAAATAATGAGATTGTTAGACTCCAAGCACACCCCACAATATTGATGCATACACTAGATAATCCCATGATTCCATATGCCATCAAATAGACTCCATAGATAAATCCAGAATTCCATGAGAGTAGACCCACAGTATAAATCTGGGATTCCAGAAAACCAAACATAGTAGAGCACGACATAGTCTTACATAATCCAAGCACAAATAGAAAATAAGTTCACGCTAAAAAGAGCACAAGCAAGCAAATAAAATGACGGAAAGACAAGTGCTTGCGCCCGACCCTTGCAAATCCACGAGACCTAATAGAACTACTTCTCCCCCTTTGGCATTGAAACGCCAAAAAGGAAGAAGAGCGATGCTAACGCCCCCGAAGATCACGCATACTCATCCTCATCGTAGTCATCCCCGTCCCCTTCCTCTTCATCATACTCATCATCATCGTCATCAGCTGGAGAAGTGGGTGCCCTCGGAGGTGGAGGAAAGAGGCAACTCTCGAGCTCACCATAGTTGATCACTGAAGTGTTCCACTGAGCATACGGTTCCGGAGCAGTGGGAGGAGGTGGATGGCCAATGGCACCTGAGATATGGTGAATAATAAGCTGTTGAGTGTGATCCCTCTCATGATCCCTCCAGTACGCCTCATACTGGTCCTTGTGAGTGTCAATTCCCATGCAAAGGATGTGCCGCTGGAACCAAGTGAGTTGTTTAACCTCGCGTGCCATTGGGGACACCGCGGAACGATGACCACTAGCCCGTGCATCACGCATGAAGGACTCAGGGGCATTGGAAGGGTGATGGGTCTTTCGAGCCTTGTTGTAGATTTTCTTGGGCTTGTGAACACCATCCAAATGAGTGCCAAAGTCCTCATGAGGCAACATATGCTTAATGAGCATCATAATGAAAGGATCATATGTAATAGAGAGTTTGTTAATCATAGCATCCGTCATCTCATGATATATGTAGTCCATGACATCCAGTTTGTAGCCTGTAGCTGAACCAGAGTTGGTGGCGCACTCGTGAGCAAAAGCAAGGAGAGGAACTAGATGGCCACGGATCTTGTCATTGTTGCCACCACTCGGAGATATGCAATCCCTAAATATGCTAACAAGGGAGGCATACAAGGGAGATAGTCCAGCGAAAGTATCAGCAACACCATCAGGAGAAAGGCAAGGAGCGAGCACAATATCCTTGGATGGCTTCAGTGGAGAAATGATACGGTGGCCAGAAGGGGTGTCACGGCCATGGAAGGCATATCCAAGAACCTGCCCAAAAATGCTGAAGTCCGACTGAATCATTGTTGTCTCGGTCATCCACTTCATAGTATGGCGCTTATAACCGCAAATCACAAGTGTCAAGAAAAACTGCCTCACCATGGAGGAATCATAGTTGCATTGGATAATCATAAAGTGGTGAAGCCCCATCTTGTTGGTCACATCCAATGCCTCAAGGAGCCTTGCCTTGGATTGATCCTCAGTCAAATTGATGGGTTGCATGGGGCGAAGCTTGAGAGTGGCATACACATCATCATGAATAGCCCGAAAGTGGGCATTCCAAAACATAGAGTCCTCTGGGGGACCATCACTGTCAGCCTCATCATAGTAATCAGTTTGGAGAATGGAGGCATACTGAAGACTGTCCATAGCCTTGTAGTTGGGCCGAGACCGTTTGTCCTTGTGAGATGCAGTCCTCTTTGTTTTCTTTCCTGCCTCTGCCATCTGTTCAGCCTCTCTTGCTGCCCTGCTAACTTCGGTTTCATCAATGAACTTCCCTTCTGCAGTGGGCTTGAGATAACGGGCACGGGAACGACGAGAGAAGGTCTTGGTAGGCTTGGAACCACCTGTGAAAAGCATGAGAGGGATAGCATGGAGATAATAACACACACAAGTCCAGGAGAAATTGTAGAAATAGTATAAAAACAATCCATAAGCCAAAGATTTGCATTGTAGGAATCAGGACCAAACCAGACCAGATGTAAATCTCCAAGCCGGATTATCCGGCCGTGGCAGGGGCGGAAAATCCGCCCCCCACAGAAAACTTCTGGGCCGGCCCAGATTTACCATAGCAAAACAGATCGGGCACTAGGGTTGCAATACTACTGATTCTAGCAAGCAAGGAAAACACCAAGGATCTTCTACAACAAAATTTCCACCAAAAAAATGCATCCCATACAAAAGGAGAGAGATGAGGGAGTTACCCTCACTCATTGGAGGAAAATCGCGGAGGAGAAGATACCCGGAGGCAAGGTGAAGAAGATCCAGGGAGGGCCAGGAGAAATCGGTGGTCAAATCGACTCCGGGAGGGGCGAAGGCTCCGGCGGCGGCTGGGGGATGAAGTAGGGTTGGGGGAGGGCTGGCTGCTCTGTTTGAGTCTGGCCTCCCCGACCTAGCTTTTAAAGGGCAGACTTCACCCGGGGCGGATAATCTGCCCCCCACTTAGGGCGGATAGTCCGCCCCCCCTCTGAATTTTCCGTGAAGAACAGATTCAGGCCGGAGCACCCTTGCAAAACCCCTTGCTGGTGTATAGAGGACTTGTGTGCAAGAATAGATGGTTCAAGGTGAGAAAGAAGGCTTGGGTTTAGAGCAACAAACTGAGATGGTACTACACACCTAAATTTGCAAGAACCAAATCAAACAAAAACCAAAGTTGAGCGTGCTTTCCATAAGAACAAGAAATATGCAAGAAAATCCAAAGCGAGCCATCAGAAACCAACTCTTCTCAAGGAAGAGGGCGGTGGCCTAAGCCACCATGTTGGAGCGCATGGCATGACACCGCGAAGATGTATCTTGAGTTCAAAACCAATGCTCATTGATGACCCACATATCACAAAATGATATTAAGGGAAATGATTTTTCTTGCTTTCGGTATTATGGGGGGAGGGTTAGCCCAATCAATTAGGACCATAGTCCCCCTATGTCTATGCCCGCATCTAAACCAAATACATGAAAAACAGCAAGTGAGTGTGCAAGGATAGTCAAGCCAAGCTCCTTGAATCTATGATATTTAGCTCATTCCTCAAATAACAAAATCTTGCTTCATCAAGGGGCTTCGTGAAAATATCCGCAAGTTGGTTCTTCGTGCTCACAAAGGATAGGGCAATATCGGCACGAGTAACATGATCCCGAATGAAATGGTTGCGAATCTCAATATGTTTTGTTCTTGTATGTTGCACGGGATTGTAAGCAATTTTGATAGCACTTTCATTATCACATAATAGAGGTACTTTGTCACAATTGACACCATATTCCTTTAAAGTTTGCCTCATACATAATAATTGTGTACAAGCACTTCAGCAGCAACATGTTCAGCTTCGGCGGTTGAGAGTGAAATACAATTCTGTTTCTTTGAAGACCAACACACCAGAGACCTGCCCAAGAATTGACATGCACCAGAAGTTGATTTTCTATCATATTTGTCACCAGCCCAATCTGAATTAGTGTAACCACATAGAGAGAAACTCGAACCCTTTGGATACCATAACCCAAAATTCGGGGAATGAACCAAAAATCTGAAGATTCGTTTGACCGCCACTAAGTGGCTTTCTTTAGGAGCGGCTTGGTACATTTTGGTCCACGTCTTTACCCTTGGTATTGAGATCAAGATGACACTTTGTTTGCATTGGAGTAGCAACGCCATTGAGATCCGTCATCTTGAACCTTTTGAGCATGTCTTGGATGTACGTAGCTTGATTAATAAAGGTTCCCTCTCTAAGTTGTTTGATCTCGAATCCAAGAAAGAACCTCAACTCACCCATCATTGACATCTCAAACCTGTCAGTCATAAGCTTTGAAAAATCATCGTTAAAAGCTTGGTTAGTGGAGACAAAAATAGTATCATCTACATAAAGTTGGCATACAAAAAACTCCCCATTGACCTTCTTAGTAAAAAGAGTGGGATCGATTTGCCCAACTTCGAATCCACGGTCTAACAAAAGCTCTTTAAGGTGCTCATACCACGCACGTGGGGCTTGTTAAAGGCCATAGAGCGCCTTATCGAGTTTGTAAACATGGTTCATAAATTTAGGGTCCACAAAACCCGGGGACTACTTGACGTATACCAACTCATGTAGTGGACCATTAAGAAACGCATTCTTAACATCCATTTGCTGTAATTTAAAATTATGATGAGCAGCATAGGCAAGAGGGATACGGATAGACTCAAGACGAGACACAGGAGCATAAGTCTCGCCAAAATCAATTCCTTCCACTTGAGAGAATCCATGAGCCACGAGTCTTGCTTTATTCCTCACAACAATGCCATTTTCATCTTGTTTGTTCTTGAAAATCCACTTGGTGCCGATAACATTGCGACAATCCTTGGGTTTCTCTACGAGCTTCCGAACTTTGTTGCGCTCTAAGTTATTTATTTCTTCATGCATTGCAACAACCCAATCGGGATCTTCAAGAGCATCAAATACCTTCTTCGGTTCAACCATGGAAATGTGAGATTGATGATCACAGAAGCTTGCAAGTTCTCTTCTAGTAGACACCCTTCTTCGTAGATCACCAAAAACCTTCTCAAGAGTGTGACCCCTTAGTTCAAGGTTCCGATCAGCACGAGCCTTGCGACGAGCCTCGATGTCCTTATTGTTTCTAGAAGGAGTTGATTCAATATTTGTATCCTTTTCTTGTCCACTACCTTGCCCTTGATCTTGATCTGAGTTGACAACAAGAGCTTGCTGCTGAACTTGTTCTTCAGGGCCGGATAATCTGCCCCTTGGTGGGGCCGGACTATCCGACCTGGGAGATGAAGCACCAGTTTCCTTTTCCTGAGAATGCTTGACAGAGCTGGGAGATCCAAGGCCGGATAATCTGCCCTCGGGGGCCGGAGAATTCGGCCTGGAGTCTTCTTGGCTGTTGACTTCTTATTCGGATCCCCTGGGACAAGTTGGAGTGCCAGGGGCGGATTGTACGCCCCGAGGGGGCGGATAGTCCGGCCTGGGACTACCATTTTGTCCAGGAGACTGATGATCTTCAGTAAGTTGCGGTGTCGGTGTAGAGTTTTCTCCAACAATAGGAGCTTGTTGATCTTGTGTAGATGAGGGATCCACTTGAGTGGAGCATTGTCCTTCCCGATCCGCCACAAGGGGTTCCTCAATGGGGCGGAAAAATTCCACGCCCATTCTTCTTATGGCATCTTGGGGTATTTCAACATCTGCATCACAAACATCAACTTGCCCTACTTAGGAGACGTTATTTCCATCGAACTCCACACTACAAGATTCTACAACAATCCGAGTGAGCTTGTTGTAGACTCTATAAGTGTGGGATTCGGCACCATAACCGACAAAAATACCTTCTAAAGCCTTGGAGTCAAATTTAGACAAGCGGACACCTTTAATAAGAAGGAAATACTTACACCCGAATACCCTGAAGTATGAGATGTTGGGCTTGTTACCGATAAGTATTTCATATGAAGTCTTGTCTAAAATCTTTCGCAGGTAGAGCCGGTTCGATGAGTGACAAGCAGTGGATATGGCTTCAGCCCAAAAATTGTAAGGAGACTTGAATTCAGCCAACATTGATCTTGCCATATCCATCAAAGTCCGATTCTTCCTCTCGACTGCACCATTTTGTTGTGGGATGTACGCAGCGGAATATTGATGTCCAATCCCCTCTTCGCTTAGAAACTCATTCAAAGTGTAGTTCTTGAATTCGGAGCCATTGTCACTTCTTATTGCCAAGATAGGAACATCGTGTTGACGTTGAACTTCATTGGCAAAGTCAATGACTGTTTGTTGAGTCTCACTCTTTAGCTTGAAAAAATAGACCCATGTATATCTTGATTAATCATCAACAATGACCAAGCAATATTTCTTCCCACCAAGACTTGCGTGAGAAGGAGGACCAAATAAATCCACATGAAGTAATCCTAAGATCATCTTTGAAGACACAATAGTCTTCCTCTTGTGGGGAGAGTCATGTATTTTGACTTCAACACAAGCCCTGCAAACACGATCTTTGGAAAAGGAGACATTGTCTTTTAGTCCAAGGATGTGGCCACCCTTGTGGATACTTTGCAAAGTTCTCATGTTGACATGGGCTAAACGGCGATGCCATAACCAGCCCACGTCGGCCTTTCCGAAAAGGCACATCTGGACCGAAGTGGTTTTCCCCGAAAAGTCCACCACATACAGGTCATTTTTGACGTACCCAACGAAAGCGACCTTTAGAGACTTGCTCCACAAGAGTACAACCAAATCATCATCGATAAAAACAGCAAAACCCATCTTGCCAAGGGCACGAACAGAAAGAAGGTTGTAACCGAGGGTCTCAACAAGCATGACGTCCACGAGAGAGATATCGTGGGCAACCACAACCTTGCCAAGACCCAATACCTGAGATTTAGACTTATCACCGTAGGAGACTGTAATATTATTATGATTTGGACGCATCTCCGTGATGATCTCCTTGCTTCCGGTCATATGACTAGTGCATCCACTATCCAACACCCATTTCGACCCACCGGAAGCATAGCCCTGCAAGAGAATTACTTCTTGGTTTTAGGTACCCATTTTTCAATGGGTCCTTTCATGTTAGTAACAAGGGTCTTTGGAACCCAAATAGACCAAGCAATATATTCATCAAAGGGACTGACATAATAAGCATAAACATCGCCATAATCATCACAAAAGAGTTCATAATTAGGATTGTGAGACCTTGCAAAACCAATATTGTTAGTTTTGTCTTTGGTAACATTCTTCTCAGTGGTGCTTGTCTTTGATTGGACACTCTCGGTCTTGTTCTTCTTGTTTTTGTTTTTATTGGACTTGTTGACATATCCAAGTCCCTCTTTACCATGATTTGACCTTTGCTTGCCAAGAACTTCATCAAGAACACCCTTATCCTTGGGAGTGATGTCCTTGACGAATTCTTCTTCCATACTAGCATTTTCCTTGTGACTATATGTTGAATTGGATGTGATAGGAACATCATACTTGGCCAATCAAATTTGGAGCTGATCATGTGACTCATTGAGAATGGAGAAATCGCTTTTCAACGCCTTGTGAGCGATGTCAAGTTTCTCCAATTTCTCGGAGAGTCTATCATGAGCAGCCCCAAAGTCAATCTTTTCCTTCTTTAACTTCTTTGCTTTGGTGACTGCATTGTCACGTTCCTTAACCAGTTTAGCCACTATTTCTTCATGTGACTCCTCAATGGATTCAAGCCTCTCTTCAAGAGAAACCCGAGCCTCTTCTTCTTCTAGAGCATTTTTTAAGGATGCAATTTCCATTGCATCCTCCCTTTTAATTCTGCCCTTTTCTTCGAGGAGAGCTTCATTTTGGACAAACTGATCCATAAGAGCTTCAAAACGTATTTTGTGCTCACCTTGCAAGTTAGTATAGAAATAATCCAAAGCAATAATCTCTTCTTTAACCTTAAGATTAGTAGGATCATCCATGTCAATCATAGCCTTAGGAAAAGAAGAGTTAGAAGAAGTTACCTCGGAGCTTCTTGCCATGAGACAAGTAACATTCTTGTTGATGATGTTTTCGTTCGGAGAGTCGAAGAGAGATGTGGTGGCTATAGCAGCCACCTCTTGAGAACTATCATCCTCGTCCTCGTCTTCACTTCCCGAAGAATATTCTTCTTGAGCCACTAGAACAATCTTTGGTTGCTTCTTGAAGGAAGCATTCTTCTTTACAAACTTTTTCTTGCGTGGAGCCTTTGACTTGTCTTTGAAAATAAGTCTTCCTCCATTATCTTCCCTACTTTGATATGGACACTCGGCTACAAAGTGCACCTGGTCACCACAGTTGAAACATGTTCTCAGCTTGGGACCATTTTTCTTTCTTCCATAGGCTCCACTCTTACGTTCTAGTTCAGCTTTAGCCTTGGCCGGATCTTTCCAAAAGTTTCTAGCATAGAGAGCCAGGTATTGTCCGTGGATCCTTTTTATATCCTCGGGACAATCCATACCTTCTATGGCATATTCATCATGATCAATCACACTAGTATTCAAGGCCATGTTGACCCCCTTTTGCTTCCCCATAGCTCGCGCACGAGCATCTTCGGCATTCTTGGCAGCCACTTTGAAAGCGGCCATTTCTTGCATTAACTCATTGGATGTCATGAGGTGGTAGTTATGCCTACCTTGGAGACTTTTCAAATCTGTGGGCTCAAATGGCATAAGAGCACTGACATACTTGTGCTTGATCCATGCATCATCAACATGAGCGGCACCATGGTTTCTGAAAGTTGTGGCTATTGCCTTGAGCCTCCTATACATGTCCTCGTGGTTTTCTCCATCCAACATATAGAATCCTTCAGCTTCATTGCTCAAAGCATCATATCTATTCCTTCTCATACTTTCATTTCCGATGAAGAGCTCGGTGAGAGCATCCCAAGCTTCCTTAGTTGTACTAAGATGCTGAATGTGTGGCATATCTTTGTCACCCACACCAAGTTGTATCATGTGTAGAGCTGTAGCGTTGAGTTGGATATCGACAACTTCTCTTCTTGTGAGATTGTTGGGGTTTCCAACATGAAGACCATTTTCGATGATTTTCCACAACTCAATGGAGGATCTACACACATGAGACTTCATCAAAAATTGCCATTGAGTAAAAGTAGATGCTGAAAGTTTGGGTGTACACCTCTATTATGTATATGTGGGTGAGGGATAGGTGGATCAGGAGAATACACACGAGAAACCTCATTGTATCCATCCTTACCACTAGCCTTTTTCGAGGAGGATCTCTTGCTAGTGTCATCACCAACCACTTTGTTATCTTTGGAATCGGGTTTACCCGTTTCCTTGGATTGCGGAGTGGTAGCCTCAGAGTTAGATGGAGGTGATGCTACGGATGTGGAGAGACGCATTATCAATTGATGCATCTCTTCCATCTTAGCCTCCATTGAACTCACCAAGGTTGTTTCCAACGTCTTGAGATCGTTCATGGTGACTACCTCCGGAGCATCACTCCCATCTACCTTGGAACCCATACTTCTCTTAGGCGGTTAAGCCCAAAATAAGAGCCGAGGCTCTGATACTAATTGAAATGGATCGTATGGGCACCTAGAGGGGGGGGGGTGAATAGGTGCTACCCAATTTTTAGTACTTTTTCAATTTTAGGCTTGACACAAAGTAAATTCTCTAGATATGTAACTACGAGAATTTCCCTATATGCAAACCTAGCTACTAAGCACGTAAAGAGAGGAGCGAGGGAACCGTAGTAGAGCACGCAGAGACACAAGGATTTGTTTTACCGCAGTTCCTTCCTTGTCAAGGGAAGTACATCCGCGTTGGAGGGGTGGGCGGTTCTAATACCACCACGCCACAATAGGCCTCACCCTATTCTTCGATGGATCTCGCCACGAGAGGCCTGATCCACCTTCTCCACTATTGGTACCCTTCGAGGCGGGAACCGGTGCCTTTTACAACGCTACCGGGGCACACACCCACAACTGAATTGGGTCTCCCGAGATGACAACAAGCCGTCACAAGAACAAGGTTTATCAATATAAACCAAACAAGGATCTAGGTATTTGCAAGAAATACTAGATCGGAGATTCTCCAAATGAATGGAGAGGAGATGAAGCGCTTGATTGCTGATGATGAAGATAGAGTTGTCCTCCTTCGATTCCCCAAGGGACGGGGCCTTTGGGTGATCTAGGTGGAGCTCTGTTGGATGAAGGTTGCAGATCAGACCTTGACTTTTTCGAATGAACCAAGTGATATGGCAGGAGGGGGAAGGCTGGCTTAAATACCCCCTGCCCAGATCTGGCCGTTGAACAAGTTTGGGGGCGGATTATCCGCCCCCCACTTGGGGCAGACTATCTGCCCCTGGAAAAACTCCGCCCCAGGGCGGATATTCCTGGGAGAAAATATGCCCCCTCTCTAGGGTTGGCTCCTGCGGAACTTGAAGAAGACCTTGGGGGAGGGGGGATTATCCGGCCCCCTCCTAGGGCGGATTATCCAGCGTAGCCAGAAAGTCCAGCCGAAACTCTGTCCCCTCTCTAGGGCTTGCGCCTTGGCCGATGCGGTGACCCAGCATAGCACTGCATGTGTAGTACACTATAGTCGTTGACATGACATCCACAGAACACCGTTCCGTAAATATCACATCCCTTAGAGTGGTACAACAGAAACATTGCGGGTCCATATTACAAAGTTACACATATTATTATTATTACAATACCGGAAGTTCAAGACTTCCAAAATATCCAAATTACAAACCAAAATATAAGATGTTCAGCGGAAATTTAAAAGTAACAACTCCGACTAGGAATGGGGATCCATAGTTTATTTTATAGAGTTCATGATGTTCGGCTCCATTGGTTACTACTAACTAGACTCTTAAGTGGAATCGTTCTCATCGACACCGTAACGGATCTCGTAGTCCACGCCTTCAACTCTTCCGGATAGATCAGGTTCCTCATAGAACACGTCTTCTTGGCATTCAACTGCATACATTGGCACGTCTTCGGAATCCTCAGAGTCTAAGCAAGGGATCAAAGGAAAGAATGAGTATCAGCGTTACCCAACAAGTTCATTATATGCAAGGTGGGAAGTTTGATGCTCTATCTACCACCTCGGATTATAAATCCTTGGCACTATGCAGTTTTTGTAAATCTTTCTTCAAAGATTGATTTTATTCTGAAAAACTATGACAATCAGCCTTCACAGGTTGACTAGAACTTTCATGGAGTTCCTTTCCTGCTGCGTTCGTAGCTCCTTCCCGGAACAGGGAGTAACAAGTTACAGTTCTTACACTCTGCAGAGGTGCGTTACTTTACCCATGAGAGATCAACTCCTTGTTGCACAACCGGGCGTACTTCCCGTCCACAATTCCATGATGTGGGGCCTAGTAGTTGGTACAAGCCAATCACTACCCCCTTCGCGACCCCGCATGCCTCCTTGGTGTACACCATGCCCACATAATGAATTACGACAATGGTTTGTACAAACCGTTAGCTGCCAGAACTATCGTGGGACGTTGAGGGTTCCTACCCATATGCTACATATCCTCTACGAATTACCAATTAATATGCATGCTACGAGGATAACAACCACGACCTGCACATCCGGCTTCATGCGAGGGGAAGAAGATACAGCTGACTTCTCTGTCCCATTCCAAATATCATGGCTAACGCGTAATATACGACTCTAGAATCACTGATGTCAGGGGTTATTAAGTTCCTACTTGATCATCATTGTTGCAATTACAACTCTAAGTTCTATTGCTCCATCATATCACCACTTAGGATGATATCCATAATTTCTTTATTTGGGAAAATAATATTTTCTTTCTTTTATAGCATATATGATAACACACAATTTGCAAATACTTTGATAAAGACTCTTCAAAGGGTATGAGCAAGTGATGAACTTGCCTTGTGATGGCAAGGTAGTGAAGTCTGATGCTTGCACTGGACCTTGAGCTTCTAGTTCTACAAAAACATCATTATTGCCCGGTAAGGACAATATTTAAAGAAGCAAAATGATTATGCAGATAATGTAATGCATTATTTGAATTTGTATGCATTTATCCCAAAAAGTTTCTTTTTGAGTAATAAAGGGTTTATAAATATTACTTTTTAATATTTTATAACATATATTGAATTATTTTATTTTATTTCCCTTTATTTGACTTTTATTGATTTAATAATTCCTTTAGGAATTATTAAATATACCTTAATTTTATTACTAAATATTTATTTAGTATTTTTCAAAAATACTATAATATTAATAAATGATGAAAGTGATTTTTATTTATTTTTATCACCTTTCAATAATTTTGTAAAATTCCATAAGGAATATTTAAATTACAAATTTCTTATAAAAATTTGAATATCCAAAATTTGATATCTTATTTTATTTGGACATAATGGATTATTGTGAATCCAAAAATATTTTGTTTATAATTTTTGGACTATTATTTTATTTTCTATAATTTTATTAATTCCAAGGGTATTTTGGTCTTTTTCTTTTTATTAAAACAGGCCTGAAATTGTTTCTGGGCTGGTTATTTTTATTGGGCCCTGTTGGCCCACTAGTACTAGACAAAAGAGCCATCCCGAAGGGTCTGGCCCAGCTCGGCCCATTCCCCTCTCTCTCTCTCTCTCTCTCTCTCTCTCTCTCTCTCTCTCTCTCTCTCTCTCTCTCTCTCTCTCGAGTTCATCTTCTCCTCCTCTGGCCCCGACCCTGTGGCCGACGATGCCGCCACCGGCGATTCCCGCCGCCATCGGCCGTTCTGGTCGCCGCCGTGGTGCATTAGGGGGTTGTCGATGATGCCCGTTTGTTCTATCCAATTGGATTCGAGCCTATGGATCTCCTGCGATGGATCGATGTCGTCCCGAACCCTAGGGTTTGGGGATTGGCATGGGTTCAAGTGCGGCCGTGGTCGTCGTGCGTTGAGGTGATGCTCTGCACCTCCAGGCGTGATCAGGGTCGTTGCCGTGGCGCCGTGCGGGTTGCAGCGCCCCCTCTGGGGTGCTCCCCGTGCCGCCATGGCCATCGGCCCCTCTGCTTCCTCTTCTATCCTTCAGCGAGGACCTATGGTGAGTTTGTTTCCCCTCTCCTGGTGCTCTCTGTGCTTGCTGATTCGATGCTAGATGTTAGTAGTGTCCTATTTGGCTATTGTCTAATTCAGATTAGGATGATTATCCCTTTTAGGGTTTCTTAGATGTGCTTGTTCATGTACTGGAGGAATTGATTCATGTTTAGATGGTGTACCCATACTGAATGCTTATTGGCCTGAGGCTTGTTGGTTGATACGATGTATGGTGTTTCTGGTGGCTTACTTGATGCTTTGATGCTTGGATTGCATCTGATTCAGATGATGTGGTTGTATGGGAACCATGCTTGGTAAAGCTAATGATCTTATAGCTTTCCACTGTTTATTTGATTCATGGTCATGATTATGATAAGATACAGCTAATGCCCTAGTGCTATTAGCTTGGAAATTAATATGTGGATTGAGATCCTCATGATCTCAAACAGTGAAGTGTATTATAGGAATATTATAGTTATCATTCTTGTTTTTAACAGGAAAATGATTAGTTAGTTGATTTTCTGAATCTAGGATGATTTTCTGCTTTTCCTGATTCATATTGAATTGTTCTTGTGACACCATCACGTATGGCACACAGGTTAAATTCTAAACCATGGATTTGGTTAGTTTATGCTTGAGACAATCTTGGCTTTGAAAACTAGAGATGCTCATATCTGAATTCCCTATGACCAATGATGTTGGTCTGAGGCTTAGGGATTCGAATCTTATCTAGTTGGTTCATCTAGATAGTCTTGGTAGTGGTACCAGCTATTCTTTATTGAATTAAAGTTTGGAAAAATGATAGTGAGATTGATCAATCTATGGATTCCAAAGATTTGTTTCCAAGGTGCTACTCTTCCTTTGGAGATGTGCCTAGAAAAAGATCATAGGTATATGTATGATTGAATTGTAGAATATGGTTTGACAACCAGAGCAAGGATGTTGCTCTGAGCTCTGGTTGGATTCTGGTGCTTTGTTGTTTGCCTTTAGATTTTCAGAAATCCCTATGATGGATTCACCCCACTTGGGTGTCTTCTGAGGGTTTGTTTTGTAAAACAACACATGCCTTTCTCTATATAAGATGATTAGATCATGTGAAGGTTTTATGAAACTCATCACAAAAGCTGATATTTGTGGAGTAAGTTGGTGATGATCTTGATCTGATTTTGCTGGATTCTTGTGCTTGATCTCGAGCTAGCCTGCTCCTCCTAGCTCCTGGCTTGGCCTTGCTGTCCACCTGATTCTTCCTCCTCCTTATGTCACCATTCTGGTGATGTTTGGGGTTAATCTGGTGGTTTGTTTAGCTGATGTTCTTGGTTTACTTGCTGTTCTCCCAGGCTGTGCTGTGGTGTGGTGTGGTGTTGCACTGGGGTGCTTCCCTACGGCTGTGCTCTGGTTTTGTTTGATCTGGCTGTGCTTGTGCAGTCGACAACACACCCTTGCATGCTTGTGTGTGCAGCCTGTGTGCCTGCTATGCACATATGGATAGGTTCAGAAAATTTGATCTTATTGTTACCAATCTACTTTTACCTTGGCTGGTGAACTGATCCCTTTTTGCTGTCCTTTGCATTCTGGCTGTGAATTTATGAAAGATGAAATCTTTCATATTGGTGAAACTTGCCCCACTTTAACATTTCTCAATGATGAGATTGTCAAGTGCACCTCACTGACATATTTGAGAGAAATACATACTAACACTAATCTTGTTTTATTTCTGTTTAATCTTTGTTTTGCAGGTTCAAATATAAAGATGAAGATTTAGTTTAGGTTTTAGATATAGGATAGTTAGTAGATGTAATTTTTCTTAATCCTTTGTAATAATTTTTTATAGTTCATGTAGTCTTTATTTTATTCAATTGTAATAGAGATTATGTTATTATTAATAAAGAAGATTCTTATTATTTATTCTATTGTAACTTGTTTATATCTTTATAATATGAAAATGAATTTCATATATTCTATTGTTTTGAGATTTAAGTTATACTACCTATATCTTAATTAATTTAAGATTCAAATCTTATATCTAAATCATTTAAATTATTATTCAAACACTTAAGTTTTTAAATTCAAACCCTTTTCAAAACACACATAATTCTTTTAAGATCACATCAAAGTTTATAACAATCCTACTTTAAGTCTAAACCTAATCTTAAAGTAAGAAAGAAACATTGATCACTTAAAGTTTTATTTGGCGAAAATGTTACCCACCTTTTCACAAGTAGATGCATGCAACAATACATAATACTAAATCTACCCTTCGTTAGGTTCCTAAATGCTGGGATGTTACAGCCGAGAATGAGGGGCGGATTATCCGGCGGGGCCGGAAAATCCGGCCGAAACTCCGCCCCCTTCTGTGGCTTGCGCCAATTTGGGAAAAGGGTGGGACGGATTATCCGCCCCTGGTGGGGGTGGATTATCCGCCCCCTAAAGGCAGATTCCTTTTCCTTTCAACCTTAGAGAGATATGCAACACTTCAACACATATTAAATAATCCTTGATAATGTTATCTAACACAAAAAACACTAGGGATTATGAAATGTTCTTTCAACTAAACTTAGAACGGTTGAAGACATCAAATGGTGTCACAAAAGCACGTCCTTCTCGTTTGAGTACGAGGAGAAGCGTTGTGGTAAGTTAGCAAGGTACTAATAACCCACCGTCGTAACAATTGCATCCCACTATTATTCGTTTCACTTGTTCCTAGCATTGCACTAACCCACTTCCATGTCTTTCACAAACATACCAGAAGCACATTGAGTTTTTGAACAACCCAATACCAAACCATGCTTAAATAAAGACCATCTTCACGCCCAGGTTTGTTGACAAGCACCAACTTTGGGATCCGGAGCTGATGATCAGGGCTATAGACTCCTTTGCGAACAACAAAGAAGAAGGTACAACATACACTAACATGCTGGTGATTGTCAGGAGGGCCTGGTTTAGGACTTGGCTTCACCGACAGTTTGATTAGTGTTGCTGATTTGACATTCATGGTTTATCGGTGGTTGACATGATCTATTGTTTGAGGTCATGTACTTTTGGGGAGGTGGTCTGATATCCCTACATTAGCTAGGTTGCTGATGAAAACTGATCCATGTTATGTAATATTGCTGATGAACTTGTGATGCATCACTCTAACGGATAATTGTCAAATCGAAACCTTCTACTAGAACTACTCTGTTATGATGATGAACTGATCTTTATGCTGTGTGATGAGTGTTGGGTAACCTCACCACTCGAATGAAAGAGGTTACCGCAGCAGGTTTCAGCCTGCAACCAAACATGCACACATGCATCTATCTTGGTTGCCCTATAGATATACAACCAACCAAACATTGGGTGTATCATTCCTATTCTCATGTGAGTAATGAGTTTACAGGCAACCAAACGTAGCGGAAGCATGGCCCAAGTCGTGCTTTCGATGGGGCATGCCCCCCCGGGCCTTGTTCCGGGGAGCTCCAAAAGAGCTGCATGTAACCAAACGCGTCCTAGCGGTAGGTGTTCGGTCTAGACCAAAAATTCAGCCATTGTAACGTGGTCTATTTCAAATTCGGTCTTTCATAAGTGAAGACCAAAATATACTCACCAATTTACTACTGGACAAATTCGGCTACCCTATAATTCGGGTTTGTTTCGGTCCATGTAGTGGTTATATATTGTCATCATGCAACTTGGATAGTATTCATTGGATTTTTGGCACCATTTCAAATATAATGCGGACATTTTTTAATGGGTATATTATTCATATCAATTGGGGAATAAAATTAATCGGTACCAAAAAAAAATGCCTGTCCACTGCACACAGCATGTAACAGACATTTTATGAAACCATATTATACTGAAAAATGGGGATCTTTATTGCACCTGCATAGCAGGACTCGAACAATTACTACTTACGTAGGTAAGCTTAAAATGAATATTGATGCCTCTTTTTCTCAAGTTTCTGGACAAGCAACGATGGAAGGAGTTGTTAGGGACTCTGCTGGGTCAGTGATATGTTCCATGGCCACCATTCTACCAGTGTGTTCTGATGCCGAGAAAGCGGAAGCTAATGCGATGCTTAGAGGACTGCAATACTGCTCTGAGCTAGGCCTCCAACCTGCTGTCGTCGAAACTGATTGTGCATGTGTTGTTTCATCTGTTAATGCGGAACATCAAGATTTATCAAGACTCTGTTTCATTTACGGAGAGATCAACTGGCGAAGAAGAGAATATTTTTGCTTTGATGTGTCCTTAGTTAAAAGAGATTGTAATATAGTCGCTCTCATGAACTAGCGAAATTAGCTTGGAAAGAGGGTACCGTAGGTATATGGTACAAGTGTGTACCGGAACAACTTAAGCCCTCTATTCTGAATGACTGTAACCTCTTGTTGAAGAAATGAAATCTCTTTTAACGTTAAAAAAAAATGCCGGTTCAATGCACACACACCATGTAACAGACATTTTATGAGAACATATTATACTGAAAAATGGGGACCTTTATTGCACCTGCATAGCAGGACTCGAACGATTACTACGTCGGTATGGTACGGAAAACATCAATAATAATTACTAAACGAATTCAACGGTGGATCGACCACGCCGTGCACGATCAGATGTGACTAGCGCAAAAGCACGAGCAGCTTCATATATGGTCGGTACAGGGGCGCCGCAGGTGATCGATCACCACCCGGAAACGAAGGGCCGCCTGGACTTGTGGCGGGGAGACGATGATGGTGCCGTGGAGAGAGCAGGAGTGGGAGCAGGGGCAGGAGCGTCGGCGGCGAGGATGGTGACGTTGAGCTTCATGCCCGTCTGGCAGTGGTTGCCTACGGCGCAGATGAACCACCTCCTCCCGGGCTTCTCCAGCTCGACGAGGTCGCGGCCGGAGCTCCAGGAGCCGAGGCCGCCGGCGCTGTTGCACGCCCTGAAGTCCGGCCCGGTCACCTCCACCACGTTGTGGTCCGCCTTGTCGTAGTCGAACGCTGCCATTACGCACGCGCGCGTGTGTCTCGTCAGTTCCATAACGCAGAGTTGCGATGAGCAGCATGAGAATTGGAATGATTCTGAGATTACCTAGCGCGTCGCCGACTCTGAACGTGTTGCTCTCGGACCAGGCGACGTAGTCGAACCCGAGCGTCCAGCCTTCCTCGTCGCCCACGAGGTGGACGGTGGCCGAGGCGAGCAGGGGGAGGAAGGCGACAGCGGCGATCATCGCCGCCGCTGCCATGGCAAGCGCCTGCTTACCAGAAGCCATGGGGATCGATGATCGTGCAAATGGAACCGAAACTAAAACCGCCTCTTCTCTGGCCTGGTTCTACTCACTGAACTTTGCTGTGTGTCAGTGCGTGTGTGGGTGTCATGGTAAGACGTACACCAGCATGGTTATATAGAGATTTTGCTCTCTTGTCCGTATCCATGTGTACGTAGACGGAGAAATGGTCAAGATGGACGCGCAGCTCTGCCTCTGCATTGGAGTGACCATCGGAACAGATGGCAGTATCGATGAGAGACTCAGAAAGTTTGCTGTAGTTTGACGCGGTCTGCATGCATGCAGACAGTTTTCTTTCCGGCTCTCCGCCCACCAATGCGTCTGCGAGGGTACGTGACGTCACGTGACGTGCACCGCCACTCGGTCGGCTCTCGCTGAAGAATGGGGAGTCGAGATTCGGTGCATTCATGCATGGCCGTTTGTCTGCCCAGGCCGAACGGCGGCGAGAGTGGTGCATATACTATGTGCGTTCGACATTTCCACGAATTTTTTCGTTTTGCGAATTGAATTGATATTTGCACGATTCTGACCGCCTGGCGCGCACTATGGCATGTCAAAGAATCTGAGGCACTATTTTAGAGACATTATTTATAACTGTCTCTAATTTTAATATTTTGTGGCACTTTAAAAAATAATGCCTCCAATTATAAGTTTTTGAGGCAGTTTTTAGAATGCCACTAAAATTCTAGTCTTTTGAGGCATTATTGATAGTGCCTCTCACGTTTTGAAAAATAGAGACACAGTCTAGTGCCTTTATGTGAAACTATTTGTGGCACTTTATTTTTGCCTCAAAAGGACCGATCTTTTAGAGGCACTATTTGCCAAAATGCCTCTAAAAATATAACATTGAGGTACAAATGAAGGTGCCATAAATGGTTTACCTTTAGAGGCACTCAATTGTGCCTCTAATGGTTGACTAATTGTGGCACCATTAGTTGTGTCTCAAATACATAGTTTTTTTTGGCACAAATAAAAATGCCACAAATAGTTTGTCTTTAGAGGCACTCAATTATGCCTCTAATGGTTGACCAACTGTGCCAACATTAGTTGTGTCTCATATGCAAAGTTTTTTGAGGCATAAATGAAAGTGCCTCTAATGACTCAAATGCATAGTTTTTTAGGCCCAAATGAAAGTGCCACAACGGTTTGCTTTTAGAGACACTTAAATATGCCTCTAATAATTAACCAATTATAGTACCTTTAGTTGTGTTTCAAATGCATAGTTTTTTCGAGGAGATATATGCATATTTAGTCCCACAACTTATACCTTGAGAACATTTTAATCCCACATCTTGCAAAGTAAGCAAAATTAGTCTCATAACTTGCAACACCGGAGCATTTTAGTCCAATTCAATCATATTTCTGTAATTTTAACCGAATTCATCGACCTGAGCTGACATGTGGCATCGTTTTTTTTGCAATATGACCCCTTTATATTTTTAAATAAGAAAATAAAAAGTTGCAATGAAGGGATTTGAAATCAAGACCTGAGTTTTGCCAAATATATTTAGGCTTGCCACCTAAGAACATAAGAGAATGTGATAATTTAGAGAACGCTGTGTTATTATACAACGTTTCCAACCTAATGCGTCATACCTCGTAGGTGCTCGCCTCCAATATGCATGCGGACATGAAACATAGTGAAAAAGGGTTGCATATCAATCACTTACAAGATTAGGTTCGTACGTACATTCTACATTTATATTGTATAAATAAAGTAAGTCCTCCAAATTAATCAGTAATATTATTTGATGTAGTGGTTTGCAGCGGGTGGTCACTTATATAAAGTTCCAGAGTTTGAACCTTTGCCCTTTCTATTATTTTATCTATTTCTTCGTTTAGTGACAGGTGGGTCTGCACCAAGGACACAAGTATCAAAAAAAATATATATACAAAGATATATTTTAAAAAAAATCGAATTTGGTTAAATTTATTCAAATTGGACTAAAATGCCCTGAGGATGCAAGTTGTAGGACTAGTATTACTCACTTTGCAAGTTGTAGGCTAAAACGCTCCGGCGGTGCAAGATGTGGGACTAAAAACGTATATACCTTTTTTTGAGACATACATGCCATTGTCTCTAATGTTTAGCCCATTTTAGTCATTACCAAACATGCCTCAAACTGATCATTCATTTGAGAAATGTTGCCGTCACGAGTTTTTGGTCACCGTCTCCAAGTTGTACACTATCACAACGAGGCCCCCATTTGCCGCGTCCACACATCCACTATTGGTATCTTGGTCATGGCGTCCCTATTTGACCCAGTCTCACTCTCTTGATTTCTATAGTTCGTTCGTTTTTGGACTTGTCGTTCGGTTTCTTGTACAGAAATGTGTTTATTAGCTCTACAAACCCGTTTGACTCAGGGCATCTCCATCGGGTCTACCCAAATGGTTCGAGCGTATCCTAATTGTTCCAAGCAGACGCGTGAGACATGTGTGGCGCCCCAGCGGCATGACCCATTCGGACTAAGTCAGGACGGAATGATCCATCCGTGACCTAAATCTGAGTTCTGGATAGGTCTGTCCGGACAGACCATACATAGACTAGCCTGGATACAGTCATACAATGGGCCTTCTTCTCTTGGGCTGACATGTCAGTTTTTGTCCCTTTGGGTCGCGATGTTGTGCACGGCTGTCCGGATAGACCGCACACGCCCTGGAAACGTCGGACGAAGCGAAAACGCGGGTGGGCCAACCCTGTCAGCGAGACAACCCCATTTCCCACTACTATTCGCCTCTCCCTGCGGCGAAGAGCTTCCCAGCTGCCCCTGCCGCCATGTCGTCGTCGGCGAAGCTCTGCCAAGCCGAGTCGTATCCACGCCTCTAGATAGGTCCGCTGCCGTCGCCACACCCTTTCCCCTTGGCCTAGGCCAACTTTCACCACCCAGTCTACGCCGTAGCTCGGCTTCGCTCCGAGATCCCGCCACCTCGCCATCGCGGCCATGGACGACTCGGAGCTCGCCGAAGAGCCAAATAACTATGTTTACTGGCGTCAAATTGGCTGTCAAGGAGGATGGGGGCGTCAACTCCTCTTCCTCGGCCTCAGCTTCACGGTCGTCTGGGTCAGCACAGGCGCAGTCGCCTCGCCTCGGCACGCCCCCACTTCGGCCCGTGAAGTGGGAGGCAGAGTCGGAAGTGCGCTCGCAGCCGAGGACAAGGTCGCACCGTATCGTCATCAACGAAGCCGAAGCCAGAGCCAGCGGACTGGGCGGTCCCCGTCGACGAGGACTCCTTCGCCATCAAGATCGCCATGGAGCGGTCTCTGTACGACGTGTCGCACATGCGCGACCCCAACGCCTACGCCTGGTCTAGGGATGACTGGGAGGAGGAGGAGGCCGACGTGGCGCTACGGCGATGCCGTCCAGGGCAGCTCCCGTCACCCGTCACCCGCAGCCGCCGAGCGACGACGACAGCGATGACGACGGCACGAGGGATGCCGCTTCAATCGCAACTTCGACATGTGAGTGGCGTGCTCGGCGGCGTCGGCATCATCATCGGTGTAATAGTATTCCTATGTTTCTTTTACTTTTTTAAGCCTAATATAGTCAAAATTTAGGTATATATTCAAATTTGACATAATATGTACGAACTCGCCTGCCTTTTAATGAAATCTCCTAATTAGTCCAAATTTTGCCAAGTTTGATTAAAGCTTAGCCAAAACTAAAAACTTGGCCTGAAAACTCGAGTAAAAAACTGAGACTTTTTGCGTCGAAAGTTACATATATCGACGCTAAATAGGGCCGGATTTTGGAACGACAATGTGCAACGAGTGGAGGGGCTCTTATACATCGTTAACAGGCGCCCGTTTTCTTGTGATTTTGAAAATTCCAATCTTGTCCTTAGTCCAGTCCACGCACACACAGGCACCCGAGTCTGACCCTGACTCTGCTCACGCACGCACGCACCCTTGACTCCACGCATGCTCCTTGAATCCACGCACGCACGCAGCGGCCATGGCGGAACCGCCGTCGCCGCTCACCCAGCGCCTTCCCCCGCTCCCGCTCCCCCAGCCACCGCCGTAAGAGCCTGCTCCAGCTCCCCCATCCCTCTCATATTCAACGGCTATAGCCCACACCCCGGACTCTCCTCCCGACAATGTCGACCGAAACCCTAGAATTGGGGATTACGGCAAGGTGGAGAGCGGGGCAGGGACGTCGATGACCGATGCCCTCACTTCAGCTCCACTGGCCCAGATTTCCAAGCCTCATGAGGAGGACGGCGTCCCTGCGAAACTAATGAGCCAAAACCCTAGCCCGCCGCGATGAGGTCTCTACGCACGGCACAGATCCTCGCCTCCCGCTCGCTCCTCCTCTCTGCGCGCTCGACGGCGCCACGGCCTCCCCCGCTGCGGTGGCCGTTGGGGAAAGAGCTATCGTCGGTGCCGTCGTCGCGGGCGTTGCAGCGCTGGATCGCCGGCGCGGTCTCCTTCTCCGTGACATTCACGATGGCGGCGGCAGACGAGGTGCGGGCCAAGGAGGGGTTGCCCACAGATCTACTGCCGAGGTAAAGGTTCTCCTGCCAATCATTGTCGATTAGCACTGCAGCTCTTTGGAAATTGCTTCGTTCTGATGTGGTTACACTTCGAAATTCGGTCAGAGGTGGCCTTGCCTTGCGATTTATAATTCTGGTTGTTTTTATTTCATTGGGATGAGTTGTTTTGGCGGTATCAAATTAGAGCGCAATCGAGTATTGGAATGCAAGAGCATTATAGAAAATGTGAAATTTAGTTATTGCTCAGTATTTTCAAAATTCATAGACCGTGCGGAGCATGGGTTGGCAACTAGCTATAAGTAATTAAGAACTAAAATCATTAGTGTTAAGTTAAGTCCATATAATTTTCTACTGTATATGTCTTCATGTCCTGATAAATTAACCTTTCAATTTCCAGCGGTGTTGCTTCCATTCAGTCCATGGGTGCTTACGATGTGTGCCAGTACTTTCTGGAAATTATAATGTTTACATGGTAAGAGGTGTGCATCTGTTTAGGATATAAGATTTAATAGTTGTTATAGACGTAACATTACTTTCCTATTTAAAGACCATCAAACGTTGCATAAAAATTATGACCTAACTACGTATAAGTGGGCATATTTAGTACAAGAGATCATCTACAGATACTAGATATGTGTGTTATTTATTAATGACGGTTTATTTGAGGTTAGCTCTTGACCTGGATTAAAAAAATGATTTCATTTCTCTGTGAGATTTTTATTCTTCTCTTCGGTACTCTCTCTACATAAATTTTATTTCCTATTGATTTGGTGTAGAGATTTAACTTTCTATGATGAAGCTTAAAATGTGTACTTCATCTCAGTATGAACTCTCTGGACCAGATGAATTAAAATCTTATGTTAAACACATCTCATCATTTTTTATTTGAAGATATATGTACATCTAAAGATTTTTTAGAATTTCATATCTGGTGCACGATAGAGTAATCTATGACTCCGCTCTTTTATGAACAATTATGGAGCTCCATTTTCTAAACTGTACGCCGTGGCCTCTCCATGTTGTGGTGCCGGATGTGGCGCCCACATGGAGTCCAGCGCCCCTTCTCGCGTTGCAACCTGGGAGCGTTGAGCCAGTCAACTAGCTGCACAGACGATAGTGGTGTCTATGGATGGCATGTTGTTGCTGCTCGGATTCCAATCTGTAACCAGCCGAAAGCACCATACTATAATTTCACCCATGTTTTTGTGGAGATTTGTTGATGCACTGCTGTCGTAAGTCACTGGATGTACTGCATCAATGTACCATTTTTTGTGATATACTTTGCTAGATTATACTGCAACTGTAGGGTTTCGTAGCATGGAAAACAAAAAAATTCTACCGCATACAAACAAACAAGCCAAGATCTATCTACTAGATTGTAGCAACGAGTCGATGGAATAACTCACCCTCGAAGATTCCAAAGTGTTTAACGAGAGCGGATTCTCGTGGGTGATGTAGTCGTACTCTTCCCGATCTCAAGATCGCGTAGACGATCCTTCCGGCGTTGCGTTCCGGCAGCGCTCCCGCAGTCGGTCACACGTTCGGTACTAGACGAAGACCATCCTCTCCCTTGTTCCAGCAGGAAGCGGAGGCAGTAGCACTCTCCTCGCGATTCCGGCAGCACAACGGCGTGGTACCGAAAGTAGAGGGGAGATCTCGCAGGGGTTCGCCTTAAGCCGGAGCGAGTATGGTGGACTATGAGAGAGCTCCTCGGCGATCTAGGGTTTAGACACACCAAGGAGGAGGTGCTAGGGCCGGCGGCTAGGGCTTGGGGCTTGCCCAAGTCGTCGGCTAGGGGAGCCCTAGGCGGCGGCAGCGGCAACAGGAGGTGGCGGCGGCGGGCTAGGGTTTTGGGGTGGGGAACTTGTGTGCTAGGAGGGGTAGCCCTGCCCCTCCCTTTATAGGTGGGAAGCGCCGGACAAGGGGAGGGAGTCCCTCCCCAACTCGGATCCCTAGTGGGCCGGCGGTGGAGGAGGAACTCCTCCCCAACTCGGTTTCCCACTTCCCTCCACTTTCCAAAATAGTCGTTTGACTTTTCAAATTGGCGTTTGACTTTTCAAACTAGGATTTGATTAAACCCTTTATTTTGTTCAGCGATGACACCTAGTACATGATGCAATCATTCCAACTTGGTATGACACATTCATGTATCCTTCCCCTTTGGAGTGTCGGACCTTCCAGAACCTTCTAGAACATTCCTGATGAAAACACTAGAACCATTCTCCAACTCCGAAACAGGACTTTCCTTATATGAATCTTATTCTCCGGACCATTCCGGATCTCCTCGTGATATCCCGGATCCCATCCGAGACTCCGAACAATATTCGGTCTCTTTCTCATCATTCCATAACTACTCAAACAACGTCGAATCCGTAAGTATGTCTCCCTACGGTTCGTGAATTATGCGGACATGATCGAGACACTTCTCCGAACAATAACCAATAGAGGAATCTGGAAATTCATATGGCTCCCACATATTTCTATGATTACTTTGCAATCGAATGAACCACTTACATACGATACCAATTTCCCTTTGTCTCACGATAGTTTACTTATCCAAGGTTATGATCGTCGGTATCTCTGCATACCTAGTTCAACCTCGTTACTGATAAGTACTCTTTTATCGTTCCCGTGATATGTGATCCCTTGTGAGCCAGTCACATGCTTGCAAGCTAATTGGATGACATTTCACCGAGAGGGCCTAGAGTATATCTATCCGTCATATGGATGGACAAATCCCACTCTTGATTCATGTGTCTCAACCAATACTTTCCGAACACTCAATGCCACCTTTATAGCCACCCAGTTACGTTGTGGTGTTTGATGTCATCAAAGCATCCTTCCGGTGAAGGTGATATGCATGATCTCATGGTCGAAGGAATGTATCAGAAAGCATATAGCAATTGAACTATTAAAATGACTTGATCTTTATGCTACGCTTTTCTATAGGAGTATGTCCACCATATCATTCTCCTAACGATATGATCTTGTTGTTAATAACATCTCAATGTTCATGATAGGGAAACCACAATCATTTATTAACAACAAGCTAGTATTATAAAGAGGCTTTACTAGGGACTCTATTTTAGTTTACAAATCACACAAGTATTAATGTTTCCTTGTTAATACTATTATAGCATGAATGTAAACATTTATCATAAACACAAAGATATAATAATAACTACATTTATTATTGCTTCTAGGGCATATCTCCAACAGTCTCCCACTTGCACTAGAGTCATCTAATCTAGATTACATGGTAATTTACCGAACACCCATGGCAGTTTGGTGCTGGTCATGTTTTGCCCTCGGGAGAGGTTTAGTCAACGGATCCGCCACATTTAGAACTGTGTGTACTTTGCAAATCTTTATGTCCCCATTTTGAACATGTTCCCGAATAGCGTGAAAACGTAGCTTGATGTGCTTCAGCTTCTTGTGTGACCTTGGTTCTTGCGCATTGGCTATGACGTCCATGTGATCACAGTAGATAGACATTGGGTCCAGCGCACTAGGAACCACACCCAGCTCTGTAATGAACTCTTTCATCCATATCGCTTCTTGTGAAGCCTCCGAAGCAGCCATGTATTCCGATTCAGTTGAAGATCTCGCCACAACGCTTTGCTTTGCACTCCTCCAGCTAACTGCTGCACCATTCAAAGTAAATACGTATCCATATTGTGATTTAGAATCATCCGGATCGGTGTTCCAACTAGCATCGGTGTAACCATTAACAACGAGCTGTTCATCACCTCCATAAGAAAGAACCATATCCTTAGTTCTTCTCAAGTACTTAAGGATGTTTTTGACCGCTGTCCAATGATCCACTCCTGGATCACTTTGATATCTGCTAGTTAAACTAACAACATATGCAATGTCGGGTCTAGTACATAGCATGGCATACATTATAGATCCTATGGCTGAGGCATAGGGAGTCTTACTCATCTTTTCTCTATCTTCTGCCGTTGTCGGACTTTGAGTTTTACTCAAGGTCGTATTGGGCAACATGGGCAAGAACCCTTTCTTGCTATCTTCCATTCCAAACCTCTTTAGAACTTTGTCCAAATATGTACTTTGTGACAATGATATTAGGCGTCTCGATCTATCTCTATAAATCTTTATGCCTAATATGTAAGCTGCTTCGCCAAGATCCTTCATTGAAAAACTATTATTCAAATATTCCTTGACACTATTAAGAAGGTCTACATCATTCCCAATCAACAATATGTCATCTACATATAGTATTAATAATGCTACAGAGCTCCCACTCACTTTCTTGTAAATACAAGCTTCTCCATAAGTTTGTATAAAACCAAAACTTTTGATCACCTTATCAAAATGTTGATTCCAACTTCGGGATGCTTGCTTCAATCCATAGATGGACCGTTGAAGTTTGCATACCTTGTTAGCATCTTTAGGATCGACAAAACCTTTGGGTTGCATCATATACAACTCTTCATCAATGTCTCCATTGAGGAATGCTGTTTTGACATCCATCTGCCATATCTCATAATCATAATATGCAGCGATTACTAACATAATCCTCACAGACTTTAGATTCGCTACTGGTGAGAAAGTCTCATCGTAGTCAACTCCTTGAATTTGTCTAAACCCTTTTGCGACAAGTCGAGCTTTATAAACAGTAACATTACCATCAGCATCTGTTTTCTTCTTGAAAATCCATTTGTTCTCGACAGCCTTCCGGCCATCCGGTAAGTCCACCAAAGTCCATACTTGGTTTTCCTACATGGATCCAATCTCGGATTTCATGGCTTCTTGCCATTTATTGGGATCTGGGCTCATCATCGCTTCCTCATATGTCGCAGGGTCATCGGTGTTGTCCACCAACATGACACTCATAACGGGATCATACCTATCTGGAGTGGTACGAGTTCTCGTTGACCTGCGAGGCTCTGTAGCAACTACAACCGAAGTTTCATGATCATCATCATTAGCTTCCTCTCTTATTGGTGCAGGCGTCACATGAACTACTTCCGGTCCTGCGCTACTCGCAAGTTCGAGAAAAGGTTCGACAACCTCGTCGAGTTCTACTTTCCTTCCAGTCACTTCTTTCGAGAGAAATTCCTTCTCTAGAAAGGATCCATTCTTAGCAACGAAGATTTTGCCTTCGGATCTATGATAGAAGGTATACCCAATAGTTTCCTTCGGGCATCCTATGAAGACGCATTTTTCCGCTTTGGGTCAAGCTTGTCCGGCTGTAACTTCTTTACATAGGCTTTGCAACCCCAAACTTTAAGGAACGACAATTTAGGTTTCTTCCCAAACCATAATTCATACGGTGTCGTTTCAACGGATTTAGATGGTGCCCTATTTAAAGTGAATGCGGCTGTTTCTAATGCATAACCCCAAAATGATAGCGGTAAATCTGTAAGTGACATCATAGAACGAACCATATCTAAGAGAGTTTGATTACAACGTTCGGACACACACTTACGCTGTGGTGTTCCCGGCGGTGTCAATTGTGAAAGTATTCCGCATTTCTTCAAATGCTCGCCAAACTCGTAACTTAGATATTCACCTCATGATCATAACGTAGAAATTTAATCTTCTTGTTACGTTGATTCTTTACCTCACTTTGAAATTCCTTAAACTTCTCGAAAGTTTCAGACTTATGTTTCATGATATAGATATACCCATATCTACTCAAGTCATCCGTGAAGGTAAGAACATAACGATAACCACCGCGCGTTGCTACACTCATTGGACCACACACATCGGTATGTATGATTTCCAATAAGTCCGTAGCTCGCTCCATCATACCAGAAAATGGAGTCTTAGTCATTTTACCCATCAGACATGCTTCGCATCTTTCAAGTGATTCGAAATCAAGTGATTCAAGAAGTCCATCGGAATGGAGTTTCTTCATACGCTTCACTCCAATGTGACCAAGACGACAGTGCCACATATAGGTCGAGTTATCGCTCGATTTCAAATGTTTAGCCTCAATGTTATTAATATGTGTATTTTCACTATCGAGATTCAATAAGAATAGACCATCTATCAAAGGTGCATGTGCATAAAACATATTACTCATATAAATCGAACAACCATTATTCTTGGACTTAAACAAGTAACCGTCTCGCAATAAACAAGATCCCGATATAATGTTCATGCTTAACGCAGGCACCAAATAACAATTATTTAAGTATAAAACTAATCCCGATGGTAGATGAAGGGGTAGCGTGCCGACCGCGATCACATCAACCTTTGATCCGTTTCCCACGCGCATCGTCACCTCGTTCTTCGCTAGCTTTCGTTTATTCTGCGGCACCTGTTTCGAGTTACAAATATGAGCAACCGAACCAGTATCAAATACCCAGGCACTACTACGAGTACTAGTGAGATACACATCAATAACATGTATATCGAATATACCTTTCTTCTTGATGTTGCCGTTCTTCAAATCCGCCAAGTACTTTGGGCAATTCCGCTTCGAGTGACGTTCTCCCTTGCAGTAAAAGCACTCAGTATCAGGCTTAGGTCACGCCTTGGTCTTCTTCGTCGGTGCGGTAACTTTCTTACCACCCTTCTTGAAGTGTCCCTTTTGCTTAGACTTGCCTTTCTTGAATTTGGTGGTCTTATTGACCATCAACACTTGGTGCTCTTTCTTGATCTCCACTTCTGCAGATTTCAACATGGCAAAGAGTTCTGGCAACTGCTTGTTCATGTTTTGCATATTGTAGTTCATCACAAAGTTCTTGTAACTTGGTGGTAGTGATTGGAGGACACGGTAAATCCCCAAAGCATTAGGAATCACTATACCCAAGCTTTGAAGTTTGTTTGCGTGCCCAGACGTCTTAAGCACATGCTCACTGACGGAGCTACCCTCTTCCATCTTGCAGTTAAAGAACTTTTCAGAAGCCTCATAGCTCTCAATTGCCGCGTGAGTCTCAAAGATCAATTTGAGATCACGGACAATATCATGTGGGTCTGAATTCTCAAACCTTTTCTGAAGCTTCGATTCTAAACCATACAAGATAGCACACTGAACTATGGAGTACTGAGTCTTCCGAGCGAGGTAAACATTCTTTACTTCATCGGTAGCAGTAGCTGCAGGTGGGTCACCCAGCGGTGCATCCAGCACATAGGTCAAATTACCAGCTGTGAGGACAATCCTCAAATTGCGGAACCAATCCGCGAAGTTTCTTCCATTGTTTTTCAACTTTTCTTTCTCTAGGAACGCATTAAAATTGATGGTAGGGGCCGCCATTGATCTACAACTTATTTGCAATAGTTTAGACTAAGTTTATGACAAATTGAGTTCAAATTAATAGTTAAATTAATCTAGGTGAACTCCCACTCAAAACAATATCCCTCACATTGTTTTAGTGATCACACGAACCAAATCCACCACATCAACACCGATCATCACGAGAGTTGATATAGTTTCAGTGGCGAACAATCGACATGTTCATCATATCTACTATATGATTCATGCTTTACCTTTCGGTGATCCGTGTTCCGAGACCGTACATGATAGGCTTGTCAAGATCAAACCTTAGCTTCCGCATTAGCAAATCTGGCTTGCTCACGTTGTATACACTTGTGGAATCTAACACACCCGATCATCACGTGGTGCTTCGAAACAACAAGCTTTAGCAACGACGCTAACTAAGGGTGATCACTTTATGACTTGAAATTCATGTGCATGAGGGATCATCTTATAATGCTACCGTTGTTAACTAAGCAATACAAGATGCATAAAGGATTAACATCACATGCAATTCATAATATGTGATATGATATGGCCTTTCTTCTTTGTGCTTCCGATCTCCATCTTGAAGCACGAACATGATCTCCATCATCACCGGCATTGCATCAAGGTCAATGACGCTTCTCCATGGTTGTTGTCCACCGGCTTCAACTATTACAACTACTTTGAATAGACACGCGGGTCTTAACATAAATTAAAGACAACCATATGGCTCCTGCCGGTTGCCAACTTACAATAAGGAACATTGCATACATCAAATATAATCACAATCATGGCCATATCACATCACTGCATACCCCTGCAAAACAAAGTTAGACGCCTCTACTTTCTTTGCATGTTTTACGTGGTTTGGGGCTTTCAATAAGTGTCGTTCTAACTTACGAACATGAACCACAACATTGATACTAGTATTGACAATCACCCGTTGTAAATTGAATCTTAACTATGCTGGGAGAAACAGGCACCCGCAAATCCACTTATGCAATACAAGTTGCATGTCAAGCGTGGAGCAAGTCTCATGAACGATGTCATGTAAGGTTAGCCCGGGCCGCTTCATCCCAACATCCCGCAAGATGCAAAGTACATAAGAAGCAATCGACAATAAAATCATCAATGCCCACAATGACCATTGTGTTCTACTCGTGCAACGGATCTACATATAGACACGGCTCTGATACCACTGTAGGGTTTCGTAGCATGGAAAACAAAAAATTTCTACCGCATACAAACAAACAAGCCAAGATCTATCTACTAGATTGTAGCAACGAGTCGATGGAATAACTCACCCTCGAAGATTCCAAAGTGTTTAACGAGAGCGGATTCTCGTGGGTGATGTAGTCGTACTCTTCCCGATCTCAAGATCGCGTAGACGATCCTTCCGGCGCTGCGTTCCGGCAGCGCTCCTGCAGTCGGTCACACGTTCGGTACTCGACGAAGACCATCTTCTACCTTGTTCCAGTAGGCAGCGGAGGTAGTAGCACTCTCCTCGCGATTCCGGCAGCACAACGACGTGGTACCGGAAGTAGAGGGGAGATCTCGCAGGGCTTCGCCTTAAGCCAGAGCGAGTATGGTGGACTATGAGAGAGCTCCTCGGCGATCTAGGGTTTAGACACACAAAGGAGGAGGTGCTAGGGCCGGCGGCTAGGGCTTGGGGCTTGCCCAAGTCGGCGGCTAGGGGAGCCCTAGGCTGCGGCAGCGGCAACAGGAGGTGGCGGCGTCGGGCTAGGGTTTTGGGGTGGGGAACTTGTGTGCTAGGAGGGGCAGCCCTGCCCCTCCCTTTATAGGTGGGAGGCACCGGCCAAGGGTAGGGAGTCCCTCCCCAACTCGGATCCCTAGTGGGCTGGCGGTGGAGGAGGAACTCCTCCCCAACTCGGTTTCCCACTTCCCTCCACTTTCCAAAATAGCCGTTTGACTTTTCAAATTGGCGTTTGACTTTTCAAACTAGGATTTGATTAAACCCTTTATTTTGTTCAGCGATGACACCTAGTACATGATGCAATCATTCCAACTTGGTATGACACATTCATGTACCCTTCCCCTTCGGAGTGCCGGACCTTCCGGAACCTTCTAGAACATTCCTGATGAAAACACTAGAACCATTCTCCAACTCCGAAACAGGACTTTCCTTATATGAATCTTATTCTCCGGACCATTCCGGATCTCCTCGTGATATCCCGGATCCCATCCGAGACTCCGAACAACATTCGGTCTCTTTCTCATCATTCCATAACTACTCAAACAACGTCGAATCCTTAAGTGCGTCTCCCTACGGTTCGTGAATTATGCGGACATGATCGAGACACTTCTCCGAATAATAACCAATAGAGGAATCTGGAAATTCATATGGCTCCCACATATTTCTACGATTACTTTGCAATCGAATGAACCACTTACATACGATACCAATTTCCCTTTGTCTCGCGATAGTTTACTTATCCAAGGTTATGATCGTCGGTATCTCTGCATACCTAGTTCAACCTCGTTACTAATAAGTACTCTTTTATCATTCCCGTGATATGTGATCCCTTGTGAGCCAGTCACATGCTTGCAAGCTAATTGGATGACATTTTACCGAGAGGTCCCAGAGTATATCTATCCGTCATATGGATGGACAAATCCCACTCTTGATCCATGTGTCTCAACCAATACTTTCCGAACACTCAATGCCACCTTTATAGCCACCTAGTTACGTTGTGGTGTTTGATGTCATCAAAGCATCCTTCCGGTGAAGGTGATATGCATGATCTCATGGTCGAAGGAATTAGGTTACTATGTATCAGAAAGCATATAGCAATTGAACTATTAAAATGACTTGATCTTTATGCTACGCTTTTCTATAGGAGTATGTCCACCATATCATTCTCCTAACGATATGATCTTGTTGTTAATAAAATCTCAATGTTCATGATAGGGAAACCACAATCATTTATTAACCAACAAGCTAGTATTATAAAGAGGCTTTACTGGGACTCTATTTTAGTTTACAAATCACACAAGTATTAATGTTTCCTTGTTAATACTATTATAGCATGAATGTAAACATTTATCATAAACACAAAGATATAATAATAACTATATTTATTATTGCTTCTAGGGCATATCTCCAACAACAGCATGAACATAAAGGTTAAAAAGTGTTGGTATAGTTTTAGATAATCGTTAGTGCCTTGGTCTGGTTGGAGGTGATGAGGCTTCCACTTTTTTTAGATGTTGTGATTCAGTTTGGTGCAGCGGTGCATTTTATTTTATCCTTATGAGCCAGGATATAGAATACACCGTCTCTCTTCTCGTACTATAAGCTGAGAAAATTATGGTTGTTTAGACTCTAGGTCATGCAGTTCTCTCCCGGTAGCCCGACTTATAAATAATTATATGCATACAATGCCATCCGTGCTTAGCGAAGGGTTGGAACTTATATAGCAGGGCAGGTATTTAGTTATTTACTTGATCCTAACTCCTGAAAGTTGATCTTACGTTCTTCTTTCCCAATAATACATTATCACGTCAATACCATTTTCTAGGTTTGTCGGCGGCGCGGCTTCAAGCTGCACATTTTCGTCTAGCTAAGCTTCAAAGTGGAACCTAAACTACTCATTTTGGTAGCCTACCTTGTTTCTACTTCTGAAAATGACACTGCCATTATTTTTGCAAGCTAGAACAACTGAAAAATTGTTCGGCACATACATGTGGCCAAGTTTGAATTGGAATGTGTATGGATTTTGCTTTTCCTCGTGCATATATATATATTCCATTATAGTCCAATTTTCCTCATATATACATTCCATATTGTTTAATCATATCCAGTTTTAAATTGGAATTTGTGTGGATTGTGCTTACACTATTTATGAACATAAAATTAAAATGTTTTCTTCATCTGGTATTCACTATACAGATCTCAGGAGAATTTCTTGGAGCATGTCCATATCAAATATTCTCCTGTTGTGGTTGAATATCTTAACTAGATATTGTATTGCAATGATTAACTACTAGCATCCAGAAACGAGAAGGTGAGTTCTCTTCCGTGTCGATACAAATTCATGTACATTCAGCTCTCTCCGTGATGGTGAATTGTTTTTGGCATGGTACAACGGACCAGGATGGGGAGGTGGTGGCGACGCTGTGTGGCGTTGTGGAGCGGGTCGACAAGCTCGTCTATCTGCGGACGCTCCGAGTGAGGTATTCTCTTCCTGCCTTTTCCAATTCGTGTGTTAGTTTTCATTTGTGTGTTCGTCCTCACACTGCAGTGGCATTACTATCGTACCGAGTGTAAGTGTATAAAGGTGTACATATGATTGGATAAGTGGGTTTGAGTTTGACTCTATTAGCGGGCAGTTCTCAGGTGACTGGCTGAGGTACTGTAGTCTCATACTGAAATATTAGTGTAACATCCCAAAAATACCAAACTTAGATCATTAAACACTAATCGTCAAGATTAGGGTTAACAAAAACTTTTCTAAATAAACTCATGAATGCATGTATATGTGTATGCATGGATTTTGAATTTCTTTAAAAACCATCTTCTTTGTGTGATCCATTGCTTGTAAAATGTTCCTTAGGTCAAATGAACATCATCTAAAACATTTCCCACACTTTTCCTAAAGACAAGTAAATCAAAACAAATATATTAAGTGATTGGTCATTTTGACCAATTTAACTCCCATGCCTACTTTGTCTGTCTCAAACTTTCAAAACCTAACAGAAACTTTTCTGGATCTTTGCACCCCTTGAATGAACTCATAACAAGGTATAAAGGCCTACTTTGTGATCATTCAGAAACTTTCAAATGCATAGTTTAAATGACAATTCAAAATTGAATCTTTATCATATGGGAAGATCCCACTTTTTCAAAACCCACTCAAACAAGCTCAACTTTCAAAACCCAAACATCTACAGACTCACCAGCACCAATCTAGCGAACCCACCAAAATTCATTTCAAAATTCAAAACTTGATTTCATGCGGCCATTTCATCAAACAGGTTGCAGACACAAATCAAACAAAACATCAAACACTATAGTGTGCAGTGATTCTTGCCTAAATTGTTCCCTAGTTAGCTCACACACAACTCAGTAGATCATCTAGGAAGATTAGCCCAACACTAGCACCCCTGTGAGCTTGCCATTGTCATCAATGGTGAACAGCCGAGCACCCCAATGTCACCCCTTTGTGGACAGCAGGCTAGAGGAAGAACTAGCCATGCCAACCTTGTCTGGGAGGCATCCCACCGTCCACCGCCACTCCCTGTCCCAGCCGCGAGCGTTGCCAAGCCCTGGACCACGCGCACAAGCCACGCCCAGACCATGCCGAGCGTGCGCCAGAGCGCCACCCTCGACCAGCGTCCACAGACCGCGCGCCGCCCTCACCGCGTGCACACACGATCACCACCGACCCAGGAGACCGCCAGACATCCCCGTTTGCCGCCCCGTGCCATACAGCCACCGCCCGCCGTCGAAGACGCCGCCTCTGCCGCGCAGAGCACCGGCCGTTCCAGACCAATCCACACCGCCCCATGCCTCGCGACCATGTCGTTGAGCATCGCCAGGAGACACAGCACCGTCCCCTACCCTTGCCCATGCCATTAGCCGCCTGTAACGTCGCCCCCGACGAGCTCACCGTGTGCCCTGACGGTCCCCTCGCTCGACTATAAATAGAGGCCACCCCCGCACGATTTCTTCACACCATCTCACTCCCCTCTCCTCACTGACCGTGCCACACCGTCCTCAGAGCAAGGCGAGCACCACCTCGCCGGAATTTCACCGGAGCCCGCCGCCTCTGGAGAAGAAAAGACCCAGCGATTGGAGCTGCCCCAGGAGAAGCCACCGGTACCAGGAGGTTCGACTTCGTCGTTCGCCCACGTCGTCGACCCTCGCCCGTACCCCGGTGAGCCCCCAGCACCCCTCACTGGGCGCGCTAGGTTTCGTTCTCGCCGGAGTTGTCTCGCGTCGACGATGACTCCCAGTTGTTAGATTAGAACTAGATCGAACGATCCACGTTGCCCCATACCGCTTCGCCCAGCCCCGTGTCACTGACGAGTGGGGACACCCACTTAAGCAGCCCGCGGGAGCATTGCGCTTAGCAGGTCGTCCCATTAGAATTTCCCGCGCAAGCCCAGTTATTCAAATTAAACCTTTTCTATTTCAATTCAAACATACTTCAACACTCAACTTCAAAAATCAACCCAGATCGATTCAGTGCACCAATTTGAATGAAACCAATTTTGTTGGAAAGGTCTGTGAATGCTTAATCCAAGCCCATTGGATTCAAGTCATTTGGATCTCTAGATCACCCCTAGTAAAAATAACAAGGCAGAAGCTTTTCTGCATTCAAACATTTTTCAAATTTAAACCATAAAAGCTTTTGAGTTGATTCCAACTCTCAAAAATCACATTTAACCATACCTTTCAGAATATATAAAAATATATAGGTTTACTTGCAGAAATACTATTCAAGTAATAAAAGAATGCTTCATAAGCATTTCTAGCCACTTTAATTAATTAAAATAAAAGGGTAAAACCTTATTAAATGGTGACACCACTTTAAATCACATTCCCATGGACTACAATATGTGGTGATGACATGTGTCAACATGATCCCATGTTTAGTTTGGAGAATATTAAATCTTAAGTAATTTTTCAATGAGTTGAAATTATTTTTCTAAAAATAAAAAGATTTAAGCCAAGCCTTAACCTTGTAATGTTAGAGGTGATGCTAGATCATCTATAGGACCCTTGTGTTTGATGATTGCAAGTAGTTAAGTATTGTTTGGTGATTGTGTACCTCGTATTTATTCATAGACGCTAGTACCGACCAAGGATACGAGGAGGAAGGAGGATACTACGAAGAGGAAGCCGAGGAGAACTTCAACCACTACTCTGCACAAGGCAAGCTAACACTTGCAAGATACTATACCTATGCAAGCTTATACTGATATTGATGCAAGCTAACCCTTGCCAGATACCCTACTGATGCCACAAACCCATACTTGTGATATGACTACTATATGCCTTAAGCATATGTGATCATACCCACTTGATAAACCAAATCCTAGTTTTATGTGCAAGCTTCTTACTTTTCTTTATCAAAGCTTACTTAGAGTCTACCTAAGAGTTTGGTAGATACTAGACAGTTGTGCTGAAGGTTGCATAAAGAGCATAAAATTTGGCCTAAGCTAGAAACCTTGATATCAGCCTAAGATATAAGGTTGGACTTAGTGAAACTCCACTAGTTACCACCCCTCATTAGTACTACCCCCACCCGTAGATGCTAGTGCTAAGCATAAAACTTGATCAACTTTTAGATGGGAATACTTGGTGGAAAAATGGTTATGAAAACCTTGGAATGATGGATCATTCTATTGAAATGTTTTGGACATGTGTTTCCAAACACTTGATGATTCTGGTGATAAAAATGTTGAGGCATGAGCCTTAGCCCTTTATAAAACTGATGGTTGTCTGGATGCGATACCATTCCAATTTTTGCGTACAACCACAATACCCGAATATTGGGTAGGGCTTGACTGGAAACTTATATACCTTAGTATTAGTTCCCTCCTGGCCAAGGTCTGAGCTGAGGCTACCTTGTGAAGATTGTCCACCTGTGCAGTACCCAAGATGACATATGGTCATGGTTGGGAGGCCAAACTCACAGGAGAGGTGCTTATACTAGGGCGTGTAATTGAAAGGTTAGGATTGATTATCTGCATACTGAGTATGGTGAATTCAGGATTTGTTCCTGATGGATGTATCGAATATTGTGGTGAAAGTGTACAATCTCTGCAGAGTGTCAAACTATTCGAATAGCCGCGTCCGCGGTTATGGAGAGTTGGAGTGGCCATACTGTTCCCCCGTCAGACTTTTCAAAATGACTTGTGAAATGAATTGAGACTTTGACTTGACCACAACAGAGTTGTGACCTGAATTACAAGATCCCACTTAGGAGTTATAAAATTGTGACTAGCTTTGGAACTTAGTAGAGATAAACCTGGCTTTTTACAAAACAACCCTAGAGCCTAGTGTCCTATTATCCAAAAAAAAACCTTACCTGTTAGTATTAGTTTGCGAGTACTTAAAGAGTACTCATGGCTTTGTACCTGGCTATTCCCATGGCCAGACTATGAAGAGGAGTACCTGGAAGATGGACCCCAGGAAGGTTACGACAACTAGGATCATCTCCCATCGTCAACATTGCCTGTGACCCCGAAGATGGAGCTTCGCCTACGCTACCGTTATTATTACGTATTCCGCTGCTTGATGTTGTATTAAGAACTGGATCATGAGATCCCCATTGGTGTAAGAACTTATGTATCGTTTGTAATGGATGAAGTACTATGGTATCCAATTCTGTTATATCTCGCAAAAATGGTAATCCTGGGATTGCGATGTATGGCATAACAGGTATCTAGGATTGAAAAATCCGGGTGTTGACAAGTTGGTATCAGAGCCATCCTGACCATAGGAGACCCTAGTTAGATTGGACGTTGAACCAAAAACTTAGTTTCAAAACCAAAGAACAAAAATATTTACGAAAACCTATTCTCATTCTTACCTCTTTAATTCTTTAATAAAACTTCATGTTCCTCAAAAACTCTTGCAAAATAGATAAAATTTTGACACACTTTATCACTCTGCTAATCTACTCATCCTCTATTTTTATAGATGGACGTGAAGTACAACAAGTTTTACCAACTTGGGAATGGAGGAGACCTTATCTTTGAGAGGGATCTGGATCAGCTTTCGGAACTTCTGGAGCGTCCGCATCCCGAGTTCTTCGGAGTTCAGCTCAATGATCAAGGAGGAGAAGATCTGCAGTGGCTAATTGTTGCAAGTCTCCGAGGAAAGATTGAACCTCCCACTGCAGAGGGAATTCAGTTTACCTTGAGGGAAAACAACTGGCTCGATGGACTTGCCAGAGCAATGCAGGAAGCTCTTTCCCGTCTGTGTGGGCAGAGCATCAATCAGATCAAGGGTACTCGCTTTGAGTTTTGCCCAAGGCGTGATGCAAATGGCCAACCATTGGAAGCCCCATACCACCCCGAGCTGAAGACTCAATTGGACCACCTTAGCTTCATGATGTATGATCGTCAGCAGGAATTGGACAACTACCGTGACTATTGCAACGACAAGTCTGCCATCATCAAGACGAAGGACCAGACCATCGCCATGCTAGCAAAGGATCGCAAGTCTCGCCGCCGTCAGCTCGACAAGAAGGAGCGCATTATTGCTTGTCTTCGCCATCGCATCTCATCTCTGGAAGAGACCATCCACGAGAGAGACATGTAGTTAGAGGAAAGGGAGAATGCCGGAGAGGATATTCGTGGAGACCCTTACTCCTATCTCAGCGATGACGATGATTTTCTGGAGGATCAGGCCATGGACTTCTTCACCGATGAGGATGATTTCGCCTTCATCGATGATGCTGAAGATGATGAAGCCACAGACTCCGAGGAGTAGTAGCACTGAGCACTAGCGTAGTGAGTAGTAGTCGGTCCCACTGTATCGTAGTTTCCAGAATGGTTCTTAAAACCATCTGTTTTTCCTTGTGGTGTGCGTTGTATCGAGTGAATGAATGAATGAAAAAGCAAGTTGCTAGAAAAACCCGAGTCAAACTCTAAAATTTTTCAAAAACCCAAAACCTTAGAAATTTCCCTATTTCCTCATGATCTATATCAATCTTCAGATGCCAAGTGGAGGAAGTGGTTCAGCCCAGGACCCGATGTTGCAGTTCCTGCAAATGTTGACTTCTGACCGCGAAGCTGAAAGAGCGGAACGTCAAGCCAACCTAGCCACTCTACAACAGATAGCCCAGCTAGCCCACAACAACCAAGTCCACGGAAATCAGGACAACCACGGATCTAAGCTCAAGAATTTCCAGAATACCAACCCACCCGTTTTCACCAAGTCAGAAGAACCCCTAGATGCTGATGATTGGCTGCAAACCATGGAAAACAACCTAGAAGTCGCCGGAGTGGAAGCCAACGAGAAAGTCCTGTTCGCCACCCATTATCTAGCCGGAGATGCCAGGGCATGGTGGAACAGTGTTCGTGCAATGACCGGAGGCCAGATGATGACCTGGGAGGAATTCAAGGTCAAGTTTAGCAGAACCCTTGTGCCACCAGGTTTGATCAAGAGAATGAGAGACGAGTTCAGAGAGTTGAAGCAAGGAAGGATGACTGTAGTGGAATACCGTGACAAATTTTTGTCATTAGCTAGGTATGCCCCGGACGAGATAGACACCGAAGCCAAGAATAAAGAAAGATTCCTGAATGGTCTGCATGACGAGATGCAGACAGTGTTAGTCAATATCCCCTTTGTTGATATTGAAGCCCTTGTCGACTCTGCTATCCAGATGGAAGGAAAGATCAACCAGGCCAATGAGAACCGTAAGCGTCGCATGATGCATCAACCAGGAACCCATCAGACCCCAAAGTATTGCCCCAACCCATCTCCAGGATTTGCCCCAAGAACCAACAGACCCCCTATGACCCGTCCAACCTATCCCAACCGTGGAAACCCTAGACCCGGAGGAAATCACAACAACACCGGCAACTCTAGCAATTTCACCCGTGCCCCACCCAAGTTCAACACCAACAATGCTACCGCCAACCCCAACACTGCCCCTAGGACTGGAAGCAATGTTGTGCCTGTCGCAGCCAAGGACAAGTCACAAGTGACTTGTTATGACTGTGGAAATAACGGCCACTATTCCAACGAGTGCCCCAACAAGAAGAATGCTACAGACCCCAACGCCAATGTCCCAGCTCAGCAGTAGCGTCGTGTCCAGCCAGGGAGAAGATTTTCCCCAGGGAATTCACTCAACTGCAATGGCCGTCTTTTTCTCATGCATGCTGAAGAAGCTCAGGAAGCGCCAGACGTCGTGCTGGGTATGTTTTCTGTTAATTCAGTACTTGCACGAGTGTTGTTTGATTCTGGTGCATCGCATTCATTTGTCACCGAAGAATTTGCCTGCACTAGTAAAATTCAACCAACCAAATTGAAGCATGTGATGATTGTACAAATTCCCGGATCAACCACCAAGGCTAGGAAAATTTGCAAGGCCGTCCCTATCCGAATCCATGCCATAGATTTTTATGCTAACCTAATAGTACTCGGAACTAAAGGTTTGGAAGTAGTACTAGGAATGGATTGGATGTCCAAACATAAAGGATTGATTGACTGTGCCAAGAAAGCCATCACCATGACCAGTACCGCCGGAATATCAGTCGAGCATATATCTGAAACCTTACCTCGCCAATTCAAGTGTAACAAGAGTAAAGCCCAACCTACCATTGATCAAGTCCGGATAGTCTGCGAATACCCCGATGTATTTCCAGATGTTTTGCCCGGTATGCCCTCAGATCGGGATATCGAGTTTATCATCGAACTAATCCCCGGAACAGGACCCATAGCCCAGAGACCCTATAGTATGAACCCGTCAGAACTAGAAGAACTGAAGAAGCAACTGGATTCCATGTTGGAAATCGGATTGATTCAACCAAGTGCGTCCCCATGGAGATCACATGTCTTGTTTGTGGACAAGAAGGATGGAGGTAACCGTTTGTGTATGGATTATCGGAAGTTGAATGATGTCACCATCAAGAACAAGTACCCCTTGCCTAAGATAGAAGATTCGTTTGATCAGTTGGCCGGTGCCAAAGTGTTTTCTAAGATTGATCTTAGGACTGGCTATCATCAACTCAAAATTTGTGCAGAGGATATCCCAAAGACTGCCTTTACCACCAGATATGGATTGTATGAGTATACAGTCATGTCTTTTGGATTAACCAATGCCCCCGCTTATTTCATGAACCTCATGAATAAGATTTTTATGGACTTCCTGGATAAGTTTGTCGTTGTTTTCATCGATGACATTCTGATTTATTCCAAATCAGAAGAAGAACATGAGCTACACCTAAGGACCATTCTTGGAACCCCTAGAGAGCATCAGCTGTATGCAAAATTTAGCAAATGTGAATTCTGGTTACAGGAAGTAGGATTCCTCGGTCACTATCAGCCGGAGGAATTGCCGTTGACCCTGCCAAAGTGAAAGATGTAGAAGATTGGCAAGCCCCAACCACTCAAACCCAAGTTCGTGCTTTTCTCTAGTATCGCCAGACCCATGACCCAATTGCTGAAGAAGGACAAGAAGTTTGAATGGACCGACAAATGTGAAGCGAGTTTTCAAGAACTCAAAAGGAGATTGATTTCAGCCCCAATCTTGATCATGCCGGATATCACGAAGCCCTTCGATGTGTATTGTGACGCATCCAAGATTGGTCTCGGATGTGTGCTAATGCAAGAAGGCACAGTTATATCTTATCTATCGCGACAATTGAAGCAACATGAACAAAATTACCCACCCCATGACCTCGAACTCGCAGCCGTAGTTCTAGCCCTGAAGACATGGAGACACTACCTGATGGGAAACCGTTGTGAGATTTATTCGGATCACAAGAGCCTAAAGTATATATTCACTCAGAAGGAGCTGAATATGAGGCAGAAAAGATGGATTGAGCTAATCAAGGATTACGACCTGGACATTCACTATCACCCTGGTAAAGCCAACGTGGTAGCCGATGTCCTTAGCAGATTGCCGTGCCACTTGAACTCCATGATTTTAGAGGAGCAACCAAGTTTGCACAAAGAGATGGAAGATTTTCGAATAGAATTAGTAAGTGAAGGATTTTTGGCTAGCATAGAACTTCAGCCCAATTTGATCAGTCAGATTAAAGAGGCGCAGAAAGGAAATGCCAGTATCGACGGAATCAAGCGTCGTATCGGTACAGGCAAAGTACCCAGATTCACCAAGGACGAAGAAGGAGTTTTGTGGTACAAAGGACGCCTTTGTGTACCATCAGATTTTGAGTTAAAAGAAGTTATCTTGAAGGAGGCTCATGATACTCTTTATTCTATCCATCCCGGAGGAACTAAGATGTATCAAGATTTGAAAGAGCAATTTTGGTGGCATAAGATGAAGAGAGAAATCGGAAGCTATATCGCCAAGTTTGATATATGTCAGCGAGTCAAGGCCGGACATCAAAGACCCGCTGGATTGTTGCAACCTTTGCAAATTCCGGAATGGAAATGGGATTCTGTAGGAATGGACTTTATCACTGGACTACCTACTTCTAGTAGGGGAAATGACTCTATTTGGGTCATAGTGGACAGATTGTCCAAAGTCGCCCATTTCTTGCCCGTCAAAACCACCTATCAGAGTTCGAAGCTAGCAGAGTTGTACATCGCTAGAATCGTTAGTTTGCATGAAGTCCCCAAGAACATAGTATCGGATCGAGGAACTCAGTTTACCTCGAGATTCTGGAAGAAAGTCCAAGAAGGTTTAGGAACCCGCCTAGATTTCAGTACCGCGTATCACCCTCATTCCGATGGACAAACGGAGTGAGTAAATCAAATACTCGAAGATATGCTTAGAGCATGTGTGCTTGAATATGGATCCAAGTGGGAAGACTGTCTGCCTTTTGCAGAATTTTCATACAACAATAGTTACCAAGCCAGTTTGCAAATGGCCCCATTTGAATTCATGTACGGAAGAAAGTGTTGCACCCCTTTGAACTGGTCGGAAGTAGGAGAGAGTCAGATTTTCTGACCCGACATCCTACGAGAAGCAGAAGAGAAGGTTCACAAGATTCGTGAGCACCTCAAGACAGCCCAATCCCGACAGAAGAGTTACGCCGAGAAGAGACGTCGAGACCTCGCCTTCAACATAGGAGATTTTGTTTATCTGAAAGTGTCGCCATTGAAGGGAATGCAGCGTTTCCAACTCAAGGGAAAGTTAGCCCCCAGATATATCAGACCTTTCAAAATTCTGAACCGTCGAGGAGAAGTATCGTATCAACTGGAACTACAAGAAGAGATGTCAGCTGTGCACAATGTGTTCCATATCTCGTTACTTCGCAAGTGTCTCGAAGTCCCCGAGAAGACCGAAGTGTTCAAGAATATCGATCACCGGACCATAGAGATCAACGATGACCTAACCTATCCCGAAGTACCCATCCGTATATTTGAAGAAGCCTTTCGAACTACCAGAACCCGAAGCATCAAGTTTCTCAAGATTCAGTGGAGCAACCACACAGAAGAGGAAGCTACCTGGGAACGCAAAAATCACATCAGGACGTAGTTTCCCGATCTCTTCAAATCCTAGGTAATCTTTTCGTCCTTTTTCAAATCTCGGGACGAGATTTTGTTTAAGGGGGGAAGGTTTGTAACATCCCAAAAATACCAAACTTAGATCATCAAACACTAATCATCAAGATTAGGGTTAACAAAAACTTTTCTAAATAAACTCATGAATGCATGTATATGTGTATGCATGGATTTTGAATTTCTTTAAAAACCACCTTGTTTGTGTGATCCATTGCTTGTAAAATGTTTCTTAGGTGAAATGAACATCATCTAAAACATTTCCCACACTTTTCCTAAAGACAAGTAAATCAAAACAAATATATTAAGTGATTGGTCATTTTGACCAATTTAACTCCCATGCCTACTTTGGCTGTCTCAAACTTTCAAAACCTAACAGAAACTTTTCTGGATCTTTGCACCCCTTGAATGAAATCATAACAAGGTATCAAGGCCCACTTTGTGATCATCCAGAAACTTTCAAATGCATAGTTTAAATGACAATTCAAAATTGAATCTTTATCATATGGGAAGATCCCACTTTTTCAAAACCCACTCAAACAAGCTCAACTTTCAAAACCCAAGCATCTGCAGACTCACCAGCACCAATCTAGCAAACCCACCAAAATTCATTTCAAAATTCAAAACTTGATTTCATGCGGCCATTTCATCAAACAGGTTGCAGACACAAATCAAACAAAACATCAAACACTATAGTGTGCAGTGATTCTTGCCTAACTTGTTCCCTAGTTAGCTCACACACAACTCAGTAGATCATCTAGGAAGATTAGCCCAACACTATCACCCCTGTGAGCTTGTCATTGTCATCAATGGTGAACAGCCGAGCACCCCAATGTCACCCCTTTGTGGACAACAGGCTAGAGGAAGAACTAGCCGTGCCAACCTTGTCTGGGAGGCAGCCCACCATCCACCGCCACTTCCTGTCCCAGCCGCGAGCGTTGCCAAGCCCTGGACCACGCGCACAAGCGGCGCCCAGACCATGCCGAGCGTGCACCAGAGCGCCACCCTCGACCAGCGTCCACAGACCGCGCGCCGTCCTCACCCCGTGCACACACGATCACCACCGACCCAGGAGACCGCCAGACATCCCCGTTTGCCGCCCCGTGCCATACAGCCACCGCCCGCCGTCGAAGACGCCGCCTCTGCCGCGCAGAGCACCGGCCATTCCAGACCAAACCACACCGCCCCATGCCTCGCGACCATGTCGTTGAGCATCGCCAGGAGACACAGCACCGTCCCCTACCCTTGCCCATGCCATTAGCCGCCTGTAACGTTGCCCCCGACGAGCTCACCGTGCGCCCCGACGGTCCCCTCGCTCGACTATAAATAGAGGCCACCCCCGCACGATTTCTTCACACCATCTCACTCCCCTCTCCTCACTGACCGTGCCACACCGTCCTCAGAGCAAGGCGAGCACCACCTCGCCGGAATTTCACCGGAGACCGCCACCTCTAGAGAAGAAAGGAGCCAGCGATTGGAGCCGCCCCAGGAGAAGCCACCGGTACCAGGAGGTTCGCCGTCGTCAACTTCATCGTTCGCCCGCCTCGTCGACCCTCGCCCGTACCCCGGTGAGCCCCTAGCACCCCTCACTGGCCGCGCTAGGTTTCGTTCTCGCCGGAGTTGTCTCGCGTCGACGATGACTCCCAGCCGTTAGATTAGAACTAGATCGAACGATCCACGTTGCCCCATACCGCTTCGCCCAGCCCCGTGTCACTGACGAGTGGGGACACCCACTTAAGCAGCCCGCGGGAGCACTGCGCTTAGCAGGCCGGCCCGTTAGAATTTCCCGCGCAAGCCCAGTTATTCAAATTAAACTTTTTCTATTTCAATTCAAACATACTTCAGCACTCAATTTCAAAAATCAACCCAGATCGATTCAGTGCACCAATTTGAATGAAACCAATTTTGTTGGAAAGGTCTATTAATGCTTAATCCAAGCCCGTTGGATTCAAGTCATTTGGATCTCTAGATCACCCCTAGTAAAAATATCAAGGAAGAAGCTTTTCTGCATTCAAACATTTTTCAAATTTAAACCATAAAAGCTTTTGAGTTGATTCCAACTCTCAAAAATCACATTTAACCATACCTTTCAGAATATATAAAAATATATAGGTTTACTTGCATAAATACTATTCAAGTAATAAAAGAATGCTTCATAAGCATTTCTAGCCACTTTAATTAATTAAAATAAAAGGGTAAAACCTTATTAAATGGTGACACCACTTTAAATCACATTCCCATGGACTACAATATGTGGTGATGACACATGTCAACATGATCCCATGTTTAGTTTGAGAATATTAAATCTTAAGTAATTTTTCAATAAGTAGAAATTACTTTTCTAAAAATAAAAAGATTTAAACCAAGCCTTAACCTTGTAATGTTAGAGATGATGCTAGATCATCTATAGGACCCTTGTGTGTGATGATTGCAAGTAGTTAAGTATTGTTTGGTGATTGTGTACCTCGTATTTATTCATAGACGCTAGTACCGACCAAGGATACGAGGAGGAAGGAGGATACTACGAAGAGGAAGCCGAGGAGAACTTCAAGCACTGCTCTGCACAAGGCAAGCTAACACTTGCAAGATACTATACCTATGCAAGCTTATACTGATATTGATGCAAGCTAACCCTTGCCAGATACTCTACTGATGCCACAAACCCATACTTGTGATATGACTACTATATGCCTTAAGCATATGTGATCATACCCACTTGATAAACCAAATTCTAGTTTTATGTGCAAGCTTCTTACTTTTCTTTATCAAAGCTTACTTAGAGTCTACCTAAGAGTTTGGTAGATACTAGATAGTTGTGCTGAAGGTTGCATAAAGAGCATAAAATTTGGCCTAAGCTAGAAACCTTGATATCAGCCTAAGATATAAGGTTGGACTTAGTGAAACTCCACTAGTTACCACCCCTCATTAGTACTACCCCCACCTGTAGATGCTAGTGCTAAGCATAAAACTTGATCAACTTTTAGATGGGAATACTTGGTGGAAAAATGGTTATGAAAACCTTGGAATGATGGATAATTTTATTGAAATGTTTTGGACATGTGTTTCCAAACACTTGATGATTCTGGTGATAAAAATGTTGAGGCATGAGCCTTAGCCCTTTATAAAACTGATGGTTGTCTGGATGCGATACCATTCCAATTTTTGCGTACAACCACAATACCCGAATATTGGGTAGGGCTTGACTGGAAACTTATATACCTTAGTATTAGTTCCCTCCCGGCCAAGGTCTGAGCTGAGGCTACCTTGTGAAGATTGTCCACCTGTGCAGTACCCAAGATGACAGCTGGTCATGGTTGGGAGGCCAAACTCACAGGAGAGGTGCTTATACTAGGGCGTGTAATTGAAAGGTTAGGATTAATTATCCGCATACTGAGTATGGTGAATTCAGGATTTGTTCCTGACGGATGTATCGAATGTTGTGGTGAAAGTGTACAATCTCTGCAGAGTGTCAAACTATTCGAATAGCCGCGTCCGCGGTTATGGACAGTTAGAGTGGCCATACTGTTCCCCCGTTAGACTTTCCAAAATGACTTGTCAAATGAATTGAGACTTTGACTTGACCACAACAGAGTTGTGACCTGAATTACAAGATCCCACTTAGGAGTTATAAAATTGTGAATAGCTTTGAAACTTAGTAGAGATAAACCTGGCTTTTTGCAAAACAACCCTAGAGCCTAGTGTCCTATTATCAAAAAAAAACCTTACCTGTTAGTATTAGTTTGTGAGTACTTAAAGAGTACTCATGGCTTTGTCCCTGGCTATTCCCATTGCCAGACTATGAAGAGGAGTACCTGGAAGATGGACCCCAGGGAGGTTACGACAACTAGGATCATCTCCCATCGTCAGCATTGCCTGTGACCCCGAAGATGGAGCTTCGCCTACGCTACCGTTATTATTACGTATTCCGCTGCTTGATGTTGTATTAAGAACTGGATCATGAGATCCCCATTGGTGTAAGAACTTATGTATCGTTTGTAATGGATGAAGTACTATGGTATCCAATTCTGTTATGTCTCGCAAAAATGGTAATCCTGGGATTGCGATGTATGGCATAACAGGCATCTAGGATTGAAAAATCCGGGTGTTGACAATTAGGGTGTTGGATTAAGCTGGGTGGTTATGATTTTTGCCAACTTATTAGGGCAGGGAATAATACATCAAGTTTGTAATTACTTTTGCTACCTTGAAGGCTCATTTTTGTTCTCTTCGACCTTATCAGGTATAAGCCGGAGGTTGGCGATATCATAGTTGGCCGTGTCATCGAGGTATGCACACTTTGGGTCACTCTTTCAACGTTTCTCTCATTTTTGTAGCATGGTTTCTGCTAGGAATGAGCCATGATGATGCTCAACATTTTTGGTTAAAGCATACGTGTTAAACTGCGGGTCTTATTCTATGCTGTTAAAAGTTGCTGATGCAAAGATGTGTTTAGTCAGATCTTTATAGCACACGGATTAAACATTAGCTTTTCCATGTGTTTGATAGGGTAGTAGCTTCAGTTATGTACTCTTGGATACATGTCATCCTGAAATAGTCGGGCGGTGTGGGTAAACCTACCTGTTATTATAGTCAGCTCATCACAATGTGATCTACTATCTGCTTGTTGTGCATCCATGCAAACAATGTATCTCATTTCTCACCAATATCAGTTACTAGGTTGATTTTTTTCTCTCTAGATTGCTCCCAAGCGCTAGAGGTTGGATATAAACTTTAGCCAAGATGCTGTTTTGATGCTTTCTTCTATGAATTTGCCTGATGGTATACAGGTATGCTGTTCTGCACCTTTTTCCTGTAACACCCAAATTTTGGGGCTGTGTTCAGCTCAAGACAATATTCTTGCAATACAATTTCAAAGACAAATATTGCAATGCACTATATCAATAGATATTTCAACATGCCTCAAAGCACCCTTTCTAGCTGACCTTTCTACTATACCGTTACCCACAGAGCACATTAGTTTCCTGCCGAGTCTTGATGGAATACGTGTGTTCCATGTCAAAAAAAACTTGCATACAGTCTGTATAGAACGTAGTGTCATATATAGGATTGCATACAGTTTAAACCTAAAACATGTGGCATATTGATATGGTTCATTCTGTGTGACTTATTCTGGTAGTCAAAAATGTAGTCTACTGCTCAATTGAACACTCATCATTAGAAGAGAAGTCGAGTCCCAAGCATCAGAACTCTAGAGTCAGTTTGACAGAAGGTATTTTCTCTCTATTTTGATATGTTGGAACATCATTCAATCGAAGGAGTCCATTTGAAGTATAGTTGTTTCTCCAAAATACCTACTTACTGTATATGCAATGTTTGTTGTCCATCTTTCATATATATTCTAGTTACTTCCGTGACATGTTTGATTGCTTGCAGCCCATCAATGACATGGATTTCATAAGACAGTCCAAGGTTGATGTTACAACATGGTCGCAAGCTATAGCTACTTATGATGTAGCACATCCTTAGAAGTACAATTTAATTCCACTGCAGCTCTAGCTATGCAATCACAATGCTATTTAAAGTTTATATGTGCAATCTATTGGTCTCAAGCTGTGTATGACTATTGTAATTTGACTGTAATAATTTGAGTGAAATTTAAACATCTGCATAAACTACTGTAATTTGAGTGAGCGGTGTATTTGTTTGTATTATTGTAATTTGTATTGATGGGATTTGAGTGCAATACCTGCTGTAATTTGACAACTGTGAGCCATTTTGAAAATTTAACTGCTGTAATTTGACTTCTGTTTGCTACTGTAATTTTATGGTTGTTATCTTTTAGAGGCACTATGAAGAGTGCCTCAAATGGTTAGCTTTTAGAGGCACTAGTGATAGTGCCTCAAATGGTTGGCTTTTAGAGGCACTACTGATAGTGCCTCAAATGGTTGGTTTTTAGAGACATTATTGAGAGTGTCTCAAATGGTTGGCTTTTAGAGGCACTAGTGATAGTGCCTCAAATGGTTGGCTTTAGAGGTACTCTCAATAGTGCCTCAAATGGTTGGCTTTTAGAGACACTATCAATAGTGACTCAAATGGCTAGCTCTAGAGGCACTATTTTAAATGTCTCAAATGTTTAGTTTTAGTGGCATTTTTCAAAATGCTTCAAATAATTAAGAATTTGAGGCATTTTTTAAGAGGAAATCTAACTAACGACCGGTCAGTAGAAATAAAAACCTGACGGGCGTTCGCGTACTGTACTGCTGTCTTTCCATCCGTCCGACAAAACGAATCAAAACTAGTAAAGAGTCAAATCGAAAATTTAAAATGTTTTATAGAACAAACCGTTCATCCGAATTAGGATCCGTTTTCACTATAGACTAGTTGCGACGAGATCTTCGAAACTAGATCCCATGTTGGTATGTTTCGATAAAAAAAAATTCGGACCAAAAAGTTATCCACCCCTAACACGTGAGTTATCCATATCAAAATATAAACAGTTATCCATCGTATGAATGAGTTGGGTCGAGGTGTTCTCATATTTCTCATGTGAATATTTTTTATATATTTTTTGTTTTATGAAACCTCGATTAATGCATCAGCGAGCGATGAATGCTCGGTATATAACACCCTTTGAGGATTTATCACTTATACGCCACGGTAGCGACGACGGGCAAAGCCGAATCGCTAGACTACTGATTGCCCGCTACGTTTGTTCATTTTATCTTTGGGTGATGGGTGGTGGGGCATAAGATCTCATTTATTATATCATGCAAAAAAAGGTTTGGATTTAATTTCTTTTAAAAATATATCCTTGATGTTTGACGTGGTAACCTTTCAAGGTTGAGTCGCTCTTACGCCTCTCGTGAAAACAAACGACAAAGCCGAGCCATTAGAATAACTTTTGTATTTTATTTTTAGTTAATTTTTATAGTGATGGATAACTTACATGTTATTGGGTGGGTAACTTAAATGCTGAAGTATGGATAACTCTCTTGTTATTAGTAGATAATTATTGTACAATATCATGGATAGTTTTTTGTTTATCCCTGTGAATAACTTTGTACAATTTTTAGGATAACTTTAGTTCTCTTTGTGGCCACTATAATTTTTAAGCCTTGGTTATCTTGATCGTAGTTAATTACATATATAATAGACTTACTTGATTTGGACACGTTAGCCTAGGTGTTAGGATACCGTGTCTTTGAGGTCGACGTGATAAAAAACTTATATCGTTGAAGTTCACATGCATACAAAAACTCAAACATAAGATCTGTTCATAGGATGAATAATTTACGTAATACCAGGTGGATAACTTACGTAATTTAGTATGGATAAATTTTGTGTCACAGTTGGATAACTTTTCGGTCCGGAAAAAAAGTTCTCGAAACATATTGATATGGGATCTAGTTTTGAAGATCTCATCGCGACTAGCCCAACGGTAAAAACAGATCTAAAAATGGATATATGATTTCTACAAGTCATTTTGAATTTGAAGATTTTCAAAATTAAATTAGACATCAGCTATTTTGTCGTTTTGTGATTAACAACTAAATTGCCAATTATTAGACCTGGACCACCTCATGCATCGTACATATTCACACATACATGCTCGGCCGTGAATAAACCAGATTTTGTCAATTGTAGAACGGTTGTTGGGTAGCAGTGTCTTTTTTAAACTGCCACTAATAACTTTTACCTACAGCACTGTCCCGGCGATTTTTTTAATGCCTAAGAAAATCAATTATGGCACTATTCCGTTTAACTATTAGAGGCACTTTGTGTGCATCTGGACATGCCACAGTGGCGTAGATCGCAAGTGTCGGCTGGGACACGACGGCATGGACTCGGAACGCAACGTGGGCATGCATCGATCGTGTCGTGTCGTGTCGGACTCGGAAGCGAACGCTGTCTCCGATCCGTCGCGTCGTCTGATTGTGTGAAGCAGCCGGGACCGGCGGTGGTCGACCAGTGCGCCGTGCGCGCCGTGCCGCAATAAGGTGGGGCTGCTGGGGTTCGGCCGCCGTTGCGAGGGTACTCTCTGCAGCGTTCACCGCTAGCTACACTAACAAGCTAGAAGTGGTTGCGGTTTGCGGACAAGATCGCGAGGATCTGAAGCTCACAAGAGAGCCAAGATTCGCAACCAGATGTCCCCGACGTACGAAGAACGGATCAAACTGTTCACAACATTGTCCTCTCTAGGATACGATCGATGATCTTCGTATTCTCTTTGTCGTCAGGCTTGTAGTGGTTCAAAGTTCAGAGTTCAGACATCCACATCATCTGAAGCCAGCGCCAACTTCCTGTACTTGTTGTTCATGAAGATATATGTTTCGATGTTTTTTCTATTCTCTTGATCGCGAACTTGTAATCATGTTAGTTTGGAAGATGGCAGCTTCTATCGTTCGAATGACTATGTTGTTTCGCTGACTCTTTCTTGAGACTAAAAAGCTGTATGATGTCCTTGAACAAACATATTAAAACGGCCACTTCATTACGTTAACAATCCAACAAATACTACTACATTGGTATCAAGGAGTAATATTCTAGCCCCCCAAGGGGGCGTTTAGAGGCCATGTGCTCTCTTAGCCGTCCGATTGGACTGTCAAAGTGATCCGGATCGTTCTTTTTCAGCATACATCTTCATTCACCTACAGAATCCTAGCATTTCTCACTGATTTGAGGGCCTGCGTTTTGGCAGGCCCGCCGGTCGGAGACCTCCTCTACGTGTCATTGTGTGTGAGTGCAAAGAGAGAACAGCGGCGCGGTGGCATCCTGTGGTTATGCTGCCCACTGAGGGGTAAAATCGTCAATTCGTTCTAGCCAACCCTATCACCGGGCCTGCTGCCTCGTGCCTGCCCTCCTCCACCTCCTCCCATCCCAGCCGCCATCCTCGCGCGCCTTCCCTCCCGGCCTCCTCATGTCCGCCGCCTCTTGCTCCGACCCATCCTCTCCGTGTGCAACGTGGTTGGTATGTCCTCTTTGTCGCTAGTCCGTGTGGAGGAGCACGGGAGGCGATCGACCGCCTCCATAAATTAGGAGAAGCACAGGAGGCCGTCGACCATGGGGACAAGCTGATCCGGAGGGGCTCGAGCAGCGCGACCTCCGTCGGCGCGTCCACGGCGCTATGGTGACCAGCAGCGGCCGCGCTCGCCCGCAAGTACCTCCCTTGGCCTCTCCCTTCCCCATCTCTGCTCTTTATCTCTCTCCCGTCTCACGTCCTCTCTCTCTCTAAGCAGTAAGTAGACGGCCCGCTTACCTCCGGCTCAACCTTGCCTCCTCACCATGCCCGGTCAGCCATGCTGATCTGCTGTTGCTTAGCCGCCGCTGATTTCTCTAGATCCCGGTCGATTCCGGCCGCATCCTCCACCGTCAGCTACCAACCATCTCATCTTGCCTCGTCTATATTGCCCGACCATGGGGAGGAGAATGGAGGGCACATCGAGAAGGAATTCCTCAAAGCCCTAGCCGCCTGATCCTTGTCCCTGCGTCAGCTCCGTCATAGGAACTTGCCCAAGCTCCAGGTGGAGGACGACGACATGCATTGATGAGTCGTGCGCAGATCGTGCCGCCGCCGCTCTTCTTGATGCCGGACGATATGTGCTGCTCACCTGCAGGTATGACCTCCTGCCTCTCCCTCCTCTGTCTCATGTATGTCTCACTTAAATCCTTGAGGTGATTTTGGTTTTGATTTAGATTTACACATCAGTTGTTGCGGTGAGTACTGTTAGTGCAGGGATGAACGGACATCCAGATGTGCCAGCTGCAAAAAGGTTCCTTTGAGGTTTGTCTTTGTTCAGATCTTTGCAAATACAGTTTCAGAAATCACATATTTAAGGAATGGAAGTAGCAGGATCGCATAGCAATTTGACTCGGGTTTGCTTGATATTCTCCAATTGCTTGCTCGTTGTTTCTGATTAGTTCCAAGTTTACATGCTATACAGCTCAAGATTTAGAGTTAAAGGTTGGGATTGCTTATTATTTCTTATTTATCCCAGGTTTACATTCTACAGCTCAAGATTTAGAGATGAAGTTGGGCAGCTAGCACTAGATTATGCCATCCAGATTTAGAGGTGAAGAATGGGCAATTAACACTAGCTCGTTCAAATTGCTGGAAGGTAGCTTATGCCAAAAAAAGTTGTCTAGATTTATTTTTCAAATTTTGTTTTGTATTTGTTCAATACCATGGTGTATCACGTAACCTTTTGAGTAAAAATCTGGAAATATGAGTTACATGAATGAACTTATTATTCACTGCTATCTACTTGCCATATTGGTATTATTTAGCTAGTGAACCGGCGGAAGGAGAGAGCACGGGCAGAGGTGCACGGCAGCAGCATTCGCCTCCTCTTCTACCCTGATCCTAAGCGCATCGGCATTTTCTTCCGTGGCACCTTCTCCTCCATCGGCCTGGTGGCCAGGAGGAGCATCTTCAGGTATGTAGGTTTCCTCGCCCCGCCGGTTGTGGAGATTATGAGGTCATGGCTTGATCTTATCTGTTGCATCCCTTTCCTGCCCTCTTTCATTTATTTCCCCCTCTACAACTGTGTTTGTATGCCTGTTTCTCGGATATGTTAATCACGGAAACAGTGGAGCAATCAGCCTTGGCTGCGGTGCTGGTTGAGATTGTCATGTGTTTGGTCTGTTCTACTGCTCCTGCTCCGTTTACCCTTATGTTGGCATAGTCTATCGAACTTGTTATTGGAATGTTAATGACAGTATTCTTGGTGTCTAGGATTTCCTTTTTTTGGAATCTGACATGGTTACTTTTGTTGGATTTGTAGCACCTCCCTTAAGACCACATCCCTTTGACCTATATAGGAGCGTATCGAGTCGTAGTTGTGCTAGATTGATTATGACAGATCAATGCATTTTTAGGTACCACCCTGTTTGTTTGGTTTAGTTGCCTCCATCTTGGTACTGGTATCTGTTGGTCTATGCTCGATCTTAATTAGCTGATTTTTCCCAGTGATTTTATAGTATAATGCGCAGTGCGATTGTGTTCATACAGTTAGTTCTAGAAGTATGTTTCATAGATCCGATAAACTTTAAACAAGTAAATATTTACTCATGTTACCAAGTAAATATTTACTAGGATGTCTTGGTGCCATACAGATAGTAAATGTGCAACCAAGTGCACAGATATCTTCATACAAATATCAGTAGGCGAGAGCTATGTTGAGCTTAAAATAACCGTTATTTGATTCTTATGAATATGTATTCTATAAGGTAATCATGTGCTCTTCCTTTTGCCATATGTGGCAATATTGAACTTTTGGATTGGTGGTATGGGATCGAGACCAACTAGCACTACGACGACACTCTGAGCAACTGTGACGTCGAGCGGCCTTGCACAATCGCGATTGCATGGAATTGCAGGTAGATTTGACATACATGAGAACCCTGTTTTCCTACGAACGGATATCGTGTCCTTGTGTTTACATATATCATTCAAATTAAATGCTTCCCTGTTCTCGTATTTTGTTTTGTCAAGTAAATCTTGGTGGTTAACATGGTTTGCTTGTTTAGGTTGCAGTGAAAGAATTATTATAGTATAGATGTAGCTATAACTATACGCGTTCTCTAATTATATGTCAGATGGCAGAGAAATCATTATCCGTTAGGTTGTTTGTTTTATAATTTCATACCGTCTGTTTTCTTAGTCATGTTTCTTTCATGCAGCGTATTGCTTCAGATTTCCTTATGGACCACATCTTCCTTTCTATTGGAAGAGTTGTCCAGATTTACGTATTAATCATTTTATTGCTCAAAGGGTAGAGTTTGTCCTTGAAGTGAATAAAAAGAAGTTACCTCATGAACCTTATTCATGCAGAAAAAGGCAATGTTGCTCCTAGGAAGGTGACCTACATTATTTTGATGTTATTAGTTCATGTACTTTCTTTAACTAGACTGGTATTGCAATGTATTACTATGGTAACTGCTATAGGAACAAAATGTGAAGTATTTTATCATTGCACTTGAAGACATACGAGTAATTAATGTGAGAGGGCAATTGTCGGATAAGAAAATTTACCAAATGTGATTTGCCAAGCGGATAGTAATTTTTTTTCGCATGCCTCTTCTTTACTACAGCTAAAAAAACCTAGAAATCTTTACTCCAACTGCTTTTGTTAACTAAATGTCTGCTTTTTGAGCTATGAGGGAGGAAGGAGGTGTGAGACTGGGGATTTTTTGTGCCGGTGTCCTTCCTTCAGTGGCTTCAGAAAAGTTTTCATTAGTAGAGGCAGCAAGCACAAAACAAGTAGTCTGAGCTCGTTTATTTATGCATATGACCTCAGTTTATCAGTTACGTTGGTTGACATTTTTACATGCTTGGTGATGTAGCTACTAGAATTTTTGGAAGTCCCTAATTTATGATGCATGTACCAATTGGGCATATTATTCCATTCGTATATTTAGTTTATTCCTTTCTCGATTTCATAGACCGTAGATTCAAGGTTTGAAATAAAGGTATTGCTTGCTACTTTACCCATCAACGCCATTGTTGTGGTTTCTCTTGGGACTAAATTAGTTAATTTCTTTGGTACATCCTTTTTTTGGTATATGGTGTTTGACCACCTGTATTTAATAGTTTCTTTGTATCATCACTTGCTTATTGCTCTTCATGATGTATTATCACTTGCTAATTTCTCATGTTCATGATGCGGTGGAACCATGGGCTTTTGTAACTTGCAAGAGTGAGATCTAGCTTGGAGCCTTGCTGAAGCAATGGCGCCCTGCTGAACTATCCTTTCAAATACACCTAGATAATTTAAAATACATATTTCTAAAGTTTTATGTGACAATTAGTACATAATTCAACAACTGATGGTGTCCATAAGTTTATGACTCTAAGCTATGCTTTCATACGGTTCATGATGTACCTCTAGAAGTATAACTCGCCCTTTAGAGTAGGTTGTTTGTGGTTGTTATTATTCTGGAGCAAATTTATACTGGACAAGATAGTTAATACCGCAGCTACAGCGGTGGCAACCAAATAAGATGTATGGATAAATCATTGTCATGATGATTATCTTGGATGGATTTCATTGTCGTTGTACAGCTGAAATTTCTTTGCTCATAGTGTTCTTGCCTATAACCTTTTCTTATCAGTAAACTTTTTTCTTTTCCCCTGTTCAGGTGAAGATATTAGCCTAGGATTTACATGTATAATTCAGTGAATTAAGCAACAAATCAGATATAGATATCAAACCTAGGTTCTGAACTGGCATTTGGTAATTTAATTTCCTTCCCTGCCAGATACAATTGTCTGAAGCATGTGATTGCATATTTTGTTTCATCATGATACGAGGAGTGGATGTGCTCTATCCTAGACCATAGCGGCCGCAAAGCTAAGGCCAGGGCATGGTCGAAGGAGAAAGCCTCGATGGCTCTGCAGTAGGTTAGAGGAGGTGTCTGTCATGGTAGGAAGCAATGAGGAGTGTAGTCATGTGGGTTGCTACACGCTTCGGACTTCATCTCTGACAAAGGTAGCTCCCATGAACTTAGTTATTCTTTTTTATGTACTTATACTCATGATTTGTGTGTTAGCATGTTGTTATTTAGTTGTTATAACTACCCCCTTCTACGAACTTATATTTCATTTTCCATTAACAAGCTATTGTTGATGATGTGCATTTTAGTATAGCTTTCGTGGTGTGTGTTGTGTGTATTTTGGAGGTAACAAGGAGTGGATGTGCTCTAGCCCAGACCATAGTGGCAGCACAGGCTGAGTCCAGGGTGTGGTCAAAGGAGAAAGCCTCGATGGCGCTGCAGTAGGTCAGAGGAGGTGGCCGTCATAGTAGGCGACGATGAGGATGAGCGCAGTCATGTGGACAAAGGTAGCTCCCATGACCTCAGTTATTATTTTTGTATAAACTAATTTTCTTTATCAATATGATGACCTATCAATTTATGTTCATTTATTTTCTACACTTTTCAAACCTATCTGACCTGGAAATATCTCAAAAGTAGAGATATGTATTCTGCAAAAAATAATTGTGTGTTCTTAATAGTAGTGTGCAAAACTACAGGTCTATAATGTACACATTATGACTCCTATAAATTATCATGTACAACATTCATAGCATGTTATTATTCACGTGTTTCTTAGTTTAGTACTTGAAAGTTAGCCATTGCCTAGATTCTCCAGTTAAATGATTTGTTCGCTAGACTACTTGAGTTACTCAGGATCAAGTTTTTTTTGGGAGGAGGGGCATATTACCTTTAGTGAAACTATTCCATTTAGAACAAGCTTTTGAGATGAGTGTCTTAGCTTGCGAAAACGCCTAACTTTTCCTCTTTTGTCATAAAGATGGCTTGCAGGAGCAGCACCACTGGACATCAAAAAGTGTTGTTTTGACTAACAGAAAACATTCAATTGTTATTATTGTGTATTACTAAAAGGAAATGTTTATTATTTTATTTCCCGTGCCTTCTAGCTAATTTAAATTTTGTAATGTTTAATAATACCAACTTAATTTAACTATTGGTGTTTGTTGATATGTGCTTGTATGCCCACAAGCCACCTGTTCCTAAGATGGTCAGCGATGAACTTCCATATCATCCTATGTTTTATTAATATAATGTGCACTACTAATGTTTATTTATATTCAATACTGTTTATCTTACATCCACATGAATGTTTTTGTCGTTCATAGGCGGGCAAACATGTGGCAAGTCTATGTATTGCAAGATAAAAGTATGTATTGCACTATCAAGTGTCAACTACCTTTGATCAATATGAATAACTTATGCATTATAATGATCAGGGCTAGAGGATCATGGGAGTTGCTCCATCATGAACAAGGGATTGTCATAACATGATATCGAGCGAGGGTACGGTTTGCATCGCTAAGATGCCTCTTTGTACATGCCTTACTTTGACAGATGAGAAGCAGGTTGCAGTTTAAGATCTATAGTCTTTACTACATGTCTGACTATTTTTTTTGCAGGCTCCCTTATCTTCTTGTTCTGCTTTTCTCATCACCTGGACATCTGGTACTTGCGAAGGATTTCCATTCTTTGTTGAGCGATTGGACTGACTAGGAAGCAGTGTTTATGAAAGGTTGTCATGTGGTTCTTATGTGGAATAAAATGTAGGACTTCCATGTTTTGAGTGTATGTATAAACCGTTGTATTCTCTATAAATTTATGTCCCCATTATGGATCTGGACTCCACTCCTTATTTGACTCATGCAAGTTTGTAACTTCTATTTATTACTATTATAACAATATCTTGATTTTTAGATATCAGTTGTGGAGCATGATCCCTTTAGATTTTGTTCTTTGATTATAAGGTTAGAGAATCTCTAACCTAACCCCAATAACTTAGAGTAGAAAATGATCCCTAAATTGTATTTCTTTTTTTCTCCTCTAAACTTTGGTTGTTGGACAATACCTAGAAATTTAGAGGACTAAAAGTTTTTCATCATTGTTTTCAAATCTTCGCACCAAAATCTAAATATCCTTGATACAAACATGCATAAATATTATCCAAAATACATCAAATCGATCAAGTTAGATCCAAAAGTTTGGCCACCACCTCAAAGACCACTTTGGCCACCATTACCACCACCACCACAAGAAATCTCCCAATATGCCCTAGCCTTGACATCCAATGTGCTTGGGTTCATAAAAATGATGTTGCGATCGACATCCTTCCTCTCCTTGTCCTCTTTGTGTAGCCTCCTTGTCCTCTTTGCGTTTGATCGCCAATGCTTTTTTATCTCAATGATGTCATCGAACTCTTCCTTTAGCGACTTCTTCTTTTGTTATCTTGACACCCTCCGGCCTCTTGTTGAGGTCTTTCTCTTCATCACCGGACTCCTCCTTTTGGCTAAGCCTAGCCCTCTATGGTGTGGTCTCATAGTTTCTCCGAATCCATTTCTCATTGCCTTGAAGCTCCTTGTAGCAATGGTGAAAGAAAAGGCTTTGTTGCCACCTCTCTTGTTGCAGTGCTTGTACACATATTGTTGCAGAGGACCCCACTTAGTGATTGGCACCCCGCTCGGTGGTGCATTGGTCACATAGTCAACGATCCTGGCCCATCGGTTGCAACACTCAAGTATTGTGCCCCACCGATGACCAAGTGAGCCTTGGGTTCTGTATGATGGCATGGTGACCACCTTCTGGTAGTAATCCTCAATTCTTCCCCAAACCTCTCCTTTTATTGATCAGCGCCAACCGATGCATCAAGCGACACATTCATCCAAGCATGGCACAACGCCACATCTTCCTCGCTATATTTATGGGACCTCTTACCTGTGACCTTCTCCTTGTTCTAGCCCTTTCCCTTTTTCTTGCTGTTGGTCGACGCCTCCACCTCGGTGGCCTCCTCTTCCCCGGCCAAGTAGTCACCGGGCGGCCTCTTCTGCCTCCTCTTCGGCATCCATAACCTCTTCGTCGCTACTGAAGTTGAGGTCATCGAGGCCTTGGTGGTGATAATGATCGAGTTGAGACATGAACTCGGCGACGACACTCGGAGTCGACCAGTCATTTTGTCGATCACCTCGCGGGCGCCATATAGAGGTGGGACGGTGGCTGTCGAGGAGGACGGCGGCGTGTCCCCTGAGGTTCCCTTGTGCTTGTCCTTCATCGCGGTGGTCACCCGGCTTGAGTGTGAATGTGGCAGCAGCCTTTCTCTTCTTCTTCTCTGCCTGCGAATGGGCTAGCATGGACTCCATTGGATTCCGCGCCCATGGCCCACTTAGCACCGGCGCTAGGGTGACTAGCCCACCTTCCCCACTATCAGTGTGGCCTTGGAGGTGGTCTTGGCGGCCGCTACCATCGACCGCGCCATGCCGTTGGTGCCCAACCGCTTATGCGACATCAGAGGCGTCACGAGGGTCGATTACGGCAGCGGCGCGTCGGTGGGAAACTACGGCGGGGCTGCAGAACCAAGTTCCGGTTACATTACGGCCCGGGAGGGGAGAATCTTGGCGCCGACAACGAGTGATGGCGGTTTTGGGCAGGAGGGTCTCCGGCGAGGAAAATTTTAGGAGTCGTGTGCGCGGCCGAGAAAATATGAGAGGATGAGATTAGGAGTCACATTCCTAACTATACTCCTCTAACAGAATTTCCGTCTTCAGTTAGAGCTGATTCCGGCCGATGAGGAGTACATTTGCTTCTCCGGCCACAGATAGGAGTTCGGCTCGCAAGCATCATTATCTTCTGCTTATGATACAAAATGACTCTCTATCTAAGAAGATTGCATATGTATAATTTCTTAGATTCTTTGTCTTTAAAAACAATTTTTCATACCGTGTTGCCCGCGAAGCGGGCAAGCGAGCGGCAAGCCGCGTTTCCTACCTAGTATATGAATAAGATTGCACGAAGCAACACTTTGGTAGATCACATTCACATCAAACCGTACACGTGCGACTTGACTAGAAGAAACATGGATCGCTACCACATAGTCGCATAGTTGACACAGAACAACATGGCCGGCAGCCGGCCGGCGGGTGATCACCACTTGGAAACGAAGGGCCGCCTGGACTTGTGATGGAGAGACGAGGACGGAGCTGGTGCCGGGGCGGGCGTAAGCGCGTCCGCCGCGAGGATGGTGACGTTGAGCTTCATGCCCAACTGGCAGTGCTTGCCCACGGAGCAGATGAACCACCTCCTCCCCGGCTTCTCCAGCTCGACCTCGTCGCTGCCGGAGCTGAAGCCGCTGATGGGGTTGGCGGTGTTGCACGCCTTGAAGTCCGCCCCGCTCACCTCGACCACGTTGTGGAAGCCCTTGTTGTAACTGAACACTGCAAACGCGTACATAATTAGTTCCGGTTCTGATCGAAACTTCTAACCATGACTTGATTCAGAAAATGATGAACAAAGCGGAGGACTCCATAGCCATGATACTGTTTGATGTCCTGGAAAGAAAGAAAGATGAAGCGGATCCATTGGGTGCTTACGTAGTGTGTCGCTGACTCTGAACTGCTTGGCCTCGGACCAGGCGGTGTAGTTGAAGCCGAGCGTCCAGCCCCTGGCGTCCCCAACGGGGTGGACGGTTGCTGAGGCGATCATGGGGAGGAAGGCGACGGCGATCACCGCGAGGACGGCAAGAAACTGCTTGGAAGCCATGGAGGTCGTCGAATACTGAATCTTCTCCTTTAAATTTCTGCTCACTCCAGCCTCTCAGTCGGTGCTATGGTCTGACGAAGAACAAGTACACAGGCATGGCTATATAGGGCGAGAGATTGATGTTGTATGTAGGTGGGAGAAATAGTCAAGACACGCGTGGAGGATGGAGCTTCAGTTCGGAGTTTCCAATGGAAGGTTTGTGATCTATATACGCGCGGCCTGCATTTTCGTCCGAGTGGCTCTTCCTCCAAATGTGCATTTGGGAGCAGGTTTGACACTTTCGCCAGTTACACATGACGACAGGTATAGAAAACTTTGGCTAAGAAAAAACATGATCTTCTGGACAGTCTGACTATACCTTAGTTGATTTAGCTTGATAGAGCGTGTGGGCGTTACTTGTTGTACTCGATCGACGAACATCTCCCCTTATCTCCTGGATTGAGATCTAGCCACTCACAGCTCACATTCCTTATCGTCTATATATCTGAATAGCTAGCCCACACTACAAGACATGCATGCTTCCACATCACCTCAATTGTTGACAGCCGTCTGATTAAAATCGTCTGACATCGGCAAGTATGCATGTACTCATCCGTTTCCTCTTTGCATAGGTTTCCACATGTCGTCGTGAGCGTGCTTGCTTGCATGGCCAAGCAATTAAGACACTTGAAATTAGTAAATTATCCATGAATCATGGAGTATATCGTATCTAGACATGTTTTAGTGTATAGTTATATTCGTATCTACTTAAACCGAAGTCAATTATTTCTGGACGAAGGGAGTAGTACAAAAGCTTCAGATCAACATAAGTTGATTGATGATAGGTAGGTTTATGCCCGGTTTTCTTTGGTCGATGTCAAGCACTGATGAATATATTATTCTACAAAAAATGTAATGTCGGCAACTAGAAAATGGAGTAGTAAAACATATGGATAGAACTTTGGTGGCCTTGAAGAAAATACAGTCTTCTGATTAACATCATATCACAACCTCTCTTTTGTTGGAACACATTGTAAGAAAACCTTTTAGAATAAATGTGTTACTACAATAGTTTTATTGTTTGACACGCTATCTAATTATCATTTGGTGCGCTGAGCTCACAAACATTCTATAGTAAAGTGGTAAAATTCATTTCCCTTTATCTCTTATTTGGCCTTTACGAATGCACCTCATTTTTCGTATGAGAGTTATGTACATCATATTTTATATTTGTTTACATCATATTTTATATTTGTTTATATTTTAGAATAAATAATTAAAGAACAAGAGACTTAATATCTGCATTACTTTTTTTTGCAACGGTATTGCCTACAACTTGGGCTGTATTTTGACTATTTGAGGTTTACTACTATGGAGTTCTCAAGCTGGCTCAAAGATTAAAAGGTCAAGCCAACTAAGAATTAGCATAACTATATGCTAAACAAAGACAACTTAATCAGAACCTTACAAAATCTTAAGTTCAAATTATAAAGGCACCATCAAGGCCTCTCATTGCCCGATATTAATGTTCCTAACTTAATCGGTACTTTTGTTTCGAATGTGGGCTAACAAAAACCGAGAAAGTACTATTAGGAAATGAGAAAGTTGCCTAGTACTTCCTCCGTCCCAAAATATAAGGCGCCTAAGGATTAGTCAAAAGTCAATACTTTCTAAGTTTGACCAAGATTCTACACAAAAGTATGAACATTTATAATACCGAATCAATATCATTAGATTCGCCATAAAGTATATTTTCTTATTGTTTTCATTCAATATTGTAGATGTAGATATTTTTTTCCTAAATATTTGGTCAGAATTTGTAAGATTTAACTTTTGACCAATGCTTAGACGCCTTAAATTTTTGGACGGAGGGAGTATTATATTATCTAAAGGATCATAAAGAATTGAGTTATCCCTAAATTTTATTCATGAGACTTATACATGTAAATAATAAAGTGAAAAGTGCTTCTACAATGGGACGTGTTAAGAGTTAGAATTACTAATAATAGGTTAGAGTGAGGATTATTATCAACTAACATTGTGAACGGACTCGATCAGTATCAACATTACTCTTCCCATTTTTTTTCAATTTAGAACATGGGAAACATGTATTATCTTCACAATTTGTTTCACGTCATTCTGTTACATATATGAACAGAAACTATCATGTAAGCAATTATAATACAAAACCTCAACTTTTTTTTTCAATTTCACAACAATGGTTTACTCACTTTATTGTAATTATCTTTGGTTGTGAGAAAACATAAAATTAATTTATTCTTTAGTGATCATATATACATTGAGCCCAACTTTGTCCTATTTGGTTCAAAGGATTTTCAGAATAAAGGAATATGGAAAACATAGAGATAGATTGTCATGACATGTTGAATCCTACAAGAATTGAGTGTAATACATGTTCTTTGGTTGCATTGCAGGAGAACACATGGATTTTCTAAAGGATTGAGTCTTTTCCATATGACACAAAGAAAAAAAAATCCATGGGATTGGAAAAAAATTCTATGTAATTGCATACTTAGTAGACCACAAAAAAATATGGTTTCAAATCCTACAAACTAAACAATGTCCATAAGAAAAATCCCAAGAAATAGAATCTTAAACAAATTCCAATGAAATTCCTTTAAACAAAACAAGTCCTCATTGTCCCAGACACCTTCGGCTTCGCGTCGTGCAGATTTTGCAGTTGTTGGAGAGAAGATCAAGATCACTTTGATGGATATAAAAGTGTAATGCTAAGGATCCTGTTTGTAGTTAAGAATATTTATTATCTCATGGACTAAGTTGAGTATGGATTTGGTATTAAATTTTCTTGTTGAATGTTGCACTGGTTCACTAAATCCAAGTAGCATGTGGTTTTTCTTATGGTCATGATATATTCGATGCCTCCTTAATAAGATTCATGCTTGTGTGGGGGTGAATCAAGGTTAGATAGACGATTAGCATCATTGACTTATACACATAAGAAAACATGAGTCAACTAATTAAGATACAGAAGGCAGACTTAGTTTTGAATTGTCCAAATAACTGCATAGAGACGAACCACACGATTTGTAACAACACCGATATCGAGTGAAAATGAACTAATATTACCGAGTTGGATACATACACGTTGGTGTATTACACCATACGTATACGATCGGATATTACATCTCTAATAAGATAGACGCCTATAACATCATTGACTTATACACATAAGAAAACATGAGTTGACTAAGATACAAAAGGAAGACTCAATTTTGAATTGTCCAAAAAACTGCATAGAGACGAACTACACAATTTGTAACAACACCAATATCGAGTGAAAATGAATCTTGAATGGAATAAAATTTCCAAATGCACAAATTTACAACGTTACACCATGAAGAATATCAGGACGTCGACGTACACAAAATAACACACAACGCGGCACTCTCGATCGTTCACATAGGAAAAAAAATGCTCAACTACATGTAGAAGGTCGATGGAATGAGACCGTGGGAGCCTACAGTAGGAACATGGCCGCAGCGATCGCAGTGGCTGCGGTCGCGGCCTGTCCGAAGCTCGCCGGCACCTTGCCGGCCGGGCTGGACGGTGGCTGAGCCGACGGGGCCAGGGCGGCGGTCTCGAGGACAGTAATCTTGAGCTTCATTCCCTTATTGCAGTGCTCGCCGACGGCGCAGAAGAACCACCGGCGTCCGGCCTTGTCGAGCGTGACCCGGTCCTCGCCGGAGTTCATCACGTTGGCGACGGTCGTCGCGGTCTTGTTGCATGCGAGGAAGGCAGGCCCGCCCACCTCCAGCACATTGTGGCCCGCGCTCCCGTACTTGAACACTGCATGCATACAGTTAAAACCGGAACAGCGAGAGATTCAGTTTTCACCGACTGACACGATAGGCGATTGGCTTGATTCATCAATGGTTAATTACCTATGGTGTCGCCTACGACGAACTGCTTGGTCTCGGCCCACTTGGCGTAGTCGAAGTTGAGGACCCAGCCACTGTCGTCGCCCACGATGTGCTCCGTGGCGACGACGAGCCCTGGGAGGAAGGCGACGACGGCGAGGGAGACCGCGGCGAAGACGAGCATCTGCTTCGAAGACATCACGAGTAAGCAGGAAATCTAGGAGCTACCTAGCCTCTTCTGGATTGCTAGTGCGATTGAAATATCTAGCCAGATGCAGGTAACTTGTGTGTCGTGCATTTCGGCTCTGCGATTGCACGCTTATATAGAGATTATGGAGTGACAGCCACCGTTAGGCCACATAGAGCATGTATAATGGGAGGTGCTTAGAGGAGTGCTTACCAAAATAAGTCAACCATTTTGCTAAGCATTGGTGCTTATTTCTATAGATAGGGTGCTTAGTTAGACATATATCTAGTATAAATAAGCACTGGTGCTAAAAAAAATCGGTTTATTTTTTTAAGCACCATCCTATACACCTTGCATTGTACATTCTCTAAGAGGAGCTAATTAAGCGGCTGGTCAATCACGAAAATGTACGAGGAGTTGAACGCGTCGGTGTGGCGCCAAATGTGATGGATGGACGTATTGCCTGAGTGACGCGCAGAGAACAACACAGAGATGGTCGAGTTTTATTTTTGGTCTGTTTCGTGTGTGAGACCTGGTCGTTGTTTGACACATGTTTGTTTGTCGGTCTGTCAGTCCAGTCGTCAGCACAGTCGGGCACATGGGCCGGCAGGGTTATTCCTCGATCGATATTGGGACGATCATACGTTCCTCCCCGTGGCAGTTTTGGACACCACCAGGAAGGCATCATCGGGATGTATCATCGGGGATTCATCCTGGCAGCATGCTGCATGCAGGGTTCCGATTGAAGGGATATTATCCGGGACTACATTCAACAAGGAAACTACACACGCCAGTGGATGTTGGCTCATAAGAAATCTTATTAGATGCACGCATATTACTTGTAGAAGTCGCCACTACGGTACGGGCTAACAACATTACGGGCCTTATTTGGCAACCTGGTTTTTAAAAAGATTCCGGTGTATTTTACCCGTGTATTTTACTAGCAATAAAGCTACACTTACGGATGAATTTGTTACGGACTGACCTTAGGTGCTAATGTGGCATTGAACTGTGAATCTGGGTGAGAAAAAATAGGAGCAACTGTTGCTACGCTCCAATCGTGCTCAACCACAACGTGTCCGTAAGATTTGTCCATAGAATCATTCCGTAGATGTAGCAAAACTCTTTTACTAGCCCCAAACCGTTACCCGAAAATACACTCCACAACCCATTTAGTTGCCTAGTTTGCAATCATGCAAGCTGGTGTAAATTCCTAGAAACCCGGTGGGTAGACGACTTTTCCATATGTGGGTAGAGGCCCGCGTTTCTTACAGCACGTCGTCACAGCCAGCGGATTGGCTGGGAAAGTGGATTGGGTGAGAAATAATCCACAGAAAGACACCACAAAACACTGCTGCCAAACGATAAAACGAGGCCTAAAGGAGATGCTAGAAGCTAAACGAGGCCTAAAGGAGATTGCATGGTTTCTTAGATAGATACATAACCACTCACACTACTCATCCTCCTTATATAAACTCACCCTACCATCATAACAGAAGCTAAAAAACTATACTTTAAGATTGATATCACTAAATTCACATTTGGTTAACAATGGCGAAATTAAATAATTTTAAAATGCAAACCAAAAGACTCAATATGGGTACTAGTTTTGTCCTACTAAAGTATTGCCTACCATTAGGATGTAATTTGACTATTTGACGCTTAGTACTATGCAATTTAGGGTGGCTCAAAGATTAAAAGTATCAAACCAATCGAGAATTCAAAAGTTATATTTGAACTAAAAGACAACTTAATCAGAACCTTAGAGCATATATCTTAAGATAAAGTTACCAGTTTATCATTATAAAACATAAGAATTATTCACCATGTTAGAAAAATTTAAGGCACTTTGCTTTTGCGTGTGAATAAAAAAATCCATAACCAAGAAAGTATTATTGGTAAATAATCATGTTGTTCCTAAATAATATTAAAGAAGCGAGTTATCAATATTGTTTATACATAATTATTAAAGACACATATAAATAATGCAATTAGGATATTGTTTTAGTAACTAATATTATAAGTTAGCATACCTGCATAAGAAGTTGAGCATGATACAATGGCTGGAGAGCCAACTCAATGCACTATATTTTAGAATACCTAGTTTTTGAAGTCGAGCTTTATCAGGATGTAATATAAAAGAAAGTAAAATGACAACATGTTATACAAATACTAATGCTAAATGTCGACGGTATTTTTATATGAGACATGACTAAGGTCCGGTGAGTTACTTAGCACAACCATTTTTGGCTAGATTAATATTAAATAACATGTGGGTGACTCCACTGGTAGAAAAAGGGGCTCTAGTCCCGGGCCGCAACGGGCTCTAGTCCCGGCTTTGGTCCCGGGACTGCGAAAACGGGACTAGAGGCCCCCCCTCTAGTCTCGGCTTGCAAAGGCCCGCGACTGATAACAGCCACGTGGCTGTTTCAGTGCCGCGGGGGGCGGAACCCTCTAGTCCCGGGCTGTAACACCACCCGGGACTAAAAGGTTTCCTGCCGCGGCAGAGAAACACCACATTTCTCTGCCGCGGCAGAGATTGTGTATTTCCTTTTTTTTTGCCATTTTGTTCCTTTTTCGTTTTGTGTTTCACTATAACTTAACAAACATATATTTCAGTAGACATATTATACGCTACTACATACACACTACACGTCGATGCATTTATATAAGATCGATCCCTTGCAAGCATACATATAATCAATCATATCAAAAGGAAGAAATGTTTTGAAAATTACATGGTCATTGATGAATATATATATCATATGAGCTACATGGAGATGACTAAGGCAAATCGAGTTCCACGTCATCCGCATAATGCTCTCCATGTACATCAAGGACTTCCTTCATCATAAATTCCGCCAGCTCCTCTTGAATTGCTCTTATGCGCTGGTCTGGCTCTAGTGTCTCCCGCAAATCATAAATATAATGTGAGTCAACTTTCTGCTCACTGGTCAACTCGCGGATGTACTCGCAGACGTAGTATCCACATAAATGAGTTCCCGGTGGCTGCTGTAAACTCTTCGCCATTTTATAAGTTAGCTCCTCTTTGAATGAACCTGGTATTTTCTGTCTGAACCGTGTCCAACACCTGCTCGGCAAAGAAAATGAACAAAGGAGTTATTAGTTACTTGATATCAGGAAATGAATGAAAGAGGACGATATAATGCGATAATGATTGAAATTACTTATGGAGCATTTCTTTTATGTCGCTCCACTTCTCTTGGTCCCAACTTAATGAGTCGTGGACTTCGACTAGGGACTTGTCAACTTGAATGTTTAGCAAGATCCAGTGGAATCTGCGGATATTTACATAAGCATACATGCATAGCTCATCCAGTAAGCAAAAATAAAATGTGTACAAGATATAAACACTCACTTGAAGTTGTAAGGAAATAGTATTTCCTTAACAAAATTATGCTCGGTTAAGAACCTGGACAGGTCTTCCTCCACGTCTTTGGGGTGTTTCTTTAACGTATATTCATTAATGATATATGGGTCAATGAACCCAACATCGTATCTTCTAGCTCTTTTGCATTCAAGCATCTTCATTCTGCGGAATATAATATCATCATACAAAAGGATATATAGTTAGGATAATATATTAAATGCAATGAACGAGCTAAAGCTACAAACTTAATTATAGAAATAAATAACTTACAGACAGTAGCAACCAATGATAGATTTGTCGAGGGCGCGCTGGTTGTATAACTGAAACAGTTCGGTCATTTGAACCTGTATCGAGTATGGTTTGAAGTGATGCTCCTTTCTAACATCCACCGGAAACCAATCTTTATGATGCTTTTTTTCTGCTTGCGACATGTACCATTCATGCAGATTTCGCATATGTGTGGATAGATGCGCGAGCTCCTCATTACTGACTAGAGGCTGCCCTTGGACATACTGCCGTACTATCTGACCCACTGGCGTATCTTCATAGCCTAAATATTGACAAGGAGACATATTTGCTTCGTTAGCAAGTGCTTTGGCCTGCGATACAGTGATTCCCATAAGTGCAGCACTATTACGGGCTCTAGGGTCCATTATTTGCATGTCCATATCCATTTCAGCTCTGAAGGCCTTGTCGAGGTCTGAAATGACTTTGAGCGGGGCGATCGATTGATTCTTCTGTGCTCCGAGCTGGGCAACTTGCTTCCCGCTTTTTGCACTTGTGATTTTTTTCTTCTGTGCTTGCTTAATAATCTCCCGGTCATAGTCTGATTCCAGATTCATCGATATCTGGGATGGTTGCTCAAGAAAGGACTTAGCCCACTTTTTTGTTTTTTCGTTATATACCGGATTTGGCTCAGGCTTTTTGGGTGCAAAATGCGCCTTAACTTGGGCAGCCACATCCGCGTTAGTTTCCTCGTCGGTCTTGTCATAAGGTCTCTTTGGAAGAGCCGGCGGGATATCGACTATCTTCGGCGTTTGACCTTTCTTCGATGTGGGGCGCGGGGGACCGTCGAACTTCCGTTTCTTCGACGAGGTAGTAGTATTGCACGGAGGCGGAGGCGGAGATCGAGTTGATGTACTCCTGCTGCGGCGATCGTCAGCGGGGCGGGGTGGACTTGGAGGTTGGCGATAATCGGGTTGGGGTGGACTTGGAGGTTGGCGATAATCGGGTTGGGGTGGACTTGGAGGTTGACGATATTCGATGCGGGGTGGATTTGGATTCCTTGGAGTCGGTGGCCTTGGCGCCGAGCCTGGAAACTTGATGTACTTCTTATTCCATAGAATGATGTTGCGCTTGACATCTCCTAGTTTCGTAAGGCCTTCAGGCGTAGCGATTTCAATCTCTAGGTCCGCAAAATCCTCCACTATGTCATCCACCGTGACACGAGCATAGCCTGGTGGAATCGAAAGTGAATGGTGGAGTGCTCCAGGTAGACAAGGTAAAGCAGTGCCGATCGCCACCTTGAAGGACAGGTTGTTCATTGGCTGATGTAGCTCACATTGTGCCATCTCTCTGACATCATCCACGGGGTAGTGAGGAGCCAGTGCATTATCCAACAGTGTTTGATCATCAGCACGGACCTCCGTGGAAGCCACGCTGCTTCTCCGTTGGCTAAGATCCAATGCAGGATCATCAGACCGCGGGTGAGTTGACGACGGCGGCCTTTGGCTAATTTCATGCATGAGGTTCTTCAGATCAGCTAGGTCCTGCTCTACCCTGGAGATCCGGTCTGCCTCCCGGTCCTTCTTTCTCTAACGGCTTCTGTAACTAGCATCGTACAAAGGAAACCCTTTCTTCCACGAGACACCGACGCCTTTGCCTCGTGTTCGTCCTCCCTTTTTAGGATTCCCTAGGGCGCGTGTCAGCTCGTCGTTCTCTCTCTCGGGACGGAACAATCCCAATTGAGCATCGTTCATTGCTTGAATAAGGTCTTTGGAGGGTTTTAGAATTTCATCATGAAATAATGTCTTCCCTGTTTCTGGGTCCAAGGATCCCCCGTGCCCGTACCACCAGTGCTTTGACCTCTCGGGCCATCCATCTGTACCAGGAGTGACGCCTCTAGCCCTCATATCCTTCTCCATAGTTTCCCACTTAGGGATGTCACTCTTGTAGCCACCTGTCCCCATTTTATGATGGTATTTCTTGTTGGCAGCATTTAACGCGTTCTTTGTCGACTTTGCCTTTGCTTTATCAGATTGCTTGTACTGTACAAAATCAGGTCACTGTTCTCTCAACTTCTCGTTTACTCCTGTGAAGTCTGGAGTTTTCTTTTTCGCGACATATTTCGCGTATAAATTTTTCTTGTGGTTCCGGTACAGTTCAGCCATCTTGTTAGTGCCCACTCCTTGACTTTTTCTCTTTTATAAATCCTACCCGGCCTTGGGGTAATACCATCTACCTCAAATTCCTCATACTCTGGAGGTAGTATGAAATGCGCTATGAGCTTCTGCCAAAGGTCATCTTTGGCATCATCGGTGACATAGCTGTTGGATTCTTCACCGGGTTTCTTTGACTTATTCCATTCTTGGATGGTGATCGGCAGGTTGTCCCTAATAAGCACCCCGCATTGATTTATAAACATCCTCCGGTGCTTCTCTGGAGCAATCGGTTCACCATCATCATCTATTTCTTCGATGGTGAACCTCTGATTACCATCCAACTTTTTGTTCGGCCCTCGTTTCGTTTGAGTTGTCGATTGCTTCGATCCGGTGGGCTAAAAGAAGAAGAGAGAGTGATTAATACATATCTAGATCAGTTAATGAATAGAGGTAACACGAGACTTTATATATATATATATATATATATATATATATATATATGTACCTCGCCGGATCCTGTCGAGGGGCCATCATTATTGTTGGCATTTGTTTGCCCTTCGTCCATCTGGTCTTCCCCTTGGTTTTCCTCTAGTCCATCACCGGATGGATTCAGATATGAGGATATCTCTTCCTCGAGCAAAATATCTTCGGCCGTGCCCGTAATAAGAGGAATTTCACCTCTTATCATGCCCTGAAGAAAACCTTCACCGATGCGACCAGGACCTTCGGATGGATCCATGACTTAATTATCTATAACAAAAAGAGAGTTAAACAGGTTAGAAAAAACAATAATCCTAATAACTAAAACAATATAATCCTAATTATAATAACTTAAACAAAAAAATAACCCTAATCCTAATCCTAATTCTAATCTTAATAAATAAAACAAAAAATCACTAAAACAATAATACTAATTGTGGTAAAACAATATAATCATAGCTAATAACTAAAACAAAAAAATAACCCTAGCTAATTATAATTACAACAATAATTTAAAAATAACCCTAGCTAATTATAATTAAAACAATAATTAAAAAAATAACCCTAGCTAATTTTAATTAAAATAACCCTAGCTAACAATATAATCCTAATCCTAGCTAATTATAATTAAAACAATAATTTAAAAAATAACCTAGCTAATTATAATTAAAAAAATAACCCTAGCTAATTATAATTAAAACAATAATTAAAAAAATAACCCTAGCTAATTATAATTAAAATAACCCTAGCTAACAATATAATCCTAATCCTAGCTAATTATAATTAAAACAATAATTAAAAAAATAACCCTATCTAATTATAATTAAAACAATAACCCTAGCTAAGTATAATTACAACAATAATTAAAAAATTAACCCTAGCTAACAATATAATCCTAATCCTAGCTAATTATAATTAAAACAATAATTAAAAAAAATATAAAAACAGATTTGTATTTAAAAAAAACAAAGAGAAAAGGAAAAACAGAAAAAGAAAAATTTGGAAAAAAAAGTTGCCCGACCCCAACCAGGCCGGCCCATCTCTCCCTCTCTCCCCTACAGGCCCAGCAGTCCAGCCGGCCGACCTTCCTCGTCCTCTGGCGCGCGACGCGCGCCCTCGCCGGCCTCGCTCGCTGCCCTCGCCGGCCTCGCTCGCCGCCCTCGCCCAGCCGACCGACCTTCCCCGTCCTCTGGCGCGCGACGCCCTCGCTCGCTCCCTCTCTCTCGTTTCCCTAACCGTCGCAGAGGCGCGTCGTCGTTGCGGAGCGGTGCGGCGGCGGCACGACGGAGCGAGCGACGCCACGTCCTGGAGAACCATCTCACCTGCGGAGCGGCGGCGGCACGACAGAGCGGCGGTCTGACAGCACCTCCCCTGTCGTCTGTGCTTCATCGTCGATGAGAAATGCGAAGTGTTCGGTGCTGGCGCCAGAATATAAAGGGACAGACCCTTTAGTCCCGGGCTAAGCCACCGCCCGCGACTAAAGGGTCTTTAGTCGCGGGCCGTGGCTTAACCCGCGACTAAAGACCCCCCCTTTAGTCGCGGGCTAAGCCACGGCCCGGGACTAAAGGTCTTTTTCGGCCGCTTCGTTTTCGCGCGCGCACTCACCCTTTAGTCCCGGATCCAGCCACGACCCGCGACTGTTTTTTTTTAATTTTCTTTTTTAATTCAAAACTAATATAAAAACTTTGGAAAATCATATCTTTTATTGTAATAATCCCAATAAAACAAATAATATGTCTATTATTATCAGAAAAATATAAAGAATTTTAATATAATATCCATTTATCTGTTTGCATTATTTATAAATTATTTCATTTGTAAATTTTCTTTTTTAATTACAAACTAATATAAAAACTTTGAGAAATCATATCTTTTATTGTAACAATCCAAATAAAACAAATAATATGTCTATTATTATCAGAAAAATATAAAGAATTTTAATATAATATCCATTTATCTGTTTGCATCATTTATAAATTATTTCATTTGTAAATTTTCTTTTTTAATTCAAAACTAATATAAAAACTTTGAAAAATCATATCTTTTATTGTAATAATCCAAATAAAACAAATAATATGTCTATTATTATCAGAAAAATATAAAGAATTTTAATATAATATCCATTTATCTGTTTGCATCATTTATAAATTATTTCATTAGTAAATTTTCTTTTTTAATTCAAAACTAATATAAAAACTTTGAAAAATCATATCTTTTATTGTAATAATCCAAATAAAACAAATAATATGTCTATTATTATCAGAAAAATATAAAGAATCTTAATATAATATCCATTTATCTATTTGCATAATTTATAAATTATTTCATTTGTAAATTTTTTTTAATTCAAAACTAATATAAAAACTTTGAAAAATCATATCTTTTATTGTAATAATCCAAATAATATGTCTATTATTATCAGAAAAATATAAAGAATCTTAATATAATATCCATTTATCTGTTTGCATCATTTATAAATTATTTCATTTGTAAATTTTCTTTTTTAATTCAAAACTAATATAAAAAACTTTGGAAAATCATATCTTTTATTGTAATAAAACAAATAATATGTCTATTATTATCAGAAAAATATAATGAATATTAATATAATATCCATTTATCTGTTTGCATCATTTATAAATTATTTCATTTGTAAATTTTCTTTTTTAATTCAAAACTAATATAAAAAACTTTGGAAAATCATATCTTTTATTGTAATAATCCAAATAAAACAAATAATATGTCTATTATTATCAGAAAAACAAAGATATTTTCCGCCATTTCCCACCTCTTCCTGCCAAGTTTTCCCGCCCTTTCCTTTCTACGAGAGCTTTTAGTCCGGGATGTAGTCACTAACCGGGACTAAAGATATTTCCCGCCATTTCCCAAAGCTTCACGCCAAGTTTTCCCGCCCTTTACCTCTATATTTAGGGTGATCGTGCCATGGTTATCCACACATCCACACCTTCCTGTCTTAGAACAATGGAGAACGCCTACTGGGCCATTCTGACCCTCGAGGAGACCGAGGCGCTGTGCGCCTCCAACTACCCTTGTCCTCCGGGCTAACGGCCGCCCGCCGGCTGGATGCTGAGCGCTGGAGGGGTTCCTATCCCTCCTGTCCCTCAAGGTTCCGCATGCCAGACGGCCATGACAAACCACTTCTACCACGAGCTCACGCCGGAGCAGCGGATGGATCCCCAGTGGGATCCCGACAACTACGACACCTGGAATGCCTTCATCGCTAATAGTCGGGAAAGGGAGCTCGCCAGGTACGAGGGTGATGGCCCGCCACCGGTGAACCACAACGAAGCCGACCGTCGTCTGTGGTGGGCGAACCGTACTATCATCGGAGTGATGCGCTACATCGTCGTGGGACACCATCCTCGCCTACGGTGCCCACGAGTCCACCCGCCACAGGCCCCACACCGTCCCGGCGGTAGCGGCATCGTCTTCCAGGAGACCCCTCTCCCGCCCGCCGTGAATCCGAGGCTGGACCTGGTATATGCCATGGATGGGCTGAGGATCCCTGGAGTGGCAGGTGACGATGACGATGATGATGACGATGACGATGAAGACCCTGAAGCTGCGTACTATAGGACTAGGCATGATTATGACTAAAGGGGGCGGCTTTAGTCCTGAGTGTTAGCTAGTCCCTGTTTGTCCCGGTTTTTAATATTAATAAATGTCTTGAGTGTTACCTAATAAATAGAGGGAAATGCCTATATAAAGAGAGGGTTCATCTTTAGTCCCGGTTGGAGAAACCAACCGCGACTGAAGGGATTGCGGCAGACTGGGCCAGGCAACACTAATAATAGGGGTGAGTGTCGACATTATGTCGTGCGGCTTGTACCTTGTCCCGGATGGTGTCACCAACCGGGACTAAAGATGAACCTTTAGTCCCGGTTGGAGACACCAACCGGAACAAAACACGAGTCAGCACTAATAATAGGGGTGAGTGTCGACATTATGTCGTGAGTGTCGACATTATGCCGAGCTGCTTGTACTATAAATATGCATCCTTGTGAGTCCAGTCCTCCAGCCAATTTGAGGCATCTCCAAGATGGTTTTAGAGAGCAGGGACACCACTACGGCCAGTTTCAGGGAGATGCCGACGGAGGCCAATCCTCCGGCATCTCCGAGAAACTGGTCATAGAGGCACTCCCTAATATGTGAAATTAGTTAGCTCCCAGGCGTATTGATCTAGTTAGAGAAGTTACAAGCTGCAAGATGGTTTTCGAGAGCAGGGACACCACTACGGCCAGTTTCAGGGAGATGCCGACGGAGCTCAGTCCTCCGGCATCTCCGAGAAACTGGTCATAGAGGCATGCACTCCCTAATATGTGACATCACGCGTTTGGATATCAGATCTTAATGGTAAGTATGAATCGGTACTAAAGGCCCTCCTTTAGTCCCGGTCCAGCCACAAAACGGGACTAACACACTCAAGATTGTTTGCAGACAACACTATAAAAATGGACACATGCATGGAACATCTTAACTCATAAAATGTTACAATTATTACATATCATTTCTTCGCTTGTGTTCCTTTCTGATCCCGTCGTATCCATGGAGCATCTTCATTCATTAACATGATGGTTGGGTCATCCTTCACCGTGAAGGGCGGAATTTCATGGAACTTATCACAATCTTCTGACATGTCTGTCTTGTCCTCCACTCCCACGATGTTCCTTTTTCCTGAAAGAACTATGTGGCGATTTGGCTCATCGTCTGATGTATTCTTTTTCTTATTTTTTCATTTTCTAGGTTTGGTAGACATGTCCTTCACATAGAAAACCTAGGCCACATCATTGGCTAGGACGAATGGTTCGTCTAAGTACCCAAGATTGTTGAGATCCAATGATGTCATTCTGTATTTCTTGTCTACCTCAACCCCTCCTCCCGTCAGCTTGACCCATTTGCACCGAAACAAGGGGACCTTAAAAGTAGGTCCATAGTCAAGTTCCCATATCTCCTCCATGTAACCATAGTATGTGGTCTTTGACCCATTGTTGTCTGTTGCATCAAAGCGGACACCACTGTTTTGGTTGATGCTCTTTTTATCTTGGGCTATCGTGTAAAATGTATACCCATTTATCTCGTACCCTTGGAAAGTCGATATAGTCGAAGATGGTGACCTAGACAACAAGTATAGCTGATCTCCAAGAGTGTTGTTTTTTATGAGATGTTGCAACCAACCGCCGAAACTCTTCATGTGTTCATCTCTAATCCAAGAGTCATGCTTTCCAGGGTTGTTGGAGCGTAAGATTTTCTTGTGTTCCTCGATATATGGCGCTGCCAAGATAGAATTCTGTAGAACGGTGTAATGTGCTTCGGTGTAAGAATTTCCGTCTCTACATATTATTGATTTCCTTCCTAGAGTACCCTTTCCACTCAGTCTCCCCTCATACCGCGATTGAGGAAGACCAATCGGCTTAAGGTAAGGAACGAAGTCAACACAAAATTCAATGACCTCCTCTGTTCCATAGCCCTTGGAGATGCTTCCTTCTGGCCTAGCACGGTTACGAACATATTTCTTTAAGATTCCCATGAACCTCTCAAAGGGAAACATATTGTGTAGAAATACAGGACCGAGAATGGAAATCTCTTCGACTAGGTGAACCAGCAGGTGCGTCATAATATTGAAGAAGGATGGTGGGAACACCAACTCAAAACTGACAAGACATTGGACCACATCATTCTGTAACCGTGGTAGATCTTCAGGATTGATTATCTTCTGAGAGATTGCATTGAGAAATGCACATAGCTTCACAATGGGTACTCGAACATTATCTGGTAGAAGCCCCCTCAATGCAATCGGAAGCATTTGCGTCATAATCACGTGACAGTCATGAGACTTTAGGTTTTGGAACTTTTTTTCTTCCATATTTATTATCCCCTTTGTATTCGACGAGAAGCCAGACGGGACCTTAATACTGCTTAGGCATTCAAAAAATATTTCCTTCTCTTGTTTGGTAAGAGCGTAGCTGGCATGACCTTGAAACCATTCTGGATGCAGGCCATCTGGGTCTTCCATACGTTGATGGTCCTTTCGTGCTTTCGGTGTATCTTTTGTCTGCCCATACACGCCCAAGAAGCCTAGCACGTTCACGCAAAGATTCTTCGTCACATGCATCACATCGATTGCAGAGCGAACCTCTAAGAATTTCCAATATGGTAGCCCCCAAAATATAGATTTCTTCTTCCACATGGGTGCGTGTCCTTCAGCGTCTTTCGGAACAGATTTTCCTCCAGGACCCTTTCCAAAGGTTACCAGTTGATCCAAATCTTTGACCATATCAAATATATCAGCACCAGTACGCTCCTTAGGCTTCGTCTGGTGACATGCCAGACCGTTGAAATGCTTGCCTTTCTTTCTTAAGGGATGCTTGGCCAAAAGAAATCGATGATGCTCATTGTATACATTCTTCTTACAATGTTCCAAATATATACTTGCAGTCTCATCTAAACAATGTGTGCATGCATTGTACCCCTTGTTTGACTGTCCTGAAAGGTTACTAAGAGCAGGCCAATCATTGATTGTTACGAAAAGCAATGCTCGTAGGTTAAATTCTTCCTGCTTGTGCTCATCCCACACGCGTATCCCGGGTTTGTGCCACAACTATAAAAGTTCTTCCACTAATGGCCTTAGGTACACATCAATGTCGTTGCCGGGTTGCTTCGGACCTTGGATCAAGACTGGCATCATAATGAACTTCCGCTTCATGCACAACCAAGGAGGAAGGTTATAGATGCATAGAGTCATGGGCCAGGTGCTGTGACTGGAGATCTGCTCCCCAAAGGGATTCATGCCATATGTATTTAGACCAAACCTTAAACTCCTTGCGTCATCTGCAAAGTCCGGGTACTTTCTATCGATTTTTCTCCATTGCGACCCATCAGCTGGGTGTCTCAACATCCCGTCTGACTTACGTTCCTCTTTATGCCATCGCAACAACTTGGCATGCGCTTTGTTTCTGAATAAGCGTTTCAACCATGGTATTATAGGAGCATACCACATCACCTTCGCAGGAACCCTCTTCCGGGGGGGGGGGGGGGGCTCGCCCTCAACGTCACCAGAGTCATCTCGTCTAATCTTATACCGAAGTGAAGTGCATACCGGGCATGCATCTAAATTCTCATACTCCTCACCGCGGTAGAGGATGCAGTCATTAGGGCATGCATGTATCTTCTGAACCTCTAAACCTAGAGGGCAGACAACCTTTTTTGCTTCATATGTACTGGCGGGCAATACATTATCTTTTGGAAGCATATTCTTCATCATTTTCAGCAACTTTTCAAATGAAGAGTCAGGTATAGCACACTCAGCCTTCCATCGCAGCAATTCCAGTGTGCTGCCCAGCTTTTTCAGACCATTTTCGCAATTTGGGTACAACAACTTTTTGTGATCCTCTAGCATGTGATTGAACTTCTCCCTATCCTTTTCAGTTTCACAATCTCTTCGTGCATTGGCAATGGTCTGACCAAGATCATCAGCGGGTTCATCATGTGTCTCTTCTTCATCCTCCCCTTCAGCATCCCCCATGGAAGTATCTCCGTACTCAGGGAAACCATGATAGTTGTCATCTTCCTCCTCTTCTTCATTGTCTTCCATTATAACCCCTCTCTCTCCGTGCTTGGTCCAACAATTATAACTGGGCATGAATCCGGACTTCAACAGGTGGCTGTGAAGGGTTTTTGAGTCAGAGTAATCCTTCTGATTCCTACATCCATTACATTGACAGAATACAAAACCATTGTGCTTGTTTGCATCAGCAACACGGATGAATTCATGCACGCCATTAATGAACTCGCCAGAGCGTCGGTCAGTACCGTACATCCATTCCCGGACCATCTGCATTATAGTAAAAGTATATCAAAAACCATTACACAACATGATAAAATTATTACAAGTTATATTGAGAGCTTCTAGAGCACTAATTTTGAATTTTGAAAAATTTACATGCACCAATTTGTGAATTGGAGAAAACAATCAACATGATAAATGTGGAGTTTTTTATTATTGTTCCATCAGTGAAAACCTCATTCCATTCTAAGCTCTGAAACTCTAAAATTACACATTTCAATTTTCAGTAACTATGTGCCTAATCAAAATTTGTTACACATATATATCAAAATCCTTCTAGCTACTTCTAGAGCATGCATGCATTTGATCCATATCTCTATACTTCTAGAGCATTATATAGAGCTAAAGTAGCAATAAGAGATGAAAGAATGAAGTTCTAACCTTTTATAGCTTTGGATTTAGGTGTTGCAAACTAAAACTTGACAAATCTTGAGAAAAAAATGGCATAAACTCTCTTGCTTTCTTTGAGAAAAATGGCCACCGTATGCTTTACGGCAGCTGGCCAGGGAGTAATGGACAATTAGTCCCGGGTCGCCAGCTGTATATATAGTAATGGACAATTAGTCCCGGGCCGTGATACGACCCGGGACTAATAGTCCACGAAAAATGGCCACCATATGCTCCAGGTTATTATTCCCGGGCCGTATTACGGGCCAGGACTAATACTCTGGTCTGGCCCGGGACTAATGAGTATGTCCATTTCTAGCCGTTGGGGGCGCACTAGTCCCGGTTCGTGACGGGCCGGGACTGCTGGGCTTCTAGTGATCGAACGGAAGATGGTTTTTCCAGTAGTGCTCGGTCATTGATGGTATCAACTTCATTGTTTGTTTTCTGATTCGAAATCTAACAAAAACTTCACTAGTAGTATGTGGACCATTCCATTGAAGATATGAATAAAAATAAAGGTCTAAAATTTTAATCCTATGCACAAAAATATTTTCATTACAGATTCCCAACAATGGTTCACTCGCTTTATTGTTAATATTATGTTTGAAAGAAAACATTGATATATATTTTATTTTATTGTACTCGAGTAAATATTGAACCTTATTTTGGTTTACTTTCAGCAGTTTATATGTCCGAACTTTACTGTCTTACTCCACCACATTGTGGATGTACCATATTATAAGTGAATTAGCCAAACATGTACTCGAATAGATCTCTTAGTGATCAATTGCAACTTCATTAAGCCAACCACGATGGGCTTTTTGTGTGTTGTTGTTAGAGTGAAATGTGACTACACCATTTTACGCATCCACATTTTTTCAAGAATACGCCATGGAAAAGCCAGGTGTATCAATCTCATAGAATAATTGTCCAAAGGGCTAGACCGACACTTTTCGGCTTACAGACAACGACAATCCCAAAACTGGCCATCACACATGCTACAACCACAACAGAAGGTCACGCCTTGCCGAAACAGAACATCAATACCATGTCTCAACCAACGTCTGTCACCTCTGATTCTCCGAAGAACCACAACTTTATCAAAACACTCTAAGTCGACCTACCCATGCATTAAGATTCACAAATGCTCAAGTAGATGAAACTTAGATCCGACAACTAATAAAGATATAGGCCCACTTGTAGTTGTATATAGAAATACTCAATTTTGCATCGTGCAAATAAGTGCATAGAAATAAACCACGTTGTAACAATACCTATAACAGATGAAATTAACCTTAAATTAAATTAACTATTCAAATGCACAAAATTATAACATCACGAATATCAGAACGACCTACACAAAAACAACACACAACGCACCGCCCTCAATCGCTCACCATAAAAAAGCTCAACTATAGTGTGCTGGCTGTGGAGTGGAACCTAGAGCACAAGCATGGCCACGACGAGCGCCGTGGCTGCCGCCGCTGCCTGGCCGAAGTTAGCCCGCACGTTGCCAGCTATACTGGATGGCGGCAGAGCCGGAGCAGGGGCAGCAGTCTCGAGGACGGTGATCTTGAGCTTCATGCCATTCATGCAGTGTTCACCTACGGCGCAGAAGAACCAGCGGCGTCCGGCCTTGTCGAGCGTGATCCGGTCCTCGCCGCTTTTCAGCACATTGGTCGTCGCGATCGAGGCCTTGTTGCATGCCAGGAAGTCCGGCCCGCCCACCTCCATCACATTGTGGCTAGCACTCCCATACTTGAACACTGCGATCATATGGACAACACAAGATCGGCAACCAATTTAGTTTCTCCCCGCCGTAGAGAAAATGAATCGATAAAGATCAAGCGTGCGTGGTTAACTAGTTACCTATAGTGTCCCCGACGACGAACTGCTTGGTCTCGGCCCACTTGGCATAGTCGAAGTTGAGGACCCAACCACTGTCGTCACCCACGATGTGCTCCGTGGCGACGGCGAAGGCCGGGAGGAAGGCGATGACGGCAAGGGCTGCCGCGGCGAAGATGAGCATCTGCTTGGAAGCCATAGCTGAGTAAGCAGCAGATCTAGCTAGCTTGCTCTTCTTGATTGCTTGAAATTTCTAGCTAGATGCAGGTAGCTTGTGTGCTGTTATGCTACTCGGCTCCTGCATTGCACATATATATAGGGACCATGGAGAGAGAGTTGCCGTCAACCACTAAACATGAGCTAATTAAGCAGCTGGCCAATGGCTAATGGCGGCGATGATATGATGAGTTGAATGCGTCCGTGTGGCGCCAATTGTGAATGGATGGACGCATTCCGATTGGTGCCATGGGAGGAGAGTGACGCGCAGAACAACCCAGATGCTAATTATTTGGTCGATCGAGCATATCGCCCCGCGCCCTCAGACTGTTTCGTCTGTGAGACGTGGCCTTTACTTGACACACGTGGTCTTCACGAGACATGTTTGCTGGTCTATCAGTCGTCAGCACAGTCGGGCACTTGGGCCGGCAGGGTTTAGACGGCGATCGATATGACCATATATTCCTACACATGACAGAACAAGGCCAATTAGAAAACTTAGCGACACATTTTTTTCCAGAGAAGAGGAAGTTCCTAGAACTCTAGATCGATTGATCCACACAATTATATGTTAGAAAATATCAAGCATATGCCTCGTACATGTCGACCAAAAAACAAACGAGGCCATCTTTGGCGACAAGAACTTGACAAACCTATCATAAGCCCTATGACAAGTGATCGAAATAAAGGAACTTCGATCTTGTGTGTGAATAAGAAAAATATGCAACCAAGAAATACTATTAGAAAATGATGAAGTTCATCAATAGTGAGTTTTCTATTGTTTATATATATTAAATAAAATATGTAAATAGTGAAATTAAGAAATCTCCAACAGCGAGTCTTGACCAATCAAACAATTCAAATCCTATTTACGCTAGAACAAATGCTCGTACCGCAGTGTGGCTTTTCATAGGTCCTGAGAGTTTGTTAAGCACTTGTGGGCGTGATTGTAATACATGATATCTTTGAGTAATACAAGTATGAATCACACAAAAAATGAGTTAACCTGTACTATACCGACAAATTACAATTTGCATTTAAATAGCCTCTAGCTATATTTAAATGTAAATTTCTCACAAAAAATTAATTCAAATTGCTCGACAAAGCCTATTTACCAGGTCTAAAAAGACTGTTTTTTTTTTAAGTTTCCAGCCTTGCCCCCTATGTCCAAATCCTAGCTCCGCCCTGACACCCACATGACCACATCTAGGATTTCCTCTTGATGTTGTCAGCCGGCGTTGTTGATGAAGCATGTGGCCGTCGGTGGGTCCCTCGGTGGCCGTGTGACACAATGACTATAGGTCCATTCAGGGAAGCAACAACGGCGAGTGCTAGGGCAGCAGCGGAGCATGGCTGGGCAAGGATCTGACTGCATGCTCTAGATCTGGGGGAGATCATCTCCTCGTTGTGAATGGCCTAGACAAGTGGCTCCTAGGGACGAGCAAGGAGATCCCAATCTGATAGAGCTCGAACCCTAGACGTGGAAGGACACATGTCCCAATGGCTACTGGATGAGGAATTGGCCGTGCCATCTAAGGATTTTTTTTAGGAACCTACGCGCGGGCACTAGGCCGTCCTGAATCATTTTCGATATATTAGAGGGTTAGTCCAACCGGACCAAGTACAAAAAAAAGGACACTTGATTGTACAGAGAAAAAATAAAGAAAAAAGAGCTTTACATTGGGGTAAGGAGAGGTATGGTAGCTAACTGTTTTGTGCTAAGTGGGTAAACATAATCGCCTAATCGAGGACAAGAGACTTATGATCCTACTTAGTACACCTATGGAACCAAAGAAAGAGGTCATCAACACACCTTCGATTTTTTTTGTTTTGGAAATGGGCATTTTATTACTCGAAGCAATGTTTACACCCGACCTCTGTATAACTAGGATGCACACAGCCGAAGATCTTCATAACTTACAACCAGTACGAAAAGTACAAAACATGCCGATAACACAATGGACTGTGATTATGATATTTCTATTCGTAGGTCACACTGCCATCTATGTCTAGAGAAAATATCCTGCGACGCGGCCTCCAAACGCATACACCCTTCCGCAAACAGGTCGCGAAACTCCATACGTTGAAGAGTTGTCCATGATCGTAGGATCGCCGTGGCTTGGAAGATAACCTGCAATGGAGAAGACACCATATTATTAAAAATCTTGTCATTCCTACATAGCCATAGCGACCAAATAATGGCAAGCGCTCCCACCCTAAACACAGTCCCATATTTATCATCAATCCCATTCAACCAATTGCCAAAAACATTAGCAACCGATGAAGGGGGAGATAAACCAGAGGCCACTTGGATGATTGACCATATAGCACGAGCAAATTTACACTGGAAGAATAAGTGTCTAATTGTCTCATTATGATGACAGAAGACACATTGTTTGCTTTCATGCCAATTCCTCTTAACAAGATTATCTTTTGTAAGAATTACCCCTTTTCGAAGATACCAAGCAAATACTTTTGTTTTCAGGGGTATTTTAATTTTCCAAATTCTACTATTATCATCAACTGGAATATTTGGTTGGTCCAAAGCTCTACAAAAAGAATCAACAGAAAATTTACCATTCTGTAATAGTTTTCAGTTAAATTCGTCCACATCCTCCAACAGTTGTATCGTAGACAGTCTCAATAAGAGATTGTTCCAGGATAGTAGTCTAGGGCCTATGAGACTTCTTCGGAAAGAGACATTAGGAGGATTGGATTCCATTACCCTAGAAAGCGTATCCCCTTTATGTCTAACTATCGAATATAGAGCAGGATATTGTTCTCTAAGGGACATTTGGCCACGCAATCTATCTTCCCATAACCTAATCTGTGATCCATCCTTAATATTAAAAGAACCAAAGCGTAGAAAATGTTTTTTGAATGCCATGAGCCCAGCCCAAAAGTGTGAATCACCTGGCTTCCAGGCCACTTGAGACAGAGCTTTAGATCCAATATACTTTCTCCATAAAATGGTTTGCCAGACTCCTTCTTCTAAGAGAAGTTTGAACAACCATTTACCTAGGAGTGCAGTGTTTTTGACTTGCAAATCATGTATGCCAAGTCCACCATATTCCTTTGGTCGGCAAACCACATTCCATTTGGCCAGTCGATATTTCTTTTTCACCTCATCCCCTTGCCAGATGTGGAACTAATCCTTCAATTTGCCATCAGCCTTAGCCCTCTCAATAAGGATTGCCAACATATCCGCCACTATATTAAATAATACAGGCGAAAGTTGATCCCCTTGTCTTAATCCTTTGTTTGTCCGGAAGTATTTGCTTATATCATCATTGACATTTATAGCATCACCACCCCCAGAAACAAAAGACTAAATGAGGGCACGACCAATTTACTTTATCATACGCCTTCTCAAAGTCAATCTTGAACAATACTCCATTCAATTTCTTTGAGTGTAGTTCATGGATTATCTCATGCAGGATTACTACACCGTCTAAGATGTTTCTTTCTTGCATAAAAGCGGGTTGAGAAGGCCGTACAACATTATCAGCTATTGAGTTTAGCCTAATCGTAGCCACATTTGTAAAGATTTTAAAACTTACATTAAGAAGGCAGATTGGGCGGTACTGTTGTATTCGCTCTGCATTAATAACTTTAGGTAGTAAAATAATGTTGCCAAAGTTTAGTATAAAAATATCAAGCTGACCTTCGTGCAAATCATGAAACAAATGCATCATATCATCCTTAACAACTTCCCGGAATTTCTGATAAAATTCAGCTGGAAAGCCGTCAGGTCCTGGTGCTTTATTGTGTTCCATTTGAAAAACAGCTTTCTTGACCTCTTTCTCCGTATAAGAGGCGGTTAGAAAGTTGTTTTCATTAGTAGAAACTTGGGGAATATCATCCGTTTGGGATTCATCCAGTGATATGGAATTTTTTGGTGGTGTCCCAAACAATGATTTGTAATACTTTGTAATGTAAGATTTTAGTTGCTAGTGTCCCTCAATCATACCTTCATCCTGAATTAAAGAGTGAATAAGTTTCTTCTTATACTTGCCATTGGCAATAGCATGGAAGTATCTTGTATTCGCATGTCCTTCAAGGATGAATTTTGCTTTAGAGTGTTGGTACCAGTTGAGTTCTTCCTCGCGAAGAATTCTGGCAATTTGTGCATTCGATTGCTTCGTAAGCTCAATCTCAGATGCAGTTAAAAGCCTTATTTCCGCAGAAGCCTCCAAATCATCAATAATAGATGAAAGACGTATTTTTTATTTTTTTCAGGATACCGACAGTATGTCTGGCCCAACCACGAAGGAATTTACGAAGAGCTCGCATTTTATTATTCCACCGCTGTATAGGCGTTTTACCAGCCACCGGTTTTTCCCACACGTCTTTGACTAAATAAAAAAACATCTCTTTCAATCCATCCAAGTTCAAAATTGAAGCTATGTTTGGATCTTCGTGATGGTATTCCAATAGAAAAAAGTATTGGAGCATGGTCCGACAAAGCCTAAATACGCTCTAGAGCCCGAACAGTTACCAATGAGAACTTATCTTTACATAGTGTATCCATAAGTACTCTATCTAATTTCTCATAAGTCGGCTCTGGGAGACTATTAGCCCAAGTAAACTTACTCCCAATCATAGTAACCTCTCTTAAATCCAAGCTATCTATGACATCATTGAATAAGAAAAGCCAATTTTTATCGAATCTGCCCCGACTTTTTTCATGAGGGAATTTTAGAAAGTTAAAGTCCCCACCTATAAGAATAGGGTAAGGGTTCTCCTTAGCCAGATTTACCAACTCACGCAAAAAGTCAGCCTTATAAACATCCTGGACAGCCCCGTAGACAGCGACTAGAGACCATGTGTAATCATCGGCCTTGTTGCAGATATGGAGTTTAATAAAAAAATCTCCAACCGAACTGGCCAAGACTTCCATAGTCTCATCTCTGACGCCTAACAGGATCCCCCGGATCTACCACGTGGAGGACGTGACACCCAGTAAAGTCCACTCCACCAGAAAGGCGATTGAGCAGAGCTTGTGAGAAATCACGTCTACCAGTTTCAGAAATACCCAAAAAATCCAAGTTATGTTCTCTCACACAATCGGCAAAGAATAAATGTTTAGCCAAGTCACGAAGACCTTTGCTGTTTGAAAACATTCCATTCATTGAGAAACAATAATACTTTTGGATACACGGGTCCTTTTCGGAGACCTTTGGCTCTTTGATTTACGACCGAAAGCTTTTAGTTCAAACAGTGAACCCAGCTCCGTCTCATCAAATCCCACCTCCGATACTTCATCAACTAAGTGAAAGAGCAGTTGACCATCTATTGTGGCATGCAACCCATCCTCCCTAGATGGTAAAGACTCAGAAAAAAAGAGGCCTTAGGAGTAGTCGTTAAACGATCAACCTCCATATGCCTAAGTACATTACTAGATAAATTAACCTGTTTGACAGAATAACCCAGGCTAACACCAACCTTTGCTAGTTTTTTAGTCATTACAGGTTTAGAAAAAGAAAGAAACGATTTCGAAGACTTCATACCATCAGAATCAAGATTTATTTCCGCCTAACTACGCATTGCCTTGACCATCGAGTCCTCATTTGTAGCCGTCGCCCCAAGAGCATCGACTCCGTGGCGCGAACTTGTAGGGTTTCGTAGCATGGAAAACGAAAATTTTCTATCGCATACAAACAAACAAGCCAAGATCTATCTACTAGATTGTAGCAACGAGTCGATGGAATAACTTACCCTCGAAGATTCCAAAGTGTTTAACGAGAGCGGATTCTCGTGGGTGATGTAGTCGTACTCTTCCCGATCTCAAGATCGCGTAGACGATCCTTCCGGCGCTGCGTTCCGGCAGCGCTCCCGCAGTCGGTCACACGTTCGGTACTCAACGAAGACCTTCCTCTCCCTTGTTCCAGCAGGCAGCGGAGGTTGTAGCACTCTCCTCGAGATTCCGGCAGCACAACGGCGTGGTACCGGAAGTAGAGGGGAGATCTCGCAGGGCTTCGCCTTAAGCCGGAGCGAGTATGGTGGAGTATGAGAGAGCTCCTCAGCGATCTAGGGTTTAGACACACCAAGGAGGAGGGGCTAGAGCCGGCGGCTAGGGTTCCAGGGACCCCAAGTCGGCGGCTAGGGCAAAACCCTAGGTGGTGGCGGCGGCTATGGAGGGCTGCGGCTTCTAGGGTTTGAGGTGAGGGACTTGTGTGTATAGAGGAGGGAGCCCTGCCCCTCCTTATATAGGTGGAGGGGCCGGCCGCGCCAAGGGGAGGGAGGGGAGTCCCTCCCCAACTCGGCTTGGAGGTGGGCCGCCGGTTGGAGGAGGGATTCCCTCCCCAACTCGGTTTCCCTCCTTCCTCCTCTTTTCCACTTTCCAAAACTTGCCGTTTGACTTTCAAACTAGCCGTTTGACTTTTCAATTTAGGATTTGAATAAACCCTTTATTTTGGACAGCGAATACACTTAGTACATGATGCAATCATTCTAACTTGCAATGACACACTCATGTACCCCTTCCCCTCCGGAGTGCCGGACATTCCGGAACCTTCTAGAACATTCCCGATGAAAACACCGGAATCATTCCCGAACTCCGAAACGGGACTTTCCTTATATGAATCTTATTCTCCGGACCATTCCGGATCACCTTGTGATATCCCGGATCCCATCCGAGACTCCGAACAACATTCCGTCTCTTTCTCATACTACCATAACTACTCAAACAACGTCGAATCCTTAAGTGTGTCTCCCTACGGTTCGTGAATTATGCGGACATGATCGAGACACTTCTCCGAACAATAACCAATAGAGGAATCTGGAAATTCATATGGTTCCCACACATTTCTACGATTACTTTGCGATCGAATGAACCACTTACATACGATACCAATTTCCCTTTGTCTCACGATAGTTTACTTATCCGAGGTTATGATCGTCGGTATCTCTGCATACCTAGTTCAACCTCGTTACCGATAAGTACTCTTTTCTCGTTCCCGTGATATGTGATCCCTTGTGAGCCAGTCACATGCTTGCAAGCTAATTGGATGACATTCCACCGAGAGGGCCCAGAGTATATCTATCCGTCATATGGATGGACAAATCCCACTCTTGATCCATGTGTCTCAACCAATACTTTCCGAACACTCAATGCCACCTTTATAGCCACCCAGTTACGGCGTGGTGTTTGATGTCATCAAAGCATCCATCCGGTAAAGGTGATATGCATGATCTCATGGTCGAAGGAATTAGGTTACTATGTATCAGAAAGCATATAGCAATTGAACTATTGAAATGACTTGATCTTTATGCTACGCTTATCTATAGGAGTATGTCCACCATATCATTCTCCTAACGATATGATCTTGTTGTTGATAACATCTCAATGTTCATGAAAGGGAAACCACAATCATTTATCAACCAACAAGCTAGTGATGTATAGAGGCTATACTAGGGACTTCAAATTAAGTTTACAAATCACACAAGTATCAATGTTTCCTTGTTAATACTATTATAGCATGAATGTAAACATTTATCATAAACACAAAGATATAATAATAACCACATTTATCATTGCCTCTAGGGCATATCTCCAACAGAACTACGTCATGCCGGGGCCTCCTGAACCGTTGCGACCAACTCCAGGGGAACATCCAGCCCCGCCTCGGCTAGATTTCCCCCAGATGGTCGCCCCTCCTGGGCTGAATCAGCACCCTCCCGCAGACCCTCCTGGGTCACGGGTCCAAGTCCATCGTCCAACCCCTCCTGGGCTTGAACCTCGTTGGAAACCCGCAACCCCGCCTGGGCCACGGTACTGTCGCCAGAGGGCAGACCCTCTTGGGCCTTACCCACCGCCGACCACCCCACATGGGCAGCATCGATCGGCCCCTCCTGGACCGCAGCAGTGGGCAGCCCGTCGTGGGCCGCAGCAGTGGGCAGCCCGTCTTGGGTCGAGATAGTGGACAACCCCTCCCATACCACAGCAGAAGATGACGGCCCCTCCTGGACCATCGCAGATCCAACCGCCTGCACTGAAGCATCATCCGACGACCCCCCTGGGCCACCACATCGCACGGCAGCCCCACCTGGGCCACCGAGCTACCCGACGGCGACACCGTCCCAACAGAACCCGAAGACCGTCCAGCAAATTTGCTCGCTGCCTGAAGCGCAGCTAGTAACTTAGAAGGAGAAACCCTTGGAGATCCACCAGTCATCCCGCGAAGTGGAGAATCCCTTGGAAGTGCGTCCAACAGCTCTCTGCCTTGCGGAGTAGTAGGGGTAGCATTAAAGGGAGTCACCGCATAAACCGAAACCGGAACCTGACGAGTATAAGCAGATGGCGCACCCTGCTCAGTAGCCTGACTACCAGACGACCCAGCCGAAGCGAGAGCAGCAGGGTCATCCGCTGGCCCAGAAGTATCCATGGCATCATCTCCATTCTTCCCAGAGCCATTGTCCTCGGAGTCATCCTTATTCTTTCTCCACAGGAGCAGTGAAAAATCAGGTTCAGGCACAAAATCAGCGGGTTCCAATCTGAAGCGCAACTCATATCCTTTCATATCAACCACAACGTCAGAGGTTAGGAAGAAACCTAAAGCATCCTTCTTCTTCTGGAAAATAGAAATATCACACATAGCAACAAAGATGCGAACTACGCCCCGCCGACGGAGTCTCAGAAGATCCACATCCAAGGTAGTACCCATAAGCGAACCAACAACCCAAAGCCCAAGAAAAGTCCGCAGAGAATGCGGAACCCCCTCAACATGCACCCAGACTTGTTCAAGAATTAGCTTACGACAAGCTGCGTCTTACCCAAGGGCATCGAGAACCGGCTGCCATCCACTCTGTCCAGCACGTCAAACGAAGGAAAGCTTACCAAGTAATCATTATTCCCATAAGATAAAGCTTCCCACTTTCATGGAGATTGTAACAGACACCTTCTCGCAATCTGCTGTTGAACCACATCTGCTGAGACTGCATCTTCGGTAACCTTGACCAAAGCAATAGGTGTTTGGGCAGTTTCCAAATTCCTATGGACCACACTGTCATTAATCTGAGCAAACAGTCTTGTCATGTCCAATCCCAGTCATAAAAGCATTCGGTCTTAGCTGTTTCAACACAGGGCACCTCAAAGTTGGGTGAGAAGATACATCACAAATATAACACTAATGGGCAGCTTTGCAATCCTTGGATGCATGAGTGTCCACAGCGCACTTCCAACACCTAACCGGTTTCTTATTTTTCTTTGGTACAGGCACAACATCCGCAGCGGCAGGTGCTTCGATTACAGCAGAATTATATTGAATCTGATTACTAGGCATATTACCTTGAAACTGACTCGTAGAGGGAAAAGATGGCGAAGCAAAACCGGTCGTACCATGCGGATACCCATATTGCTGCTGTCCAGCCATCGTAGGCTGCTGGAAATTTAGAAGCTGGTGAAGATTGGTTCCAGGCGTAAACTGAGGTTGCGGCACACCTTGCACCGGCTTCTTTTTCTTTTTCCTCTTCGACGCCGGCACCACCGACGAAACAGCCCCTTCAGGAAAGGAATTGGGCGGAAAGTTTCCCTGCACGTTTCCTCCAGGCGCCGGCCCTTGACTGCCAGGAAACTGCGGCATCGGTCCCCGATACGGAGGTTGAAGCGGCTGCGGCTGGCTCCCTTGTGTAGCGGCATAGTACGTCGCCGGAGGCCTGAAGACAATGCCCGACGGAAACCCAACAAACAGTGGCGGTTGCGGCATACCACCAGCAGCAGTCATCGGAGCAGATGGCTGTGGGGCCCTTGGTTACAGAACAGGGACCGGGGAGGCCGCCATCTGGGCAGCAGTAGCCTGGGCCAATTGTCCCAGCGGTGGCTGCATGGACGGCGCTGCCTGCTGCAAATGTTGAGCTGAAGAAGCCCTAGGGTTTCCCCCCGGGTGCTGGCTGGCCATTCTTCGCGAAGAACCAACGACGGCCGCAAACGAGCGCCCGGGAACAACCGCCGAGGGAGAAGGTCTCGACGGAGACGGCGATTGCAGCGGAGATCGCGGGCTCGGCGGCTCAGGAGAAGGGCACAGGTTCGGCGGCAATGAAAACGAAGAGGCTTCCTTACGACCGACCGCACCCTAGCTCCACAATGCCTTTAGACGCGTAGCAACTATCGCAACGTTCTCGTCCTCATTCGTGAAAATTTGTCAATGGACTAGTCAGCCGGTGGCCATCACTACTTGTGCTAGTACGCAGGTGTTGGTTTATGCGGCGTGGCGGATGTCTCCACTTGTCCTCGACCATCATGGCATTCATGCAAGGCATAATTATCATTTGTGTGGTGATGTCCACCACATGTGTGATTATCCAAGGTGTGTAATGCCATGGATGCCAATCCTAGGTTCATGGTGTGCTCGTGTCCATCCGGAGAACTTGGATGGGAAGTCATGTATGAAAATTATTTCAAACCTACTCACTAGGGTGAAAACGTATGAACTGATCTTTATTGACTAGACCTAGTGATGGAGGCGCGCATGTGTCGTTTCCTTCCTAAAGGTATTGCTTGTGGAGAACCTTTATCATATTATGTGTTGCATAGGATTGTGGTTAATGTTGTTGCGCGCATGTGTTCTGTTTAGCGGGACACTTTTGCATTATATTTTCCCCTTTTTTTTGGCTATGTGCATTCTTATGTCTCGATTTTCTTTCGATATTGAGTTGTTGCAACGACTAGGTGTCATTCATATCATTTTGAAAAAATATGTTGCCCTCTATTACAAAAGGTCTGGATAGAGTCAATTTTCCCACGTGTAAATAATTACACATAAATGAACCACATTGTAACAACACATATATCTAATGAAACTAATCATTAAATCGAAGAAAGTTTTCAAATGCGCAAATTCACAACGTTATAACATCAAGAATATCATCCGTACCACGCGCACAAAACAATACAAAACACAACTCTCTCACTTAAAAAAGCTCGGCTACGTTGATGGAGTGGAACCTATAGCACGAGCACGGCCATAGCGAGCGAGGTGACCGCCGCCGCTGCCTGCCCAAAGTTAGCCCGCACCTTGCCGGCGGGGCTGGACGGCGGCAGAGCCGGGGCAGGGGAGGCAGTCTCGAGGACCGTGATCTTAAGCTTCATGCCATTGTTGCAGTGCTCGCCGACGGCGCAGAAGAACCAGCGGCGTCCGGCCTTGTCGAGCGTGATCCGGTCCTCGCCGCTTTTCAACACGTTGGTGGTCGCGATCGAGGCCTTGTTGCACGCCAGGAAGTCCGGCCCGCCAACCTCCATCACATTATGACTGGCGCTCCCGTACTTGAACACTACGACATGGTTAAAACGAGAACGGCAAAGCAATTCATTTTTCTTGGCCTGGCAAAGTTATACTATATGCATGTATATGTCTGGATGCCCTGGATTAAGTTATGGTCAATTACCTATGGTGTCGCCGACGACGAACTGCTTTGTCTCGGCCCACTTGGCGTAGTCGAAGTTGAGGACCCAGCCGCTGTCGTCGCCCACGATGTGCTCCGTGGCGACGGCGAGGCCCGGGAGGAAGGCGACGACGGCGAGGGCGACCGCGGCGAAGACGAGCATCTGCTTGGAAGCCATCACGAGTAAACAAGAAATCTAGTAGCTAGCTAGCTCTTCTAGATTGCTAGTGCGATTGAAATCTCTAGCCAGGTGCAGGTATATCTTAGCTTGTGTATTGTGCTTCTCGGCTCCTGCATTGCACGTATATATAGGGATTAGGGAGAGAGCTCAGTATGGTACTTGATCATGTCTTTGTCTAGTTGTATCTAACATAAGCATGCAGCTGGCCAGGGTCGGCATGAAGACCGAGTTGAATGTGTCCCTGTGGCGCCAAATGTGTCTCTGTTGGTGCCATCGGAAACAGTCACAATATAGATCGATGCTACTTGAATGATTTAGGTACTCACTCAGATCCAAATTATTTGTGGCGGGTTTATTGAATTTAGACAGAATTTATATATACTCCCTCTCACCGATAATAAATGTGGCTGATTTAGTTCAACTTTGTACGAAATGCAAGAAGTAGTATTAATTTTCAATTCTATTGGGCCGTTTTATGACTGAGACCTGGTCATGGTGGTTTGACACATGTTCCGTTGGTAGTTAGTGCAGTTGGGCACTTACTTGCGCCGGCCAGGGATCATCGTCGGTGCTACGAGGATCCTCCCCATGGCAGAACAACGTCGATCGTAAAAGCAACCAGGGCGGCCCAACCAATCCTTTTTAGGGATCAAGGAGTAGTTGCCTGGTCTCGAGTCTTGCCATTGTTTGGAAGGTGTGCTGCTGCTAGTGGAGGAAGAAATACCCAATAATTGCACCCAACAAGAGCAGGGATGATGCTTCACCCTGTTCACCAATAATTGGGAACCGACGGTAGCAAGATGAGGGTGATAATTGTGAGAGTAATAATAGTAGTCGAGATCGAGAGTTAGCGTTATATATAGTACCATTTCAAGATGGACACAATGACACACAGTCACAGAGTGATGAGAGCATAAAAACAGCCGGGAGTTGGCACCGTCCTTCCTCGATTCGTACGAATTTCGCGAGACTTTTTCGCACGGATTTCACGAGAACTTTTGCATGCAAATGCAAGAATTTCTGTTTTTGAGGCTGGTAGCAAAATGGGGCAGAATTCCATGTGTGATTCTGTTTCGGGGGCAGGGAGTAATGAGCGTGCGCGTGTGTCGTCGCTGTCAAGCAAAGCGCACACAACACAAGCCCGGTTCAAGTGATCCACCCCCACACCCACCCCGAAGCGAAGCAAAGCCCACTTCCTCCTCCCTCCCTCCGATCCCCCACTAGGCCTTCCTCCCTCCCCTCCCCTCCCCCGCGACGCGACCCGGCGGAGGATATGTGCGAGGGGAGGCGGCTCGCGGACTCGGCCCGGCCGGCGTGGGCGGTGGCGGCGGAGCTGCGGCGGAGGGAGGCCGCGGCGGACGCGCGGCTGGCGGCGGCGCGGGAGCGCCTCGCCGAGGCGCTTGCGGAGCTGGAGCGGGCCCGGGCGCGCGCCGCCGAGCTGCAGCGCAGGCTCGAGGAGACCTACGGCAAGCGCCGCAGGCTCAAGCGGGTGGCGGCCGCCGCGCGCGACCGGATCCACGAGACCCGCGCCCGCCTCCAGGAGCACGAGCACCAGCAGCAGCTCCCCGCCGAATCCGATCCCACATCCTAGTCAAGCAGGTAGACGACCTGCTCCTTCCTTCATGATCGATCCCTTTGGCCCCCTTGTGGCTTTCGTGCGCCGATCGATTAAGCTTTTCTCTTCTAGATTAAGCCCCGCTGATCAAGCCCAATGATCCAACAGTAACTATACCTAACAGTTTTCCCCATCCTGCAGGGGCAGGTTGCAGCCGAATGATGATGCCCTGTGCCACAAAATGATCAGCTGGATGCTACAGGGCTACTCCTTTACTTTGCCTCTTTCTTTTTCTGTTTCCTAGGCTTTGTAATATACAGCACGCACGAATGTTCCACGGAACATCAAGGACTAGTCATTCGCTTACAGTGACTGAAATGAATCCGAAGTCAAGTTAGGAGTACTAGGAAGTAGAAACACTGTAATCTTTCGAGCTGAAATCCTCAGTGGCCATTCCATAACAAACATGTCGCAGTGGCCATTGCTCATATTCTTGTGCCGATATTCAGCTTCAGTCCCTGCCGTTGCAACGCTCTGGTGTAAAATGCAGCTCCCTGCTTAATCTTTACTCCCTCCGTTTCAAAATATAATATGTTTTACCTTTGTGAAAAGAGTATATCTAGACCTCTTTAGTGCATACTAGGTTCACCCTGAATCAACACACTAAACGGGATCTAGATACAATTGTTTCTCAAAATTTTTGAAACAGAGGGAGTACATGTCAAACGATCCGCACTCACAGAACTACGATGTTACAGCGGCTGCCTTACTGTAGAAAAACTTCATTCTTGCACACAAGGAAAAATTACTGCCAAACAAGGAATATATGTTGCCATGGTGGGGGCAAGGAGTACAGAGTTCATCCGCCTGGATTCTTACAAGAGTTGACACAAAAATACAATCCCGGTATCGAAAGGTCAACTCTACAGAGCTCTTGTATGTACGGTTCTGAGGATTCACAAAATCAAGTCCGTCATATATGTTCTACACTACAACGAATTCAGTAGAATTGCTTGTATGGAGGAGTAAAGATGGTTTCAGAGTTCTCGCTTGAACAGGCAGACACGGGATACAAGCCATCAAAGCATATATCTCTTCATCCAGAATCAACCTTATCTGTGTTCTTCCTCGAGTGTCATACCACGGGCCAGCTTCCGTTGTTTAGTGGAATCACCATATGTTGTTCTTCGCCCAGAACAGAATTATTACGACCCCAATCACAATTGCAACGGGAGCATACTTCCGAATGAAGGCCTGGAAACGAAGAGGCATTGTTCACATACAAGCCAAGACACTAAAAATAATATACGATGCCACTGGAAAAAAACGTGATACGAATAATGTGGATATCCAAGCTAATACTGTACTACTTAACTTCTGTCGATGCATATTGCGGAAGGTAAAGTGTAAAAAACCCAGTTAAATGTATCAACGAAACAAGTCTTAATAGACATCGGAACTGCAAATATTTGCCCTCTTCTATATTTTGATTGAACTTTACCACAGGTAGTAAGAATTGAGACACCATTTTGCTAGCCACAAGGTATAACTGTGAACTATCAACCTAACAAGAGATGTGTTGACTGGTTTTAAGTAATCAAGCATTAGTAGATTTCGTCCATGGAACATGATACTGCTATGCTACTTTAAGGGCAAAACTCATACTGACAAAATTGATATAATTAAGTCAACATGTCCAACGATACATACTGAAAAAGATTAAGCAGATGTGGTAATGCCAAGTAAGATAGAGGAACACTCAAATTCAATTCAACTAACAAAGGTATATGTCACAAACATATGCTTCTGCACATGGATTACCTGGCGATTGAGATCCTTGGCCTTATCTGCGTAGATTCTCGTGTCCGATGTCAATCTGCTTGACATTTCACTAACCTCTGCAAAAATAGTACAGAATAGTAAACATTTATTTGCCAATACAGCCAAATCTTCCAGTGCAACGAAGTGCAGTTAGAAGGGAGAGATAGGAAGCATTTTGTAAACATTCAAGAAACAATGGGTTCACAAACCAGAAGTGAAGTCAAGAAAATAATAATAACACAGTGTGAAGCTTTTGAAGACAAGTAGTAAATCAAGGCCTATTGAAACGAAAACTCCTTGATGATAAACCTGATGTTATCAACACATGATAACTGATACAAATACCTACCAGTTTCGCATGCAAAGAAATGTAAATGAAGCAGTCGAAGGCAAAAGAGATCTCCAAACTTACGGTCTAGCTTTTCACCGACACCAAGAACTTCTTGAACATTGCGAGTCATGATTTGGTGCACCTCATATAGCTCATCATTCAATTTTGCAATGTTCCTTTGAGTTCTGGTGTCCAAATAGAGTTTCTTAGTCTTCTGTATGTATGTATCTAAACAGAGAGAAACATAGGTTATAAACCAGTAGAACTTGAGACTGAATGAAAACAATGCAGGCAAAGAAGTAGAGAACAAAAAACATACCAAACTTAATAAAAGCATAAGGCCTTGCAGCAGTTTCAATTTGATTCCCATTGACTCTCTCAAATTCATTTTTCAGATCTTCCAAGTACTGGAATGCAAGTTTCTTTGGATAAGAACGGTCACACATTGTTAGATAACACACTCGGCCTTCAATGATGTAACTGCATATCTGAATTAAGGTGGAACAACATACTACAATAAATGTAAAAAATCAGCACATGCTAAAGAAAATACATCAAGGACTTAGCTAACTGGTTGCAGGATATTTTTTCATAGAAGTTAAAGCATAGGAGTATGATATAAGAACCAGATCAGAAAAGCATCTAACAGATAGTAAAGGTAATGATCTTGCATGCAATTAAGACCACAAGCCATACAGGTTCCTATGAGGTTGTGCAAATGCAGTTCATGGCTAGTCAACAGATGCTCTGCCACCAGAACAATGCAAACGTAATAATTAGCTAAAACATCTAGTACTAATATGAGTATACAATAACTTCATTGAAGATCAAAATATAATACCTATGATCAAGCATAAAATGGACATGGTGAAGCAGAATTCATAAACAAGCATCTTTTCTGAAAATAAAATAGACCGCAACACAGGATACTGGAAAAAGTATGATCCGGTCTCAATTGACATCCGCGAGGCTTCATGTTGCCCCTTTGACAAGTTCTTAAAAAGAAGTTTAGCTTGCTGCTTGTAGAAGTCAGAATCCTTCTGATCCCGCCCGTCATCCAGCCCTTCTGCCAGTGGAAGGCCATCAGTGACCCGCGCTATCATTGTCAGCTTCACCATTTCACGAAGAACACCAAAAACCACTAGAAACTATATACTTGATAGCCTATAGAGACACCTGCATGTCAACGCAAGGAGTGAGTGCTTCAGATTATAATCCAGCAGCTTCAGATTATACAATTTCTCTCGAATTGCTAACCACTATGGGCGCTACACATGGATGACTCTGGATCATAAGAATATTAGAAATGAATCCATCCCCGCTGTCACTCGTCTAGCAGACAGAGAAGGAAAATAGATTACCCTAGACTATAATCCAGCAGCTCCCAAAAATGGCGGATTATTAACGCACCCAACCAGTTAGATAACATGCACAATTCAGCTCACTCCTAGCAAACTGCTAGACCAGAACCTCTACTGAACCTACTTATTTCGAGCAGAGGCACCAAACACGCAAACGCTATCGAGAAACAGCATGATCCGCAATTGATGCGAACGCGGGCATCGCGAATTCCGATCCACCCCTCCCAGCTGCATCGCCGACCAACCAGATAATCATCGTAGGAAACACCAACCGGATCGAACCCCGAATTCGGGAGCGGTCGCGTCAGATCTACCGGATCTGGACGAGCTGGAGGCTAGGAGTAGCAGGGGACATGTAAACAAGGAGTAGATCGGTAGAGGGGAGAAGTGGCGTACGCGGAGGAGGCGCGGCAGCGGAACCTGATGCGGTGACCGTCTCCGGGGAAGCAGATCGCCGGGTCGCCGGAGGGAAGCGCAAGTTTGGCGGGCACGTGCTGTGCTGCGCGTGTCGGTTGGGAGTTGGGACACTAGCCGGGGCGGAGGAAGATACGGGTCTGAAGTCTGAACCAGATTTTTTTTAGAACACAAATCAGAACCGGTTGGCACGCAGAAAAAAGAGTTAAATTCATCCAGAGTCATCGAACTTGTCGAGCAAAATTAGTTTGGTCACCGTATAACAGAAATACGAATTTACAATACGTGTCAAAACGTTATACTCAGTCACTGCTAAGGAAGTAGTGATGTACTTAATGACGTGGCGATTTGCGGAACCCACTGTTAGATAAGTTAACGGACAGTAGGTAATGAAGGCCAGCGACTTTTTTTTTTTTTTAAACACGGTGGTTAATTCTGATTCTCTCATCCGCTACCTCCAGCTCGATCACCACCCCAAAACAAAATCCATCTGATGCACACGCACATCTGACGCCGGCCCCGCTCCGCTGCCCGGCTGGTCGTGCCGTTGACAAGGACGAGGCCAGGGTCCACTACGCGTTTGGGGGAGGCAATCCAGGGCTCCAGGGGAGGCACGCGCATCGCTTTGGTCTTGGATGCACGGCCATGGCAGGGCACAAGCTCGTCGGGTGGACTCTGCAGCTGTCATTCACAACATGGGGGAGTCGGTCGAGGATAGAGGGAACGCCAGTAGGTTGCGTCGCATCTACCACTTGGATCTAGGGCAACAAGGGAGCATAGTGTTGTGTTGTCACTGCCCGACATCGTCTTTCGCTTCGGTCGACCGTCAACCCCTCCTGTTTGTTTGTTGTGAGCCCCGACTTGCTCCTCTTCCCTTCATGTGCGCTCCCACATCATGTGTCGCCGCCGCAAGAGCTCGTTTCCGATGCGCGGGATTTGACTGAGGCTCGCATGGAGAGGCCGTTGTCTAGGTTGAGTAGCTCTCAGTTGGAGAGAAGGACGAGAAAATAGAAGGGGGTGCAGAGGAGGGAGCTCAGAGCTCTCAGCGTGCGGCAACTCGGCCTTTGCAGGGCAGCGACGCGAAATTTTCCCAAACACGCACAGGCTACGGGGAGCAAATCAGGAAGGACTAGGGGAAAGAGAAGCGGGGGCCCTAGCGTGGCGGTGTCGTGGCCCAGACCGGAGGGCTGCGCATGCCGAGGATAGAGGCGAGGACGGCGGCTGACACACGGGTTGGGTCGGGCAGAAATGGGGAAGAAAGGAATAGAGAGGAGGGTAGTGTGTGCGGGTGAGACTGACTGGTTGGTCCTATCGGTCATCCTGACAACTAGCCCTAACAACGAGTCTCTTGCCTTAAATTTGAAAACAAATAGGATAATGATTGGGCTTTCATGGGGGATCGCTAACTTCTATCTCCTGGGTCGCCCCGAGCGGTAACGCATGACCACACGTACAGCGCGTGGGTTGACCCGATCTTATCTCCTCTTCTTCCTCTATCTACCTCTGCCTCCTGCTTTTTCAGCCGGCACGCAGCTGCTGTCCACCGCGACGCCAGTGCTCTTCCCCTACCATCCTCCGCCCCGTCGCCTTTCCAGCCACGACGCTTCCGTCGTCCCACCCGCGACGCCACCGTCGTGCAACCTCGCAGAGCCACTGCTGTGCTGCCTCGCAGAGCCGCCGCGAGTCTCGCCGTGAAGCACCATGTGCCCCGCCTTCGCCATGAGAGACTCGACCGCGCGCCCTGTAAGCTCCGTAGCAGAGCAGTAGAGAGGGGAGGGCTCGCCGGCGCCTGAGATCATCCTCGGGCAAAGGGCCAGGGACATGATTCTCCAGCCGCACGCTCTCCGGCGGTGCTCCCGAGACCCTCCGAGGAGCTCCTTTCCCAAGCATTGACCATGCTATAAGCGGCAGCGTCGTCTGCTACGAGTGATTGCAGGGCCTGCTACGATTGGTGGAGGCTTCTACATGCGCCGACAGATTCTACTACGTATGTCAACGGTGGGCTTTGCTACATACGGCCTCCGACATCGCTATCATAGTTTAGAACGCTTGCTATTCTAGTTGGCTGACATCACTACTTTTGTCTTTGTCTTCTACGGGCGTTTTGCTATCTTAGCATTTTTTTTGCTATGTATTCATATTTTTTTGCTACTTTTACATAATTTTTTTGCTACAAAGTTCCGACGATGTCTCCAGGCGAAATTGATTTTTGCTACATTTGCAAAAAAAAATTGCTACAATATTTTTGTGATTTTGCTATACTTGCGCAATGTTTTTGCTACACGGTTTCCGGCTAGTCGGTTTGCTACATTAGCACAACTTTTTTGCTACACGATCACCGGCGATGTCTTCGGCGAACTCTCCGGCGAGGTCCAGTCTATTTTTCTATTTTCTGGATCAAAAAAGAGGACACGTGGTTGGCTGGGGACCCGGTGGATAAAAACACAAATCCCCCGGGGACGCGTAGTATTGCCCAAACAAATATTGTTTTTTTGCAAATAAAACAAAATCAAGGGCTGACAATGGGTCCCGCAAATTGTATTTAGTAAACATAAATTCGTATTTTTGTTGTACAGTGATCAAACTGATTTTGCTCAACAAATTCAATGTGGATTTAACACCAGAAAAAATTGACCTCATCTGTACCCACATGAGCCCAAATACATTTTATGGCCTAGTTAAACATTCCCGCCAGTCCAGGTCTCTAGCAGGCCCATTTTCCGTTCCGAGCTCAATCCCAACTTTGTCAAATCCTTCTGTAGAGGCCATCGCCAAGTCCCGCCAAACGGCCCACCCAAATTTTTTTTTATCCCCAACGGCTTAAACCTAGGTTACCAGGTACCTACGGCCGGTGCTACAGAAAAAAAACGGATTTTTTCTGCCAAGTAGGATTCGTCGGGTGCTTGTAGAAGGCAAGCGGTGAGCTTCGATGCCTGAGTAAAGAAAGGAGGAAAGGAACTTCTACGGTTTAACTTACTTGATAAGGTCCACGACTGAGGTACCTAAGTAGCGCTACTAGCATTGGACAGCGGGAAGCTTAAGCAGGTGCTTTGTCTTCCTCTCTCTTTAAGCACCTGCGTTTAGGCACACTCCAGTGTACGTCTACAGTAGTAGTATTTGTGAACTCAACGGCTAAACTCAGACTTCATCCACATGTGGTCGGGCTATATCTCTGAAATTTAATTGTTAGTGATTTTACTTGTAATTCGATTGAACATCCTATTAAAATTGATCTAAAAAGTGGAATATTTTTTCGAGTCAACTTCTTACACCTCATGGGTTTGACGGTTTTATTTAACGACAGAGGGTACATAAGGTCTCATTGTATTTGTGGTTGTGGGCATGATTCCTTAGCTCTGTGGTGGCCGCGTTGTTGGCAGCAACATCTCGTGGAAGTGGTTCATGTTTGATGGTAACACCTATGAGATACACAACCTCCATCCAGATTTTATCATTTGTCCTCAAACAAACAATGTTCATCTCTATCTTCATCAACTAAGGCGGCTAGACAGGATATATCTTTTCCGGTCACAAACATTATTATAGCAGGACTGCAGGAGGTGAATTCTAGATAAAACCAATGGCCTCACATGCAAAAGAATAGGGCTACATAACAAATTGGTGGCCCTCTTCGTTGGCTCGTCCACGTGACTGTATTGAGACAAGATTTTATCTTTGAGGCAGTGGCGGACCTACAGGGTATGTCGGGTGGGCAGGGGCGAAGCTAGACTAACTCATGGGTATGCAATGTATATCCAATATTTTTTGCCAAAAAAAATTAGTATGTATGCTCCTATATACGTATATATGCCCGGCAGCGTTCGTTTCTACTCGTTATACTCCAAAAACTGGTAAAACACGAGCAGCAAACGCCTCCCACGTCCAAAGTACTCAACCTGGGCCTAAAAGCTGTTGGGCTTAGTTTTTCTGGCCGCAAGACACAAGCAGCGGAGGCGGAAACGACCAGGTACCACGATCTTCCTAACTTACTCCATCGACGCGTGGCTCCACCGATCAGGACGCGCCCGCAATCCCCTGGTTCGATCCGCTCACCCCAAGGTCGACTGGTCGAGGTGCAGATCGCCCCGCCCCTGCCGCAACCGCGCCTCGCGCCCTCGCCCCGTCCGTCGTCCGGTGTGGCGGTGTCCGGTAAGTTCAGACTTTAGAGTTCAATTGCGCTGCATTTTCTGCCTCTGTACTCTGATCCTATTCGCTTCCCTCCCCTCAACCTCACGTCATGTCCAGCCTTAGCAGCCTAGGGAAGAACGGCACATCCATACTTGGAGAAACTGGAACGGCAGCGCTACCACATCGTAGTAGAAGCAGTGCAGCCCTGCCCCACTGTCCCACTGCCTCAAAATTCAGGAATCAATTTCAATCAATTCAAGGATAGAATCAATTTGAACAGTCAGTACAGGCAGATTTCTCAATCTTGAATTCTTCTTATTATTCTCAGTTGCAATCAGTGCTTAACTAGTTATATTTTAATTTGCAGGTCTAAAAAATGAAAAACAAGCAGGAGGACAAGTATGGTTCCTTGAAAAGTATATGGGATAAAGCTTCAAAGAAATCGAAGATATCTTCGACTTCAACGCCAACGTCGTTGCATGTATCAGTTGAGGTTGAAAGCCAAAATCCTGATGAAAATATGAGCGATCCTTCATCCAATGAGTTGTGATACGTTGGAAACGTATCTATAATTTTTGATGCTCCATGCGTGTTTAGTATCTATTTTGCTTTACTTGTCTACACTTTGAGGTGCTTTTTACATGTTTTCTGGTACTAATCAATTAACAAGTTGCAACAGTGTCAGATGCCTGTTTTCTGCTGTTTTTGGTTTCAGAAAAGTTAGTAAAGAAAATATTCTTCGAATTGGACGGGACAAACGTTAAAGTCAATTACTTTCCGTGAGGAACAAAAAGTCCAGAGGAGAGCCGGAGGGGCTGGCCAGGGGGGCTAGACCCACCCTAGGCGCGGGGTCTGGTGGACCCTCGCCTGGCTAGGGTTTGGCGGCCCTGGTCGCCTCCCGGACTCGCCCCTTCGCCTATAAGAAACCCCCGATGCAAAAACTCCGAGTACCCGATCAGAAATCCACGAAACCGCCTGTAGCCGCCGCCACCATCGTCCCTAGATCGGGGGGATCTGAAGCTCTTCCCGGTACCCTGCCGGAGGCCTTCTCTCCGGTATGATTTGTGAGTAGTTCCACCTTGGACTATGGGTCCATATAGTAGCTAGATGGTTGTATCTCCTCCTTTGTGCTTTCATGTATAGATCTTGTGAGATCCGTTCATGATCAAGATCTAATCTATTTGTAATCATGCATGTTGTGTTTGCGGGGATCCGATGGATATTGAGATTATTATGTTGGTTTGATTAATGATTTTATCTTTATGATTCTATCATGTCTGTATTGTTTGTGATCTTGCATGCTCTCCATTGCTAGTGGTTATCTTGGCCAAGTAGTTGCTAGTGACTCCAAGAGGGAGTATTCATGCTCGATAGTGGGTTCATCCTTCTAGTTTCCAAGGGAAGTGACAGAAATCTCTTTGGTTGTAGATGTGTTGTTGCTACTAGGGAGAAAACAACGGTCTTTTGTTTATGGAACATGTGGACTGTTTACCTTACACACTTTGCTTAAAGCAGTTGTCTGTTGCTTGCAACTTAATACTGGAGGGGGGTCGGATGATAACCTGAAGGTGGACTTCTAGTCATAGATGCAGTTGGATTACGGTCTATGTATATTGTTGTATTGCCCAATCAACTTCATAGGATCTTTCTAGCTAGTAATTGCATTGTTATGCCTTGCTCAGTTCCTGTCAATTGCCCTGCTGTAATTTGTTTACCCTTCATGCCATGTTGTTTATTTAAGGAGAGCACCTCTAGTGAACTATGGACCCCGGTCCAATCTTTACCATTGATACATCTTCCACTGTTACATGTTTACTTGCTGCAAACAATTACCTTCCACACCATACGTTTAATCCTTTGTTACAGCAAACCGGTGAGCTTGACAACCTCACTGATTCGTTGGGGCAAAGTCTTGAGTTTGTGTTGTGCATGTCTCCACGTTGCCAGCAACACCTGCGTGACGTTTCCTTCCTCCTACTGGTTCGATAACATCGGTTTCTTACCGAGGGAAACTTGCTGTTGTGCTGCTTCATACCTTGCTCTTGGGGTTTCCAACGAAGCGTTCCACGACAAGTATTGGGCGCCATCAATTTGCAGCTGGCACTATTGCAAACCAATAATCAGCCTACCCCTGATGCTAATGGCAAAGAATCGGAGGCGGAGATAGGCTCTCCTGTTGTAGAAGAGAAACATAAAGAGTATGATGATGAAGTAATATATGAACTTGAGCATGATCCGGGAAAAAGGACTCCCATCCAGTACTATGGTGTCAATGAGCAAGTTGTAGGGGTTCGTAGCATGGAAAACAAAAATTTTCTATCGCGTACAAACAACCAAGCCAAGATCTATCTACTAGATTGTAGCAACGAGTCGATGGAATAACTTACCCTCGAAGATTCCAAAGCGGTTAACGAGAGCAGATTCTCGTGGGTGATGTAGTCGTACACTTCCGATCTCAAGATCGCGTAGACGATCCTTCCAGCGCCACGTTCCGGCAGCGCTTCCGCAGTCGGTCACACGTTCGGTACTCGATGAAGACCTTCCTCTCCCTTGTTCCAGCAGGCAGCGGAGGTTGTAGCACTCTCCTCGCGATTCCGGCAGCACAACGGCGTGGTACCGGAAGTAGAGGGGAGATCCCGCAGGGCTTCGCCTTAAGCCGGTGCGAGTATGGTGGAGCTTATGAGAGAGGCTATTAGTGGTCTAGTAATTAGACACACCAATTAGAAGGCTCTAAACCAATTAGAAGGCTCTAAACCGTTGGCTAAAGCAATTAGAAGCTCTAATCCAAAACGGCTCTAAACCGGAGATCTAGAGGTGAAAGTTGTGTGTCTCTAGGAAGAGCCCTGCCCCTCCTTTTATGGGAGGGGGGTCTTGGCGCGCCAGGGGAGGGAGGGAGTCCCTCCCCAACTCGGCCTTGGGCTGGGCGCCGGCCTGGAGGAGTCCTACTCCTCCTCCAGGTTGACTCCAACTCCTCTTGCTTGTTTCCCACAGTTTCTTGTTTTGGCAGTTTGACTTTCAAACTGGACATTTGACTTTTCTGTTTTAGGATTCAATTTAATCCTTTATTTGGGACAGCAAGAACACTTAGTACATGATGCAATCATTCCAATAAGTAATGACACATTCATGTACCCCTTCCCCCTCCGGAGTGCCGGACTTTCCGGAACCTTCTAGAATGTTCCCGATGAAAACACCGGAATCATTCCCGAACTCCGAAACGGGACTTTCCTTATATGAATCTTATTCTCCGGACCATTCCGGATCACCTCGTGATATCCCGGATCCCATCCGAGACTCCGAACAACATTCGGTCTCTTTCTCATAACACCATAACTACTCAAACAACGTCGAATCCTTAAGTGTGTCTCCCTACGGTTCGTGAATTATGCGGACATGATCGAGACACTTCTCCGAACAATAACCAATAGAGGAATCTGGAAATTCATATGGCTCCCACATATTTCTACGATTACTTTGCGATCGAATGAACCACTTACATACGATACCAATTTCCCTTTGTCTCACGATATGTTACTTATCCGAGGTTATGATCGTCGGTATCTCTGCATACCTAGTTCAACCTCGTTACCGATAAGTACTCTTTTCTCGTTCCCGTGATATGTGATCCCTTGTGACCAAGTCACATGCTTGCAAGCTAATTGGATGACATTCCACCGAGAGGGCCCAGAGTATATCTATCCGTCATGTGGATGGACAAATCCCACTCTTGATCCATGTGTCTCAACCAAAACTTTCCGAACACTCAATGCCACCTTTATAACCACCCAGTTACGGTGTGGTGTTTGATGTCATCAAAGCATCCATCCGGTAAAGGTGATATGCATGATCTCATGGTCGAAGGAATTAGGTTACTATGTATCAGAAAGCATATAGCAATTGAACTATTGAAATGACTTGATCTTTATGCTACGCTTATCTATAGGAGTATGTCCATCACATCATTCTCCTAATGATATGATCCTGTTGTTAATAACATCTCTATGTTCATGATCAGGAAACCATGATCATATATTAACCAACAAGCTAGTTTAACAAGAGGCTTCACTAGGGACTCTTATTTTAGTTTACAAATCACACAAGTATTAATGTTTCCGGTTAATACAATTATAGCATGGTATGTAAACATTTATCATAAGTATGAAGATATGATAATAACCCACTTTATTATTGCCTCTTGGGCATATCTCCAACAGTCTCCCACTTGCACTAGAGTCAATAATCTAGTTTCAAACCTTTGTGTATTCAACACCTATGGCTTTCCGGTGTTGTATGTACACGATTGCTAGTGGTCAACTGATCTCCGGATCTTGACACTTCCAGGTCCGTGTGTAATTGCATGTCTTTGCGTCTCTACGCATCACTCATTCTCTAATGAGATGGCTTTGTATAAATTTGGTCTTTCGGTGTGACCTTTAGCTCTTTGGGGTTAAAACATGTTGATAATATTGTCGCACAATATATCTTCATAGTATTATCCCACTGTGAACTACACCTAGTTTGATAACAAACTAATTGACACAAATGCCCTCTTTAGCTGCTATAGTAGCAGTCATATACTTAGCCTTTTGTTGTAGTATCTGTCACAATGTCTTAACTTTGGAACTCATCCAAATCCATCATGGAACTCACTTTCCATTATATTGTGCCACCCTTAGTTTAAATTGAGATACACTTAATTTGTACTTTGTGACAAAACTAGTATCAATGTAGTACTTATACAATGAACTAACCATCTATTTGTCACTTCTACAAATAATATACTCTTAGTTCTTCCAAAAGATCATAAGAATATCCTTACTATTGTCCAATGATCATCTTACGAATCATTCTGGTATATGCTCACAACATTTAGAGCATAGGACATATCTGGATTTGTACATATCACAGTATGATTGATATAAATACTCTTTGTGATTTCATACATCAAGTATCAATCTATACTTGATTATTTGTTTCACTTTACCAAATGTCAATACACTTGAATATATCATCAACATTGAACTCATTCAATCCTTTCTGTGCGACAAGAAACTTTCTTGTAGTTTCTATATTGAACTCATTCAATATCTCGTCTATGTACTTCTGGCACAACCATATTAGCATCTATTGATGCCAAATATTTGAGTTTTGCCTAAGTCTTTCATCGAGATGAAATTCTTAATATGTGTTAATAAAAGATACATTATTTCCAATCAACAATATGTCTTCCACATAATGTATTAGAAACATGTCCTAGCGCTCCCACTTAATTTCTTGCAAATGCAAGCATCTTCATTGTCTCTAATGAACTTTTAAACTCCTTTAACAGTTTCATCATAGTGAAGATTCCAACTCCGCGATGCTCACTTCAACCGTTGAAGTTTGCATATGCTTCTAGCATCCTTTGAATTAACAAAACCCTATGGACCGTGTTATGCACATGTCCTAGGTAATGATTCTATTAGAAGAACTTGTTTTGTTTATTCAACTATCATATAACAAAATTATATGTAGTGGTTGCTACATTAATCCGTCTAGACTAAATATCGCTATGAAAGATCAGATCTTGTCATAGTCAACCTTTGAACATTGTTGTGAACTCTTTCCCAACATGTCGACTATTTCATAGATGTGCAACATCCATGTCTATTTATTTATAGATCCAAACACAACCGTAAGGTCTTACACCTTTCTCGAGGGTCCTTCAAGTTCAAAACTTAATTTCTCGTGTATGGAACTATCACGGATTTTATGGCTTCAAGCCATTTGACGGAGTCAGGGCCCATCATCGCTTCTTTGCATGTAGTCGGTTCATTATTCTCAAATAATGATTCAACCCTCAAATCTTGGTATTTGATTGTTTACCCGATCTACTTGTTTCAATAGGAACTTAGATCTTCGTGATCACAACCTTTGAGGCACGTGAGCCATGAGCATTGTTGCTGCCTCCGGAATACTTTTCGGCGCTGCGCAACTCTGCACATATAGCTAAGGTTCTTTTAACCTTATCAAAGTTCTATTGTCCTCCCACTTAACTTTTCACGAAAAATTCCTTCTTAAAGAAACTTGACGTTCCAAGCAATAAACACTTTTGTCTCCGGTGTTTATGGAGGAATATTAACAGTTTATACAAAGACAGGTTCATCCGACTTTGGTTGCAAACATCTTTCTTATGTATAGCATACCAATGTTTAAGAAAGGACTACTTGGGTTTTATCCCAAACCATAACATATGGTGTCGTTTCAATGGATTATGATGGAGCTCTTTTCAGTGGAAAAACGGTAATCTCTAAAGCTTTTAATCTTTAAAATACAATGGCAGTTTTATGAATTACACCTTCGATCTTACCATGTCAAACAAGGTTTAATTACATATCTCGAACGCTCCATACTCTTATGGTGTTTCGGGAAATGCAAATCCATGGAACGATTCCTTAAATCTTAGGTATTATGCTAAACTCTGTAACTCAAATATCTTCCTTTATGATCTTTATCATAAACTGTTTATATTCTTGTTACAATGATTTTGCACTTCATCTTGAAAGTCTTTGAACTTTTCAAATGTTTCATACTTCATCCTTATTAAGTAAATATTCATATATTCACTCAAATTTTCGGAGAAAGCATATGAAGTTGAAATCCATCGCTCTTGACTACACATAATGGACTTCGTACAACAATATGTACAAATTCCAATAAGCTAGTCTTTCGTTCCCTTTCGGCCTATGAACGAAGTTTTAATTATCTCTAGGAAAGTTTCACAAGCGTCATTTGATCAAAATCAAAAGACTCCAAAATTCCATACATATGGAGTTTCTTCATGTTTTCTTTCCAATATAATTTAAACGGCGATGTCACTTCCTAAGTGATCTTTCAATCAATTTGTCTTTCGACATCTTTAGCATTAGCTTTATGGATGTGATTTTTCCAACGAGATTTGTAAATCATCCATCTTTTATGGATTACGGCAATTATTTGAACAACCCTTTTACTCTCATAACACCTGATAAAACAAATCTTGAAGGCAAGCTTTGATGTTTAACGAGCAACACAATAACCCTTTATTTGTTCTCGATGAACATCATCACATATTCTTTTGCTAATTATTTAGGCCACTGTAGTTCATGAATTCTGTTGTTTTGTATGACGATTCATACCAACAAATTCAGTATCAAATACTTAAGAACCACATTTTTTAATAAGCAAAGAATATAGCCATAACATGTATATCATCTATATACTTAAACTGAACAATTCTAGTCTTTTCTTTTCTGCCATATATTTATGAGATTTTCTTTCAATATTTCCTTTTCTGTTTGAAAGAATCTATCAACATCAATAGTGGAGTCATACATATGACACATAGTCCAAAACATGTATAGTTAAATACCAATGTCTTTGGACTTGCACTTTGAAGTAGATCACCATCATCAAATGTTTGGTGTTCTTTCAAATTCCTTTCTTTAGTAATCTCTTGGTGTAGTAAACATTTTACCTACATCAAATATTCACCTTATCATGGAATCGTCCATGATCAAGCTACTTTTAGCTTATAACGATGAATTATGAGTATAATGTTGCTATCCAAAACCTTTTGGAGGATTAGGACAACAAGTGTCTACAACCCTTTGCAAATTCTCATCAAAATATGAGAACATGACCTTTGCCATATTATACTCTATCATGTTGCAACCAAAACTTCGTTTCGGATATCACAATATCTTCCACACATCATGGTTTCTGAAACAACTCTTTCAGATCCTTAGATAACCTTGATATTAAGACAATCCTTTGAATATCAAGAATCATGGAGACAAACATGATACTTATATACTAACTTTGGAATTGTTACTCTTGTTTTAATACCAATTATTAAACTTCATCGAGTAACCGGAACTTACTGAAAGTTTGCAATAGGACTTTTAAACTTTAGATTAACACTTCAAAACAATACGATACCAGTTCGTAAAGTAACTAACCAGAATTCTATAGTTCTATTATCTCAATTATAACTAAGCGCAAGGTGGTAAACGGATGCCAATGACTACAACAACTATGCAAATTCACTTTGATTTAGTTTATGATAAATTGAGTTCTAATTAATAATTAAATTAATCTAGGTGAACTCCCACTCTAAACAATATCCCTCACATTGTTTTAGTGATCACACGAACCAAATCCACCACATCAAAACCGATCATCACGAGAGTTGATATAGCTTCAATGGCGAACAATCAACATGTTCATCATATCTACTATATGACTCATGCTCTACCTTTCGGTAATCCGTGTTCCTGAGGCCATGTCTGTACATGCTAGGCTCGTCAAGATCAAACCTTAGCTTCCGCATGAGCAAATCTGGCTTGCCCACGTTGTATACACTTGTAGAATCTAACACACCCGATCATCACGTGGTGCTTCGAAACAACAAGCTTTAGCAACGGTGCTAACTAAGGGTGAACACTTTATGACTTGAAATTCATGTGCATGAGGGATCATCTTATAATGCTACCGTCGTCTACTAAGCAATACAAGATGCATAAAGGATTAACATCACATGCAATTCATAATATGTGATATGATATGGCCTTTCTCCATTGTGCTTCCGATCTCCATCTTCTAGCACGAACATGATCTCCATCATCACCGGCATTGCATCAAGGTCAATGACACTGCTCCATGGTTGTCGTCCACCGGCTTCAACTATTACAACTACTTTGAATAGACACGCGGGTCTTAACATAAATTAAAGACAACCATATGGCTCCTGCCGGTTGCCAACTTACAATAAGGAACATTGCATACATCATATATAATCACAATCATGGCCATATCACATCACTGCACACCCCTGCAAAACAAAGTTAGACGCCTCTACTTTCTTTGCATGTTTTACGTGGTTTGGGGCTTTCTATAAGTGTCGTTCTAACTTACGAACATGAACCACAACGTTGACACAAGTATTGTTAATCACCCGTTGTGAATTGGATCTATACTATGCTAGGAGAAACAGACACCCGCAAAGCCACTTATGCAATACAAGTTGCATGTCAAGCGTGGAGCAAGTCTCATGAACGATGTCATGTAAGGTTAGCCCGGGCCGCTTCATCCCAACATACCGCAAGATGCAAAGTACACAAGAAGCAATCGACAATAAAAGCATCAACGCCCACAATGACCATTGTGTTCTACTCGTGCAACAGATCTACATATAGACACGGCTCTGATACCACTGTAGGGGTTCGTAGCATGGAAAACAAAAATTTTCTATCGCGTACAAACAACCAAGCCAAGATCTATCTACTAGATTGTAGCAACGAGTCGATGGAATAACTTACCCTCGAAGATTCCAAAGCGGTTAACGAGAGCAGATTCTCGTGGGTGATGTAGTCGTACACTTCCGATCTCAAGATCGCGTAGACGATCCTTCCAGCGCCACGTTCCGGCAGCGCTTCCGCAGTCGGTCACACGTTCGGTACTCGATGAAGACCTTCCTCTCCCTTGTTCCAGCAGGCAGCGGAGGTTGTAGCACTCTCCTCGCGATTCCGGCAGCACAACGGCGTGGTACCGGAAGTAGAGGGGAGATCCCGCAGGGCTTCGCCTTAAGCCGGTGCGAGTATGGTGGAGCTTATGAGAGAGGCTATTAGTGGTCTAGTAATTAGACACACCAATTAGAAGGCTCTAAACCAATTAGAAGGCTCTAAACCGTTGGCTAAAGCAATTAGAAGCTCTAATCCAAAACGGCTCTAAACCGGAGATCTAGAGGTGAAAGTTGTGTGTCTCTAGGAAGAGCCCTGCCCCTCCTTTTATGGGAGGGGGGTCTTGGCGCGCCAGGGGAGGGAGGGAGTCCCTCCCCAACTCGGCCTTGGGCTGGGCGCCGGCCTGGAGGAGTCCTACTCCTCCTCCAGGTTGACTCCAACTCCTCTTGCTTGTTTCCCACAGTTTCTTGTTTTGGCAGTTTGACTTTCAAACTGGACATTTGACTTTTCTGTTTTAGGATTCAATTTAATCCTTTATTAGGTTACTATGTATCAGAAAGCATATAGCAATTGAACTATTGAAATGACTTGATCTTTATGCTACGCTTATCTATAGGAGTATGTCCATCACATCATTCTCCTAATGATATGATCCTGTTGTTAATAACATCTCTATGTTCATGATCAGGAAACCATGATCATATATTAACCAACAAGCTAGTTTAACAAGAGGCTTCACTAGGGACTCTTATTTTAGTTTACAAATCACACAAGTATTAATGTTTCCGGTTAATACAATTATAGCATGGTATGTAAACATTTATCATAAGTATGAAGATATGATAATAACCCACTTTATTATTGCCTCTTGGGCATATCTCCAACACAAGTTGTTATTAGAAGGAGGTACATTGCATTGGGGCCATGTCAACCAAGACAACATGATTTTCCAATAAGAGATATTGGAGGTAATCGCCGCTTTACATCTCATTGGTTTGACAAATACAAATGGCTTGAGTACAGTGTTCATCTAGATGCAGTATTTTGCTTTGTTTGCTACTTGTTCATGGATGAAAGTAAACATAAGGGAGGTGATTCTTTTGAGAAAGAGGGATTTAAAAATTGGAACATGATGAAAAACAGATTGGACAAACATGAAGGTGGTCTCTCTAGTGCTCATTGTGAAGCTCAAGAAAAATTTGATTTGATCATTCAACCTAGTGCATCCATTAGAGAGTCAATTGTTTCGGTTTCTAAACAAAAAAAAGGCCCAATATCTGTCTCGTTTGAGTTATTCAATTTATTGCTTGAGATTTCTTTTGAAGCAAGGGTTGGCTTTTCGTGGTCATGATGAAAGTGAAGAGTCACTTAACAAGGGAAATTTTCTTGAGCTTTTGAATCATCTAGCAAAAAAGTTCGAAGATGTTGATAAAGTGGTTCTAAAAAATGCTCCAAAGAATTGTAGAATGACAGGTCCTGAGATACAATTAGAACTCATCAATTGTTGTGCCAAAGAAACAACTAGTCTTCTTCTAAAAGATCCTGGTGAAGAATATTTTGCAATACTTGCTGATGAATCTAGTGATGTGTATCAACAAGAAGAATTGGCTCTTTGCTTGCAGTATGTCGATAAAACTGGAAATGTTGTTGAGAGATTTCTTGGAATTGTCCATGTTGAGGACACTACATCTTTGACACTAAAAAAGCGATTGATAAACTACTAATGAATCATTCTTTGAGCTTCTCAATGGTACGTGGTCAGGGATATGATGGAGCTAGTAACATGAAGGGTAAGGCTAACAGTTTAATTTTTTTATTATGGATGAGTCTCCTAGTGCTTATTACTATGTTCATTGCTTTGCCCATCAACTCCAATTAACTCTTGTCGTTGTTGCTAAAGAGAATGGTGATTGCTTTTGGTTCTTTGGACAACTTGGATATTTGTTGAATGTTCTTGGTATGTCTTGCAAAAAGATTCAAATGTTTCGAGAAGCTCAAGCTGATTATCTCATAGAAGCATTGCAATTGGAAGAAATTGAAACAGGCACATGTCAAAATCAAGAGATGAGTTTGGGAAGGCCATGTGAAACCCGTTGGGGATCCCACTCCAAAACCGTGTCACATGTGCTTTCTTTGTATCCTTCCATCCAGAAAGTTCTCAAAAGGATTGGAAAAGAGTATCATAGTGCGGAGGCTATTGGAGCTTAAACTATGTTGACAGTATTTGAGTCATTCGAGTTTGTTTTTATGCTGCACTTGTTGGATGAGATATTTGGACAAACTGATCTCTTGACCCAAGCTTTGCAAAGGAGGGACCAAGACATTGTGAATGTTATCGATATGCTTGTTCTCACTAAGCAAGAATTGTTAAATCTGCGAGCAGATAGTGGATGGAATTTTTTCTTGAAAAGGTCGAGGATTTTTCTTTGAAGCGTAAAGTCGAAGTCCCTGACATGGATGCACGTTACAATCCCGTTCATAGATCTAAAAAGTTCTTCAAGAATGTTAATAATATCCACTGTTTTCGTGTTGATATATTTTTAGGTATTATTGATATGCAATATCAAGAGCTCGGAAATAGGTTTGATGAGGTAACCACTCAGTTACTTGTTTGCATGTCATCATTCAGTCCCGTTGATTCATTTGCTGCTTATGATCAAGAGAATTTAGTCAAGCTTGCTCACTTCTATTCTAAGGATTTCTCGGAGCTAGAGTTATTGAAACTTTCTTATCAGTTGGATATGTTTGTGGCTGATATGCGTAGGGACGGAAGATTTAGAAAGGTAAAAAATATTGTCGACCTTTCTGTTATGCTTGTGGAGACAAAGAAGAATCTTTCCCATGGCATGGTTTACAAGCTTCTTAAATTGGTGCTGATTCTTCGTGTGGCGACTGCTAGTGTCGAGAGGGTCTTTTCTTTAATGAATTATGTGAAGAATAAGTTGAGAAACAAAATGGGTGAGCAATTCTTAAATGATTGCTTGGTTACTTTTCTTGAGCATCGATTCTTCTTGCAAGTAAAGGATGATGACATCATTGCTCGCTTTCAAAAGGGAGATCGTAGAGTTAAATAAATTGTTTTCATTGTTTTTCCAATCGTAGTTTAATTTTTCGAACATATTGTCAATACTATGAACAGTTTGTAGTTTTGTTCTTAGTTTTGTGAACCCATGTATATTATATTGGTGTGCTGGAATTTTTTTTTTGACTCCAAATACCTAGTATGAAAATCCTGGCTCCGCCACTTCGGGTGGTCCACGGCATACCCTGCAGCCCAGCCCACATAGACATATCAACGGGGATAGAAAGCCAACGGGGCCGGCCTAGTGACGAGTTTGCATCGAGCGCTGACGTGCTGTCCATCGGAAAAAAGATCGTAGCGAGCAGTTGTGTGTGATCCTCTCAAACTCTCCGTTCCTCTCTGATCGATCTGAAAAATGTCGCCACGCCGGTGCGCCCATGCCCGGGCCGCCCGATGCCCAGGTAGCCCGACATCCAAGCCTCCAAGGACCATTGAAAATCAGATAGGTTAGGGAATCAGGCATTGACATGGTTGGGTCGCCAATTCTCCTGCGCGGACAGGCAACTCAGTACTTTTTTGATTGTAGCATTACCTGAGCCATATGTACTGGCGATACTACCAATTCTCCTACTCATTATTTTCCTAAAAGAATTCATTCAGATAAAAGATATTGCATCTTTGTTCGAGAGAAAAGGCCGCGACTGGTTTAAATCCTTCTCTAGTTGATTGTCTAGTCACATAAATTGAGAGATATGTTCTCCGAGGTGGATGAAGATGTTATAATCAAGACTTTTATATCACCGAGGAATCGTAGGCAAAATAAGTCAAACAATTATAACTATAAGTTTTTTATGCATATTTTAGTATATCATATGTTGTTTTGAATTATTTGAATTTAGTCGTTCAATTTTATATTATTTACTTATTTTATATTGTATTACAATGCAAAATTACAATTATTTATTGAATTGGTAAATAGGTATCGTCCAAGTAGCGATCAATTTTGTGTGTGTGTGTCATACCCATTAGTAAAAACCTAGATCCGCCACTGCTTTGAGGCACAGAGGAGAGGCGATCAACTATGTTATTTTTGTAGAATAATGTTTGGCGCATGTTTTTTTCCAACTTCAGTCTTAATGTATGAACTTGGTACGACATGGTGGGGTCTAAAATTATACCTCCTACCATGTTTGTCTAATTATTTTCCCATCTGGCTAGATGATAAAAAAACAATTTATGCATAAATATATCCAAGAAATATTGGGGGATTTTGCATATGAAACTTCTAGAAAGGTGGTTTCTAATCAAAGGGTTAGAATTTACTCCCCACCAATTGTGCTGCCTTTGAGGCTTTGCAAGTCCATGAAAAAGATAAGTAAGTGTTGTTTTCAGAGATGAATGGCAAATCTTATGCATAGTGCAAATCAGAGCAGAAAAGTAATGGACGTACACATTTTGCATGCACGCATTGTAAAGGGTGGTATTCAAGGAAGTATAAAGCATGCATTGACGACCCCTATCAATTAAATAAGTACCCATGCCATGCCATGTCATTTTTCTTTCTTTCAATGAGAACATGAAAGTATATAATAAAGTTAATGGTGTGAAGTAAAACCCCATGTTAAATGCCTCATTTACTTTATAATTTACAAATTTACTTGATATTTGTTAGACCATGTAGCTCTAGCTAAGATATTTAAGGATACTCAGTTAGACTCCAATATATAAATATACCTACAATTCATATGGACCAAAGAATAATTCGTAGAGGTGTGTGGTTTAGTCTTTTTATTTTCATTAATCTATGGGCTTCAGTTTAACAAAGGTTTTTAAGAATTAATGTCTTCTCGAGGAAACACCTAACATAACTTTCCTTGTAAAACATAGCTTAAATTTAGTGCAAGTGCATTTGTAACGGTATACTTTGCAATGATACAAAAAACTTTATATATCATAATGTATCAATCTATAAACTTGAAAGTGAATATCAAATTATTGGATAATGAGTTATATAAAGTGAACAAATTTAGTATAAACAAGTCAAGTGCATAAATCTTAACGCACTTCATGTCTACTAATGGATCGGGATTGTCATGCCAACACATCAAAATACTTTTATACATTGGCATGTATCTAAACAATTAATGATGTCTATTTTGTTGTAGCTTATGCATTACATTTGTTCAACTTTGATAGTAATTTCAACCATATAGTAACATACCATTATGAGTGGATCAATCAGAGAATTTCTTGAGGTCAATCATAGGGTTTTTATTTGACTATAATGTACAAGTTGAATAAGACTTCTATTTATATTTATTTTTATTAAATATGTGTTGCTCTTTAGATTTGTTATGAATTATCTATTATGTAGCGTGTAGTCTTGTTTGTCGTCTATGTATAGTGTAATGTTTGACTTTTGCTTATATAAAATACACAACGGGACTATTAATTTGCATAGCATCTATCTGATGTTTCATAAAACTTGATTTATATTATTATGTGTTGAATTTTCTTATTTTTTTCTCCTCAATACTACAACTAGCACCTAATTCTTTGACCGTTGTTACTAGGACAATTCAATGAACAATGAGGTATGAAAGAGTAAACCTTGATTGACAATAAAATAAAGGCGGGTGCCTGATGTGTATCATTTGGGATCAAGCCATAGTTACTGAATACTAATACAGGGTATGGTTGAACCTTAATCACCTAGGCGGTCGTGTTTGACGTTCAACGTTAGACGATGTAGCCCAAATGATTTAGTGTTAGAAAATGTAGGCGATCGTGTTCGATGCAACGATTGTTGTCCTACCTGCTCTTTGGACATGTAGCCCACGTACTACACAATTATTACATTTACAATTGTCATACCAACATTTATTTGTGTATATTATGATCCTCTAGTGTGTGCAAAGTTGGAGAGAAACCCGTCTTTGGTCCTATCTTCGTAATAAAGATCACAGACAGGTCGTTATCTCGAAAGACATTCTTGGCCTCCCACGTACCAACTTTGTTAAGTCAGGTCTAAAGGCTTGCCTCGGTCATCATGTAACTTTAAAATGCTTGAAAATATGAACATTCTATGGAAGGACTTCTACCTCCTCAGTTGACCGCTACAAGACGAGCTCCCATCAGGGTTTGACAACTCCATGTAAGTGTGATGAGCTTCAGGAGCCACATGGATGAACTGCCTCGTTTGAGAATTATGGATGACATGTAGGGATTTAAGGGGCGTAATCTAAGGGATTGGAGATAACATGAATGAGTCAGAAAGGGAGAAGAAGATAGGTGTATGCCGAGAAATGAGGAGCAAATTACAAAAGTGTGTGTCTGACATGCGTCCTCATCCATGTTATTCCACGTATGTGTTGGAATTTTTGCATAAATAGGCCCAGCCCATTTATTATATGGCAATAAATTACTGAAATCCTAGAGGCCCATTTGGCCCATTCATGCAAGGCAAAAGCTGAGACAAATGTTTAGTCCCACATTGCTAGTTGAGTGGAAGTTGGACCAGCTTATAAGGTGAGCTCTTTCACCACTTGTACGAGTTTGAGAAGAGAAGACATATATACGCGTGCTCCTCCTCCTTGCCCGCCTCGCCTCGTCACGACGCGATGCGGGTTGCAGAAATCTCGCCGAGCCGAGCTTTATTTTGTCACGCATGAATGGTATATGAACAGTCATACAGAAGTTGAAACGTTCTGCGCAGCCTGTTTGCCTTCTCCTCTGTGCCTATATAAGAGAGAGGTCGCGCCTCCTCTCAGACACACAACTACACATCCTTTGTGCCTCCAGTTCTAAAGCACTGCGCTACCTAGATCTTCCCCATCCCGTCTTGCGGCGTGCACCACGAGCCGGGACAGTAGGCCTCCGAGACCCCGCTGCTTCTAGTCCTGTACAGGAGAAGGGCGATAAGGTTTTTGGGGAGCGCTATCGGCGCGACTACTGGCTTCATCACGAACTCCCTCTCGCATAGCGATTGCGCCGACGTCTTCCCCAACAAGGACTTCTTCCCCGACATCAGCACCCTCTTCCTCGACGACATGTCTAACGATGGTGCCAATGCAAACACCGGTGGTTCCTCTTCTGTTGTTGTCGTGTATGTTTTCTTTCTCAATCTTGTTCTGATCACATCTCCAGATCTTCGTCTTGCAGTCTATTTGATTACCTGTCTTAATATGTTTTTGCTATTTCACATGATTAGTATTTTGTCTATTATTCTAATCATGTTTTATCTAGCGTTTATTATGGGTAATTCGCTTGGTAAATTGCTCTTTTATTCAACAATCCAAAAACCTTATTTCAGGCAATTTGCCCCAAGTCTTTGTTGCTTCTATGAAGCCACCTGTGTTTGAAGGTGTCAATTACAAACGATGGCGTGCGAGAGCAGTGCTCTGGTTTCAGACCATGAGCTGCTATAACGCCATCTATGATGCACCTGAGGGAAAACTTAATCCCGCTCAGGAAGAGGCGTTCCAAAAACTTGATACCACTTTCAAGGCTGCCTTGATCAACATTCTTGGCGACAATATTGTCGATTCATATCTGTAATTTAGCAATGGCAATGATATGTGGGATGCGCTCGAGAGAAAATTTGGAGTCTCCGATGCTGGCAATGAATTGTATGTCATGGAACAATTCTATGACTATAAGATGGTTGATGACCGCCCCATTGTGGAGCTGGCTCATGAGATACAGTCACTTGCCAGGGAGCTTGAGCACTTCACTTGTGTGTTACCGGACAAGTTTGTTGCCGGAGGCATTATTGCCAAAATTCCCCAGTCATGGAGGAATTTTGCTACTTCTCTGAAACACAAGAGACAAGAGTTCTCTGTGACAGATCTCACTGGGACTCTTGATGTGGAAGAGAAGGCGAGAGAAAAAGACACATGTGCTCGAGGTACCGAGGGAGGTTCTAATGCCAATCTGGTACAGAAAAGGAACTTCCAGCCTCATAAGTTCAAGAAAAAAGGCAAGTTTGACGGCAAAGGAAAATTCGATGGAAAGAACAAAGCCTCACAGTCTACCAGCTTCAAGAAGAAGACTTATAAGAGGAAAGGTGCTTGTCATGTGTGCGGTGATCCTGATCATTGGGCTCCTGCTTGTCCCAACCGCTTTGATAAGCGCCAGCATGGGAAGGGCAGCAAGACTGCTAATGTTGTCATGGGTGACGTTGAGATGAAAGATGTTGGGTATGGTATATTACCTACTGTTCTTTCATTATGTCATTTTCCTGATTGGTGGATTGACACGGGCGCTAATGTACATGTCTGTTCTGATATTTCCATGTTTTCTTCATATCAGATCAGAGGGACTCAAACCATGCTGATGGGGAACGACTCGCATGCTTCTGTTTATGGTGTTGGTACGGTCGATCTGAAGTTCACTTCGAGAAAGACCGTGTGCCTAAAGAACGTGCATCATGTTCCCTCAATAAATAAAAATCTTGTTAGCGGATCTCTTCTGTGTCGAGATAGCTATAAGGTTGTATTTGAGTCCAATAAATTTGTAATTTCGAAGTATGGAACCTTTGTTGGTAAAGGCTATGAGTGCGGAGGCTTGTTCCGCTTATCTCTTTCAGACATTTGTAATAAAGTTGTTAATCATATTTATATGAATTTCGAATCAAATGTCTCACACTCTCGTCTTTGTCATATTAATTTTGGTTGTATGACACGACTAGCCAAAATGAATTTAATCCCTGATTTCACAACTATTAAGGGATCTAAGTGCCAAGTCTGCGTGCAAGCTAAACAACCTCGCAAGTCACATACGATTGCAGAAGTGAGAAATTTAACACCACTAGAGCTCATACATTCTGATCTTTGTGAGATGAATGGTGTGTTGACAAAATGTGGAAAGAAATATTTCATGACTTTGATCGATGACTCTACGAGATATTGTCATGTGTATCTTCTGAAATCAAAAGATGAGGCTTTGAGTTTCTTCAAAATCTATAAAGCTGAGGCAGAAAATCAACTTGATCGAAAGATTAAGAGCCTTAGGTTTGATCGTGGTGGAGAGTATTTTTCCAACGAGTTTGATTCCTTTTGTGCGGAACATGGCATAATTCATGAGAGGACGCCTCCCTACTCACCCCAGTCAAATGGAGTAGTCGAAAGAAAGAACCGTACTCTAACAGGTTTGGTTAACGCCATGTTAGACACATCGAGTCTTTCTAAGGAATGGTGGGGGAAGGCACTATTGACTGCGTGTCATGTCCTAAACCGAGTTCCCACAAAGAACAAAGAAATTACTCCATTTGAAGAATGGGAGAAGAAAAGATTAAAACTCTCTTACTTACGTACTTGGGGTTGTTTGGCAAAGGTTAATGTACCAATCCCCAAGAAGCGCAAGCTTGGACCAAAAACCATTGATTATGTTTTTCTAGGCTGTGCTTTTCATAACATTGGCTATAGATTCTTGATAGTAAAATCTGAAGTGCCTGACATTCATGTCGGTACAATCATGGAGTCGACTGATGCAACTTTCTTTGAGGATATCTTTCCAATGAAAGATAAACCTAACTCATCAAATCCGGAGATACCTAGTTCATCTAATCAGGAATTTGCTACATTCTCTGAACCTACCATTCCAATTGAACACTCTGAAAGTCCTAAGGAGGATGATAATGAAATTCCTAAAAGGAGTAAGAGACAGATGACTGCAAAGTCCTTTGGTGATGATTTCATTGTGTACCTTGTGGATGACCCTCTCACTTCCATTTTAGAAGCATATGCATCTCCTGATGCTGACTACTGGAAGGAAGCCGTCCATAGTGAGATGAATTCCATCTTAGCTAATGTAACATGGGAGATCACTAATCGCCCTTATGGGTGCAAACCTGTAGGGTGCAAGTGGGTGTTTAATAAAAAGCTTCGACCTGATGGTACTATTGAGAAGTACAAGGCACGTCTTGTGGCCAAGGGATATACTCAAAAGGAAGGTGAATACTTCTTTGACACTTACTCACCCGTTGCCAGATTGACCACCATTCAAGTATTACTCTCATTAGCTGCCTCTCATGGTCTTCTCGTTCATCAAATGGACGTTAAGACAGCTTTCCTTAATGGAGAGTTGGATGAGGAAATTTACATGGATCAGCCAGATGGCTTTGTGGTAAATGGTCAAGAAGGAAAGGTGTGCAAGTTGTTCAAGTCTTTATATGGTCTAAAACAAGCCCCTAAGCAGTGGCATGAGAAGTTCGAAAGAACTTTAACTGCTGCAGGCTTTGTTGTAAATGAAGCTGAGAAATGTGTGTACCATCGCCATGATGGGGGTGAGGGAGTCATCCTTTGTTTGTATGTTGATGACATACTGATTTTCGGAACCAACCTTAATGCAATTAAGGAGGTCAAAGATTTCTCATCTCGTTCCTTTGAGATGAAGGATCTGGGAGTAGCTGATGTCATCCTGAACATCAAGCTATTGAGAGATGATGATGGTGGGATTACATTGCTTCAGTCCCACTATGTGGAAAAGATCTTGAGTCGTTTCGGGTATAGCGACTTCAATTTTTCTCCTACACCGTATGATCCTAGTGTGTTGCTTCGAAAGAATCGAGGAAATGCTAGAGACCAACTGAGATACTCTCAAATTATTGGCTCGCTTATGTATTTAGCTAGTGCCACGAGGCCTGACATCGCCTTTGCTGTAAGCAAACTCAGTCGATTTGTTTTAAATCCAGAGATGATCACTCGCATGCTTTTGAGAGATTTATGCGATATCTAAAAGGCACTGCGAGCTATGGCATACACTATACCGGGTATCCGAGGGTACTAGAGGGTTATAGTGATTCAAATTGGATATTTGATGCTGACGAGATAAAGGCCACAAGTGGATATGTATTCACACTTGTTGGTGGCGATGTTTCTTGGAAGTCTTGCAAGCAGACCATCTTAACAAGGTCAACTATGGAAGTAGAACTCACAGCATTAGACACAACCACTGTTGAAGCAGAGTGGCTTCATGAACTCTTGATGAACTTACCTGTTGTTGAAAAACCAATACCGCAATCCTTATGAACTGCGATAATCAAACTGTGATTTTCAAGGTAAATAGTTCTAAGGATAATATGAAGTCATCAAGACATGTGAAGAGGAGACTGAAATCTATCAGAAAAATGAGAAACTCTGAAGTTATTGCATTGGATTATACCCAAACATCTAAAAACTTGGCAGATCCCTTCACAAAGGGTCTATCACGCAATGTGATAGAGAATGCATCGAAGGAGATGGGTATGAGACCCACAAATTGAGCTTTCCATAGTGGTAAACCACTCCGTGTGACCGGAGATCCCGTGAATTAGAATTGGGAGACAAGCTGTTGGTTAGCTGAGAGAAAAGTATCCCTACTTTAATAAACACCACTCCATAAAGATGCAATACTTTCCTATTCTGCACGACAGGTTGATTTATTATCTTAATCTGTTCTAAGTGGCTTATCCTAAGCAAAGATGTTGTCTTGCAGAACATCTTTTGAAGAACACACCTATATGAGTCTGACTGTTAAAACGTTGCTGTCTATGAGAGTAGGGTGCTCTCTAATAAACTCATGAAAGGTCATGGAGTATGAGTATAAGCTCCACCCGCGGAGAAGTCCCACGGTAGCCTAGTATCGGTCAAGACTTTTTGTGAAGCTAGGTTCGCAGCAAATTTGTAGTTCAAGGCATAGTCCACTGTACAAGTTGCAGCCTAGTATAACATAAATCTCTAGGTGGAAGTTCAACTTAACAGTCTCCACTACAGTACCGGTATATAAACAATGTTTTGGAACCAAAGGCAAACTTCATGTGCATCTGGGATCTGGTGGGAGATTGTTGGAATTTTTGCCTAATTAGGCCCAGCCCATTTATTATATGCCAATAAATTCCTGAAATCCTAGAGGGGCATTTGGCCCATTCATGCAAGACAAGAGCTGGGACAAATGTTTAGTCCCACATTGCTAGTTGAGTGGAAGTTGGACCAGCTTATAAGATGAGCTCTTCCACCACTTGTACGAGCTTGAGAAGAGAAGACATATACACGCGCGCTCCTCCTCGCTCGCCTCGCCTCGTCACGTCACGTCACTTTCACGACACGCACGCGCGCCGCGGGTTGCAGGAATCTCGCCGAGCCGAGCTTTATTTTGCCACGCATGAAAGGTATATGAACAGTCATACAGAAGTTGAAACGTTTTGCTCGGGTGGACTTTTAATACGAGCTAAAAAATAAATACTAACTGAGTGGAGGCTGTTTGGTGGGCTGCCGCCTGTTCGCTTCAACTTCTGTCCGTTCGTTTCATCTTCTGTGCAGCCTGTCTGCCTTCCCCTCTGTGCCTATATAAGAGAGAGGTCGCGCCTCCTCTCAGACACACAACTACACATCCTTTGAGCCTCCAGTTCCAAAGCACTGCGCTACCTAGATCTTCCCCATCCCGTCTTGCGGCGTGCACCGCGAGCCGGGACAGTAGGTCTCCGAGACCCTGCTGCTTCGAGTCCTGTACGGGAGAAGGGCGATAAGGTTTTTGGGGAGCGCTATCGGCGCGACTACTGGCTTCATCACGGATTCCCTCTCGGATAGCGATTGCACCGACGTCTTCCCCAACGAGGAATTCTTCCCCGACATCAGCACCCTCTTCCTCGACGACATGTCTAACGATGGTGCCAACGCGAACACCGGCGGTTCCTCTTCTGATGCTGTCGTGTATGTTTTCTGTTACATTTTGAGTTTGTCTTGTAATACAAGTTGGTTAGGCTGGCCGAGTCGGTTAGGGTTTTGGCTGAGTCGGTTACGACTCCAGCCTCATATATACTCCTTGTACTTGCTACAATAAATATACGTGGGATTTATTATAATTCTACATGGTATCAGATTAGTTCCGTTCCTAGGCCATGGCCGCACCCCCACACACCGCCGCCGCCGCCTCCACCCGGATACTTCGAACGCCGGGCTGCCCTCGCTGCCGCCAAAATCGCCTCTCTCGGGGCGTCCTCTTCCAATCCATCCACTCAAACCCTCTGAAATGGATCGTATGGGCACCTAGAGGGGGGGGGGGGGTGAATAGGTGCTAACCAATTTTTAGTACTTTTTCAATTTTAGGCTTTACACAAAATAAATTCTCTAGATATGCAACTACGAGAATTTCCCTATATGTAACCCTAACTACTAAGCACGTAAAAGAGGAGCGAGGAAACCGTAGTGGAGCACGCGGAGACACAGGGATTTGTTTTTACCGTAGTTCCTTCCTTGTTAAGGGAAGTACATCCGCGTTGGAGGGGTGGGCGGTTCTAAGACCACCATGCCACGATAGGCCTCACCCTATTCTCCGATGGATCTCGCCACGAGAGGCCTGATCCACCTTCTCCACTATTGGATCCCTTCGAGGCGAGAACCGGTGCCTTTTACAACACTATCGGGGCACACACCCACAACCGAATTGGGGGCTCCCGAGATGACAACAAGCTGCCACACGAACAAGGTTTATCAATATAAACAAAAACGAGGATCTAGATATTTGCAAGAAATACTAGATCGGAAGTTCTCCAAATGGATGGAGAGGATACGAAGCGCTTGATTGTTGATGATGAAGATCGAGTCCTCCTCCTTCGATTCCACAATGGATGGAGAGGATATGGAGCACTCTTGGATGAAGCTTTCAGATCTGATCTGGTCTTTTTAGAGATGAATCAAGAGTTCTGGCAGGAGGAGGATGGATGGCTTAAATACCCCCTCCCCAGATCTGGCCGTTGCACAACTTTGGGGCGGATTATCCGCCCCCCACTTGGGGCGGATTATCCGCCCCCTGGGAAAACTCCGCCCCAAGGGCGGATTCTCCAGGGAAAACTCCGCCCCCTCTCTAGGGCTTGCGCCTTGGTGAAGCTTGGTGAAGTTCTTGGGGGGCGGATAATCCGGCCCCCCTGAGGGGAAGATTATCCGGCCAAGCCAGAAAGTCCGGCCAAAAATCCGCCCCCTCTCTGGGGCTTGCGCCTTGGCAATGAGCAGGGGGGCGGATTATCCGGCCCCCCCTGAGGGGCGGATTATCCGGCGGGGCGGAAAATCCGGCCAAAATTTCGCCCCCTTCTGGGGCTTGCGCCTGCTTGGGCAAAGGGAGGGGCGGATTATCCGCCCCTGGTGGGGCCGGATTATCCGCCCCAAAGCCAGAGTTCTTTTCCCTTTATTCTCAAATAGAGCTGCAACACTTCAACACACGTTAAATGATCCTTGGTATTGTTATCTAACACACAAAACACTAGGGATTAAGAAATGTTCTTTCAATCTCCCCCTTTTTGGTGTTAGATGACAATACTAGGATTTGCAATAAAACCGGCAAATGCCACCTCTAATAATGAAAGACGCTCCCCTTAGATGTGTGCATATTTAAGATTTGCATTTGAATACAAATACACACACACTAGGGAGAACACTACTTTAAGGTTTGGGAAATAAGGTCATACCACCGGGATGAGAATATAGCCAAAGCATACATAGATAATCCCATGAATCCATATGCCATCAAATATGTTCCATAATTCCAGAATTCAATGGGGTCCATAATAGATAAATCCAGAATTCCATGGATACCCAACATAGTAGCAAACACAGTGGAGTACGACACAGTCTTACATAAGCACACACAAATAGCAAATGAGTTCACGCTAGAAAAGAGGCACAAGCAAGCAAATAAAAATGACTAAGAAAATAAAAACGACTAAAATCGAAAAGCTTGTGCCCGACCCTTGCAAATCCACGAGCCCTAATAGAACTACTTCTCCCCCTTGGCATCGGAACGCCAAAAAGGAAGAAGAGCGAAGCTAACGCCCCTGGAGATTTGTTAACACATGAAAATCCAACGAGACCCATGAAAAACCAACTCTTCTCGAGGAAGAGGGCGGTGGCCGAAGCCACCATGTTGGAGTGCATGGCATGACACCGCGAAGATGTATCTTGAGTTCAAAACCAATGCTCATCGATGACCCACATATCACAAAATGATATTAAGGGAAACGATTTTACTGGATTTCGCCATTATGGGGGGAGGGTTGGCCCACTCAATTAGGACCACACTCCCCCTATGTCCATGCCCGTATCTAAACCAAATACATGAATAAGAGCAAGTGAGTGTGCAAGGGTAGTCAAGCCAAGCTCCTTGAATCTATGATATTTAGCTCATTCCTCAAATAACAAAATCTTGCTTCATCAAGTGGCTTCGTGAAAATATCAGCAAGTTGGTTCTTCGTGCTCACAAAGGATAGAGCAATATCTCCACGAGCAACATGATCCCGAATAAAGTGGTTGCGAATCTCTATATGTTTTGTTCTTGTATGCTGCACGGGATTATAAGCAATTTTGATAGCACTTTCATTGTCGCATAAAAGAGGCACTTTGTCACAATTGACACCATATTCCTTTAAAGTTTGCCTCATCCATAACAATTGAGTACAAGCACTTGCAGCAGCAACATATTCAGCTTCGGCGGTTGAGAGTGAAATACAATTTCGTTTCTTTGATGACCAACACACTAGAGACCTGCCCAAGAATTGGCATGCACCAGAGGTTGATTTCCTATCATCTTTGTCACCAGCCCAATCTGAATCAGTGTAACCACATAGAGAGAAACTTGAACCCTTGGGATACCATAACCCAAAATTTGGGAATGAACCAAATATCGGAAGATTCGCTTGACTGCCACTAAGTGGCTTTCTTTAGGAGCGGCTTGGTACCTTGCACACACTCCTAAACTCAACACGATATCGGGCCTAGATGCACAAAGGTAAAGGAGAGAGCCGATCATGGATCGGTATACCTTTTGATCCACGTCTTTACCCTTGGGATTGAGCTCAAGATGACACTTTGTTTGCATTGGGGTAGCAGCGCCATTGAGATCCGTCATCTTGAACCTTTTGAGCATGTCTTGGATGTACTTAGTTTGATTAATAAAGGTTCCCCCTCTAAGTTGTTTGATCTCAAATCCAAGAAAGAACCTGAGCTCACCCATCATGGACATCTCAAACCTGTCAGTCACAAGCTTCGAAAATTCATCGTTAAAGCTTGGTTAGTAGAGCCAAAAATAATGTCATCTACATAGAGTTGGCATACAAAAACTCCCCATTAACCTTCTTAGTAAAAAGAGTGGGATCGATTTGCCCAACTTCGAATCCACGGTCTAGCAAAAGCTCTTTAAGGTGCTCATACCACGCACGTGGGGCTTGTTTAAGGCCATAGAGAGCCTTATTGAGTTTGTAGACATGGTTCGGAAATTTGGGGTCCTCAAACCCCGGGGGCTGCTTGACGTATACTAACTCATGTAGAGGACCATTAAGGAAAGCGCTCTTAACATCCATTTGTTGTAATTTAAAATTATGATGGGCTGCATATGCAAGAAGGATACGGATGGACTCAAGGCGATCCACAGGAGCGTAGGTCTCGCCAAAATCAATTCCTTCCACTTGAGAGAATCCTTGAGCCACGAGTCGTGCTTTATTCCTCACAACAATGCCATTTTCATCCTGTTTGTTCTTGAAGATCCACTTGGTGCCGATAACATTGCGGCAATCCTTTGGTTTTTCTACGAGCTTCCAAACTTTGTTGCGTTCGAAGTTATTTAATTCTTCATGCATTGCAACAACCCAATTGGGGTCTTCAAGAGCATCAAAAACCTTCTTCGGTTCAACCATGGAAATGTGAGCTTGATGATCACAGAAGCTTGCAAGCTCTCTCTAGTGGATACCCTTCGTCGTAGATCACCAACAACCTTGTCAAGAGTGTGAAGTCTTAGTTCAAGATTCCGATCAGCGCGAGCCTTGCGACGAGCCTCAATGTCCTTATTGTTTCTAGGAGGAGTGGATTCAATAGTTGTATCCTTGTCTGGATTACTGCCCTGCCTTGATCTTGGTCACCGTTACTGCCAGAAGATTGATGCAGAACATTTTCTTCAGGCCCGGATAATCCGCCCCTTGGAGGGGACGGACTATCCTGCCTGGGAGGTGAAGTACCAGAACCATCTTCCTGAGAAGCCTGACTGGAATTGGAGACCCAGGGCCGGATACTCCTCCCCTGGGGGCCGGAGAATCCGGCCTGGGAGCTTCAGAGTTGTTGACTTCTCCTTCGGATTCCTCTGGAACGAGTTGGAGTGCCAGGGGCGGATTGTCCGCCCCTTGGAGGGGGCGGATAGTCCGGCCTGGGACTACCATCTTGTCCAGGAGACTGATGATCTACAGGTTGCGGTGTTGGTGCAGAGTTTTCTCCAATAGTAGGAGCTTGTTGATCTTGTGTAGATGAGGGCTCCACATGTGTGGAGCATTGTCCTTCCCGATCTGCCACAAGGGGTTCCTCAATGGGGCGGAAAATCCCCGCCCATTCTTCTTATGGCATCTGGGGTATTTCAACATCTGCATCACAAACATCAACTTGCCCTACAAAGGAGCCGTTATTTTCATCGAACTCCACACTACAAGATTCTACAACAATCCCAGTGAGCTTGTTGTAGACTCTATAAGTGTGGGATTCGGCACCGTAACCAACAAAAATACCTTCTAAAGTCTAGGATTCAAATTTTGACAAACGGACACCTTTAATAAGAAAGAAACACTTACACCCGAATACCCTGAAGTATGAGATGTTGGGTTTGTTACCGGTAAGTATTTCATATGGGGTCTTGTCCAAGATCTTCCGAAGGTAGAGCCGGTTTGATGAGTGACAAGCAGTGGATATGGCTTCAGCCCAAAAATTATAAGGAGACTTGAATTCAGCTAGCATAGATCTTGCCATATCCATCAAAGTCCGGTTCTTCCTCTCGGCTACACACCATTTTGTTGAGGGGCGTACGCAGCGGAATATTGGTGTCTAATTCCCTCTTCGCTAAGAAACTCGTTTAAAGTGTAGTTCTTGAATTCTGAGCCGTTGTCACTTCTAATTGCCAAGATGGGAACATTGTGTTGACGTTGAACTTCATTGGCAAAATCGATGACAGTTTGTTGAGTCTCACTTTTCAGCTTGAATAAATATACCCATGTATATCTTTGAGTAGTCATCGACAATGACCAAGCAATATTTCTTCCCACCAAGACTTGCATGAGAAGGAGGACCAAATAAATCCAATGAAGTAGTTCCAGATCCTCTTTGATGACACAATAGTCTTCCTCTTGTGGGGAGAGTCATGCATTTTTTCTTCAACACAAGCCCTGCAAACACGATCTTTGGCAAAAGAGACATTGTCTTTTAGTCCAAGGATGTGGCCAAGACTTTGCAAAGTTCTCATGTTGACATGGCTAAACGGCGATGCCATAGCCAGCCCACGTCGGCCTTTCCGAATAGACACATCGGACCCGAAGTGGTTTTCCCTGAGAAGTCCACCACATACAGGTCATTTTCAACGTATCCAACGAAAGCGACCTTTAGAGACTTGCTCCATAAGAGTACCACCAAATCATCATCGATAAAAACAGCAAAACCCATCTTGCCAAGGCACGAACAGAAAGAAGGTTGTAGCCAAGGGTCTCAACAAGCATGACGTCCACGAGAGAGATATCGTGGGCAACCACAACCTTGCCAAGACTCAATACCTGAGATTTAGAATTATCACCATAGGAGACTGTGATATTATCATGATTTGGACGCATCTCCATGATGATCTCCTTTCTTCCGGTCATATGACTAGTGCAGCCACTATCCAGCACCCATTTCGACCCACCGGAAGCATAGCCCTGCAAGAAAATTACTTCTTGGTTTTAGGTACCCATTTTTCAATGGGTCCTTTCATGTTAGTAACAAGGGTCTTTGGGACCCAAATAGACCAAGCAATATATTCATCAAAAGGACCAACATAATAAGCATAAACATCGCCATAGTCATCACAAAAGACTTCATAATTCGGATTGTGAGACCCTGCAAAACCAATATTATTAGTCTTGTCTTTTGTGACAACCTTCTCAGCAGTGCTTGTCTTTAATTGCACATTCTTGGTCTTGTTCTTATTGGTTTTCTTATTCTTGGACTTGGTGATATACCCAAGTCCCTCTTTACCATGATTGACTTTGCTTGCCAAGGACTTCATCAAGCACACCTTTGTCCTTTGTAGTGATGTCCTTGATCACTTCTTTTTCCACACTAGCATTTTTCTTGTTACTATATGTTGAGTTGGACGAGCTAGGAGTATCATATTTGGCCAATCGACTTTGAAGCTGATCATGTGACTCATTGAGAATAGATAACTCGTTTTTCAACGCCTTGTGACCATTGTCAAGTTTCTCCAATTCCTCAGAGAGTCTATCATGAGCAGCCCCAAAGTCAATCCTTTCCTTCTTTAACTTCTTTGCTTTGGTGACAGCATTGTCACGTTCCTTAACAAGTTTAGTCACAATTTCTTCATGTGACTCTTCCATAGACTCGAGCCTCTCTTCAAGAGAGACCCGAGCTTCTTCTTCTTCTTCAAGAGCATTTTTTAAGGATGCAATTTCCATTGCATCCTCCCTTTCAATTCTGCCCCCTTTTGTTCGAGGAGTGCTTCGTTTTGGTCCAGCTGATCCATAAGAGCCTCAAAACGAACTTTGTGCTCACCTTGCAAGTTAGTATAGAAATAATCCAAAGCAATAATATCTTCTTTAACCTTAAGGCTAGTAGGATCATCCATGTCTATCATAGCCTTGGGAAGAGAAGAGTTAGAAGAAGTTATCTCGGAGCTTCTTGCCATTGGCAAGTAGCATTCTTGTTGATGATGTTTTCGTTCGGAGAGTCGAAGAGAGATGTTGATGTAGATGTAGTGGCTATAGCAGCCACCTCTTGAGAGCTATCGTCCTCGTCCTCATCTTCACTCCCCGATGAATATTCTTCTTGAGCCACTAGAACAATCTTTGGTTGCTTCTTGAAAGGAGCATTCTTCTTTACAAATTGTTTCTTACGTGGAGATTTTGATTTGTCCTTGAAAATGAGTCTTCCTCCATTATCCTCTCTACTTTGATATGGACACTCAGCTACGAAGTGCAGCCGGTCACCACAATTAAAGCATGTTCTCAGCTTGGGACCATTTTCTTTTCTTCCATAGGCTCCACTCTTGCGATCTAGTTCAACTTTAGCCTTGGCTGGATTCTTTCCAAAAGTTTCTTGCATAAAGAGCCAAGTATTGTCCGTGGATCCTTTTTATATCTTCGGGACAGTCCAGACCTTCTACCGCATATTCATCATGATCAATCACACTAGTCTTCAAGCCATGTTAACCCCTTTTTGCATCCCCATAGCTCGAGCACGAGCATCTTCGACATTCTTGGCAGCCACTTTGAAGGCGACCATTTCTTGCATTACCTCATTGGATGACATGAGGTGATAGTTATGCCTACCTAGAGACTTTTCAAATCTGTGGGCTCAAATGGCATAAGAGCACTGACATACTTGCGCTTGATCCAAGCATCATCAACATGAGCTGCACCGTGGTTTCTAAAGGTTGTGGCTATTGCCTTGAGCCTCCTATACATGTCCTCGTGGTCTTCTCCATCCAGCATATAAAATCCTTCAGCTTCATTTCTCAGGGCATCATATCTATTCCTTCTCATACTTTCATTTCCAATGAAGAGCTCGGTGAGAGCATCCCAAGCTTCTTTAGCTGTGCTAAGATGCTGAATGTGTGGCATGTCTTTGTCACCCACACCAAGCTGTATCATGTGTAGAGCTGTAGCGTTGAGTTGGCTATCGACCACTTCTCTTCTTATGAGATTGTTGGGGTTTCCAACATGAAGACCATTTTCGATGATCTTCCACAACTCTATGGAGGAACTGCACACATGAGATTTCATCAAAAAATGCCATTGAGAGAAAGTAGATGCTGAAAGTTTGGGTGGATCACCACTATTATGTATATGTGGGTGAGGGATAGGCGGATCAGGGGAATACACATGAGAAACCTCATTGTATCCATCCTTACCGCTATCCTTTTTCGAGGAGGAGCTCTTGCTAGTATCATCACCTACCACTTCGTTATCTTTGGAAACAGTTTTACCCGTTTCCTTGGATTGCGAAGTGGTATCCTCAGAGTTTGATGGAGGTGATGCTGCGGATGTGGAGAGACGCATATCTTCCATCTTATCCTCCATTGAACTCACCAAGGTTGTTTCCAACGTCTTGAGATCGTTCATGGTGACTACCTCCGGAGCATCACTCCCATCTCCCTTGGAACCCATACTTCTCTTAGGCGGTTAAGCCCGAAATAAGAGCCGAAGCTCTGATACCAATTGAAATGGATCGTATGGGCACCTAGAGGGGGGGGGTGAATAGGTGCTAACCAATTTTTAATACTTTTTCAATTTTAGGCTTGACACAAAGTAAATTCTCTAGATATGCAACTACGAGAATTTCCCTATATGTAACCCTAACTACTAAGCACGCAAAATAGGAGCGAGGAAACCGTAGTGGAGCACGCGGAGACACAGGGATTTGTTTTACCGCAGTGCCTTCCTTGTTAAGGAAGTACATCTGCGTTCGAGGGGTGTGCGGTTCTAAGACCACCACGCCACGATAGGCCTCACCCTATTCTCCGATGGATCTCGCCACGAGAGGCCTGATCCACCTTCTCCACTATTTGATCCCTTCGAGGCGGAACCTGTGCCTTTTACAACACTATCGGGGCACACACCCACAACCGAATTGGGGCTCCCGAGATGACAACAAGCTGCCATAAGAACAAGGTTTATCAATATAAACAAAAATGAGGATCTAGATATTTGCAAGAAATACTAGATCGGAAGTTCTCCAAATGGATGGAGAGATATGAAGCGCTTGATTGTTGATGATGAAGATCGAGTCCTCCTCCTCGATTCCACAAGGATGGGGCCTTTGGGTGGATCTAGGTGGAGCACTCTTGGATGAAGCTTTCAGATCTGATCTGGTCTTTTTCGAGATGAATCAAGAGTTCTGGCAGGAGGGGGATGGCTGGGCTTAAATACCCCTCCCTAGATCTGCCGTTGCACAACTTTGGGGGCGGATTATCCGCCCCACACTTGGGGCAGATTATCCGCCCCCTGGGAAAACTCCGCCCCAAGGGCGGAATTCTTCGGGGGGAACTCCGCCCCCTCTCTAGGGCTTGCGCCTTGGTGAAGCTTTGTGAAGTTCTTGGGGAGCGGATAATCTGGCCCCCCTGAGGGGCGGATTATCCGGCCAAGCCGGAAATTCCGGCCAAACAAACTCCGCCCCCTCTCTGGGGCTTGCGCCTTGGCGATGAGCAGGGGGCGGATTCTATCGCCCTCCTGAGGGGCGGATTATCCGCGGGGCCAGAAAATACGGCCCAAAATTCCGCCCCCTTCTGGGGCTTGCGCCTGCTTGGGCAAAGGGAGGGGCGGATTATCCGCCCCTGGTGGGGCCGTATTATCCGCCCCAAAAGGCAGAGTTCTTTTTCCCTTTATTCTCAAATAGAGCTGCAACACTTCAACACACGTTAAAATGATCCTTGGTATTGTTTATCTAACACACAAAACACTAGGGATTAAGAAATGTTCTTTCAATTTTCACCCTCGCCCAACTATCCCCTCTATCAACTATGCCGACACAATCTCAGATGTCAGCCCGGTTCATCCAATTCCCTAGATTTTACCAAGCATAATTGCTACCATTGGCGCCATCTTTTCGAAGTTCACCTCGGTTGCTCCATCTTCTCGACCATGTCGCCGCCGACACCGAACCGCCTCGGCCCTCGGATTCGCCCTGGTTTTGAGGACACCTCATGATCATCCAATGGATCTATCAACGAGTCTCTAGCGAGATCTTCAACCTCGTCTTCCGCGACGCCAC